>OY757191.1:62014388-62694388 GCA_963583895.1 Melanophora roralis | reverse complement strand
TCTTTATGTGTTTTTAGTTTCTTAAAAAAATGTAACCTTGAGAAACAGGTTGAAATTGAAATACCAACAAATAAAAACAAAACTGAAACTTACGCAAATATAAAAAAAAAACCAAAAAAAACACTCACTCACACTCAGCCGGGAACAAGACAAGTTACCGATCATTTCATCTTTAGTTTAAAAACAAATCAGGCAACAAAGCTATCGTCATCATCACAATTATTATACAAAACAACAACAACAACAAATATCAATAATTAGGTAGTAGCAAGCAGGTCTATACAAATTTGGTCAAAATATGAGAAGGTAGTTTGACTGATGGCTATGACATTTGTTTAAGTAAAAAGTTAGGATTGAGTTTCATAATGGCAGTGATGATTAAGTTTTAATATCAGAGAAGTTAAACAAAAGAAAAAAAGGTACGTTTAATTAGCTACAACTGTGTTAAAACAAAACCTAATAGAATTACAAAATTCCTTTCATTTGTTTAGGCAACAGTGTTTAGTACCCTACACCCTCATAAGTTGTTTAAGACCTAGTCAATTCCACTGTGGGACAGAAAAAAATTAATTTTTATGTTTTTAGGCGCCCTCGAGCTTGTTGGTGGACAAAACCACTCTAAAAATTTTTATTACAAATAAGAAAAAACAGGTTCTTCATATCTGTTGTGCACCAAATATTAAAGGCCAACAACTCCATGACCTATAAGACCTTTTGTGCAGCCTACAAAGTCAGTCAAGTTGATGCAGGCTACAAATAAAGACAAAAGTTTTTTGGGTGGATGTCGTCGCTAAACCATAGAAAAATTTTAATATGCGTGTCATCAGTGCCAGGCTCTTGCATGGTGCACGCTTTATTCCAGCTTAATCATCACTTAGGTTAGGTTGCTAAGAGTAAAGGAAAAACAGTCAAGAAGTTTACGCCAAATTGCGCGCATGTGCAAAATAAAAAAACGCCGGCAGAAGCCCTTTTAACAAAGCCACCGAGCCCCTTTGATAAATTCTTTTATGTTTTCCATCCCATAATTACAAACCTCACCAAGTCCAACTATGAAACAACCCCCAGTTATCTCTGTCAGCGGATCTGCAGCGCTGAGCCATGGCAGACAAGATATTCTACAGTCTTTATTTACTTCTTATCCCCGCATATCCTGCAGAAGTTGAAAGAATTCCTATCTTATTTACTGATCATGTATCTTATATCACAGCGGCAAGTGAGAATCCCAAATTTACACGTTAATACCCCCTGGGCTCCCTGAGCGACAGGTAAGTACCCTTCCTATTAAGCTAAGCCACAGAAGCCTAGAGGCCTCGCAATAGTCCACGACCCATATCTCTATCAAATCATAATATAAACCTATTAACAGCCTTACCGGAACACATCCCAGCCCAATGTTCTGATCGGATCCCCTCCTGGCCAAATCATCATCAATTTTATTAAACACAACGGCAGAATGACGTGCTCATAGCGTGTCGCTATGAGCACGTTTACAGTCTTCCATAAGTTAAGACTTGAAGTTACATCTCTGCGGCCCTCTTTACTCACAAAATCCCAACCTTGAAAATGCTTCGTTCGTTAAGAGGTATTTATCACAACAGCTTCGGTGCCCACATTCATCTTTGATCCTTTAGTAAAACTGCAGACCCCTCCAAAAATTTTTTGATTCTTTCCAGTCCTCCCTTTTTGGAAACTCTACCTGGGATTTGATCCCAGTATCAATTTTTTAAACTTAACCTGCTTACCAAAAGCCTAAGTATAAACTTTGCCGCCACTCCAGCCGCGAAGTTTTTAATTGAAAGAAAGAAGATGTAACTAAATGATATCCAGAGCTGCCTTACGTTTTTGAAGCTCCTACAGGTATAAAAGACTTTCAGAGCCTTTTTAACTTTCCCTCTCTCTCTCTTCCAATTTACCCTTTCAGATAATAAATAATAAATCCAGGGCGATAGCCAGATATCTGGTAATTTCCACCAGTCTCAGCTCAACGGTGTGAAGTGCCGGCAGCTTAAAACACCTCGCATAGTACTTTCTAGGAAAGAGTACTAACTTTGTCCTTGGCCCAAACAGATTAATCGCATAATGCACTTTGCATCCCTTCGCTCATAGTGGATAAAAACTTCCCTGTTACCAGTACCACGATATCGTCTGCAAAAAACTGTACCATAGTAGTTTCGACAAGACCTTTCTTTATCATTATTTACACATTTACGGATTATTATACCCTTCACATAGTGATAGGGTATATATCACTTTGTCATTCCGTTTGTAATTTCTTTATTATTCATTTGCGACCCCATAAAGTATATATATTCTGGATCCTTATAGATAGGGAAGTTGAAATAGCCATGTCCGTCTGTCCGTCTGTCCGTCTGTCCGTCTGTCTGTCTGTCTGTCTGTCTGTCTGTCCGTCTGTCCGTCTGTTGAAATCAAGTTTCCGGAGTCAGATAAAAAGATACAGATCAGTAAATGGTGTCAAACGATTACAAATATCCCGCTAACAATCGCTATTTAAAATCAGCAAAATCGGTTCACTATTGACCGAGATATAAGCGAAAACCCAGAGTAACCCATTTTTTTTAGGACAAAATCCGTGCATATATCCCTATATATCTCAGTAAGTATAATCACTTTTGCCACAAAACTTGGCACGGATACTCCTAAAGAAAGCACCTAAATAATGGAAAAAGTTTTTTCCGATAGGACCAGGGGAAGGGGTATTTTTCCTACAATTGCACAAATTTGGTGAAATATTTTATGCGCTATATCTCGTAAACTATAACAGCCATCGACTTAAAATGTTTTACAAAAATTAATTGTACCCTAAGGGCTACACTTTAAAAAAAAATTTTTTTGAGTGGGGGCAAAAAAAGGGGTAGCTCCCATACAAATTAATGATTTGTATGAAATTTCCGATACGCTATATCTCGGAAACTATAAATGACATCGAAATTAAATGTTCTACATAAAGTAATTGGGCAATAAGGGCTACGCCTTAAAGAAAACATTTTTTGGGTGGGGGCAAAAAAAGGGGTAGCTCCCATACAAATTAACGATTTTTATGAAATACCGATACGCTATATCTCGGAAAGTATAAAAGATATCGAAATGAAATGTTCTACAAAAAGTAATTGGGCAATAAGGCCTATGCTTTGAAGAAAATTTTTTTTGAGTGGGGGCAAAAAAAGGGGTAGCTCCCATACAAATTAACAATTTTTATAAAATATTCGATACGCTATATCTCGGAAACTATAAATGACATCGAAATTAAATGTTCTACATAAAGTAATTGGGCAATAAGGGCTACGCTTTAAAGAAAAAATTTTTTGGGTGGGGGCAAAAAAAGGGGTAGCTCCCATACAAATTAACGATTTTTATGAAATACCGATACGCTATATCTCGGAAAGTATAAAAGATATCGAAATGAAATGTTCTACAAAAAGTAATTGGGCAATAAGGCCTATGCTTTGAAGAAAATTTTTTTTGAGTGGGGGCAAAAAAAGGGGTAGCTCCCATACAAATCGACAATTATTATAAAATATTCGATACGCTATATCTCGGAAACTATAAAAGATATCGAAATGAAATGTTCTGCAAAAAGTAATTGGGCAATAAGGCCTACGCTTTAAAGAAAAAAATTTTTGAGTGGGGGCAAAAAAAAGGGGTAGCTCCCATACATATTAACAATTTTTGTTAAATTTTCGATATGCTATATCTTGGAAACTATAACAGATATCGAAATCAAATGTTCTACAAAAAGTGATTGGACATCAAGGGCTACGCTCTGAAGAAAAACATTTTCGGATGGGGGGTGAAGAAGGGGTAGCTCCCATACAAATTAACAATTTTTATAAAATTTTCGATACGCTACTTCTGGAAAACTATTACAGCTATCGACTTCGAATATTCTACAAAAAGTAATAATCAAATAATTCATACATTTTGGAGAAGAGCAGGGGGACTAGAACATTTAATAAGCTTTATTAACCTTTAAATATGAATAATGTCGAAAACTTTTAAAACTCTTGACCTCAAACTTTCCTCATCTATTTATATTATTCATACGAACGTTAAAATTTTGTATATTTTTCTATGGACTTTAAAACTTGCACAAGGTTTTTTATTATATTATTTGCAGTACAAAATTACTCGGCTGGGTATATTTAAAGACCAATGTGAAGGGTATATAAGATTCGGCACAGCCGAATATAGCGCTCTTACTTGTTTTTATTTACTTTTAGCACCCCCTGTACCATTAAGTAATTTCTTGTTTATTTGATAGGCAAGTAAAGCGAAAAAATTTTAAACCATAAAAGTAAACCAAGACACGCAAACAGAAAAACTAAATTATAAAAATTAAATAATTCAAATTTTGTAGTTTTTGTTTGCTTCTTCTTATTTATAAATAAGACATGACATAATTTACAAAATGAACAACTAAAAAGTTTTTTTTTAATTTTTTTGTTTACTGGATTGTTGTTATATCTTCCTGAAGATCTAACAAATTTATACTGGCATGTAAGTGAGTATAAACAAGCAAATATTTTAGTTGGTCATTGACTTGTTTTTATCTAATTTTTTACTTTTTGTTTTAAAAATTAACCCTTTAACTTTAAGTTGAATTTTTTTTATAAAATTAAAGAGTAGATCTCTTTTAATATTTGAAACTATTAATTAATAATTCAAAATAATAATTTTTATAGCACATACCTTGGTCTTACTAGCCTAATGTTGAAAACAATTGTGGTGCAAAAATAAATTTAGAATTCCAATTGACCCAACAAAACAGCAACTCTGCGTCTTAGATGGTAATACTACGTATTTTTATTATAAATGTAATTGTAAGTTTTTTATTTTATTAATATAATTTAAGTCAAAAATTTATTTTAGTAAAAATAAAAAAAATTGGCATTAAATAATATTTTAAAAAATGTGTTCACATATGTATGTTGTACACAGAAAAAACTACAAAATTTTTTTTTTCAAACAAATTTTTGTTCAAAATAATTTAATTTTTAGTAAATTTATTTAATAGTCTCTAATAATATTTTAATTTGATTTTTAAACCAAACAAAATTATCGCCTAGACAATTGAAATATTTAACTAGGCCAACAAATTTCTTTAACTGAAACTAAAACTATTATTTTTCATTTAAATTTTAGCAAATTTGTTTGTCTTTATTTTACAATTTCTATTGTGGGTCCTCAGCCAGACAAAATATTTACTGATTCTCTGAATTTCGTAACTGATTCTACAATTCAATTTTTTCTGTGTATTTTACATAAATTATATAAAAATCAGATCAGTAAAGCTGAATCATATATAGGCGCAAACTAAGCTAAAACCAGCCCATTAAATATTAAATAAATATCATTCAGCTTAAGGAAGTCCAAAAATATATTTTTTTAACCAAATATTTATGCAATCATATCGAGAATTATTAAACTTAGCTGTATAAAAAATAAGCATTATTTACCTAACAAAAAACTATCCCCCTTATTTCCTAAAACGCAACGCCCTTAAACAAAAACAAAATGTATGGAAAAGTTTTTAAAATTTTAGTTTTTTCCATACAATTGTTTGCGTTATTATGCATTGCGTTTTACGTAATTAGGCTCTATTTATCATAACAAGTTGCATTTAATTATAAAAAATCGATTAAAAATAGTTTTTAAAATTTTTTAAACTTTAAACTTAAGAGGTGTTGTTACTTCTGAAGCAATAACGATAGAAACAAAATTCCGATTACATTTGACAAATCTTATAAAAAAAATATAAAATCTTTTAAACTGTAAGACCTTAAAGTGAAAAAGAGGTATAAAATTTATTTTTGGTACTTTTTGTATCTTTCAAACCATTGAAGGTACAAACATAATTCAAGTTTCGATCGTAGGTATCGATTAAAGTATTTTTGGTCCTTTTTTAAATAACCAAAAAGGGTAAAAGAAGATAAGTATTATACTTTGGTACTTTACTTCTGCGCCAATCAAGATAGAAGCAATTAAAATAGTTGCGGTCGATTGGCCTTGAAAAAAAGGTGAATAACTTTTAGGTACTTTTTCGAAATTTTCTACCAGCAAGGAACCGAAAAAAGTAGAAATTTAATTTCGTAACTTTGTAAGTAATTTATTTCATTTTTTGAAATTTTAAATATAGAAAAATGAAAGAAAAAGCCATGAGTTAAGACCAGAATAAATTAAAAGGTCTTAAATATAAAATTGTGTGCCCAAAGTGGATAAAAGGGCCCTTTTCTTTGCATTTTTTTAAATTAAATGTGAGTCCTGAAATACAATATAGAGGATTTTAAGCTCAAGTTATAGTCAAAGTCAATAAATTGGTAAAAAAAAATATTTTTTCGCATTATTGATACTTTTTACCATTTTTAAATTATTTATACTTTTAGAAATAAGAGCACTGCGATGTGCCTTAGATGTTAGAACTCAATTACATATTTGCAGTCTTTAATATCGGTGGTGTGTGAATATCCTTTTATACTCAACCATTTGTCATCACTTATCTTCTTAAAGACTTTTGTGTAACATTCCTATTTTAAAATTAGTTTGTTTTTTTGTTTTTTCTAAGACCATTCCAATATTTCGTTTCCCAATTTTTCGTTTCAATAAATAATTTTTGAGGTACGATTTTAAAAAGATTGAATATATTTTTAATTAACTGGATTTTAAATATTAGCACAGATAAATGTTAAAAATTATCTTATTAGCTCTAAAATTGACTTTGATAAAAAAATTTTTTACAATTTTCGCCAATAATAGTTCTGTAAGTAAAAACTTACTTAAGTTTTTTCTAATTCTTTAAAAAAATTAATCACCGCCATATATTGCATATCTAAACTTGCTACACAGAAGAAACTTCACAATTTTTTATTCAAACAAACATTTTTTTTAAAATTTTATTTTTTTTTAGCAATATTTTAAAAGATTCTCACAGAAAAAATTGAATTGTAGAATCAGTTACGGAATTCAGAGAGGTAGTAAATATTTTGTCTGGCTAAGAACCTACAACGAAAATTGTAAATTTAGACAAACAATTTTGCAAAAATTTAATTAAAAAAATTATAGTTTTAGTTTCAGTTAAAAAAATTTGTTGTGCTGCTTAAATATTTGAATTGTCTAGGCGATAATTTTTTTGGTTAAAAAATCAAATTAAAATATTATTAGAGACTATTAAAAAAATTTACCAAAAATTTTAATTATTTTGAACAAGAATTTGTTTGAAAAAAATTGTTTGTAGTTTTTTCTGTGCTAATAAAATTGTTATCTGATTATTATGTCAAACAAAATAAACGAAAAATTAAAAAAATAATTTTTTTAACTGGAAATAGTAGGCACTTTTTTCAAAATAAACTTTTTCAAAAATCTAATAAAATTCTGTATCGCATTTTGCAATATTGTTTATAGGACCGAAATCGGTAAAGCATTTCACTGAGTCAATAATTTGTTTGTCTAAAATCGGTCCTATAAACAAAATTGTAAAAAATTATAAGCCAGGGACTGTAAAAAATAATTATGTTCGAAATTTCGATTCAAAAAAGTATACAAGTAATCATCGAAAAGTCGATTGTTAAAAATATTTCAAAATAAAAATTATTTCTTTATTTTATGTTATTATTTTTAGATTAAGTTATAATATTTCAAAAAAAGGATTAAAAAATAAAATTTCTTTTGGACAGAAAATAAAAAAATTCAAAATAATTATTATTTTTGCCAAAAGTTATAAAAAAACAAAAAAAAAATTATATTTTTAATTTACGTTTTCTACACTATTATTACGGTCCCTTTTATTCAAAACCCAGAAGCGAGATTGAGATCATATTTTAATTATTATTTTACGTTTTAAAGGAGAAGTAAATGTATAATATCAAAATTCATAATCATTAAAACTCTTATAAATCAGCAACTTATTTAAACTATTTTTTTTTTATTAAAATTATTCTTGATGATTAATTTTAAAATTCTTTCGATTTGGCCCACGGTTAGTTATAATAAACCATTAGAATAAGACAAAACATGAGAAAGACAATTTCGCGTTTGCTGCTTAAATCTTTAGATTTTTGATTTATTTTTTAACACATGTTTTTTCTTAGTATTTTTTTAATAATTATTGAAATATCTTTTTTGTTTGTATAAATATAAAATTTTAGTTAATATTTATATAAAAACAAAAATTTCTTTTAATTAATTAAATATTTTTAGATTTTTTACTTTGCAAAATCATTTTTATATTTTGGCCTTATAACTCTATTAAAATCGATATTCTTTTATTTTTTTATCGCTTCGTTTTTTATTTTATATATAAAACTCGTTTTAAATTATTAAAAAATGATATCATTGCTTTTTTTATAAAAATTTGTTTTTGTAATTTTTGTTTTATTAGGAAGATGTTGTTGCTATAAATTTAGCTTCAAAGCAAGGTTAGTTTTGCTAGCACATTTACACACACGCACACACTAAACACACACGCAAGTTAGGCTCAAATAAATGCGAAATTCTCACTAATACTCTGATATTAATTTTGGCACTTTGGCAAAAAAAAGCAAAACGCAGACATTTGCACTTAAAAGTTATTAAATAATTTCCTGTTTTTTTAGCCAAAAGGCAAAACGTAGAGAAAATAAAGAAAAAATATTGCACTAGGATTTTTAAGACACTTTTGGTTTAGGGCAAAAAAACTTTTAATTTTCTTAAATTTGTTAAACAAATATTTCTTATTTAATCTAGTAATACATATTTACTGGAAAACACACACCTTTATTTACTTGTTGCTTTCTTATTAGAATTTTAATTAATTCTATATTTTATGAGTTGAGCTGTTTTTGTTGTTTTTTTTTATTTCTTTAAGAATTTTATAAGTTTTTCATTTTCGTAAAATCCGCCTAAAGTAAGTTCAACGTAAATGTTGTGCTCAACACACCAACCTGGCTTAGACTAAACGTTTGTTGGTACGAGTAAGACAAGTTACAAAAGTCTTAAAACATTTTGTTGTTACCTTAACACATACACACATATGTATATACATATGTACATACAAACGTCTAAGTTAGATTAAAAGCAAAAACAAAATAGTACTGTAATACGTAAAACAACTCTACAATCTAACAAATACGTGTTTGTATTAACAACTACATACACGCATACATACTTGTTTAACTCTCTTTTAACTTTAAAGATTTTCTTATACTACAACTAAGACTTATATGTGGAAGTGTATGGATTTTTTTGGTAACCGGTCTTACCAAGTTTTAAAGCAATTCGCCAGCTCAACACATTTATAACGATGAGGACTGAGTTCAGTGTAATATTTTGCAAAAGTATTTATGTTGCGAGATTTAACGTAAATTATTTTATATTTAACCAGCAATTAACCCGATACTTCGTAAAGTGCATAAAAAGTGAAGTTCGCATGATTTTTTATACAATCCTTGTACAGAATCTCCTAAATTTTTTCATTAAAAAGTACTTTTATATTTTCTACTTATTATTTTTTATACTCCTAGAACTATAATCTCAAAAAAAGATGTAAAAAAACTTTTTGGCCACCTAATTGGCTTTGGCCTCAAGCTGGAGAAATAGTTTTTAATTTTATATTTCAATACTAGTAGCTTTAGAAAATGCAAAAAAGTATCTAAAAATAAAAATAATTGACACTTTTTTGGAACTCGAAGTGAAAAAAAATTTTAAAAAGAGTGTCTAATACGTTTTAAAATTTTTTTTCAAGACCATTTGAACGCAGTTTAAATCATATTTCTATCCTTAATGTTCAGAGTTAACAAAAAGGTACCTAAAAAGTACCAAAATATAGGATATACTCTTTCTACACCTAAGAGTTAAAAATTTGATAAAAAACCAAGAAGTATTGTGGGCATAGTACCGCCTACTTTTCTGTTTTAAAAATTTTAGTAAAAAAATTTCAAACAAGTCCAAAATTTTCTATAAATTATCTATCTATTGAGATTAAATTTTTCGTGGGCTTGCACTGAACACTTTTTTTTCTCATCCTCAAAATTTTTTACAAATCGGTGCAGAAGCGGCTATATTGAGACTTGTTTTTTTTGTGGGCGTACCACCGCCCACTTTTTTAGCCTTTAACATCTAAATTTATACCAGAAAAAGTTCTTGGTTTAATTTTCAATTAACTTTAAGTTAAGTAAAAAATATTATTATTATTAAGTAAAAGATATTATTATCGAACAAAAAGTGCCGTTGAGAAACTGTAGCGGGTTTCAAAAATGCATTTTACTCAACTGGTGTCGGAAAAAATAATTTTCATTATTATTCTTCAATAAAAATAATCACTGTAAAATTGACATTTTTTTAAAAGCTCCTGGATAAAAATCAATTTTTCCTTGTATCATACATTTATATTTTTAAAAATTTTTCCCCCTAATGGTTCGAAAACTTAAAAAATGCGAAAAAGTTATGTATTCATGTTTTTACCCCTGTTTTGCTATTTAAATTATGTTTTTATCATTTTTGGTTAAGAAACTTAACTTAGCACATTAAAGGTATCAAAAATATTTACCCTTTCTTTAATCCTTTTTTTATCTCATAGTGGCATAATTTTCACCCCGTTTTATCCATTAGGGTCGGGTGCCCCGATAGGTCAGTGGTTAGTGCACGAGTCTACCAGTCTGGGGGTTGTGGGTTCGATTCCCACCAGAGACCCTGGTAAGTCTGCTTCATTCTTCTGTTCTTTCTTTCTTATCCTTCTCTAAATTTCTTCTTTCCTTCCATCTCAACCTATTCTATTTGCCTCTCCAGGTAACACAAAGGGACCGAGTTAAGCGGACCCAAGTGAGCTGTATCCTTTTCTTCAACGGCTGCCTGTTCTACCTAACCTAACCTATCCATTAGGGTCGGTTCAAAATCAAAAAAGTACCAGGCACCGGGTCTTTTACTTTTTGAGTACAATAAGATGCTTTTTATATAGAGTTTTTTTCCGTGTATAGTTTTAGAAATAATAACTTAGCGGCCTTACTCTTATTTTTTTGGAATAATTTTAACACTCTTAGAGCTCAAATATTCTGAAATTTTGTCTAAGGCTCCCTAAGTCTAAATTTAAGGTCTCGAGTTTAATGTGTTTGGACTGCAGGTTGATGAATAAGTCAGCTAGTCAGTCTTAATACTTTTCCTTTATACATGTAGCAGTGAATAAATATAATCAGTAAGCAAATTAAGGCATTCTCGATCGATCGAGCAGAATTTCGATTCAAATCGAATGCCGTTATTTCCCTCCATATTTTTTGGGGCAAATTATAAATCGATTTTGATAGCGATGAGTTAATAGCGATGATTTTTGTAACTTTAAGATCTTGAAATAAATGTACAAAAGAATAATTTAAAGTATCAACCATGATGAGCTGTAACCTTTTCTTAAGTATTTGGAAATATGTATATGCATTCCGCACCAGAAGAACTTCTCTTTTTCATTAAAGCATCTAGTGGAGCGGGAAAAACTTTCCAGTATTTCTTTTATTAATATTTTCAAAAAGGGTTTGCAGTTTTTTGCTGAGTGCTGTAACAATAAAATATTACGGTTGCCTCGGATTCCAAACTATTTTAGCCCGTGCTAGCTGAAGTCTAATCAGCTTCTGTACAGGTTCCTGGTTAGGTTTTAAGATGTAAAAATACATAAGATCCAAAGAGAGTTTTACCTAGGCGCCATTGATATGTGACTTTTAAATCAAATCAGCTGGTTGTCCGGCCTAAATATACGCTTTAGGTTATAGTAATTAGAGTACTTTTTATTTCAAGTAATTATTCGGTGCAAAAATGATTTTCTAGCGTCCAAGTAGAACTTTAGACATGAAAAATCTTTTGTCAAAGCCCTCGACTTAACTTCTTATAATACTCGATTTCCATGCCTTTGGAAACTGCTGCTTTTAAAAACTTTAAATTGTTTCCTGAGAAGCTGGCTATAATTTTGCAATCTTTTGGAAAAGTTATTATTTAAAGTGAATTTATTTCTTCCGATTAGTTGGATAACACAGTGCAACACGAAAAAAAATAACCATATACGGACATCACTACGTGAAAGAAGACCAAAAAAGAAAAGACCCGTGTCTCTCAGTTTCGCCCAAAGTCATGCACTTTTTTTTTTATGGGCCCCCAAAGATTTGGGGCCTTGGTGTAATTTTTGCCAAAAGTGATAATTTTCTCAGGCTCATATCTTGCAAACCGTTCGGAATTTTAATTAACTCTTTGAGGCAAAGTTGTAGCCCTTTTTATATAGAACAAAAATTATGAAAATAAAAAATTAAAAAAAAATTAATTTTAGATCAAAATCGCAAAAAACTTTAAAAAATTTAATTTTTTTTACCTTTTCCCCCCTGTTCAGGTCCATAGGTAGCAAACCGTTCAAAACTCAAGGAAACAGTGAACTACAAAAATTTACCTAACATCCCAATAAACAACTTTTTAGAACAAATAAACTTCCTAGGAATAATTCTTAACACCGTTTAGGTAGCGCTTAGGTAGCCGCAAAAGTTAAAAATTTTTCGAAAATTTTTGAATTTCATTTGTTTTTTATTTTCTTCAACATTGAGATACTGTGCTGTCTATTATAAAAAAATATTCGTATTATTTTTATAAAGTTGATGGCCCTGGACTTGCAAATCGCGCTCTCTTAAGTTGAGGATCTAAATCGTCGTCCGAATCTGACTCTGATTCAGAACTTACAGTGTCCACAGGCACGTTGCTTCCAGAATGTCTTCCATCATTAGCTTTTTTTTTAACATACCTTATTAACATCATAAAAGGGTATCTTGTGACTCCACCAACATACCTGAAATGAATAAGAAAAGAAATCAAAAATAATGTTAACCATGCAATAATAAAATTGATATTACCTCTGCAAGCAATGCGTCGAATTTTTTGCCTTTGTACCGTTTTTCCATTTGATTTTTTATTAGTTATTAGTTTTGGTCCATCTCTTCCCTGTTGGGGCTCATAGTCGGTATCAAATCGATCTCGATTAGTAACACCACTTACTGTAGTCATTTCTGTAAATTTTGTCCTACGATCTGGAGTTTGCGGCCTTGGGAATACAAAATTTTCAGGTGCAAGCACTGGTAGTGTGGCTGTTACAGTTGCTTTATAAATTTTGTTCTTCTCATCACGTCTATTTGGGTAATTAACGCATGCATAAGAACTGGTTTCATCATGATCACCTGGGCGATTAATCCAGCTTTCCGACTTACAATATTTCATACTATGTTTGCCTCCATTCAACCATGCTATGAGATTATTATTACATTGGCGACACACTGCGTTAGGTGTGTAATTTTCACTGATCAAATCTATTTCGTCGAAAAATGACTTATATGCTCTTTTAAATTCACTAGTCAAAAGATTCTTTTCCTTTTGAAATCTTGTAGAATTATTTTTTCTGATTTGATGACCGCAAATGTAGCAAAAGAAATAAATATTTTTACACTGCATATTGAAATTGTCAGTTGCCAATGTTGTGTGCGAATTATGCTGTAGAACTTTCTCTATAACTTTCACCGATGAGATCTCGTTGACGTCACGCTGTGTAATGCCTCGATGTGAGAGTCGCGTCGCTTTTATATTGTGATCTGCGTTCCTTGATGCGTGTGCGATCGGTGCGTGATCGCGTGAGCTGTTTACTGAAATCTTAGGTAAATTTTTGTGGTTGATTTCTTGATAAGTTTGGGTGCAATAATTTCTTCTTTTTAAATTTATCCAATTGCTATTTTATTTTGAATTGTCCTCACTTATTAAAAAAATTGGTAGTAGGTACATATGTAGGTAATTTATTGTTGGTATAAACAATAGTTATTAAAAAGTAATAACAAAGAAAAAAAAAGTATGTACATAATTTAATTAAAGGCCGTTAACGATCATTATTGCGATTTGTGTATGATGTATTTTGTTGTTTAGGGTTTCCAGCAATTTTAATGTTTGCTTTCCTGTTTAAGTTCCAAGACTTTTCGCGGCTATCTCACATGCATATACATACACATATTTATATGCACTAGAGTTCTCTATTACACTAAAGACAGATACATTATATGTAATTAAGGCAATTTGATTAAACGTAAGGAAGAGATAGCTTCATAACTACATGTATGTACATACATTTTGGGGAAATTTTTAACTTTTGCGGCTACCTAAACGGTGTTAAGAATTATTCCTAGGAAGTTTATTTGTTCTAAAAAGTTGTTTATTGGGATGTTAGGTAAATTTTTGTAGTTGACTGTTTCCTTGAATTTTGAATGGTTTGCTACCTATGGACCTGAACAGGGGAAAAAAGGTAAAAAAAATTTGAATTTTTTAAAGTTTTTTGCGATTTTGATTTAAAATTATTGTTTTTTCAATTTTTTATGTTCATAATTTTTGTTCTTTATAAAAAGGGCTACAACTTTGCCTTAAAGAGTGAATTAAAATTCCGAACAGTTTGCAAGATATGAGCCTGAGAAAATTATCACTTTTTGTAAAAATGGTACCAAGGCCCCAAATCTTTGGGGGCCCATAACAAAAAAAGTGCATGACTTTGGGAAAAACTGGGAGACACGGGTCTTTTCTTTTTTGGTCTTCTTTCACGTAGTGATGCCCGTATATGGTTATTTTTCCATGACTTAAAAAATTACACACAGTGTAATCGACGTACACTGCTTGAGGTTTTTTTTAATAGAAATTTTTTAAATTTTGTTGGTTGATTTCCGTGGTAGTTCGCTGCTCGCAAACTGTCAAGTAGAGTCTAAATAACCCCGTTTTGACAACACCACACCATATGATAGGTGATAGGTGCCATTTAACAATGGTTCAAGGGAAAATGGAGTACTAGACCCACCCTGTCGCGTTGTTGTATCTTGATAGGTCGTTCAGCCCAATCGCAGATACATCCCCTAGGCTATCCAGTACATGATGGCCCAGGAATTTGTGCCTCTTCACAGCCAGAGCAGGGCATTCGCAGAGAAGATGAAAAACTGATTCCTCCTTTTCCCTATTCTTGCAGCTGCGATAGTGATCGTTGAACGTTGTTCTGTATGCCTTCCCAGTATCCGGTGACCCGTTAGCACTGCCAGCAACTTTGAAATTCCCACGCAATTTCGGTTCTTAAGTTGCGTAGTGCGTCCGACACCGAAACAGGGCTACGTTTGCCTGGAGACCCCAACGTATCCAACCCCCGCCACCTATCATCAGCAATGCGCCGAAAGAATCTTAAGATGCTGCTCTTAATAGTCTGCAACGGAACTGCGACTGTATTCATATTGGAGATATTTAGAGCAGATCCTTTCTTAGCTAGCTTATCTGCCCGTTCATTACCATGGTAGCCTCTATGCGCAGGGACCCAAACCAGAGTAATGTCAAACAGCTGACTAAGGTTAGACAATTCTTTTCTACACTGACTGACCAATAGTGATGTGGTAGTGTATGATCTAAATGACAGAAGCGCCGCCCGACTGTCGACAAAAATACCAATATTCCCGCGTATATTTCTGTCCTGTATTAGTTTTTAAGCTTCCCGAATGGCAAGTATTTCGGCCTGAAATACACTTCATTCATTCGGAAGGCGAAAAGAAGCATTTACGCCCAGCTCCTCTCAAAAGACACCGGATCCAACTCCACAGTTCAACTTAGAGCCGTCCGTAAAGATCCTAATGTCATAAGCTTCCCCAAGGTTACCCCTACACCATTCACCCCTGGAGGAAATTAGAACTTCAAACCCCCCATCAAGGTCCGTGTAGAGAGTAAAATAGTCAGAAGGTTGGTCCACGAGTGGGGGCAGTTCTTGCTGCTCGAGAAAGGACAATTTTCAATTAATCCAAAGGACATCTCTATTTGGTAAAGGGACTTAGCCTATAAAAACTATGAGTACAGGTTGCCCAATTTTTCACAGATTTTCCATACAAATGTCCTCCGGGAATAGAAATTTTGGGTTATTACTGCCACGAATATTACTTTTTCTTCAAAAAACTTTGCACTACTGTACGACCTGATATCTTCAAATGCCCTACTGCCTTATCCTGCACAATTTTTCTATATATGCTGGAAGGGTGTAGGGTATAATATATTTGATTTTGACCAACTACAACTTTTTTACTGGTTTCGTTTAAGGAATCGGTTAAAAATATATATAAGTTTTGGAAAATACTACATTCTTTCGTAAAACTCGCTTAAAGAATAAATAAATTTAAAATTTATCAAAATTATCAGCAAATATTTACTTTCTTAGTTTAAAACATTTTCCTTATCTCATTCCTTACAAGCCAGCTAAAGCATACACTGAGAGCAGAGCTAAAGAGTTGCAGTTAATAGTGTTAATTTTTCTCCCTAATGTTCGCACTTTTTGTTAGTTTTGCTTTTTCTAATTCTACCGACTTTTAAGAAGTTGAAACGCATCCAACACGCTTGTATGTAAATATAAATGCATGTCAGTTGTTATTTTTTTAAACATCTTTTAATATTTTTGTTGTTGTCTATATGTAATCTCATTGCGGTCCGGTTGTCGTCGTCATGCTTTGTTTATTTTTCAAAAATAAAAAACAGAAAAAAAACAGCTAAAACAAATAGTGATCATGCTACAACAACAAACGTTTTAAAAGAAACAGAACAAAAATTAATAAATATATGAATGAACAAATAAAGTAAAAATAGAACCCTGTAATGTGGGCTTAGCTACAGAAATAGATATTTCTTTCCTCTCTCTCTTTCTTTGGCTACTTATTATTGCCTTAATCAACAGCTTTTTCTAACTGAGATTATATCAGAAAAATCTTTAGCGTGATTAAAGTAATGACATTAATTTTGTTCAGACAGCAAGATAGAATGTTGTCACGTCATATTTTATTTTGTTAGAAATAATAAAAATTGTTGCGATAATGTTGAAAATTTTTTTAACTATTTTTTTTGGTATAAAAATATATTTAAGTTACAACTTTAATTAACTATTTGGTATATTTTAACGTACAACGAAAAGTTTTTGCTATTTTCGGTTGCATATGCATCAGTATAAACTTCTGTTTATTTTGTTAGACCTACTAGCAGCTAAAATTTTTCTACCATCGGCAAGAATATTTTTTTAAAGAGATAAAAAAGAAAAACAACCATTTGTAAATCAAATCGAGCTGTTAATGTTTAAAATATAAGCATTCCAAGAAGAATTTTTAATTTTAATTCGAATCGATGCCACAATTTGACATTTTTGAAATATTTTTATGCAATTTAAAATTATAAAAGTTAGGACTCTTATAAAAATTGCACTCTTACTTATTTAGTTAAAAAAATGTGCTTACGAAGTTGAGGGTTAATTGCTAATATATAGGTATATATAAAAAAAAAACATGGAATAAATTAATTTAAAGTTTTTATTTTTAGCCGCATACAAGTTCCCTTGCATTTATTTTTCTTTTAATTGTTAAGAACACTTTATTTAATCGGAACTTTTTTTCATATTTTGTACTATTGAATCTTCGCTTATGCGAACTATCAATGAGTATTCAGATCTTAAGACTATGTAATTAATATTAGTCCGGACAGTGCCAGACTAAAATTTAAGTTCTCGTAATAGAAATAGTTATCTTCATCTAAGCTCAATAGTATCCCTCCTTTTCAGACGGGAGTGTCTACTATGTTGCAAGATACTTCGAGGGAGCGGTTTTGAATGTGTTTCCAGCTTATTTAAATACTTGTCCACATATTTCAGGATTTCACATTAAACTAATGGAACTTCTAGATCCTTATGGATGTCGCTGCTTTTGACATACCACGGAGCACCAGTTATCATTCTTAGGATTTTATTTTGACGGCGTTGTATTTTTTCTATATTAGAGGCGGAAGCAGTGCCCCATAATTGTATACCGTTACACCAAATTGATTTTAAAATTGAGTTGTAAAGAAGAAGCTTAAAATCCAGATGAAGCACAGAGTTTCTTCCATTGCGCAGCTTTAAGTTTCATTTGCATCAGCTTTGCATCTATATAAGGCTTCCATGTGAGGCGGCGATCCAGGTGAATACGAAAATATTTTGTTTCGAATCGTTGAGGCACCATATGGTTGTGAAAAGTGATTGAAGGACACGTTTACTTGCGCAAGGTAAAAGTTAAGTGAGTACATTTTTGTTCATTTATTTTTATTCCCCATAACGTTGCCCATTTCTCAGCTTGGAACTGAATACCAGGCATATGGAATTTTCCATGTTTTTATTACTATAATTTGTGGACTTATCGCTCACCTTTTGCCTTGAAACTTCCTTAAACTCCACGAAACTTGGACAGACTAATGCATGTGTAAGTTGGAAATTGAAAATTCATCATGAATACTTAAGATCACCTTTGCAATGTCATCATCAGAGAAGCAGAAAGCAAAAAAATTATTGTTTAAAGCAAAAGAAACTGGGAAAATAGCAAAAATAAGCAAAAAATGTGAAAAGCTTCTGGTTTTGCACATTTTGTTTAAACTTTTATTTGCCGTATGAGCTTTTTCAGATGTTAATTTTGCTCGTTTTTAATCAAAAGCGAACTAATTGTTTCTTTGTTGTACAGTTCAATTCATGGTATAATAACTCATCAGGTCGTAGCAATGATAGAATACAGTTTTGGTCTCTCTTACTTTTTCCTTTTATATGGAGCTTGATACTTTCTGGGTTATATAAGATTATATTCCAAACGTTCTTCTCTGGTCATCATGGTACATAGTATGTATGTTCTCAAATTCAAAATATGTTACACATACATACATATGTTTCAATGCTTTCAAAATATTATTTAATTTTAAGATGAACTGTTTACTTAAGGTAAACTTAAGGTAAGAATTAATTTTTTTAGGAAAAGTTCTTAAGTCTATTTTATCTATTCTAATACTTTTTTGAATGCACAGGTGCAAGAGGTGCATTTATATAAAACTCATACCCTTTTTTACATACTTATATGTGTTAATTTTTGTGTAAACCGGCGTTAAGGTGGGAAGTCTTACAATTCATTTGTTAATGCTTCGCTGCATTTGCATATAAGTATGTTTTTTGTCTTACTGGAATTTTCGTTTATAATAATACCCTTCACATAAGTGGTAAGGGTATATATAAGTTTGTCATTCCATTTGTATATTCTATATATATATATATATATTCTAAGTCCTTTTTAATAGAGAAGTCGATTTGGCGATGTCCGTCTGTTCGTATTATGGTTGAAAGTTTTTGAAGCCCCCTGATATCGCATAGACCCGTAAGTAGTACCAAACTGTAAAAAGTATCTGCAAAAAAAAGTTATTAAAATACAGCGAAATTGCCGGACAACTGACCAAAATATATGCCAAAAACCAAGACTGCCTATGTTTATTTCTCTAAAATTTGTAAATGGAAACGTCTTCAACTGCCCCTACACGGGTATAATGTAAGACCGATTCTTATTAATTTCTCCTCACAAACATTTTTATAGAACATACTTACATTCTATCTCTGCCCCCAACAGGGTTGCCATACAAAGTTTGATATTTTTTTAATTTTTTTTTTTTATTCGCTGCCACAGCTTCCAGGTTGCTTCTACAAAGGTCAAATGTAAGACCGACCCCAAAACTTCCCCGGAGTCGCCCTTAAAGGAATAAAATGTATCACAGACCCCCATTAGTTTTCCCTCCCAAACAATTCCTAGAACATACTTACCTCTTATCTCCATCACCTGAGTGGGTTGTCATACAAAAGTTCCAAAAAAGATGTAAAAAACACCCATAACTTCCCCAGAGTCGGCCTTAGAGAAATAAAGTTACGACCGATCCCCATTATTTTTCCCTCTCAAACAAATTCCTAGAGCATACTTACCCCATATCCCCATCCGCTAAGGGGGTTATCGTACAAAGTTTGGGAAATTGTAATAAATCCCCCCTACAGCTTTTCGGTCTCACTTGGATAGTTCAAATGTAGGACTGACGCCAACTCATTTTTCATTGCAAACATTTTCCTAGAACATGCTTACCATGCCATACAAAACTTAATAATTTGGGTAAAACCCCCTACACGTTGTGAAGGGTATATAAGATTCGGCACAGCCAAATACAACGCTCTTAATTATTTGAATTTAATTTGGTTTTTTGTTTTGATTGTTTTTCAATTTAGTGCAACTGTTTCGAATACTCGTGCAACACTCACACATTTTGTATGGCATAACTATTTGTTTTCATTGTTATATGGATGTTAAATTACATTATTTTGTTTTTGTTTTTTTGTGAATTTAGCTGTTGAAATATTTCCCCAAATAAACGCCTACGGTAAAGTAAGTGTACACACTTCATTTGACTACGAAACTTTTATACAAAAAGGGTTAGTGTGAAATATATTTTTTTATTATTTTATTGTTGTTTCTTTTTTTTAATTTCTTGCTTTTAATCTTATTGTTAATTGGTTGGCTTTTGTGCTCCTACTCCAAAGATTTATCCACAAGTTTATGGCATAATAATCTTTCAAACCTATGCAGTATTTATGGCCCATTGTGATGAACAGTATTTTAACCTTCAAAAAGAAAAAAAATAACACCATACAACAATAACAACTAGATATGCATGTAAAATAGATAAAGGGAATTTTTAAATACATAAATATAAGTTTCAAATTCGTGATTTTTTTTATTATTGTTGTAATAATAATAACAAAAATATAAGAATTCGTTAAAAGGAAAGAAAAACCAATTAGGAAAGGAAAATATTAAAACATGGGGGCAAATTACGGCATTTGACAATTGAAATCAAAAAATTCTTATTGAAATTCCTGTATTAAAAGCATTGACAACTCTATCGATTGAGTAGAATTTCGAATCGATTTGAATGCCGTAATTTTCCCTCTGAATTTTGTTATAGATTTTTAACAATGATCAAATAACTTATTAGGGCGTAGCACTGAGAAAATATAGTTTTAGCCTCTCTTACTATTTTATATTTTATATATGTATGAAGTTTGACACCTTCCCAGTCATAAAATAGTAAATTCTAAGCTTCATATAAAACAAGTGCCGAATTCTAGATACCTTTTTTGTTATTTTTATACATTTTTTAATTTATTAAATATTTCTAATTTTTAAATAGGGGTTGCTTTCATATTTTAATCCTCTTAGGGTGATAAGGGTAGCTGTAGGGGGTCTTATCCTATTTTTTTAAAATTTTGTAGCGACTTTTACTCTAATTTCTTAAAATTATGTACGGCAACCCCATTAGGTGACAGAAATATATTTGGGAGGGAAAATTAATGGGGGTATGTGATACATTTTATTTTTTTAATTTTGTATTGCAGCCCCTTTAAGGGCGTATAGATAGGGGGTAAATATGTTCTAGGAATAATGTTTGCGGGGGAAGCTAAGGGGGGTCGATCGTACATATTATTTCTCTAAGCCGACTCTGAGGAAGTTGTGGGCATTTTTACATCACTTTTATAAATTTTGTATGGCAACCCCATTAGAAGACAATGGTAAGGGGTAAGTAAGTATGTTTTAAAAATATGTTTAGGAGGAAAAACTAATGAGGGGTGGGATACATTTAATTTTTCCTCTAGGGGCGACTCCGGGCAAGTTGCAGGGGTTTTTACCCTATTTTTCCAAATTTTGTACGGCAACCATGTTAGGGGCTGGAGATAGAGGGTAAATATGTTCCACAAAAATATTTAAGAGGATAAGTTAACTGGGGTCGGTCTTACATTTTACCTTTGTAAGAGAACCCTGAAAGCTGTGGGAGCGATTTCAAAAAATATTAAACTTTGAATGGCAACCCTACCTGGGGGAAGTAGGGTGTAAGTATGTTTTTAAAAAAATGTTCGCAGGGAAAAATTTATGGGAATCGGTCTTACATTGCACATTGTACGGGGCAACTCCGGGGCTGTTGTAAAGGTTTTTATGTACAAGTTTTAGAGAAATAAAACTGAGATAGTCTTGGTTTATGGCTTATATCTCGGTCAATTATAGCCGACTTTGATGGATTTTAATAGCATTTTTTTGCAGATATTTCTGATAGTTTGATAACACTTACGGGTCTATGCGACATCGAGGGGCTTCAGAAAGTTGATTTCAATCATAACGCGGACAGATAGACAGAAAAGGCTAAATCAACTTCCCTATTCAGAAGGATCCAGAATATAAATACTTTATGGGGTCACAAATAAAGAAATTACAAATGAAATGACAAACTTATATGAACCCTTATCACTTATGTAAAGGGTATAAAGAGAAATAAGTACGATAGCCTAAAGCTATATTTTCTCAATGATACGACCTGATTGTTATTTGACTTTGATTTAATCTTTGAAAAATTTCTACGACTTTTGATTTATTATGAGAACTTAAACTACTCAAAACTATTTTCTTTTGTACAAAACTCAAATATATATGTATATTTCTAATTAAAAGCTTTAAAACTAAAAATTACTATTATAACAATGCATTACAAAAAAACTAAACAAGTGTTTAAAATTGTTTAAGTTTGCCCTTAATCCTTTTGCGCCTATTGAGACAAATGTGTCCCACTAAATGTTCACAGAGCCACAAAGTTAAAGTTTTTTATATTTAACAATTTAAAAATGTCCCTTTTAGTAGTTTAGAATGTAAAGCACAGCAAGAAACTTACCAAAAGAATTTCGTATTATCATAACATTATCATTACTTGTTGTTTAGTCATAAGCAAAGTGGTATACCCTTGTGTCTGTAAAAAAGTTAAAACCTAAGTTAAAAAGTGCGGAAGAGGCAAAGATAATAATACTGAAGTGTAATGGCATCTTTTTGAAGTTATACTACCAGCTTGACTAAGGTGTAAGCACGAGTTTTTTTCTTCATCGTAGGACTGATGAGACCTATATATGTCCCACACCCCCGAATCCCACTCGAGGGTAAAGTTACAAAAACAAACAATACATTAGTTCTATATACATATCCATGTTAAACAAACCCATTACAATAGTTTGAAACTAATCAATCGTATCCCGCACAAAAAGGGTTAAGTACCCTTAGCTTTGAAAAATAAACATGGCAATGTTTAACGCCTTTTTTCATATAAAATCGATTATAAAGAACAGTTCTCTAACCAAACAAACAGGCAATTTTAATTCGTTTCTGTTAAAAGTTCAATTTAACGGTTAAATGTGTATAAAAACGATTAATGAACAAGAGCAATTTTAAATTTTCATTTCTATTGTTTTAAGCACAGTAGGGAGTAAAATATTTTCATAATAATGATTAAAATTTCGTTTTGAGTATACAGTGTTGAACTTATAATAGTTAAACACCAGCTAAAGAATAGTTTTAAAAGCGTTCAAAGCCTCCACATAGAAAAACATTTATTATAAATATTAAATTTGTAAAAGAGTTGCCTTAACCTTTTAACCTAGAAAAAGAGAGATAAATAAGTTGCCCAACTGTGGTCTTAAATAAGTTTTATTTTATTAAATTCATATTATATTGAAAAAATACCTAAGTTTTCTCAAATATTCGATTTTTTTATAACACTCAGGTATTTTAAAAAAAACTTTTGTTCATTGGAACTTTTTAAACTTTGTGCGTACTAATTTATTATTTAAGAAAAAAATTAAACATAGAAAGTTTTTCAAGAAAATAATGGGCGTGGTACCTCCCATGCAGTTAAAATACATTTTATTTTATATGTAAGTATAATTCGAACGGATTTATGTTATGTTAGGTTAGGTTAGGTTAGGTTAGGTTAGGTTAGGTTAGGTTAGGTTAGGTTAGGTTAGGTTAGGTTAGGTTAGATTAGGTTAGGTTAGGTTAGGTTAGGTTAGTTTAGGTTAGGTTGAGTCAGGTTAGGTTAACCTTAAAATGTGGTATATGCCCGCACTTCCATGGCCCAGACCTCAACAGCAGATTTTATACTGCTGCCTCAGTAACTATGACCGCAGTTACAACAAAACTTTGCGTCGAAGCTTTGGTACTGGCAAACTAATTTAAGAAGCATTTTTTTGATAAAAGAAAGAAGAGTGGTCACTCCAATACAAAGGAAAACATTTTTTAAAATTTTGTAAAAACTATATCGGAAGCCTATACAACTTTCGACTCCTACTAGAAAGTAATTGAACTACGTTTCCAGAAAAAGTTTTCGAAAGAAGCAAGAAAAGTGGCTGTTCCCATAAAAACGAACCATTTGTTTAAAATCGTTTATGCTTAATATCTTAGAATTTCTACCAGCCATTGACTTTCAACCTGCTACATGCAAGTTTGAGTATGATTTTTATATTTTGAAAGAAAAATTTCTTGGTTATAATTACACAGAGCTGCTTATCCAAACAAACATACCTATTTTATGTAGTTTTTTTATTTTAAAAACTAAGTTCAGAGTTCACTTATACAGGTAGTATCCAGGAGAACTTTGAAAACTTGTTAAAAAAATTTTAAACCGTAAACAACAAAGAAAGACAATCACTTTCACAAAACTTGGGCTCTTAGCACTACCTGTATAAGTGTACCCTATAGGTATCAACTTCAAATCCCCCACAAAGTTATTTAATTATAATATTTACGTTTTGAAAACAACTTAACTGGTTTGGATGACTGGATATATAAAAACGCTAACATAAAGGGTTTATAAGACTCGGCACAGCTGAAAACAGCGCTCTTACCTGTTAAATTTTAGATTAAATACCTGAAAGAAAATTATATATTTTTTAACTATTAAATCTAAGTTCTTAATAAAAAAAATTTGAGATAAAAAATTTATTTTGGAATCTTTCATGTACTTTTAGCATTGTTTCTAACTAAAGTGACTATATGACAAGCGATACGTGAGTATGTTTTTAAAAACAAACACATCGTTTACTATACCCAAACAATTATTTGTTCTAATAAATTGAAGAATGTTAAAGTAAACACACAAATACATACAAAAATATTCTCGCATTTGACTTTCATTGTCAACTGCGGTGTACATAAAACAATCTACTTGTTGACATTAGTTTGGATAAAGGATATGCACATGCCCTACAGTTCTGATTTTTATGAACGTTCAACTACTCGTCGATTTTATTTTTATGTTTTAATTATATGTTTAAAAAATACAAATTATAAATCACCTACAAACAAGCTGGAGATTTTAACAACCAAACCTCTTTAAAACCTTTCAATAGAACTGTAGGGTACTTACAGAATATGACGTTTTGCTTACATAATAACACTATTGATTTTTAAAACGATATTTCCAAGGTATTCTTGTTTACTTTTGTTGTTGCCTTATATTTAGTTGAATACAAAAAATGCACAAAAATATATGTTTATATTACGTGTTTTATTGTTTTTATTTTTTTAGGCCGACTTACGTACAGAAAAAAATAAATATATATTTACACACATATGTACTTTAAATTTCTAATTGTATCGTGTTAAAGTGAGTATTCTTCACGTTAAGCATATAGATAGGCTTAACCAATTATTTATACATTTTCTTATATGTATTGTAAAAAGCAGTAAAAAACGTTTTATAAATTATACCACACAAGAAACTACCCCGCTTTGTAAGCACAATTTTAAATATTAATTAAAAGTACTTAGGGCGTCCAAGGAAGTAAAAAAACTTTTTGTCTCCTTAGTTGACGTTTAAGCCAAATACTCGGTAATTTAATACATCTTAATAATATTCAAAGAATCAAATAAGTACCAAAAGTGTGAAATAGTACTTTTGACAACGTAGTTGACTAGCGACCACAATTTGGGTCAATATTTCTTAATTTCTAGTTCTAGACCATTAATCTCAAAAATTGCAAAAAAGTACTAAATATGTGACAAAGTACCTTTAACTACTTAGTTGACTTGCGACCCTAATCTGGGTAAATAGTCCTTAATTTCATATTTTTAGATTAATAATATCAATATGTGCAAAAAATATATAAAATGCCAACCAAAAAGTACTTTATTACATTTATTTGATGCTTGAAAATAAGTACCAAGAATATAAGAAAAGGACCCTTTATCCATTTAGTTGACTTTTGCCACCAATTTGGATCAATAATCCCTGATTTCATATTTGTAGACTAAATTTATCTAAAAATTACAAAAATTATATTTATATTTCTTTAGATCTGTCATTCGTAATTTAGAAAATGTTTTTATCTTTTTTGGTAAAGAAGTTGCAAAAAGTACCTTAAAAGTACGAATAAATAAATGTTACCCTTTTCTACCCATTACCCCGCAGAAATCAGGACTACTCCTTACATGCGTGTTAAGAGTACTCCACAAGGACCAAGACTAGTCCGAAAGTAATCCAAATATATGGGAAAACATGCTCCATTTAGCATTACAATGTCCTAGGAGAGGACTATGTAATCCAAAAAATATTACGTCAGAGTAGGCCCAAAACTAGTCCAAGTAATTACTCTACACATTTTCAACACACTTTTAATTATTCAGCTTGTCAGAAAACACACTAAATAAAACATGGCGTAACAGTGTTACCATATTTGTATTTTTTTTTAAATCATGTATTGCGAGTATTGCCAATTATCTTTTTTTTAGTCATCATGATCCATGTTTGCATTACATCGGACCATGGTGTAACTACTCCTTTTCACTTTAAACGGATCATGTACTCCAATAATTTCTGCAGGGTAAGGGTCAAAACTAAAAAAAAAATACCAATAACATACTCATTTTTGTCGAGAACTTTCAAAAGCAATTTGATTAATATTTTAATCGTAATCTATTTAAAAGGTCAAAAAAAATCATTTTTACCCCTCAGGGTTTAACTTTTTTGTCTGAGTGGAGCTTTTTTAAGTTTTGTTCTATCGCGTATAGTTTCTTCTCTTTCCTTTTTACCGGTTTTAACCCCTTAGGGTCCAAAATGAATGAAATGAATGAAATCTATGCATCTTTTATAATTGTAACAAAAAGTGTGAATTATTCTTTCATCGCTTCAAAACGTTAAGTGGTAATTTCTGTCAATTTCGACTGCTTTTAACTACAAAATAGTTTAGAAACTGTATAAACAAGGAGCTAGAATAATTTTATAGTAATTTAAGTGTAAATTAGGTCAGGCGTAATGGAAGGCGAAATTGATTACTATGAGGATCAGTATCTGTCCAGCGGTAAAATTCTTATAAAAATTAAAAAAGTGCTAAAGCTGATTGGAATTACTTAAGAAACAATTAGGGGATTCACAAGTTGTTCTATTTGTCCTATTTTTTTTTTCATAGTAACCAGCACTCAGGGGATGGCTCCTACACATGCATTGCATTGTGTTGGTATCAGGAAAATAGGTTATGGGAAGGAGGATTAAGGGAGTAGTGTTTGTGGACATTTGATTTAAATTTCTCGATATTTACTGTGGCAGGAAAGACATCAGTAGGAAGTTTATTCCACATACGAACTGTGCGACCGAAGAAGGAATTCTCCCTGTAATGAGTGGTGCGATTCACTGGTCAGTCGACTACGTCATAAAGTTTTGACAATGGTTTAACAGCCTTTACCAACTATTGGACACTCGGCGCAGGTGTAAGTGGAGTTGTTGTGATAATTTAATAAGTATTTTAAACGACGTAGTACTTTTAAAGAACTATTTTTGTATAAAAGACGAAAAAAAAACCATTGTGAAATTTTATGACAATATGACATAATAGGACACCTTGTGAATCCCCTCAATGTAAAATATGGGAAAACAGAGAGCGAAGGCCAAAAAAAAAATGATACAAATGATTTAGAAAGGGCAAATATTTTCAGTATTGCCGCCAATTCTAGTGACTCAGCTGCAAAAATAAAAGCAAAAAAAGTTCAAGTGTTATTTAAGGCGAGTTTTAATGCAGGAAAATATATGACTAAAAAGGCAATGTAAGGAACTACGGTTAAACTTGTTTAAAGAGCCTGGAAGAGTGAGTGAAATAAAATAGCTTTCTCCATTGAAGAAAAACCAGCTGCTTTTAGCCATATTTTTTCTGGAATGGGTAACCTGTTTTTTATGGAAGCGAATCCCTTACAAGTCATTTTTAAAATGTGCTTGTGCAGCCCTTTATTATATACTAATACTGTGACTAGATCAGTTATAGCAACTTTTTATAGGTTTATTATTAACTGGTCTATTCGACTGACTGTTACCACAGAATACAACTTCTGTACAAAATACCAATAAATATATGTGCTTGCATATTACATATCGCTCATTTGCCAGAACAATGTCATAACTCAAAAAATGCATTTAACGATGCAGAATGATTGGTTATGTTGTGCTTTTTATTGTGTATAAAAGTCTTATATTAATTGTTTTTACCTTTTCTAGTAAATAAATGTAAGAAGATTGAAAACTTCAAACGCCTTTTTCTCGAAATGTTTTTTTTTCAATTATGACATTATTCTATTAAGTAAGCGATATGTACATCTGTATGTAAAATAACAAAAGCAAAAAGCAAGAAACAACAAAACTGTATACATATTTAATAATTGTGTAGGCGATTTATTTAAGTTACGATGGGAGTATTTCATATAAACACACGTCATTTATGCGAACTTGAGAGAGTTTAAAGGCTAGAGATCTTGCAAACTGTATACATATACATACATACATATTTATAGGTGAACTAGTTGGTGTTTTTTCCTGTAAAACCTATACAATAAACCAAATGAAATTGTTGCCCTCTTGTTTATATATGACTTTATAACTGCTATTTCTTCTGAAAAGTTGCTAGACCAGTTGTTATAATATGAATAGAGACAGGGCATACTAGTCTTGCAAATTTTTAAACAAATAATTTTACATACATAAATTTATTGTTCCTCTGTAAGCCTGACTTTCAGTTAAAAGTTCGTCGATTAAGAAAGACTTAAATTTCATTTCTATTTTTTCAAAAGCATATGATGCGAAAAAAATTTAAAACAAGTCATAGCTTGCTCATAGTAATTCTCAATAAGTTTATTAAAGTTATTATATAAAGGTAGACAATATTTTTTAAGAGTTTGATTGAAGTCTAATTGTTGATTTTGTGTAAAAACCAATGAAATGCATGCGGACAAACTTAAACCACAACAAACCCTATAAATGAACTTTAACAAATAATATTTCACCGCTCAACTGAGTTGAGTTTTAATTGTAATATTTGATATCATGATTACAACCAAATCTGCAACAACCATTATTTTTTCAACCTTGTGTTAGTTATTTGGTATGGGATACACTGATCAATTTCTAATTTTTTTAAATCCCGGAACTCCTGCATTTTTTAGTATCCTGTTGTTTTTCACAATTCCGAAATTTAAAGGCAATTTAAGTTCTCTTAAATAAGTTCTCTTAAATAAAGTGCATAAAGTTACACAAACTTTTTCTTGGGCAAAGTTTGTGCATGAAAATTATTATCAGCTGTTTTTTATTTACATGTAAAAAAATTTATTTTTAAAAGAAAAATATAAGAAAACTCTTCCAAATTATTTGAAAACGTAAGTATTTGTGTTGTGTTTCTATAATTTAAAGTGTTTGCTTTTATAGATTAATAAATAAAGTGTGCGTTACCAGTGATAGACATGTTTTACTTATGGCTTCTAACGACCAAAATTGAGTTAAAAAAATTAAAAGTATGCATCGTCAAAAAGAATATTACATTTTTCTGAAAATATGGGTAAATTGAATAGTTGGAGAGAATAAATTGTATTTTTACTCTCATATGCACAAACATGCCCAAAGTTACTTGGAACACACCTAATATGATACGATTTTTGCCCAAAAATGTAAATTTAAATTTAACAAGAATTGTCGTACATGAAGTACAAGCTGTAATCTTATATATCAGATTATAACACTGTTTTAAAAAACGGGATTTTTCAGGATTGTGGTCTTAAGATCAATCCCGAAAAATCCTCAAATACAGTTGTTTTTATTAACAAAACAAGATTTAGCTTGCGTTGCCAGATAATTGAAAATGAACTAGATGATAACAATAATTGTTTTCGAAAATCTATTGGATAATTATGAGTTTTCTACTTGTTGCACATTATTTTGACAGTTTTTTCTTATTGCAGGTTTTTCGGATTACTGATTTAAAAAAAGAACGCATTAATCATAAAAATATGCAGTGCAGCAAAGAAGAACTCAGACGACAACATGTGCGCACTTTGGCATGTTTTAACTTTTCATGACGATGCCTTCATCATTATGAAAATATTACAATAAATACAACCTACTCTCAGACTGAATCGACTTAACTCGCTAAATACCTTTCTAAACAAAAGCACAACTTGTAGACAAACGGATCAACGTTGATTCTCGTATTCAACATTATTTTGTTGTTGATCGTCTTGTGTATATTTTAATATTTATGTTATTCCTTGGAAAAACTACACGTTTAAAAGGATTTTGTCGGCTTTTCTATTTATACACATGTAGGCACCTTAAACAGCTCGTCTTTAAGTCAATGCTATCGCGTCAAAGGCCGTTGCACACATACATACATACATTCATATGTAGAACGTTTTAGCATTTTTTACTTGATGGTCGACGACAATAATATATTAAAAAATTTTCAACCATTAGGGTTGTACTGTAACAGTGGTTTCAGTAATTAAATAATTTTGATTTTTTTTCATTTAAAATTTCTAAATTTATAGATAAGATAGAAAATGCAAGAACTTTTGACATTTGTTGAGTATCAGCAGCTCAAATAGTCACCAATGCAATTTTACCATGATAAAATCGAAATAAACTCGAACAGTGCGCTACAAAACTTAAAACTATTGGGAAACACTACAACTAGGGAAATAAGTTCCGGGATCCCGAACCCGAATATCCTAGACTATTCAGTTTTGAAAAAATTTCGAAATCCGAGATTTGTTTTTAGGAATCACAGGGTTCGGAAGCCCGTTATTTACCCAGTTAATTCTCTGAAATAAATAAATGGGGCATATAACTTATGCAAGATAATACGTGTTTCATTAAAACATTACGTTTTTTTAAGAAAAATAAGTTATTAGATCTATGTGGTGTAGACCAAGGCATATATAATAGAGTAGCCCCACCAACAAGCAGCAACAAAATCTCGTGTTTTTCATTATTGTGAGAATTATGGTTTAAATATTATTTTGTTTACTTAAATTGTCAATTTGGACAGTTTATTTTACCCTTCACGTAAGTGATAAGGGTATGTATAAGTTTGTCATTCCGTTTGTAATTTCTGTAATATCTATTTGCGACCCCATAAGGTATATATATTCTGGATCCTTATAGATAGGGAAGTCGATTTAGCCACGTCCATCTGTCCGTGTTATGGTTGAAATCAACTTTCTGAAGCCCCCCAAAGTCGCATAGACACGTAAGTGGTATCAAACTATTAGAGATATCTGCAAGAAAATTGCAATTAAAATCCAGCAAAATCGCTCGATAACTGACCGAGATTAAAGCCAAAAACCAAGACTACCTCAGTTTATTTCTCTAAAATTTGTACATAAAAACCTCTACAACTACCCCGGAGTTGGCAATTGGAGGCAATTTGAGACCGACTTCCATTACTTTTTTCTTCAGAAACATTTTCGTGGAACATACTTACACCCTATTTCCGCCCCTTTACTAAGTATATTTTTTTGGATTTTTTTTATCGCTCCCACAGTCCAGGGTGCTCGAACAAAGGCCAAATATAAGACCGACCCCGATTCACTTTTCCTTCCAAACATTTTTTTTAACATATTTAACCCCTATTTCCAGCCCCTAACAGGGTTGCCACACAAAATTTGAAAAAAATCAGGGTAAAAATCCCTAGAACTTCCCCGGAGCCGCCCTTAAAGGAATAAAATGTATCGCAGACCTCCGTTAATTTTCCTTCCCAAACATATTTCTAGAACATACTTACCCCCTATCTCCTACCACTTAAGGGGGCTGCGATACAAAATTTACAAAAATGATGTTAAAACGCCCATAACTTTTCCAGAGTCGGTCCTAGAGAAATAAAGTCTACGATCGACCCCCATTAGTTTACCCTCCCAAACATATTCTTAGAACATGCTTACCCCCTATCAACATCGCTTAAGAGGGCTACCATAAAAAGTTTGGTAAATTGTAGCAAATCCCCTTTCACAGCTTCCAGGGTACCTGTGGATAGGTCGAATGAAGGACTGACCCCAACTGATTTTTTCTTGCAAACATTTTCCTAGATTATACCAACCCCCATTTTTCTCCACCTTCTAAGGGGGTTTCCATACAACCTTTAAGAAAATTAGGGTAAAAACTGTACAACTTTCCCGTAGTCACCCTAAGAGGGTTCAAATATAATGCCGATCCCTATTTCAACATTAGAAATATTTCATGAATAAAAAAATATATATAAATATAAAAAAATTCGGAATTTCGAAAGGCCAATGTGAAGGGTATATGTATAAGACTCGGCACAGCCGAATATAGCGCTCATACCTGTTTTCTTTCGTTGTTGCAACCTTTTAGTGAATTGTGCTCATATAACGGATCTAAAGTTCCTTACCAGGATTTCAAAAAATCAAGGGATTCCGAAAAAAATCCCGAAATTTTACAATTTTCAATTTAATAGTCCTGAAACGTGGAAATTTTAAAAAGTTGACACGTTTGGCATCCATAACTACAACAAATTAAGTAAATTTGTTTTAGGAAAAATGTTTGTATGTACTAAGTGTATTGCATGTTTCTTGTTTGCTTGTTTGCACACATTTTTTTAGCTTGACTTTTAATAGTTAATGAGAATAATGTCTTTCAGTAAGTAAATACAATGGAATCACGGTTTAACGAATGGCAATAAGTCAGTCCTTTTCGTTAAACAAAAAAAAATGCTAAGCCAAACTCCTTAAGTGTAATCAATATTGCTTTAACCACACCATACAATTTAGGTGTTAAGCCTTTTAATAGCATCTGAGTATTAGGCAAAAGCAGAAAAAAGCTAACGGTATTTTTAATTTAGCGTTCGTTGAACCGGAAAAATTGGTAGATCGTGCGTTATGTAACGCTATTAAAATATTCAAACTTTTTTATTCGTTTCACCGGATTTTCGTTAAAGTGAGTATTTGATATACCGGGGTTTTACTGTACATACATTCCTATGTACATACATCTATATGTCCATCAGTACCTTTGTGTACCTTTGTATGCTATCTTAAACATCTTTAAACAAATCGGATATTTGTACGTGCGCATACGCGTGCGTTTGTATTCTTTTTATCTTTTTTATAGATTTTTATTTTTTTTAAATATTAATGCAAGTACGTACCTATACATATACATCTGTGAATGAGATACATGCATACACGTTCGTAAAGATATTAATAAAATTTATGACCAATTGGTATGCATTGGCTGACTACTAGATGTCAAGGGTATTGATAATAGCACGTCCTGTTAAATTAAATCATGTTGAAGATTTTGTTCGACAGATATGAACAATAAAGTATTTAAAGAAATTTCAAAAAGTATTAGAGCAGTATAATTTTTTTTTTTGTATCGTAGAGAATATATTTATTCAAAATTAAAATATCTTACTTCGTATTTTATCGAAAATTTGGCTTGGTTGCCAAAAAAAACTATCTTTCCCCTTACCTAAAGCTAACACATACTTACATGTTTTTGATCATTTTTTTTCATTCCAAAATACTGTAAACAAATGTTAAAAATGTTAATTTTTACAATTTTTTTTACTAAGCTTTCTATAACCACATACGTACATATTTATGCATTACAATAACCTTGATTTTATTCAATTTCAAATTTAACAGGCATTGTGTTAATTCAATTGCTATAGAACTCTATAACACCCACAAGTTTTGTCGCATATTACTTTGCTATAGGAACTGTCATTGTATACATACATACATATTTCTTTTCAACTTTTAAGTGAAGCAAAATTTTTTTATCTACATTCATATGTATGTATGGGTACAACATACGCCTTCTAAAAAAATTAAAAAAAGTGTATTTAAACGTGCGCATAAATTAATTACCAGCCATCAAACAATATTTAAATAATCAGCTTCAACTCCGAGTTAAAGAAATGAGTAATAAAAAGTTTCAAAAAACAAAAATCTTATAAAAACAAGTAAGAGCGCTATAATCGGCTGTGCCGAATCTTATGTACTCTTCACATTGGCCTTTCAAAAGCTCGAATTTTTTTTAATTTTTTTCCTAATTTTTTAAAATTTACCCCTTAGGAGGGGGAAGATAGGGGGTAAGTATATTCCAGGAAAATTTTTGCATGGAAAAATGAGTTGGGGTCAGTGTTACATTTGACCCATCCACGGGCACCCCAGATGCTTTAGGGGGGATTTATTGCAATTTCCCAAACTTTGCATGAGAGCCCACTTAGACGATTGTGATAGCGGGTAAGTATGTTATTGGAATATGTTTGGGAGGGGACACTAATGGGGGTCGGTCGTACACTTTATTTCTTTAAGGCCGACTCTGTGGAAGTTCTGGGCGTTTTTTCTTTATTTTTGTTAATTTTGTATGGCAACCCTCTTAGGTAATGGAGATAGAGGGTAAATATCAAGGTTTATTGGACAAGGTAGGAGTAACTGATCAGCTGACTTCTATTTCCGCCATATGTTTTCCAACTTAGCTTGGCAAATTTGTTTTGTTATATAATGGTTGTGTATACTGTGTGTATGAGTGTTCGCAACATTTTGACAACCAAGCTGGAATTGAGCAAAAACAAAATACATGATTAATTTTTACAGGAAGTTGTTGTTTTAGGGACCAGGTCACCTTCTTATTCCGCCATTGTAAGTATGTTTTAGGAATATGTTTAGAAGGAAAAACTAATGGGGGAATGTAATACATTTTTAAATTTCCAAGGGCAACTTCGAGGAAATTGGGGTTTTTACCATAATTTTTTCAAATTTTGTATGACAACCCTGTTAGAGGCTGGAGATAAGGTGTAAGTATGTTTCACAAAAATGTTTGGGAGGAAAAATTAATTGGGGTCGGTCTTATACATACATATATGATCTTTGTAGAAGCACCCTGGAAACTGAAGGAGCGATTTCAAAAAATGAAAAAAAAATTTACATTTTTATGGCAACCCTGTTAGGGACGGAGATAGGGTGTAATAAACAGAGGTAGAGTTTGTTTATGGCTAATATCTCGGTCAGTTATCGGACGAATTTTCTGGTTTACAGTAGCGATTTTCTTGCAAATATTTCTGATAATTTAATACCACTAACGGCTCTATATAACATCGGGGGGTTCAAAAAATTTCAACCATAACATGGACAGACAGACGGTTAGACGGACAATTTAAACACAACGGACCAGGTTTTGGTGTCAAACTATCAGAAATATCCCTAAGATGATCGCTACTTAAAATGAGCAAGATCGGCTCACCACGATATACTGCGATTGTCTCAGTTTTTAGACAAAATCCATACAAAAAATGTAACAAACGTAGTAAACTGACAACGCTGTTAAACATGTAATTATTTAAAAAAAATCTTGCACGTATGTATGTATGTATGTATGTATGTATGTATGTATGTATGTATGTATGTATGTATGTATGTATGTATGTATGTATGTATGTATGTATGTATGTGCGGCAATACTCGCAATATACTGTTACGCCATGTTTTATTTAGTGTGTTTTCTGACAAGCTGAATAATTAAAAGTGTGTTGAAAATGTGTAGAGTAATTACTTGGACTAGTTTTGGGCTTACTCTGACGTAATGTTTTTTTGGATTACATAGTCCTCTCCTAGGACATTGTAATGTGAAATGGAGCATGTTTTCCCATATATTTGGATTACTTTTGGACTAGTCTTGGTCCCTTCTGTAGTACTATTTACACGCATTTAAGGAGTAGTCTTGATTTCTGCAGGGATGTATTAGTCATTATGTTCAAAATTATTACCCCTTTCAATAGACTTTGTCCCTGTTAAAAAAAATTTATCTATGTAAAATTTACAGAAAATATTTTTAAAAATGCAGTTTATACCTTAATCACACATATATATGGACACCCAGCCAAACGGTGCCCGTTGAATGCTTTAAATGACTAAGGAAACGTTCTTAGTCGAATGAAAACTTAACCATAGACTGGGTATTTTTTGGGCATTACAAGTTTCTGCCTTAAGGAATAAAAATACCCAGACTATGTGTATAGTGACTTCAAAATAATTCGGTTTAAAACAACTAAGTTTTTTCTTTTTGCATTACCATGTGTAACATTTATCTAAACATTCTATAAGTCGTTTTTTACCGAAGCTCTCAAAACAAAAGAAAGTCATAAAAATTAGGTTTTTATAACAGCCTATATTTATATTGTATATATTGTTATCGAGGTTACACTGTATGAATAAATATGTATGTATGTATGTATGTATGTATGTTTGAAGGTAATAATGTTTTTAATATATTTATATTTTGATAATTTTGTCTATTTTTAGCTTAACCGAAAATTTAGACAACTTTTACACATACTGATTACATATTTACATATTATTAAATAATTGATGACATTCTAATGACAATATACAATCTTAGTGTGTTTCTTCTACCCACCCGTTTGAAAGAGTTTATTTGCTTATAACAAATTCTTAGTCATAATCTGTTGAGATAATAATGAATTTATTTTTTAATTATACGCTTTACATAGCGATGAGGGTATATATAAGTTTCGCATTCCGTTTGTAATATCAGGATTATTTACTTTCGATCCCACAAAGAATATATACATATTCTGGATCCTTATAGATAGAAAAGTCGTTATAGACATGCTCGTCTGTCTATCTGTCCGTCTGTCTGTATGTTGAAATCATGTTTTCGGATTCAAGTAAAGAACTATAGACTAGGTATTGGTGTCAAACTACTAACAGTTTCCTTTACCTGAGAAATTCACTATCACTATTAAAAATCAGCCAGCTTATTTGACTACTGAATGAGATAAAGGCAAAACACTGCTATTGCCCATTGTTTTATGGGCAAAGTCCATGTATGTATATATCCCTATATATCTCAAAAATACGGCTACTGCCGCAACAAAACTCTGCACGAATACTTTGAAGACGAGGAGCTTAATTGGAATAATTTTTTTTTATATGAACAGGGGAAACGGTAGCCCCCTACAATTGCATAAATTTCATAAAAAGCTTTATGTGCTAAGTCTAGGAAACTAATACAGTTATCAACCTCAACCTGCCTAAGGGGTAGTTCCAGTGCAATGTGTATATTTTAGAGAAAAGTTAGCTCAAAAGTAGCAGGGGAGCGGCAGCCCTGAACACACTAACCATTTTTGTAAAACTCTTGGCACGCTCTATCTAAAAAACTATAACAGATATCGTCTTTAAATTTTCTATAAAGTAATTGGACGACAATACCTACATTTAAAAAAAAACTAATTGGATAAAAGCAAGAAGAGCGTTTGCATTAACTATTCTGATTCTATTATTTTCATAAAAAAATGTGTTGAATAAAATCACGGGGAATAGCAATACCCATACAAAAGGACATATGTTGTTAAGTTTTTTATTTCAAAAAATATAACAGCTATCGGCTTCAAACTCACCACAAATTAATTTCATTATGATATTAACGGTGTTAAACAACTCAGATGGCTGGAAATAAAATAAGACAAATGTAAGGGGTATTAATTATTCGGCACAGTCAAACATGTCTTTTTAATAAAAACTAGAAATTTTTTGTTTTTCTAAGAATTATTTATAACTGCAAAATCTTAGAGTTCATTAACCCTTTTACCATTAAAAATAAGGTTGGATCGAAACCATATTTGCATTTAAAGTGATGTACAAAAAAAGTTTGTTTATGGACTCTCAAGCTATTTCACTGTGTCGTTCTGAAGACTATTAATAATAATAATAATAATAATAATGATAATAATAATAATAATAATAATAATAATAATAATAATAATAATAATAATAATAATAATAATAATAATAATAATAATAATAATAATAATAATAATAATAATAATAATAATAATAATAATAATAGTAATAATAATAATAATAATAATAATAATAATAATAATAATAAAAATAATAATAATAATAATAATTATAATAATAATAATAATAATTTTTTTTTTTTTTGCGGGAAAGGAGGTAAAAATGCATTTTTGCATCATCCAGTTGAATCGTCATCCACCTGGGTATGTCGGGCTCGCTTAAACAAGAAAACATACCGACTAAAAACCCCCTTGCCTCCTGGGAGATCATACCACCTCGGAACGGCTTTCGCATTACTTTTAGGTGGCTCCCAATCGGTCATCCGACCGCCTACTGCAACAAGCCCGCGTCCGGGTACCCGCTTCTAGGCCGTTGAGTGTCATCGATCTCAATCCTGTGCCTAATCTAAGTCCTTCTCCTTCGTTCTTAGTACATATTCAATGTAATTTGCGACTGTATTCCAGCTTTCATCATCTTCAGTCATTTTTTCCACTAGTGTTTCTGTTCTAAGCGTGCCTAGCCTTCTCCGGTTTTCGTACCAGTGGAAGCATTTGAAAAAGGTGTATTCTGCATCATCGATTGTGTCTAATTGCTCATATATACAATACGGTGAAGTGCACTTCTGCATCCTATGGAGGTGTTTTCTAAAGTACCCATGGCCTGTTAGAAATTGCGTAATGTAGTAATTAACTTCGCCTGTCCGTCTCGTAATCCATGATATTGTTAAAAATTATTTTTATTGACAATATTGAGAATGGTAAAGTACACTCATATTTTTTATTTGTAAAGTAAATAAATTAAACGTTATCAAAATATGTATATACAATTGTAATAAAAAAATAAAATTAAATAATTAAAAATAAAGGTTATAAAAAAACATTTTTTTTAATTTATTACAATTCAACAAATCCTTTTAATTTAATCAATTAAAAATAAAAAATAATTATTTATTTTCATTTTAATTAAATTTTTTTAATTGATACTATCAATTTGTTTGCAGGCTGGAAATCAATAAAAATTTAATTGGGATGACAAATTTCTTAATTGAAATTAACTTTGCAGATTTCTGTGTAACATCAGAAACCAAGTAAGTGACTTAAAAAGCCATCATTATTGCCTCTATCAGATCATCAGCTAATACTTTTCAAATGTCGAAAATTCATACATCCATCTTATTTCTATTGATAGCAATTTATCAAACCTTGCATAAAAAAGCTTGTAATCATGTTAATTTAACTAATAAACTAAAACTAACCCTTAACATTTTGGGCTGTTATATACATAAGTACATATGTATATGTATTTGTATGTAAACGTTCACCCAAAACCAATTACGGGTCGGTAGCTATGGTTAATAACAACACTGCTTAAATTATTTAAATCAATTTTCAAATTTATATATTCCATTTAAAATAATTTATTTAAACAACCAACATTGAAGCTTTCTTTCTAATAATTTTTGGAAAAAATAAATTGTTGTAAATAAAATTTTAATCAGTAGTCAATCAATTCAAATACATAAACAAATATAATTGTAAATTGTGGATTTGCTTTTTGAATGATAAAGAAAAATTAAATGTTATTTATTTTTCGAAATTCGTGTTTTAATATTCAAATTATAATAATAAAAATTTTAATTGCATTAAATTGCGTTCAAGTAAAGAATTGCAAAAAACTAGAGTTTATCTTGAAGAAGAATAAAAGTATTAAAAATTACTAAATCAAATTGTTTAAATAATAATGACGGAACTATTAACAAAAGAAAAACAATTTTTAAAATTAAATGAACAACTGGATCGAATGACAACAGCAACAACGGGTGAGGGGGAGGGATTCAAAACAGAGGCACGTTTTTTGACATTTCAAAAATCCAAAGGCCCTAGCACACTTTTGAGGAAACAAGGAGCCGGCGATGGTATTTCAGAAATTGTAGATATAACAAATGCGATGGCAGCAATGAAAGAACCACACAAAGCCATTATAGGGAAAACCTATAGATCTTCAAACAGAAGTAGTTATGGTAACTTTTAAATTTAATTTTACTAAAAGAAATGCTGGAAAATAAAATTATTTAAACAAATTGCCTCTTTAGCTTCCAACGGGCCAATAACTACCATATCACAACCCAAGCCTAACGAGTCCATTCGCTCTCAAACGTTTGATCGTGCTAACAACAGCCGTGTTACGCTCATAAATAACTCTACATTTTCTATTAAATATCGTAATCCCAAATTCTTAGAAAGCCCCTCTTTGGAAGTGTTAGTCAAAGAAGAAAGGTCTTCGTTACGATGCCAACAAGCAGCTTCAAGAATTGGCAGCCTTAATTCGGTAGCAATTGAGGATAGTATCTCTACGGGAAAACGTTCTCAGAACAGTAATCACACGGTGGCCTCAAAAAAGAACATTAGCTCGGAGGGCTTGATAAAGTAAGTTTTTCGTCGGCGTGAGTTTACTTTGAAAATTTATTTAATTTGTCACAAGGGCGGGTTATTTGTAAATCGATTAAAGTAATGCTTTTAAAATTGGCACAGATAGTCTTATCTCCTTTTTTATTAACGGGGCATAGCAAACTAAGGTTCCAACATACTTATCTGTAGAAAGTTGTATCTACAAAGATATCCCCTAAACTTTGAGTTCAAGAATATATCGTTTAATTAACTGAAAGAGCGGTTCTGGGTAGATCGGTATAATTATTGTATAGTCTACTTGTAATAGCTCTATCGCGTATAAGCTGTGGTGATTGTTTAAATTCTTTGCCCTCGGTCCAAGTTCGGTTGTTTTATGCAAAGCACAAGGTGGGACAAAAGAAATCACCCTATTGAAAGATGCTCTTATTTTTGCCCGGTCGTCCGGCACCGACTACGCAAACACTGCGCCGTTTGGCCACCAACCTTGAAAAGTAAGAGACCGCACGAGATGCTGCCAAGACTTTCCGGTCCCGTAGCGCCCATTCTGCTGAGAATATCACCGCTGTTGGCCAGGATGTCAAGCTGTCGCCAGAAACATCGACCAGACATCGTGCCTTGCAATTAGCCATCAGCTGGTCGCCTCTAAGCAAATTTTGGTCAAATACCTGCGCATGTTCCCGTAAAAAGTCCAGTCCGTGAATCAGCTGCCGGCCTGTCGACCTCCAAATGCATGTAACCTACGCCCAAGCCATCCTTAATCTCGAGGCCACAGTGGACGATTTTTCGACCAAAATCAGAATGAGCGATGAGGCTCATTTTCACCTCAGCAAAAGTACTAATAAGCATAACTATCGCTTCTGGGGCACCTAAAATCCACGAGTGATGCACGAGGAGCCATTGCACCCGTTTAAAGTAACTGCATGGTGCGCTGTTGACGCTGGAGGAGTCATCGGACTTTTTTTAAGAAGACGCCGCTGGTCAAACGACAATAGTGGAGGATGCGCGCTATAGGGTCACGTTAGCCGAGTTTTTTCTGTCGCAATTGAACATATTAGAACTGAAAAACATGTGGTTCTAACAGTATGGAGCAACGGCATACACAGCGCGAACCACAACCGATGTTCTGAAGGCGGCGTTCCCGGGTCGCCTTATCTCTCGTTTTGGCGATTTACATTGGCCTGCAAGATCGCCCGATTTATTCGTTGCAGACTTTTTCGTGGGGCTTTTTAATGGCCCGTGCTTACGTGAACAAGCCCGAGACCCTGGAAGCTCTCAATGACAACATTATACATGAGTGCAAGAATCTCTCGCCCGAAGTTCTCGCCGAAATGATGAAAAATGCCATTAAATGAGTCCGTATAGCCCATTTGGACAATATCATCTTCTCGACTTGACCAATAAAATTCTAAAGATTCAAATAAACATAATCAAAAAACAGAATCAAAATCTTTCATTTAGAAAAAAATTAAAGCCAAACAACTTCTTTTGGCCCACCTTGTATAAGCACAACGAATTTTAATTATTTAAAAAAAGTATTTGAATTTATTTTTATTTTTTAATCTTTACAGATTTCTTAAATCTAAAATCGTAATTCTCGAAGAAGATCATGAGCGCATATCTCGAGAAATGGCTAAACAAAAGGAATTACTGGAAAAAGCTTTGGAACACACCAAAACGGTGGAGCACCAAAGAGATCAGGCAAATGCCAAAAATACAACTCTAAACGAACAACTAGCTAAAGGCGAAAAAAAGCTGGAAGAAGTCAATAAACGTTTAAAGGAGCGCAGTCTCGAACATAATTCTCAAAATAAAGAATTGGAAACGACTAAAAGAGAGTTAAAACTTTTGGCACAAGCCAATACTAACCTAGAAAAGAGACTTTATCGAGCCAATGAAGAACTGGAAGGTGCACGCAACACCTTAGCAGCATTAAAAAATGCAGAACGCGATCAAAAAGAGGCAATCAAAGATGAAAATGAGAACAAGGATAAACAAATTAAGGCTTTAAAGAAGCAAAGGGCCGATTTATTGAATGCATACAAGAAGCAATTATTTTTAATAGATAATCTGAAGAGGCAAAATATTTGTCTGGAACAGGCCAAAATGTTAGAATTTAGCGAGAAGGAGTTTTCCAAAGTTTTAGAGTGGAATATAAAGAGATAAATTATTGTGTTTTTTCAGATTTATTTTAAAAATAGACATCATTTGTTTCTGTGTGTGTGTATGTATGTATGTGCTGATATAAAGTTAATTGTCCTTTTAAGTGTCCTTAAAATATACTCCTATTGCATGCTTTAATCAAATATAATTTATCAATTAGTTTTTGAAGAAAAAAAAACAACAAACTCCCTTATCCTGCAAACATGTTTTGTGGTTTTCAATATATTTTCAATTATTTTCCAGCTAATATCCCTAGGGTTATAAGGCAGCATCTGTTAAACACAGAATCCTTTCTTTTTATGACGAGATATTTGTATATAAACCTTGCAAGCAGCTAAGAAAGTTATTAGTCTGCATTTACAGTTCAAAGCATTCTAAGTGTGTTCAGTCGTGTTTTCTTGTTCAAGGGATACCATCAAAATGTTTGCTCTACGTTTTTCAGTCTGTGTCATTGTCATCGCCTTTATTATGGCTGTGGTAATGTTGAACGCCAGTGAGGCCACTTATCGTAGGCCACCTTTTAACGGTAGCATTTTCGGTAAACGTAATAGTGTTGGTAAGTTTTAAAATAATCAGCTTTATTGTAGCTGGTGTTGTCTTAGTTGTTTTTAAGTTTTTTAAATGATGAGTTGTCGTATTTACAAATAACGAACACTCTAAAGATAAAAGTCTAAATTACATAACCTTTAAAAAATTATATATTTTTCCTCATCTTTAGAATACGATAATGCCAAGGCTGTTACTGCCATGTGTGAAATAGCAATGGAGGCTTGCCAGTCCTGGTTTCCTCAACCAGAAAGCAAATAGAATTGTTAAGATAATGATAGTTAAAATGGCATAGTTGGCAACGATCTTAGAATCCTTTTTCTGTAATATTATTTCTTTTGTTTTTTAATTTTTGTACTCACTATAAAACTATTAAATTTAAAGTAATCTCTATACATATGTAATAAATTTAAATAAAATTATAATTAATAAAAGTTTGAGCTAAAACTTGCTGGTACTTACTTAAAGGGTGCGTCAATTTGGAGAGTATCCAAAAGAATTTAGTTTTTTATTTTTAGTCATAAGAAAAAGAACAAAGGTTTTTACTTCTTACATTTAAAAAAAATAAGGCTCAGCTGCCCTAGTCAACTTCCTTATAACATGTTTACACGGGGATCAAAATTCGAGATTTGCTCTCTTATTCGCGCTTCGCACTCCAACAACGGTTTAAACTGCATGGCAAAAATTGTAAAAAACTAAATCCTTGTTAATGGCGGAATAATTAGGTGAGCTCGTCCCTAAAACAACAACTTCCTGTAAAAACTTTGCATGTATTTTGTTGTTGATAAATTTTAGCTAAGTTCATGGTGGAATAAGAAGGTGGGATCGTCCCTAAAACAACAACTTCGTGTAAAATATCAACATGTATTTTGTTGTTGCTAATTCCAGCTTGGTTGTCGAAAATGTTGCGAACAGACATACACACAGTATACACAACCATTTTATAACATAATCAATTGTCCAAACTAAGTAAGAAAACATATGGCGGAAATAGAAGTCAGCTGATCAGTTATTCCTACCTTGTTCTATATATCTTGGCTAAGTTGTTAAAAATGTTGCTATTACACATACATACACACAGTATACACAACCATAATTGTACGTCTTCACGAGACAAATTCATGCCTAGACAAACGTCAAACTCGGTATTAAAAAAACCCAGTATAAAAATACCGGATTTTTTTATTTGGATTTTGACATTTGGCTTGGCATTGATTTGTCTCGTCAAGACGTACAATAATACATATGTATATGTATAATAAAAAATTTAGCAAGCTAAGCTAGAAAACATATGGCGGAAATAAAAATCAGCTAATCAGTTGCTACTACCTTGTGTAATGTTGGGGAAAGCTCCTAAAGCACTTTTTTAAACCTTATTCAACATCTTACGGTGGCAATCATCTGAGATCTTGCCAGATTAAGCAACCATAAGTAATTATAGGCAGGGCTATTGTTTTTATGCAATAGATAGAAGTAGGCTTTAGCCCCAAAGTCTTTTCTGCAGGCGTAAAAAGTTCCTTAAGTTTTTTTAACTTTTTTCTCGGTGTTTCATTTCCGGTTAAGCCTCCAGTATAAGACCAAAGTATGTCGCCTACGAAGAAAGCATAAGGCTCTTTGCCACTGCAAATCGGCCCAAAAAATTCCCCAATGTTAAGCATCCATTGGAGTTTTCACAGCGTTAGAGTTTTGCCAAAGCACCCTGCATAAGATTAGTTTAGACAAAAATCTATCTCCGGGCGGTATCATTATGTCATCAGCGTAAATTACCCGTCTCTTCAAAGAACTTTACAATCCCGTTTATTATCAGGAAACGGGGTATGGTATATCCCTGGTGAAAATTAGCCTCACGCAGTCCTCCCCTACATATGTTCGTAATTATTATCTGGCTTATCAGCATTACACCAATCCAGGCCACTAGGTTGGAGCATTAACTGAAAAGAGTGTTTCATGTGTTAAATTTACCTAGACAGAATTAAATTACCCTTCTATTTTAAAAAAGACCACCATGGCGCGCCAGTGTAGAGTCGAAGTTCACCCTTTAGTACTCTATATACCTGACAACTTAGTGGAGTGCACCTTTTACTTATCTGCCTCAATATAGAATTAAGAATATTCCTGATATATATGTAAATCGGATGAAAGGTCTATAAGTATGAAGTCCTTCAGATTTAAGTGTCTCGGCTTTTTCGCCTTCGTTATGAAGCCCTTACTTTTGACGATATTGACAGAATGTATTAGACCAAGGCAAGCACTAAAAATTCTAGTTAGAAGTGAAATTATTGTTGGTCCCTCTATGTTTAGTATGGCCGGGATAACCCTATCTGCACCAGGGGCTAATTACCCCCACTCGATTACTATCGAAATTTTCACGTACTATCGAAATTTTAAGCATTTGTGATTCTGTTATTTGTTAACGAGTACTCGTTTTAAGTAAAAAGAAGCGAGTCGGAAACCCTTAAAGCGTTTTCTCGAAAAGGCTGTGCCATTAAGTTAATCAACGCAAGTGCAACCGATAATAGAAAGAATACTTACTCCAAAAATGAGTATTTTTGTATAAATTTTTTAGTGGCAATTGTAGCGCTAAATAATAAAATACTTTACTTTTATTTTCTGATACATTTATTATTTATTTAACATTAAATGTAAAAAAATAACTTAATCTAGTTGTAATGCAGGCATATACAAAAATAGGTAAAAAAAAAAAATAGTAAAACTTAATAAAATAAAAAAATGTACAATAAAGTATATGCAGCTTTTATATTAAAAAATATTGAAATAATTCTGAACTAAGAGATACAACTAATTCAGTTCTTTGTTCTCGCAGGGGCAAATAATCTTTAAAAATTTTAAAAAACAAATAATAAAGTACAGAACTATTTTATAGGACTTACAAAAATAGGCATCCACGTTGTATACAAAAAAAAAATGTGAAACAAATAAGCTTTTTTCATTTCTACGTAAATATATAATCGTTTTGAAATACTTTTTAACTTTAAGTTATAAAAGTTTTAAATTTTTCTTTACTTGACATACATACTTTATTACTTGCAATTATCACTTTTTGCATTTTATTTATTTTTTTTTTAATTCTACGGATAAGATTAAAACAAATATTTTTTTAGTTTTTGGGTACAATACGGCGTCTATGGCGCAGTTCACTTATGTATTTGCGCAAATATGTCATATAGTCGGTCATAAAGGTAGTGTAAGCCTAAAAAGATAAAATACATATTTACATTTTTAATGAAATACAACTACATATTTACTCAATAAATCGATTTATTTAAGACATATTTTTTTTAAAATGTGGACTTTAGTAGAAAAAATAAGTTCTAAAACACAGAAGAACGTTGCTGCAGAGCAGGCAGTTCCCACTGAGGGTTGCAACCGGTCATGGTGAACTGGGGCCAAATTACGGCATCCGTGATCGAATAAAATTGTTCGTAATATTTGCTTTTGAGATTACCGCATTCGTTATCGAGAAAGAGCTATCGTAATTTCTGATGATAGCATTCGTTAACGAGTACGCTATCGAGTGCTGGCTAACGAAAAATTGTTCGTGAGGTAAACAGCATTCGAAATTTATTTTATGTGCAACAATACACAGTAAAGGTAGACAAAATGTAAGTTTTTAAACAAATTTTAGTTGAAGCTTTAAATAAATAAATAAAATAAACATTTTAGGACCAATATTAACAAAATAAATGGGAAGCAAAAGGATATAATGACTTAATTTATGGTTGATCATCCTAACTTGGCCAAAAATAAATTATCAAACATACATATGTTAATTTTGATTTTGCAACCCAAAATGAGTGCCGTCTATACAACCATACACTAAGAAATAAAGAAAATGTTACATAAAGCTATCATTATATTGCGATTTTATAGTTACCGCCAGGGAGTTTAAATTTCTGCATGAACGCTTCCGAGCATAAAGCAAAACGCTTAACAAACCTTAAATGATAAAGTTTTAAACGAAATTCAGTAGCTGACAATGACAGTGGATCACTTTTAACCCGTATTTGTCTTCTTATACGCATAGTATTAGATTCATCCTCTGAGTCAGAAGATAAACACAACAAAACTAATGTAGTCATTTTTATTATATTTTTTTTTATTAGTTTCTTAAAAACAATACATATAACAGCAAAGTTTTCCTTTTTTAGCAAAGTTGTAATTTTTTACTAAAATATATGTTTCATTCAATTACAATGCAAACAAAATCTATTACATTCTATTTTTATTTCGATACGTGAGCTATCGAATACGGTAATCCATTCATTCGATACGAGACGAAATTTCATTCGATACGAAAGTTTACTCGTTTACGAGTGCCGTAATTTGGCCCCTGAATTTACACATCCGTTGTTATGGAAGTTTCGTATGGGGGAGGGCCTTGGAGGAGAACGACATAAAAAAGCCCTTATCAAAGGTCCAGAGATGTGCTGTGCTATGGAGTAGTACACCACAGGCAGCGCTGAATTTTGTTCTGCATCTTCTTCGTATTATGGATTTTGTTGCTTGAATGGTGGCAAGGAGCCTGTTTAGGCTAACTAAATCAGGCATGCTTAGGGCAGGGTCAGTTGGACACGCTGGAATTTCGGGAAGGGTCGGGGATAGTCGACTTCGCAGCAATCGGGTTTGACACTTGACTTTAGGATTTTACCCCAGGAGGTGTTTCCGAAAAGAAAGGCGTGAAGGGGTGCGGAAGACTGTATGAGGGATGTGCAGTTATCACTAAAGGATTAAAGATAAAGATGGGCACCGGGGCTGGTGTTTATATTATGAATTCAAGAGTAGAAATGTCATACAGACTTTTGGATGATTTTATCATTTTCCAAGCAGAAATTCTGACGGTAACAAGAGCTGCGGAATTGAAAGGGGAGAGCACAGGGGAGACGTGACAATCTACGTCGGTAGTCGAATCGCGCTCAATGCTCTAGAGGGTCATTATGTCAGATCCAGACTTGTGAACATCTGTCGACTTGCTCTCAGAGCGATCTTGGAGAGACAGGGCTGATTGCGGGATCTTCCGGCTTCTTTCGCCACACTGCACAAGATGGGAACCAGCTTGCTGCTCAAGGCGAGCAGGACGTTTCTGAGGTGTACAATTCTGTCTCTCACAGGGCACTGCGATGTGAGATATGTGGCAAGTAAATAGGATAGGAACTCCCCGGTCTTTTGCAGGTTATACAATGATTAAGAGGAGATAGAGACTGTGGAACACCTTGTCTGGCACTGCCCTAGACTGCAGATCCACTGACAGAGGTGGCTGGAAACGCGTTTCTTAGATGGACTTGTTAAGGTCTCTGGCTGTGGGCTGGAGAACATCATAGGTTTAAAAAAAGGTGGCTGGGTAAATAAGTGGTTTCAGCACTTTTTGCTGACGGCGTTCTTGCCTTCTTTTCTTATTCTTTTATCGTTCTATCTACAATTTTCTTATCTTTCTTATTCCTTTTTCAAACTCTTCTGAAGAATTTCACAACGTGCCTCCAGGCCTCTGGGTGGAGGAGGCGAATTGCATTCGGCACTACCCTTCGTAACCTAACCTAACCAAATATAACAATATCACCTTTAAAACACTATGTTACCAACTATTTAGCTCCCATTTTCTCCAAAATTATGCTTTATATATGCTTTATAATCAAGATCAGAGAACTTAACATTATTAATGGGACATTAAAGTTAGAAGAATTTTGGGGCTTGTGGAAACTGCACATTTACGGGGTTCAGAAGGAATGAGGGGAAATAAAATGGCTGACTGAATAGCTTAGTATTAATCTGTTTTTCGAAAAAACAATGGACCATCATGCCATACTGTATTTTTACAAAAGGAATATAGATTGGCTATTGAGTTTTAAGTTAACACCACTTTCTAAAAATACTTCAAGTTTGAATAGACCCTCAGTTGGTACGGTAGAGGTTTATTGTTGGACAGATGTTTATAATTTTATTTTATCGCATGCCTCAAAAAATAATTCAAAATTTTCAAAAAACAGGGCGCATTCGACTACAGACATGCCATTTTTTTATCCAGAAAGTAACTTGAGTGTTATCCAAAAAATAAATTTATAGTAGATTTTCTTATAAGAAATTCTTATTTTTTGTACTTACTGCGTCTAATACATAACGAGGTATATATCCTTTCAAGTTCAAACATAATATCCATTCAAATATACAGGCATCTGTTTTACCCTCTATTTCATGCATTGCAAAACCAGCAACTAAATTTTCACCTCTCGTATATTTAGTATTGGTGGGTACTCTATCATAATCTATACTTATGGCTGCACTTAGCCATACTTTGCCCTTTGTATTTAACTCTTTTAAAAGCGAATCAGTAGTCTTTGTCTTTATGTGACGTTCATCGATATCCTCAATATGATCTTTAGCATCTTCGAACTCATCGTTTAAAGGTGGTGGCTCATTAAAATCAATACGCATGGCATCACTAAAATCTTTGGCTCCTAAACTTTTGCTTAGTGTCTGAAAGGCCACATTATCCTTAGGCAGCATCATGCCGCTATCATTTCTACAACTGCCCACACTGTTAGGCTGACCAGAACCATCATCTGTTTCCGAAATTGTAGAAACACTGCCTTCACATGAATTATTTAGCATATTTTCATCGTCGGAAGTATCAGTTTCCGGCAGATCCTCGCACATTTTACCATCCACAAATAAACGCCAACAACGCAAATTAACGAAATCACGAGGTTTAATCATGCCACCACCACCTCCTACCGTAGCCTGATAAGTGATGTCAGTATATGTGTTAACTTTCTGTAACAAAACATAAAATAAAACAAAAATTATTTGAAATTTAAAATTGTTCATACACTGTTCTATTTTTTAAATAATCAAACTTACTCTCACAATTTTTGATTCCAACATGGTGGGATTCCAATGTGGCACACCTTCAATTTTATAAAATAGTTCATTGCACAATGCTTTGGCAGAATATTTTAGGCGACCCTTTTAATATATTCCAAATATTTGTTTTATGCATTTAAAAAAGTTTCCAAACTTAATAAATTATTTGAATACCTACGGTTAGTTTGTAAACCTTTCCCAATTTTTCACGATGTATGCTACTAATGGTATCTCCTTTTTTTGTTACCTTTTCCACTTTCCATTCGGATGCTTGCAACAATTCATAGGCTTTACGCAAGCAATCCAAGCCCATCTGATGATATTCCTCATCCTGTAAATAAACGAAAATTATAATTATTTTCCAACGTTTAAATAAAGAAAAATTATGTATAAAAAATCAGGGCCAATTCAAGTTTTCTGGGAACGAGATTACGCGTTTTGCGCAACACACAAGCGACTGCACGCAGAAAAATAGATATCGCGAAGCTGCGAACACAACAAAATGCCTTCAAGAGAGCATTCCCTGCCAATTCTTTGGAAAATGCTACAAACACCGTGCTTGGCTACCAGAAACCTACCAAAAGAAAGCGATGGTATGACGCAGAGTGTCGCAAAGCAACTGCAAAAAAAATGCAGCACCCCAGGCAACTCTGCAGACAGACGCTACGCGTAGTACGCAGGGAAGATTTCGGGAGGGATATCGAGAGAAAAGGAAACATCTTTTCAGATGAAAGAAGAGAGAAATGGAAGACGTAAGTGTAAGAAAATCAAGTTTTACAGGAGTCGAAACGATGCCAGAAAGTTTCACTAGCGCGTAAAACCACAGACTAAGGGTTATGGTATAGGCATCTCCTCCTATAAAGACCAACAAGGTAATCTGGTTACAGATAAGGATAGCGTTCTAGAAATCTGCAAGGAACACTTTTCCGAACTGTATGTAATGTCATCGGCGATGAAAATACCCCCTTCTCAATAATCGACTATGGTGCAGAGTGTTTACCCTCCACCCAAGAGGAGGTGAATACATCAATATCCCGGATAAAAAATAATAAAGCGGCAGAAGCCCATTGTTTACCGACGCAGATTTTCAAGACCGGAGGCAATGAGTTGGTAAAGAGCACTCATCAACTCATCTGGAAAATTTGGCGACGAAATAATCGGCCCTTTTCAACTCGGCTTTAGACCGACCAGATATTTACTCTACGTCAAATCTTGGAGAAATCCAATTAGAAACATATCGATAGTTGCCATCTCTTCGTCGATTACAAAGCCACTTTCGATAGTCCGATTCGTACAAAGGTGTTAGAGGCCATGTCTGAATTCAGCATACCTTACAAAGCTGATCGTATGGTGCAGGATGACTTTAACGGATACAAGATCTTCTGTCAAGATCGCAAAAGATCTTTTTGAGCCATTCACCACACAACATGGATTTAAACAAGGTGACAGCCTGTCCTGCGACCTATTTAATATATTATTGGAGAAAATCGTGAGTGACGCAGCAGTAAATAGAAACGGCACACATGCTCCTCGCATATCCCGATGATATCGACATCATGTGACGAACATTGCGATATGTCACTGCTGTGTTTTCTTATATAGAAAAATATTCGGAAAAACTGGTTTGGCAGTAAACGAAGACAAGACTAAGATGATGTTTTCAAAGAATAGAGAATCCCGCAGATTGGGACAATCTGTGAAAGTTGGTCATTTCAACTTCGACGTAGTAGAAGGATTCGTGTACCTCGGAGCCCCCACCTACTACAAGACAGTTATTTTAAACGCACTGCACGGAGGTATGGGCTTTTGCTTAAGGAGTGTTTAAAAGAAAAATACATACTTCGCAAAATATATGAACAAATCTACGTAGGCGGAGAATATCGGTATCGTACGATGTAGTGAAGTGTGTAAAAATCCAAAGATTGCGCTGACTCGGACATGTTGTGCGAATGAATGAAAATGCTCCAGCGAAAAAGGCGTTTGAATATGATCCCGAGGGAAAGCACAAAATAGGACGACCAAAACTCAATTGAAAGAATCAAGTACAACGTGAGTAATTAAAGAAAAAGCGCAGAAGACAGAAGTGCTTGGAAATCCATTCTTAGTTTGGCCAATGTCCCACATGGGTTGTTAAAAATGGCCAACTAAGTAACTATTTTCCTTTGTTAACTTTTAAATTAACATTCGTTATTACTTTTATTTAATTTTATTCGTTTGCTTGTTTTAAATAAAATTTTAATGTTCTTTAAACTAAACATTATTAAAATGAAGCAAAACCAAAATATAATTGTTCCTGCTCCCCCTGGCTTATATGAATACAAATAATTTTATTGATGTTTTTAAAAAAGAACAGATCTGACGAAACAAAACAGTACCATCTTCAAATGAAACCCAAGATAAACTCAATTCATATAAATGTTTTGTCAACAGCTTATATAAAGATATTTGTTTCCTTTTTTTTAATTTGAAATATGCACATATGTATGTATGTATATTTAAAATGTAAATTGAATTCATATATTCTGAACCATTCTAAATTTTACTATTTTAGCATCTAAAAAGAAATCGTCAACCAAAGCTATAGAAGCAAAATATTTAAAAAGCTCCCTCACTGCATGGTTAAATAACTATTCTTTTAATAAACCAATACATACTTATATTACGATATAATAAGGGTGACCATTGCTACTGATTTCATCAGTACATGTGTACTGAAATGTACTGATTTAAAAAATTACTGATTGTATTGATTTTTCCAGTTTATTTGATATTTTAAATTATTTTTTCTCAAAAAATTTGTTATATTAGAGCAAAATTAAATAAATAAGTACATATTTTCATAAACAAAAGGCACAATAAAATTAATTTAACCTTTAAAATCTAGTTTTTATTCCTTTGACAGCTCTCCAAGTATTATTAAAACATTTTTTGAAAATTTATTTTTTTAATCAAATATTGACCTGCGACCTGTTCTTTAATTACAAGAATACATAGTCACACAGAAAGACAGACAGACATACTTTAATCGAGTCAAGAAGTGGTTCTTAGACTATAAACTCTGAAAAGCGTACTGATTTCAACGCAGAAATATATGGTCCCCCTAGATATTTATAAAGCGAGCAAAGCAAAAAAAATCAACATTTGTCAACCGTTTTTCATGATTTAAAGTTTATTTCAAGAGTTGTGTTCTTACCGCTCTAAGAAATTATGAATTTGTAAAATTTCTGCCCTAATAATAATTTTATAATAGCGTCTGGGAAACGAAAAATAGTACTCATTTTGCATGAAAAAAATCTATCGCGATTAATTTTTGAATAACTCCTGAACACTTAAAATTAAAAAAAAAGAATTTATTTAGTTTAGGTATAATAAACCGCCTTATTTCGGGCGAAATATTAAGTGTCCTTAAAAAAAGTTAAGCTCGATAGAAAAAAAACTAAAAGTGGATTTGAATTACCCACAAAAAAAATCTTAATAGTTTACACGTATTTATTGAAAGGCGGTTTTTTTTCAGACCAATGATATTAACAAACCAGCTGCGATACGCATGGACATTAGTTTGCATACCTTCGAAACTTGTAGAAATCCCATTTCAAAACAATTGCAGAATAATAAAGTTATTGTCGGTAAAAAAAATTTTTTTAATTTGTTTAAATGGCCACTTCCGGTTTCGCAGTGCGATAACAATACACAGTTATTTACATCTCTTTTTAACCACCAATCAAAACAGCAATTGGTTGAAGACTTTTCCCGTACTAACTAACTTAATTATAAGGAAATTTTAAAAAATTAACATTGTTCATAAAAAATTCACTAAAACCATCAAATTTATTTGGCCAAACTTTTAACTTTAAGATTTTTTGTAAAAATTTAGTTTAATTTTTACCTGTTCCTCTTCCTCGTCGCTATTGTGAGCAGAGTCTAAAGGCGAATAAAAATCTGCAACACTTTCGGCCGGACGACGTTCGTTTTGTGATGCCAAAAAAGGGGCCATCATAGGAGAACGATCTGCTGAATTATTAAGAGCTGCCAATATAAAGTTTATTCATTAACCCACAAATTGTTAAAAATTTTTAATATTAATATTAAAGTGTTTATTAACTTAAAACACTTGCATGGAGAGAGCGTCTAAAGAGAGTAAAAATTTTAAACATTAAAAAATACTCTTGAAAATTTTGGCAAGTAAAATTTTCACTGTATTTTTGTTTATAAAAAGATTTTTTAAAATAAGTTCACAATAACAAAATACGTTTGCTTGCAAATTTTGGCTGGTAAAGCGTTTATTTGCCGTTTAATATTGTTGAGTGTTAATTAACAAAATTTATTTTCATTCTCTCTCGTTGCAAGTTCTCTCGTACATGCTCAGTAGTCCATTATAGTCAAAATAGATTTTAATTAATATATAAATATCAATGTATAAATAAAATTACCAGAAAAATATCGTCTAGCATGTCGTTCCTGTGGTATGACACGACAATCTAAAAACCATGCTTCACCCCAAGCCAAAACAAATGAAGATAAAATTAAAATTACAACAAAGACTTGTTGGCTGGAATCCACCCACTAAAGAGAAAAGAAAAAAAAAAATTATAACAAATTAGTTTAAATAAATTAAAGTAGTAATGCCTTTCTGCTTATAACCGGATAATAAATTTAAGAGTTTGTAAAAAGCGTTTCGAATCTTTTTTAACAATAAAAAAACTTTAAAAGGACACAAGATCAAAAATTTTACACTTTTTATTTAAATTAACCAAAACCATTTGATTTAGAATATTACAAGGAAAAAGGATTAACATTTAATTTAAGTTAAATATTTTAAAGATTTAATGAACCAATTTGAAAGGTATATCTTCGGATTTTTACATGTATTTTCATTTTTGGTAAAAAATTTTACAACATTGCAAACAAAATTATGAATTAGGTAATTCATTTTGACATCATAATCAGCAATACTTACATTAAATACAAATACTTTAGATATTAAAAACAGACAAGATCCACTTGTAGACAACTGAAATAAATTTAAAAACGTTGAGTAAATACTTTTTAAAGAATATACATAGACTTTTGTCATCGTTTAAATTTTTTTTCGAAATTCTATATAAATTTTTCAGATTTACTTACTCACCGCAATTATAAGCCAATGATTTATGTACAGTAAAGCGTAAAAAAATATTAAGACTAAAAAACGACAAATTGCCGCAGCCACAACATCAAACAACGACTCGTTAACGGCATAATGCAAAATTTGTTTTTGCAATGCTTGTATTATGCTGTCGCCATTTATCTAAAGATAAAAAATAAGTTATAAGAAAAATTTTAATATTAAAAAAAAATTAGAAAAGATGCTTTTAGTACAAACCATTATACATATCAGCCATAAAAGTGATACAAAAAACAAATCAAACGTCACAAATAAGCAAAAAAATCTTCGAACTACCGACATGCGACCATCTTGCATATAACCACCAAGAAATTCCTCGGTAATAAGATTAATGGAATGGGTGCGTGCTATGAATATGAATTTGAAAAAAGTTACATCAATTAAAACATTTTAATAAATAAGAAACTTATAATCAGTCAGGCTGGCCCGTACACTGCAATTATTTTAATTGATTTTCATACATTATTTTTGAAATAAATAATGAAGCAATTGTAAGTAAATTTTAGACCCGAATTCGGTACCGACAGTTAGAACTTGTTTTGTGTATAAAGGACTTAAATAAACGTTGTTAAATGCTACTGCCAGAGGTAGAACTTACATGAGTCCCATTATACATTGCAGACCAATTTTCGAAAAAAATTAGGTGTCATTTAAAAAAAAAAAGTATTTCGTAATTTCATTTCAACATCGACATGTACTGTAATAAGGTATGAAGAGGGTCATTAATAGATTAAAAGAAAAATGGCAAATTTTAAACCGATCGTAATAAAATTGAGTACAACGATACAAAGTTAACTTTTAGTAACTATATTTATACAATTATAAAGATGTTCTATTATGTCCTATTGTTATATTGTTATACAATTTCACAAATTATTTAAGAACCTTGTTGTTGTTTTCCATACAAAAAAAATACTACGTCGTATGTTGTGTTTATTAAATTTTCATAACAATTCCACATACACCTGAGCCGAGTGTCCAATAGTTGGTGAAGGTTTTTAGGCCGTTGAGAAATTTTATAACATTATGACAATAGGACATAATAAAACACCTTGTGAATTCCCTAAATGTTTCAGTTTTAAATTCAATGGTCTTTATTCACAAAAAAACCCCCTTTAATATGAGGTAAATAAAACAGATTCAGTATGGGGATATCTCTTTTAAAATATTTTAACTTCGTTGATTAATTAGACCTAATAAATTAATGGAGAAGTAATTTGTTTTATAAATTTAAAATATATCAATTTTAAACAACACAATTTTTAAAAAATTATTTAGGATTTAATCCCAATTTTTTGTTAATTTATCAATTTTACTTACACATATCAAACCCGGAGGGATTTCCGCCACCTCTTGATTGCATGACACGAGATTGGTTTATTAATAATTCGGCAGCACTACGTAGATCGTCGAAACTATTTTGTGACATTGTTTTATTGTTGGGTTGTGATTTTGAATTACAACATTTTTTTTTTGTTTAACTCTGCAAGGAAAAAAAACAAACCTTATAACAAGTAGGAGTAATATATTTGGATGTGCCGAATCCTATATACCTTTCACATTGGTATAATTGTATACTTAGCCATCTGATTTAGCCAAGTTAATTTCTTTCTTTCTTTTTTATCTATTCTTCTCAAAAATGTCTTCTTTCCTTCCGTCTCAACCTATTCTATCTGCCTCTCCAGGTAACACAAAGGGACCGAATTAAGCGGACCCAAGTGAGCTGTATCCTTTCCTTCAACGGCTGCCTGTTCTACCTAACCTAACCTACCTCCATTTACAAAATTTTTTTTACATTTTCCCAGCAAAAAAATGAGGTACGAATCATAAGTAAATTCATTGATGAAAGTCAACCCGAAGTAGTTCTACTTTTGGTGAAACATCAATGAATTTAACACGTGCTTGTCATAGGAGGTAAGTGGTCCAAAGAACTGAAAAGTATGCACTTTAAATGAGCCCCTTGGTATTTGATGAAAATTTGAAATTTTGCATAGCTTTTTTTATTAGTGAAATAAGTTAATACTATTTAAACGATTTTTTAAGTTACTAATGAAAAATTAGGTCCAAATCATTGGACACATTATACAAATAAAGGCATTCTAAAATCATACCTAGATGTGTCTAAAAATAACTGTTCCGGAATATAAAATCCAGGATTTAGAAATACTTGATATTTAGTAAAAATGCTGTGATTTTTTTGGAACAACTTCCACTTTTTTTACTGGGTGTAATTATAAAATTTTTAATACAAGAATTAAATCCTAAAATCTAGTGTTATACAAAACATTTCTTAAAAGAAAATCCAAAAGATAGTAAAAAAAATTTTTTGGGGAAAATTCAGGGCGGCGAACGCGTACGTCTTTAAAGTGAAAAATGTAAAAAAAATCTGCAAAAATAGTTATCTTTGTTTTAATGCAAAGCGACATTCTTACGCCTTTTAAGTTGAAAATATAGCTAAATTGGAAAAATTTGTTCATTAATTTTAAAGCATTTTATTTAAAGTTCTAAACATATTGGTTCACTAAAGTACTTCGCAAAAAGGTCGCATACTCAAAGTAGGCGCGTCCAACTGGCAATAGGTCAATGCTAGCTAGCGGTGTTCTTAAAAAAAGGCAAAAATAAATTATTTTGTTTGTGGTTTCTTTAGTATTTGTGAGACGTTTTCTTTGTAAAAACTATGCACTTGATATCTACCTTATTTTAAATTTGAGTATAACTTAGTTCTTTTTATCAGTAGAAATATGTACACAATTTTTTTTACATATTAAATGTAGCGACCCGTAATCAATTACAAAAATTAATTAAGAATCTTTTGATAATCGATTACTTTGTATTTCATGTGACGATATAGGTATTAATAAATGCAATTATTGAAAAAAGAAATGTTGAAAATCTTTGGGATGGTCTAAAAAATACTCTGTTATTGTCGTATTTTTGTCGCAATCGACAAAAAGTATTAATCTGCAATTAATAGTTAAAAGTTTTGTGTAATTTTAAAAATATTCCATATTCTTTCGAAAAGAACAATACCCCAACAGAAAAACTGAACTTCTTTTGTTTTGGCCATTGACGGTTTCTTTTGATACATTGATATCCTCATATACACATATGTATGTACATATTTATATACATGAATGCGGATTTTTTGATTGTATTCATTTTACCATATCAGTACTTTATGATTTTGTCTATACTTGAGGCAAAATAAATTAACTCAAACATTTATTATTTCACTTGTTAAACTTACATTAAATTAACAAAATTTAAACAATGAAAATTATTATCTCTTTTACTACGGCTGCATTTCTTCCACCGTGATTACTTTAGCGAATTAGAAAAAAAAAAACAAACCAAAGAATGACAATGAAAATTTGTGCTGCCATACTGTATTAAGCTCTTTTAGTGATGTACACACCTTTTACAAATTAGCTCTTTGATAAACAATTTTTAAGTTTTTGTTAATCTCAAATAACGTTAGAGCAATGCAATACACTTTCAATATATATTGACAGTATTCCAGTACCGTGATATTTATGAACGTTGAACGTGCAAAATTGATGGATCACGATCTACATCATAAAATAACCGAATTATAAGAGATCGACAACAAATCAGGAAATAATTAATAAAGGGGACCCGCACAGTACAAGGTAAAGAAAACACTGACGTGATATATATTGAACATGTAGCATATGCATGCAATTCGTCAATATTTTAAAATAGATTGCGAACCAAATATCACAATATGCATTATATATGTGACAGTGCCCTAAGCGTTAATGGTAAGCATTTATTTATTTAAAACAAGAATAAATAAGTTTTGTGAACATAAGTTAGATCAATAAAAAATACTTATATTTAAATAAAAACAAAGTGCTTATTGAAAATAGTTTTAACCTAATAATAACTAATTTCTTTATAAATGATTTAATTCGTTAAAAAAATTTTCTTAAAACAAATAAAAGTATTTGGGAATAAGCCTGCAAGCTTCAATTACTCAAATGTATGGAAATTATTTTTATATCATCGTATGGTTTGTCTGTTTTTGGATTTGTTTTTGAATTGCAAATATTCTGACACACTTCCATACCCTTAAAGACACGACCAAAAACCGTATGTTTGTTGTCCAACCAAGGCTAAAAAAATGATCCTTCAGTTTTATAATTGTTAAATTAAAAAAAAAAATCTAAAACAAACCGTGGGTAAGACTGTTATAAAGAACTGACTGCCGTTAGTGTTTGGACCCGCGTTAGCCATACTAACCGTGTAAGGACGATCATGTTTTAAGGCGGAACAAAACTCATCCTTAAAATCGTGACCCCATATTGATTTACCACCAGTTCCAGTACCTGTGGGGTCACCAGTTTGTATCATAAAGCCCTTTATAACACGATGAAAGATGTGACCATTGTAATAGCTTAAAGTTACAACAAATATATGTTTTATCGAATTTATATGTATTTGTAAAGAATTTCTAGTCGTTAATATTTACCCATTCTTAGCATGTACACAAAAGTTTTCTACTGTCTTTGGGCATTCCTTATAAAATAGTTTCATATGAATATCTCCCATCGTAGTATGTAATACAACATTTTCGTACAGTTTTTGTGTTCCTAAAAATTTTAATATTTTATGTGAGGAAATTTTTTAGCAAATATTTATTATTAAAGAACCTTCTTCTACATATTTAGTATGCATGTAAAAATAAGCAATACCAACATTAAGTCATTATAAAAAAACAAAATTTTAATAATATATAAATAAACATATCCAACCTTGTCCTTCTGGTACAGCTATTATATCCTCCTTTGTAGGTTTCTCATTAAATATATCACGATCGACATCCTGTAAATCAGAGGGTAGACGTCTACTATACAAATAGAAACGTGATTTTCTAAAAGTTTGGATAAAAATTAATAAATACTTAAAAAAATTGTTATTGTAAAATATGTATGTTTATACTTGTAAGCTGTGCAAAATAAGGTAGGATCATTTGCCGAATTTTTTAATGCAGGATTTTCACTAGCTTCTTGTTCTAATGTTATAGCAGCTTTTACTTTTTTAGCTTTACCCTAGAACAAAAAATAATTATTTTGAAATACATATAATAATTTAGTTGACAGTAAAATTTTTCAATTTTACCTGAAATAGTGCAATATGAAGAGGTCTTATATTGTCGGTTTTACCCAAGATATTTACACATCTATTGGTCTCTATATTGATAACTTTAATTCCTATTAAAGTTGGATACACTAGGAAATGTCCGCTAGCATCAAATATAATATTATTACTCATATTGAATTCCGATTTTTCTAAATCACGTTCAGCAGCCATTCTACAGATATGTAAAATTTAAAATTTAACAATAACCATTCCAAACATTTTGCATTCCAAACTAAAGTAAAATAAATTTAAATTCACTTAAATTTAAATTATTTATTATTCTGCAATATATTTTTTAAGTTTTATTTCCGTTTTATTTTCTATAAAAATTTTTAGGCAAATAAAAAATTAAAATGTTGCTTTTAATTTTTATTTTCATTTTTATTCTACTCCTTGTTTGAAAAATGCTTGATAGTGTTAGATATTTTTTACCTTCTCCCAAACTCCATATTTGGTATTGCATGTGGCGTTTGCTGCATTTGTGTGTAAGTCGACAGAGCTTCGTCAAAAACTCTGACAAGTTTACCGCTATTAAATTTAAACACCCTGACTTTGCGGTCTGTAGAAAGGGTGGCAAAACGATCACCATCATTTGATACGGCAAGGCCAGTGACCAATGTTTTACATTTAGCAAATTCAAAAAGATCTTTTTCAGAAAAAATAGAAGATATGTTTGTTATTCACTTTAACAAATTTTTTAAATGTTTTTGTTATAGGTACCTGTGTCTAATTTTGAATCGAATTGAACGTGTTTTTGTGGAAATTTATAATCGCATTTAGAATTTTGCCAGTATTCTAATATTCCATTTCGATCCACAGAAATGGCTGTTTCTTTCGGCACATTATAGCAAATGGCTATGACTGGTGCCAAATGTAATGTATCTAATATATGAAGGACTTCTCCATTGCCCTGGCCGTCGAAAATATGAACTTTGTTGGAATCTTTATCAGATCTATTAAATTATAGATTTTTTAGAAATTTTGCATAGGTATAATAAAAACAGGTTTAAGGTCTTCTTTAAAATAAGTACATATACCTATCGTATACCAACTTATGTAGCAAAAAATATAAATGTATATATGTATGTACCTACTTACATTGCTAAACTCTGTACCGCATCTCCAGGCGCATGTATCCAGCAACTGCAACCCGGAGTGAACCCCAACTTAATAATATTTATCATATCAAAATTAACAACATCAAAAACCTTAGCACATTTATCAGCTGAAGCTGAACACAGTAAAGTACCACTGGAATTAACACTAAGACTGTTTATAGGCACTGCAAAAATTCAAGCGAAAAAAATAAAATATTATTTTTAACAGATTACCAAAAAACCTACTCAGATGGCTACGAAAATGTTTTACAAATTCAATGCCTTCTTCCATTTTCTTCCAGAATTTAATGTGGCCATCAATGCTAGCGGTTACAACAAAGTCAGTTTTAGTAACCACTAAATGTGTAATGACATCACGATGCATATAACTTTTCTCGTAACACTCTGCATCAGGAAGGTTTTCCAAAAAAACATGTTCATAAGGTAAAACTTTAAGAAAAAATAATATCCAAAGGATATTCAGGAATTGTTCCCAATATTTAATAAAACTATTAAAGCAGGTTCATTAAATTGCCTTGCTAATAGTGTATTTTTTCCAAATACCTTTTTTCTTTTTAGGCTTAGATGCTGCCTGTTCGTTGGGTAGTGGGCCAATCCATCCCGCGTCCTCATTATCTTCATCACATTCCACCGTCTTATCTACAGCTCTTTTTACTGAATACTTTTCTGGTTCAGAGCCCATATTTTTTGTATTTAATAAAAACAATATTTCACGTTTTTTTATCCTTTCACACCAGTAAACAAATGCTAGTTCTTCTTATTTAATCGCATTCACTTGAAATAATTAGCAGCTCCGACCAGTGCTGGAAGCTGTTAGTATATTAATTGTAATTAAACGTTCTGACGAGACATATTCATGCCTTAACAAAAAACAAACTCATTTTGAAAAAAAAAAAAACAGTATATATATGTATACCGGGTTTTTTTTTCTATTTGGATTTTCATGTCTGTCTCGGACTGAATTATTTTCGCCAAGATGTACAACAAATTAAATACTTTTTGACATAAAAGAATTTGATAATTTCCGGCACCTAGTGAACCCTGCTAGAACCGTAATTGCTTTGCTTTTTTTTTGTGTATATGTTATTTGCTTTTCATTTTTTAATAATTTATGAATGTTTTTCTGAAACGATTAATTGTTTAGTTTATTTACATATTGTTTTCCGTACGTCACTATTTAAAAAGTTATTGAGATTGGACTCGATTGTATCCGTAAAACTTTTTCGGTATCTCAACTTTTGTTTTGTTTTCCTTAATGTTTTACTTTTTGTAATATGTACCTACAACAAACAAAAATTACAATTTAAAAAATAACATTATTATTTAAGGATATCAACAATGGAATAATATTAGTAAATTACTTATGTAAAAAAATATCAGAACTTTAGAATTTTTTTTTTTTTTTATTATTGTTAATGTATTAATTTTAAAAGGCCAATTAATTTTCCGCATTAAATAGTGTTTTATTATATATTAGATTAATATAAAACAAAAAATTTGGTCTCTTTTAAACTATTGATTATATTGAAACATATTTCTAGTGTAAACCTAATGTTAGAAATTAAAGAGAAAAGATAAATATTAAAGGAGGAAGGAATTCTTTACTAATAGTTTAATAAAAAAATAGTATACAAAAATTTGTTGTGCTTAAATTGTTTTAATTTGTTTTATAAAAATGTCTGAGATTTTAACGGAAGACTCATCAAACAATAGTATGGTTATTAAAGCGCCAGTGGAGCATCCGCGGATAAAAATCAATAGATGGCGGGTAAGGGAAGGTTTTCCGGTAAGCAACTCACAAGTAATATTACTGTATGAAATTCTGCCACCCGATGGTACTGATGACTCTGGCACAAGCACAGCTAACAAAATAACACATAAACTAAAGGCACAACGAGTTGGAGTTGTAAAAAAGCGTCTATTTAAGGATGGAGCCATTGTTAAGGCAGAGTAATTATTTTTTTGTTTGTTAAATGCAATTTGTATATGTACCGTGTTTTATATTTTGGCATCCTTATTTACATATCTTTTCTACGTGTTCTAGTACACCTCTTTTGGAGCTCTCTGAATGTATCCATACAACGGTAATCAAAGACATGTGCGCTGATTGTGGTGCAGATTTGCGCCAAAACGAAAACGTAAGTACATATACAATATTATTGTAAAAAGATGTTTATACATGTGTTTGTATGTATGTAAATATTTTTAATAAATGTCTTTTGTTTTTATTAATATGTATGTGGGTATATATGTGTATGTTTGTATTTTTTTAGTAGATGCAAAAAATGGATACAAAACATTAAACTGTTCAAAAGAAACAATATATTCTTGTATACAAGAATAGCAAAAATAGAAAACAAACAAAAGAAAAAAGCTACTTTTCGGATTTGTTTATACCCTACAATGCAAGATAAAAAAATAATGTTGGTCAACCCACTTTTAATAAATAAAACCAAGTTTAAAAGATAGGAAAACGTTTGAGAAGCGAAGGGCGATAGAAAATTAAAAAAAAAAAAAACATTACCAAACTTGTCAATTTAGATCGGTAACTCGTTAATTTGGAGATAAATGTTGATGTCAGCGTGTTTTTAACATTTTTGAGAAAATAACTTATGTACTAAGTATTTTATTTGACAATAATTTAATTTTAAATTCGACGTCAATTGTGTCGCTATTGACATTCGAAGTAAGTTAGTAAGTTAGCGCCAATATTAGTATTATTTGAAAGCTTTTGAAGGGCAGGCTATGCAGAGAAGGTTTAGTTATCGACGGTGATATTCTTTATGCACTTATAAAAAACAAAATATTTGAAATTTTATTTTAGGGTAACCCTTCGGAGGCATCTGTTCCCATGGTGCATTCAATTCCAGATCTTAAAGTCACACAGAAGTTGGCACAAAAACTTGGTCACGACGACACACGTCGTTTGTTAAAAGATCGTAAATTAGTTTTATTGGTCGATTTGGATCAAACGGTTATACACACCACCAACGACAACGTTCCCAATAACATTAAAGGAATTTATCATTTTCAATTGTATGGCCCTACATCACCGTGGTATCATACACGTTTAAGGCCTGGTACACCTGAATTTCTGGAATCAATGTCCCAGTACTATGAACTGCACATTTGTACATTTGGTGCCCGAAACTATGCGCACATGATTGCGCAACTCTTAGATCCAGAGGAAAAATTTTTCTCCCATCGCATCTTATCGAGAGATGAATGTTTTAATGCCACTAGTAAAACCGACAATTTGAAGTAAGCGGAAATTGTTAACTATATTGATTTTTATGCATTGGCAAAATTTATTTTTATTAAGGGCTCTTTTCCCCAATGGTGACTCAATGGTTTGTATCATAGACGATCGTGAGGATGTCTGGAATATGGCATCAAATTTAATACAGGTTAAACCTTATCACTTTTTTCAACATACCGGCGATATCAATGCTCCACCAGGTTGTTCCAAACATGAGTTAGATGGGGAAGGTGTTGATTTTAAAGGTAATAATGGTTAAGAAATTGTTTGGCTTTTAATTTGTAAATTTGTTTGTGCTTTAGATTTGGAAAATTTAAACGCAAAAGACAACGAAGATGCTCATGAAGAAAATTCGGGCAACGAAAATGAAGATAATAATCTTGAACTGGAAAGTAAAGAAAACGAATCTGATGATCAGTTAACAGTTTGCCTGTCCAATGTTAAAGATGGCTCAGAAACAAAGGTTCAAAATCAAGAATCATCTGAGAAAGAGGATGTTCTTCCTTCAAGCCAAGGAGTAAGAAATACAGAGGAATCTTTTTTAAAAGTATACAAACAAGATGATGACAAAGTCATAGAAGAGCTTAATTCATCTGTTGTTAGCGAGGAAAATGAAAAAGAAAGCAATGAAACGGATAAAGCAGCCACTACCAGCGCTAATGCTGCCAAAATTAAACTCTCCAGCGATATGGAAAATAAAATTGAAATAGTGGATCCTGATGATTACCTGCTTTATTTAGAAGTTATATTGAAAAATATACATTCCCGCTTCTATGCTATTTACGACGATACAAATGATATACCCGATTTAAAGATAATCGTACCTAAAATACGCTCCGAGGTCTTACGCGATTGCAGGCTTGTGTTTTCTGGCCTAGTACCAAACAACATGAAATTGCAGCAGTCACGAGCCTACTTCATAGCCAAGAGTCTTGGTGCTGAAGTTTCGCAAAATATTGTGGAAAGTACTACACACTTGGTGGCAGTTACGGCAGGTACTTTTAAGGTGAACGCAGCCAAAAAGGATCCCAACATAAAAATTGTCAATGCTAACTGGTTGTGGACTTGTGCCGAACGTTGGGAGCATGTTGACGAAAGACTTTTTCCGTTAGATCGTAAAATGAAAGGCAACAAACGCCAGCCACCGGCCCATTGTCACAGTCCTGAACACGTTATTAATTATAGTGAGAAATCAGAAATTTCCTCATCAAGCATGGCTCAACAGAGTGCATCGGAATCTTCAAAATTTATCGACACCATTAATCCATTGCTTTCATTTTCAAATGCCGATTTAGCCGATATGAACAAAGAGTTTGATCAATTTTTCGATTCAGACACCTCATCCGAAGATGAAAATGTTAATATTGGTAAAATTTTGTATTTATTAATGTTTGATAGTTAAAATAATTATCAATATATTTGTTTCATTAGAAAATCCTCCCGTTGACAAAAACTTAAGAAAACGTAAACGTGAAGAAAACGAAGAAGAAAGAACGCGTAATTTTTTTACGCGTTCCTCAGATGTTTCAATTTTAAATGCCACTGAGCTTGGTGGTGAAGATGATAAATCTTCCAGTGATGATGATAAAGATGAAGAAGAGGATGAAATGCCAAGCGAAAAGTTTCGAAGAGGTATTGTATTTTAATATTTTATTGTGTTAAATCTTTGCTAATAGAAAAATCTTTATCGCAATTTAGGTGGTAACTTACCTTCTGACTTAGAAATGGGTTCTGACTCCAATGACGACAGTGATGGCAACAATCCTGACGAAGAAGACGATGGCGATTGGAATATGATGGGTGCCGCTTTAGAAAGGGAATTTTTAGGACTTGAAGATTAAAAACTTTTATTTTTTTTTAACAATATCTGCTCGCTTGTAATTAATGTGTAAAGTTTTCTCAGAGAAAAAAATACGATTTCTCATGTGCTTTAAGGTTGTAAAGTCTTTAAACACCACAGAAAAATTTACCGCACTTTTTTTTTTTACTTTTTGTATACTCTTAATACAGTTAGTTGTTTTAAGCGAGTATTATGTACATACATATAAACATTCGCACACAAATGTATGTACATTATGTAAAACTAATTATACATATATTTTTTAGCGTAACAAACTTAATGTAGGATGTAAGACTTTATTTTAATGCTTAAATAGATACAAATAAAAATACAAAAAATTTTTTAAATTATAAAAAATAAGAAAAAAATTAGATTGAAATAAACAAGTACATATTACGTTTTTTCTGTTCCTTGGCGTATTTGTTTGAAACGACTTATACGTTTTTTAGGTGTATGGGCATCAATAAACTTAACATCAGGCAATGGTTCGGGCTCCGTTAGATGCTTTTCAACTACGTCGTTCATAACCTAGAATTTCGTTAGACATTACAAATAATATTGATATAATTTTATCAAATGTACTCTATCACTCGATTGTGTTGTGTAATAGGGTTTAAATATCCTATTTTTTAAAATAATCTTTTTTAGTTTTTTTGTTATTTCCCAGCAAAAAAAGAGCTTCCTAATTATTAAATTCATTGATGAAAGGGAACCCGAAATAGTTCCATTTTTGGGGAAAAATCAATGAATTTACCGCGTACTTGTCATAGGAGGTAAGTGATAAAAGAAACAAAAGTGAATAACTTGATTTATGTAAGTCCTTGGAATCTTTGTGCATAAAATACAGATTATAACAATTAAATTCGAAAATTTTTTGGTATTTCATGAAAATGCTATGATTTTAGAATAACTTCCAATTTTTTTTTTCGCTGGGTTTGAACCAAATTCTTAAACTAATTGCATTAATTAAATATAAATCATTTTTTAATGTTTGCTTACAGTTTTGCTATTTATATAAGCTAAAGTCGTAAGTATTCCATTACAACTACTCGAAAAAGGAACTCCTTTCTAAAATTTGCAACTTAACTATGGCAACACTTTTTTCGTGATACTTTTAATTTCAATAAAAATTAGTATTTGTTAAATACTTTTTGTAAACTTAGAAACCTAAAACAAGATTTGCTTCTAATAAACGTTGTTATTTTTTGAATTATAATGGAATGGTTAACATCTATATTTACCTTGTTATAAGCGCTAAAGTTTTCATCCTCTTCCTTTTTCCGAGATTTTTTCTTAAACTTTTGGTTTTTGTTGGCATTATCCTGACATATATTTTTTAAATGATTTTCTTTAGTATCTGATTTATTTTTCAGTATAGATTTAGTAAGTAAAGGATTTGAGAACTGAAATTATATTTAAACAATTAATGTATTTTTGATTAGTTAGCTGAAAGAAATCATATAAGTACTTCTGCTTTTGGATCTGCAAACACTGCTTGTCTATCGGCCTCTTTAAGTGCAGGTGCTCGAACTTGATCTTCACCATTGTAACTATTTATAAATAATGTTGAAGTTTCAGGTTTATTTTTATTCGCCTCTTGACTTTGAATATATATATCGTAAAAATCTGCTGGACTTCTAGGTATATCGCAAAAGCCTTTAATATTATTTTTGGAACTTTCTTTTTGGGAATGTTTAAATTTTATATGTAAGGTTTTAATTTTACCCATCGAGGGTTGTAAAATCTGTTTTACCAAATCAAAATTTTGAGTACTTTGATTTTCAGCAACAAATTTTAAGTTTTCGTCGACTTTAGCTTGAATAAAATCTTTTTTTAAATACGATTTTTTTAATTCATTGTAGTTCGTTTTTTGATCTGACATCTCATCCAATTTTATAATATCTCGTTGAGGGGTTTCGGTTTTGTTGATTAACATTTGTTCAACTGATTCATGTTCTTTAAACTCTACGGTTTGATTTTTCAAAGCGAAAGAAATATGACGGGATCGATTTGTATTATTAGAAAAAGAAGATTTCCTTTCATTTAAGGCAATTTTATCTGTTTCCACATCTTTACTACTTAACTCGTTTCTAGATAGTTCTTTATTTTCTTTTGGCATAGTAACCCTGGATTCAACTTTTGCTTCCAAGTCTTTCTCTTCTAATTCTGCAGATCCCACAGTTTCTTCAGCGCCTTCCAAAAGTTCTTCCAAGTGTTCTAAAATATTTAAATAGTGTATTTTCTCGTCTAATTCTTTTTTTGTACTCAACGGTAAAATTTTTAATTTTTGTTTTATTATTTCTATTTGATATTCATAAAAGCCAATTTGATCCTCTGCAGTTAAAAATTTTGCCTGTTCCTTAATCAATACAACCTCTTCAGGTACTAGTTCTTCGTCATCATCTGTCTCGATTTCCTCCTGGAAATTTGTTAAATTCGTAATATCGGGATTTGGTTGAATATTATTGTTGGTGTTTGCCTGAGGGGTATTTTTTGTGATATCTTTCTTTACTACATTTGAAAGTAAGCCAGGTCTTTGGTTTTCTTTCTCGTTGTTTGTTATCTTAGCTTTATGGGCTATTCTCGTTTTCTCTTGAGGTAATTTCATTTCTCCTGCCATTAGCTTACGTATTGTCTCATCATTGACCTCATCTACTTCCAAGCTCTCTAGTTCCTTTTCTAACTCTTCCATTAACTCAGCTTCGTCCAACATTTTAAAAATTTCCTCATTAGTCTTATTTTTGTGAGCATCTTTGTTGCTGGTGCTTTCTTTTTGTTGTTTTCGCATTTCTTTTTCCCTTTCATCGCGCTCCTTTTGTTTAGCTTGTTTTACACGAACTTTATGCTTTTCTTTCCACAGACTTTCAGTTTCTTCATTGTAATCTTCGATTATTTCCCGCTCTTGTCCACTTGGCAAAACACCTTCTAGATATGGCTTGTCCAATTTATTTCTAATGAAGAAATAGAATTTGAAAAAATATTTTTTATTTAAGCGTTTAAATTTTTTTATTCCAATGAACTCCCCATTTCTCTAGGAAGTTTTGAGCTCTCCGCTTCAAGATTTAAACATAAGTTATATGAATTATACAACTAAACATTGCTTCTATTTAAAATATTCATATTCAAGAAGAATCGTATGAAAAACTTTTTTTTAATTTTTATTCTATTGTAATTTATAATAAATTAATTATAATTTTGTTATTTTAATTTTAAATATATTCTTGTTACATCGCAACTTACATCATTGTAATAATCATATATGGCCCTATGGGCTCGATTTTATTATATAATAATAAAAATGAAAAAAATGAATGAAAGAGAAAATTTTAAACGTTAGTGTGTCAAACTCCAAATAAAAACAATAATGTAAGAGAGGCTAAAACTATATTCTCTCATTGCTACGACCTGATTGCTATTTGACCATGGTTTGGTCAAATAAATATTCAGCCTGATTGCGATTGGCGTTGTTGTGTCGAATGTTGTCGAATTTGACACAAAAACGAGAAGAGTTCTAATCATTAAACATTGCCGTATTTGTAAGACGGTCACGCCAACCACAATAAGGGTGATTATATATAACGGTTAAAAATGTCTAAGCTGCCTGTTGGGAACATTGATGAGTACTTGGCGTTAAAGATATAAGATTAAATTAAATTTTACTTAGGACTAATGCAATATTGGCAACAATTCTTCGGCTTTTTATCGTTGGATTTTAACGAAGATTACAAAGGCAGAAGAGCACAAATAGTTTTTAGACTGATCTAAGTTTTAAAGTAAACATAGGGATTTCATATTACTGATCCATATTCTAGTAAAGGTCTTACCAATAACGCAACATAATAGATTTTTTGTAATATGAGGATCATCAAATTTATTAGTCCAACGCCTCGAAAAACGTAATACCTCTTTACATCAAAGAGAATTCTATGATCCAAAAATGAGTCCAAAACATGTAACCTAAGAACATTTAGGTTAGGTTAGTTTACGAAGGGTAGTGTCGAATACAATTCGTCACCTCCAACATTCGCTATTCTAAAAAATAAATACATACATATGTAAATACATACATACATACATATGTATGTACATACATACATACATATAACAATGCATACCTAGGTACGTCCAAGCATACAAGAAACTTTTTGCAAATTTATTTGTTTAACAGCGTTGCCAGTTTTCATTTGTTACAAATTTTGTATGGAGTTTGTGATTTTGTTCTAAAAAAACTGAGGCAACCGCACTGTTTTGCCTATATGTATCTCAGTCGGTAGTTAACCGATCTTGCTGATTTTAAATAGCGATTGTCTCCAGGATATTTATAATAGTTTAACACCAAAAATTGTTCCGTATTACTTAATTTGACTCCGGACACTTGATTTCAACAGACGCTTGCTTGCTTGTATTTCCTTTCTTCTCTTCTTGACTCTTCGGAAGGGATTCACAATGGGCCTAAAGGCCTTCGTAACCTAACCTAATCTTCAGCTATTTTCAAATTATTATTAAATTCTATTTATTTAAATACTACAGCCTTTAATTATTTATTTATTTATTTATTTATTTATTTCAATACAAAAAAAGCCTTTATGGCCAATTATTTATGTATTGTAGTTAATCTACTATGTACAATAGAACTTAACTTAAAAAAACAAAAATTGTTCAGAGTATATATAAGTGGCTCCCCAGCCAAATGAATATTTGAAAAAATGAGAAATATAAAAGAAGCGCCTACAACAGGAGATTATAATAAACAAAAAAAGAAGTAATAAAAGAAAAAGCCAAAATCAGTTAGACTAAAACTTCATTAAAGTAGTTTATCAGTTTCTGCTTGAAAGTCGAAACTGAATAAGAAAAACGTTTAAGATCATTCGGCAAATAGTTCCAAACTTGATATACACGTACGATAAAAGAGCGATCAGATATAGAGAAATGTCTAATAGGTACATTAATTTGAACATTGCGAGCAGAATTAGTAAAAGAAAATTTAGTAACTAATGCTCTCGGTTCCTGTGCTTTAACAATTCTATAGAAGTGGATAAGAATACGGAGTTTCAGGAAATTTTCAAAATTACATTTCAAAAATTCCGGAAAAAGTATCCTAACACGTTCATGCTCATATATTTTCAAATTAAAGACGTATCGAATAACTTTCCTTATAAGCCTATTCAGAAATTCAACATTATAAAGATTAGAACCCGAAAAGATTTCAAGACCATAAATAAACCGAGATATGATCAAAGAATGAGCCAACCGCCATCTTACGTGTCTAGGTGTGTAAGGTTTTATCACCTTTTTTTGGTTTTTTTAGTACCAGCTCTTTTATTTTTCTCCACATTTCTTTCTAATTTCTTGTGTTGTTTATTTTATTATTTATATTTCTACCTTTCTCATTTTCAATTTTTACTTTGTATGAATTTCTTATTCCCCCTTATTGTGACTGGCGTTGGCGTAGTCGGTTTTAGTTAAATAAGGTTAAATAAGGCCCATTGCCTTTTATTTATAATCAGTCGTGTTTTAATTTTTTGCAGTTTAATATTTAAAGATTTTTCCCCTTTGTATATCTCGGAGTTCATTACAGAACCATTTTTTATCATTTTCATTGTTTAATTTCTTCTTAAAAGTAATTTTTTTGACAGGAATTTTAAAGCATGTAGCAAAATTTTAGTCCTAACTTTATTATTATAAGAAATATTGGAAGGTATTTAATACAAAAAAATTCTTTACCAGTAATGTACTTAAATTTTATTCATCAAAAAGTACCAAATGCCTGCATTACGCTTCGGTATTAAATTTAGTTATGCGAACCAAAAACTCTTTCTTAAATAAAGTTTTGCCTCGCGAGTTGCGTGATTTTAATTACATTTCTTTGTATCCTAATTAATTAATTTTTTTACGAATATTTCGTGTTTTTGAAGAGTAAAGTATAGTTATACATATATTTTGCATATGTCAACTTAAACATATATTCCAACTCAGTAAAAAGCAGCCACGCAAACACATTCTGCAAACCACGTGTTTTCAAATTACTTGTAATTTTAAAATTACAATTGTGATTTTAACTTATTCACCTAATTCAGGGCCGTCATTATTATGCCGAAAAAATAAATCTCAAAAAATTGTTTTTTTGTTTTTGAGTTTTATAATTTTGGTCAAAAATTATTATTTTTGATTTTTATTTTTTTGGTCAAAAAGTAAGTATTAGTTGATTTTGATTTTTTTTAGAAAAAATTATAATTATTTTTAAATTTTTATAGAAATCAATTATAATAATTATAAAACAATTTATTCATACAAAAAAAAATAAAAATCAAAATATAATTATTTTTTTAAAAAAACATTGAATACAAATTTTAAAAACACTTCGATTTTCAAAAAATCTAGTTTAATACCATCAAAATAGTGTATGTACTTCACTTAACTTCCCGATGTCTCCTTGTACCTACAAGCTTTTTTTCATTGAAAATTCTAAATGGAGTTTTATTTAGTCTTTGATTTAATTAATTATATTAAAAAATTTATTATATGAAAACATAAACAAGCCATTTTAAATCGGCAGGCATTTAGCTGACCGGTCTAAAATCATAAACGTTAAAAAATTTATTTGGGTTTTTTGTGATCTCAAGTCACTTTTACAAGTGATTTTGAGAACATGTCTGATAGTTTGAAAAATATAGCATCTTTTGATAAGATGGGTGATAGTTTTGTGCAACAAAATAATGCAAAAAGCTTTTTTAGTTTTATTGACATTTCTAAGCCCATATCAGAATGTTGATGGAAAAATATTAGTTTTAGCCAACGAATCATGCATATTTCTTAATACTAATCGCATAACCGATATCGTAATTCATATCGATTTTTAGTGTTTTTAATTCAATATTTAGATAATTGCCAATGCACGGAAATAATTTGTCTTACTTACTGCCAAAGTTCTGCTTCCGTTCTTAACTTTTGCAAATGTTCACGGGCCATTTGAATGCGTAGTTCACATATTTCCTTAGCTTTAAATGTAGTACATTTTGAGAAGTAACCTTGGTAGTGTCCAACCATGACTTCACTCGTATGTAGCAAATACCCTGGCATAAATGCTTTTCTACCTACTGGTACCATAACATCTACTGTTAGTTGTTTTCCAAACATATTCATATTCTGAATGGCTACCTCATTATCATTAAGGTAATTTTGCCAACGGTAAGTCTCCTCTTCATTTTTTTGTAGGGCCTTTTAAGGAATTGGTAAAGTTATTAATGCTACACAATTGCTTAAAAGTTAACATACCTCTGTAAGAACATTTTCACGTTTATTCATTTTAATAATGTGTTCCTATTTGTTTATTTTTTGTTGCATTGGCAAAATAATCATAGCTGCACGTTGTTAAACAAATGGAAAATACATATACATAAGCAAATATGATGATACCATGATGCAATTACATCATGATGATAACAACGACGTACAACTTAAAAGCTGACTGTTAGTGTGGACAACTTAGTCGGTTTAAGTGTTGCCATTTTTTTAATCAAACTTTTTAGCACAAAACAACTATAGCATGGTGAAATTATGTGTACCTGGTGGTGTTACGAGCACAGCTGATCTACTTTTTTCATGCATAAATCGAGGCTGGGTAGTAAAAGTTAATTACTTTTACTGAGCCACCGAAAACTACAATAAAAACGAAAATTATATTTACCAAATTTTGTTGTTGTAGAATCACCACCACCTGATACATTATTGCGCCATGACCTATAGTATTTTGCTGACATAGAATTTTATAATGAAATAGAACTTGATATGGCTTCGTGTCGGTTCTTATTTGCTGCATGGCACATCCAAACGATCAAGAAAAAACCCACAAATATGTGGATACATTTTTTGGAATATGTGAACCCGGAACATTTTTTTCAATAAAATTGTCGCTACATTCGTTTATTTATTTTTTTATTTTATTTATTTATTTATTTATTCATTCATTAAATTTAGCCATAGGCCATAATCAGTTTTATTATACTACTTAAAACAATGTTACAATAATAAGAAATTTATAATAAAAATAAAAAAAATTATAATCTTATACTAACAGCAAACTAAAATATAAACTAAGAAAAAAAATAGAACGTTCAAACTGCACAGAAAAATGTATTGTTATTGATGTTGCTTATTTTATAATTTTTTACTCAATTAGCCGGTTTTAGTCGTTTAAAGTCATAACCAAAACATGTGTATTGCTGGTAGCACACACTTTTCTAATTTATTGATAAAAGCAAACACTTTATATATAAAATTATAGAAAAACAACACAAATACTTACATTTTCAAGTTATTTGGAAGAGTTTTCCATTATTTTTCTTTTGAAAATAATTGCTTAGCACTTTTTTAATTTGTCTGAACCAAAATTGTTATACATGTAAATAAATAACAGCTGGTAATAACTTTCATGTACAAACTTACCACAAGAAATAATTTGTGTAACTTTGTGCATAATGATAACTAAAACTACTCTCTCATTAGCGCTCTCTCACGCACAATTTTTGCTATCTGGATCACTTTTTGGGTAACCTTGTTCAACTTCGGGTAAGTTTATGCATTATCTTGAACAAACCTTATATCAAATGATTTTGATATTTTCTGCCCCCCTGTTCTGTAACTGGCGAAAAGTTTTCGCAGCGAGAAATTTTTTTTTATTGTCATAGTCTTCCGATTATTAGCAGTGTGGCTTAGATAATACATAAACTCTCATTATACAACGTTACAAGTTAAAGTAATTAGTTTTATCGTGTTCATCCTGTCTTTTACAAGGCGACTATAAACTTTTCGATGCGAGAAGTTCTCGCTAAAGTTACAGAACACAGGCACTGGTTGCTGAAACATGTTGCAATGGTTGTACCTACCTTAAGAACATGGTAATTGTACCATGTTCAAGAGCAAAGAATAGTAAACAAATAATCAGCTACGCTACGCAACCACCTCGTATAGATACACTTTGATCTGAAAATTAACTCAAAATATGTTTGCATATTTCCACTAGCTAAAAATTATCAACATGTCTGGCCAGTATCCTGGTGGCTATAACCCTTTGCCGGGACATCGTGGGCAATTCAATAATCAACAGCAACAATTAATGAATCAAATGCAAATGGGTTCATCTGGGACTTCTGGTATGATGACAGGTGGAAGCCCTGGCGGCATGATATCTATGGGTGCTGGAGGATATGGACAAGGCGGGATTATGTCGCAGCAAGGAAATCCCATGCAACAAGGTATGACAGGTTCAGTAGGTGTTGGAATGGGACCGGGTGCTATAAATCCTGCAGGCATGCAGTCACCGTCCCACGTGCAACAGCTCATGCAGCAGCAGCAAATGCAACAGCAAATTGGTTCGATGGGACCGCAAATGGCTATGGGAATGACAGGGCATGTTGGAATGGGTTCTGGCAGTGGAGGTGGCGTTGGCAACTCCCAAGCGGGTAACATATCCCAGCAACAACAAATGCAACAGAACATTAATATACAGCAGACACATCAAATGCAAGCCGGTTCTTCTGGACAAAGTATGGGTATAATGTTGGCTCAGCAGCAGCACTCTATACAGCATCAATCACAACAAATTCCTGCTACTCAACAATCTACTTTGCAACAATCTCACCAAATACCTCAAAGTATCGTTCAGCAGCAACAGCAGCACTTGCCAACGTCTACAAACAATGTATTGTCCCTACCACAACAGCCGCACAAAGAAATCAACATTGTAACTTTATCACGTGTTGGGCAGGAAACCGTACAAGACATAACCTCGAGATTTCAAGAAATATTCACAGCTCTCAAAGTCATACAACCTACATCCAGCCGGGACAATGGCACTGTAAAAAAGGTGCAGGAACATTTTCGTACCATACGTTTACTATTTAAGCGAATGCGTCTTATTTATGAACGTTGCAGCGATGGCTCCCCACAGGGTAAGTATGTTCGTAAATGCATCACTGCGCTGTATCATGGATTTACCTCAAAAAGGTTTTTATATTAAAAAATGCTTTAACTAGCATTATTAACCTTTTTTAAAACTTTTTCATTTCTGTAAAAGTGTGCACTCGTGATGCAGTGCCGTAATGAATGTACAAACAGTCACAATATACATATATAATAATCTCTGAATTAAACAAAACAATTTCTAATCGTTTGTCTTCTAACATAATTAAAGGTATGGAGTATACACATGTTGAAAGTTTAATACCATTTAAAGACGAAACAGAACATCGCAATTTGGAGGGCACACAATGTGAAGAGTACAGAAAAGCTTTACAAGAAAATCAGGAGCTTATTGATACGGTGAAATTGAAAAATCGCCAGTTAAGAGAGATAATTGATCGCACGCGTATTATTGTTTGGGAAATAAACACTATGCTCAGTATGAGAAGATCTTAAATCATAACACATTTACACTGAAACTTGGATTGAATTAATATTGTTAAGATCAATAGGCTTAAGTGCGATATGTTAAGTGCATCCAATTTTTTTTAATAAAAGAGAAGTGTTATTTAACTTTATTTAATATAAACTAATGACTATTTAACAGTTTTTGTGTGTCGACCTTTTTGTTGTAATTATGAAAAAACTTTATTCAAGCTTGAGGTCATGAGCTTAAATAAAGATTTTTCATAAACTAATGACGCTTTCTTTTTTTAGTAAAAAATGTTTCCCTTTTTTGTCCATATTGTTTAAAAGAAGGTTTTTGTAGAAAATTTTTTTTAACTGAAAACAAATTTGGCACCAAGACATTTAATTAAATCGATTAATAATATATGAAATTAAATAAATAAATCAGTCGTAAAATAGCTCTGGTGAGGTAAAGAGCTCGCGCGTCGTTGGTCATTATTTCTTAAGGACAACCAGGCCGTCCCTTTTTATCGCACTTTGAGAATTTTGCGTCTCACTCTCGCATGTGGATAATTGTCGTGGCGTCACATAACTGTGCCGTGATACAGTTATCGGAGGCTTCTATGATTGTCTGCATGCAAAAAAGATTTTGTATGATGGAGGAGAACCACTAAACTCATTAAGGAAAAAAAATATATACATATATATTTTAATTGAAGAGAGTTAACGGTGCTAGTATATTCTAGCCAGAATTGGTGTTGGCGTTATGTTTTTTATGATTTAACTAACCTAAAAACTAAACACACAATAAAAGAAGAAATTGGATTAAATTGACCTGAGCAAGAATATTTAGATAGAAATAGAGAACTAATGTATATGGGTGGAAATAGTCGCCCTGTAGTGGTCCATATCCTCATACCAACAACTCCTGGCCATCTGGGTGCGTGGGCAAAAATTTTTTGAAAGTACCTGCATGTCTAAATAGTTATTCAGGCGCACTAATTTATCAAAATTTTTCGCTTGTTAAAAACAAAAGAAATTAGCTTTATATGTCCATTAAGTTTCTTGCCTTTATTTTTTGGTTTTTTTTCACTCCTGTAGAAAAACTACCACGTGCGTGACCAAACGTATGAAGCCGGTACTTTTAAAATATAAAAAATGCATACATTTCTCTTCTCAAAGTTAGAAATTGTCAAACTTCTTGTTAAAGTTTTTTATAAAATTTCGTTTTGGATTGATATTAGCTTCTCATTCCATACTTCTACACATACAAAATTTATTCAAAATAAGTATGTTTATTTTTATATACATAAATACATCAACAAATTTTAATTTTGTGTTGTGCAGCATAAAGTAGAAGTATTTATAAAATTAAAGATAATTCAATATACTTTTTACATAAGAAAATCTCGTTAAGATAATACTGTAAAATGCATCGAGCATTATAAAAAATTTCAGTTATAAAAAAAATAAATAATAAAAAATTCATAGTAAACTTACGATATTTAAACTAAGCAAAGCGACAGTTTAAAGACAAGCCACTAGTGCGTGGAATAATTTTACAATTTACTCCAGCACCATCAGAACTAACAACTTCACCACCAGGACATTTATAAAGCAAAGGTTTTTTCTATATAATAAAAAAAATAATTATTTAAATGGATACACATATATACATATTACATTAGTACATATTGTTAGTTAAAATTCAAAACCACGCAACCTTTTTTTTTTAAGAGCTTACAAAATCAAACATGTTTTCATCACTAAAACAGCGGTAATAGAATTTTCTTACTACATAACTAAACAACGTGCTTCTATTTTTTACGTTTGAGGAGCAAATTCTGTTATTCTTTTTTAGATAATGCAAGCGAATTGAAAACTCCAAGCTCATTTTTCTCGAAATAATTCCTTTTTGTTTTATGACGTTGTTTGAACAAACGAACCATATATTCTTTTCGATTTTAATTTAAACCTTAACTGTGATGTCAATAGCGAATTGTTTTAAACTAAGCTTACACAAAGGTTTTTTATTTGTTAAGTAGTTTTGCAAATTATCTAACAACAGGGCATGTTCTTAAATTCATCACTACACTGCATTATGATAATTGGATTGCAAAAACCATGTTATTGTTAAGTTGTTCTCAAATATGTTTTGTTTTAAATGAAATGTCTAAACGCTACATTATTTAACTTTTTTTAATTTTATTTAATTTTTTGTAAAAGTTTGCGATCGTGATGTAGTGCAGTGATGCGTTTAACAGGCCTATACTGGCATAAAATGATTACCTGTATTTCGTGTATATCCTTTTGAATCTTCATATCATACACCGGTTTATGAACTGTTGGGTTTTGTAAACCATTCTGTATAAAATCCATTAAGCGCGATGCAAACACCGGCATCATTTCACCCGAAACGTTTCCTTGAAACCCCAGCAAGCTCCTCAAACTTTCATTACTACTGCCAACAGCTGCTGAGTTTTGTACTCCAATTGAATTTAAATTTAAGGCAGCTTCTGCCTGTGGCGTTAAGTTACCAATTGGAAAAGATTGCGAACTATTAGTGCTACGACTTTCCGGACCCACATTTTGAGGAATTTTAAAACTTGAACTTAATGGTGGACTATGTACCAAGTTTATGCTGTTACTTGGTGTTTCTATTATCATGTTTTGAGCTGTTGTGTAAGAACTATAAGATTTATTTAAATTACTGCAATTACTGACAACAGAAAGTCGAAGATTTTTGCTAAAAAAAATACCAGTGCTTAGTTTATATTGAGTAAGGTAGATTATTACATTAAAAATATTAAATACGCGGGCAAACCTTTCAGTATCCTGTCTTTTATTTTTTTGTACCCGACCATTAATGACACCAAAGCCCCAGGGTCCATTACTAACATCATTATTAAAGGTATTTCTATTATTATTACATCCCCGTTGGAAATTGTTGTAGCCACGATTACCCCTATTTCGTCTATTAAAGTTTTTATTGAAATTTCTATTTCTATTGTCCACCTGCGCATCCAAAGGTAGCAACGTAGGTATTCCACGTGGACGGTTTGCCACATTATTTGGAGCCATCATGCGGTATTGTACAGTACTGATATTATTATTACAAAAACTTTTATTGGTATTAAGTTTTTCACGCAAATCATTTCGGTGATCGTGGCAATCTAAAAAGGCAAGTGAGGAGTCAGGACCTTTCCAAATGCCAGTGTTATTTTCCTCAACATTTTTTTCATCTAGCTCGGATTTTGTTGATTGGATTAAGAAATTATCTTCTTCATCTTCCTCCTCATCATCGATATTTCCTTTGCGACGACCAAATTTAGCATCGTTGCTACTGCTGCCATTGTGCGTGATTTTTTCATGGCCGCTATTGTTTGTAACGGCATTATTAGACGAATGCTTTTTAGAAATTGCAATATAATCATCTAGATATTATGTTAGTATTATGTAAATAAATTAAATTCACTATATGCTTACCCAGAGACAAGTCCATAATTTCATCTATATTAAGGGCCATCCTAAACAGGATTTTGTCTTCTGCTCTGTATACCAAGCGCAGTCAATAAAAAATACTTCAAAAACTTTAAAAATATTTTTTTAAAATACCGTTTTATACGTAAAGGGTGGCCAAATTTCTTCAAATCAAATGTAGTGCCAAGTTTAACTACTAGTAACTGAGTCATGGTACAATTAAGGTAAGGTAATTGTACCATGAACTGAGTCAAATCGATTACTCCAAATCGCAAATTACAAAAATTACAAGCTAGCGTTACAAAGCGAATTAGGTATCGTCTTCGAAATATTTTTTTACCGGTTGTCATGTATTTAGTTCTCAATGGTAAAAAAATATTTTAGATATAGAAGGTACGTAAAAAATTTAATATTTGATTTTTTTTAGAATATGCAGGAGCAATTTATGAAGATGATTTAAAAAGTAAACAAACTAACACATTTGTTGCACAACGAGGGTTTAAATAAACTATAATTTCATTATCAACATAACGGTTTCCAGCCAGTTCAAGAAGCAATGTAGTAGCAAGTTGGGCACTCAAAATTTCAGACCTTGTTTCTCTGCTTCGGCAAATAGAGAATGAAATCCGGTCATGGCTTTCCTCTCAGGTATGTTCCAGAGGTTAATTTTGTTTTGACGGTACCCAAAAAGTGAAAGGAACAAATGGCATTTAACTATTGAAGTTTTTTTTAAGTTTTGAGAGGATTTTTCGCGTTTATTGCAACTTTTGAAACAAATTAATCCCTATAATATAACTGTAATAATAAAGTTAAATGTGTAATATGCGGAAGATTATTTTTTTCTAAAATTTTTAATAACATATTGTGAATCAAAGTAAAAAAAATTTTTAATTGTTTTGAAGATTAGTTTTTTTAAAAAACGTGAATTTTGTTAAAGTTGTGCTTTGTTATCGTTGTTTGTTTGATAAAGTTTGTAAGTAACTTTCACATATTTTTTAGTTGTTTTTTCGAACATGGCAACCAAGTAAAATTTAAGGCTTATTACTTAAAGAACATAGCTACTTCCATTCTACCCTGTTTTTTACTTTAATTTATACTATGTTTTTAGGATATATAACTTATAGTCTACACGAGACAGAAGTTTGGAAATTTTTATGTTCGCAGTTGTCAAAATCTGTTGCTAACACAAAAAATGACTGTGTGGACCGCAAATTTTAGTGTTAGAAAATAAGTTTGGAAATAAGTTTTCCAACAAAGAGCTGAGCAATTATGTTAGAACACAAACTGTCAAATTACGTTGTTGTTGTTATACAAATTTGAGTAGATAATAAAATATTGAGAAAAATAATAAAAATTTAAACAAGAATTATATAAAAACTAAATAAATTCATAAAGAAAGATTTTTTATAAAATAATTAGTGAAAAATAAATGAAAAAAATGTTAATAAGAGTAAATATCAAGCATTTTTTATTGATCATTACAGCAACCTCTCTCAACAAAAATTTTTAGTTTGTGTTCTTTCTCATTTACGTTTACCCCACTCTGAACACAAGCTTGAACACAAAAAATTTTTGTGACGTCATTCTGCCGACGTTATTGCTTATGTTCAGAAATAAAAAATGCACGTCTAGCCCCAGCGTAACCAATAGCACTTTTTGTGTACACATGCAAATATGTACATGCACCATGGTCTTGACTAACCAAGAACATGACGTTGGCAGAATATATGTAAAAAAAATTTTAATTTTAAGCTGGAATAGAGCAACAACAATAAACATGCTTAATTTTTATAGGAAGTTGTTGTTTTACGGACGAGGTCACCTTTTTATTCCGCCATGGTCAAGGTATATTGAGCAAGGTAGGAATAACTGATCAGCTGACTTCTATTTCCGCCATACGTTTTCTAACTTAGCTTGGACAATTGTTTATGTTATACAATGGTTTTGTATACTGTGTGTTTCTGTGTTCACAACATTTTCGACAACCAAGCTGGAGTTAGCAACAACAACATGTAGCGAACACACATACACACAGTATTCCCAACCATTGTATAACATAAACAAGTGTCCAAGCTAAGTTAGAAATCTTATGGTGGAAATAGAAGGCAACTGATCAGTTATTCCTACATTTTTGAATATACCTTGAGCAAAATATAGTCAGCTGTTGAATCGATACTACCTTGTAAGGTAATTGTACCATGAAATAGATGCCTAATTTTTACAGGAAGTTGTTGTTGTAGGAACGATGTCACCTTCTTATTCCGCCATGATTTAACTTTTCGCTTCTGTTCTGTTTTCGACTTGCTTGAGGATCGAATAATATCTGTTGTTTGCAAAGTAATCTTTTTAAAATTTAACAATTTATTATGGTGTAATAAAACTAGATATATTTTCTGTGTTGTTCTTGAAAAACTATAGTTGGTATAAAGTAAGTAAGGTTATAAATTTATTATATTTGCTTATAGCGAAATTTATATACTTTTATTAGTTTTTTGCTCTAATACGAGACAAACGTTTCGCAAGATAAAAAAAGTATGAAAATTGATTGTTGCTTGTCTAGAAAACTGGCCTTATTTATTTTAAGATACATACACACATATTTTTTAAGGAAATGCAGTATTATAAAACTATAGTCAGCATAATTTCAGACTGTAGAACTCTTGCTGCTATAATAAATTTGCATTAATGTACAAATTTATATATCCATGTCTGCTATGTAGTTCAATAAAAAGTAAATACTACATATGTATGTGGTCTTGGGACTTGCAACACGTAGGTATTTATGTATTATTTTATTGCAATTTACCCCAATTCTGCATTTTAATTCGAATCGAAATTTTTTCTGTAGGCCTTTTTTCGCTGGAAAATAGTTTGGCCACAAAAACTTTAAAAGTTTTGGAATAAATTCCACAATTTTCTTTGTATATTTTCCTCCTAAAGTTTATTTTGTTTGTTTGTTTGTTTAGTTTTTAGGTTTCTTAGTTTTAACAAAAACAGGTTAATTTGGCTGGTAAATTAATATTAACGCCAACACCAATTTCGGCTAGAATATACATAGGTACTAGCACCGATAATTCTCTTTAATTTCAATATATTTTTGAGTTTAGTTTTTTAAAAAAGTTTATTTTATTTTACAAATTTTTGTTTTTAAGTCCACGTGTTTCTTTCTACCTTAATTTCAAACTTTTTTTTTACAAATCTTAAATGAGTAAGTCTTGAATGCTTACCTAATACATTACTTAGGGGGTTATTTAGTAGCCATTCCTTTATTACTTAAGCCGTGTTCTTTAAATCGTTGTCTTTTAAATATTAAAATAATGCATTTTACCAAAAATTTTTTTCAGCGAGCAATTTACCAACAGCCCCTGGACACCAATGCAAACCATGATTAGTAGCTGTCGTCTGCAAATGTTTTAAAAAAAGCGGTTCTTATCTTTTTTTTTTTGTTAAAATAATAATAAATTAAAAAATAACTTAAGCTGCCTTTCTAATTAAAGTTTTCTCAAAAGTTTTTTCAAAAGTTAAACTTCTTTAACACAACCCTTTCAATTTTAACCATGTTCTGTGTCTTCAAATAATCAATGTACCACCCATTTCGGAGCAAAATACCTCATTAATACAATTACCTTACAAGGTATAGTCACTATGGCAACAACTACAACAAACACGCTATCAAATTTATGAAGTTGTTGTAAAAACACCTTCGATAATGTAAGAAACATACTGTTTTGACAGTTTCAAAGCGTAACAAAATTCTAGCAAAAAATCGTCTGATGTTAAATTGGTATCACAAAGGGACCGAGGAAACGGACCCAAGTGGGCTGCACAACTATCACTTCCGCAGCCGCCTGTTCTACCTAGCCTACCTAAATCGATTATACCTTGAAAGGTAATTGTACCATGAGAACTTTCTGTCCACTTAGTTGACTTCATATCATTTCATAATATTAAAAAATTAAAAAAAACACCGGGACGTGAAATGCTTCTTTGCTTACTTCAATACCCTTAATTCGTATTTAAAGATCATAACCTGGGAATATGCAAACAAATAATACGTTTAACATGTGAACTTAATCTTTTTTAACTTTGTTAATTTCCTTTTCTAATACGGGATCTAAAAGAATGCAAAAAGGGTTTTAAATAGATCTATTTAGGTTTCCTTTTTTTTTTTGTTATTTTTTTAATCACTTGTTTTAGCATCAAACATATTTTTGCCAGTTGACGTTTGCATTGTAGAGTACTTTAAAACCTTATAAATTTTGTCAAAAAAAAAAAAAAAAACGATTTAAAAATGTACCAAAGTGTACGAAATTTCGTCTCTTAAACTTTCGAGTTTCAAAAAAGTATCAAAAAGGTAAAAATATCTTTTAAAACCTATCCAACACGATTAAAATAGTGTTTTTTTTTTTTTTTTTTTTTTTGTTTAAAAGTTACAAAAACTACCTTAAAAAGTACGGAATTTTAATTTTTAGCTTTTTATATAAAAAAAAAAGTGCCAAAAAGGAATTCATATTTTTGAGACATTTCGAACGCAATTCGAGTTAAATAAATATCTTTTCTTTATTGCTTCAAAAGTTATAACATGGGCCCAACCAGTATCAAAATATAGCTTTTACCCTGTCTTGTCCCTTGGGGTCCAAATATTCTGAAAAAGTCAAATGCAATTTATCGGATTTAAAAGCAACCAATTCATACTTCTGTGTAACAAATTTTCGAATTATGAATTTAGAACTCGAATTAAAATCAGTATTTTTACTAAAAAACAAGCACACAACATCAAAGTTTTTGAGACTAAAATATCCATTAGTCATTTTAAAATTCGATTTCGACAGCTTTTGGAAGCTATTTTATAAAAAAAAATACTATGCAGAATATTTTTTCCCGTTCATTTTGCCAACTTAACTCTAAAAAATCGTTGACCGCTTTAGTTCACTATACAGTTTTACAAACTTGAGCAAATACAAATTGGTTTGATTTTTGCTTAACTCATTGGAAAAATTAATTGAAAATTTCCTAGAAATTTGGTTGATAGCAGTAATTAATAAATATGTTGTTGATAAATTATGAACATAATGGTATAATTAAAAATTTAAATTTATTTATTTTTTAATTTTGCCGGGTATGCCTTAAATGTATAAAAATGCGAAAAAGGTATGTTTTTACTTTAGAAGTAATTTTTTTTACATATGTATATAGTATTTTAATTACATCAGAACGGTGATGATTAGTTTATACATAAATATTTTCTGACATCTCTTATGAAAATTATTATTGATTTTAGATAAACTTTTTCTGACATTTATTTTTTTTTGTAAAGTACATATGTAAGTTCGACACAAAAAAATCCACGTATGTGTTTGTATATTAAGAGTTTATTTCCTTTTTTTTTATATATTGCAGCTTTTTTCTGGAACTTTACCCACATATTCATAAAAATTAAAGTGGGGTTATTAAGCGCTTATTTGACAGATGTCTATGGTATAGTTGTCAAATAACACCTTAATTAGCCTATTTTAACTATTATGAATACAAGAATTAATGTTTAGTGGTTACATAACGCAGCATAATCAAATGAACCAAAGGTAAGTAATATTCTTTTAATTTGTTTTGTATACATTTTCTATTTTAATGCAAATTTTGAGTCGCTATTTAGCCAAATGTATATTGTTTTATAGTGCTAATAAAAATTTGTAGATTAATTAAATTTTGCACAAGCAATACCCAAATTTTTTGTTTTCTAAATTTGCGGAGCATATTTTAAGTGAAATGTATAAACCAATCAAATGCATAAACCACCTTTTGTACTGTCGACGTTATTATTTTTGCGGCATACCAATTTGAACCCTTATAGGCAGGACCCTCAAAAATATGCGATTTAAAAAAGTTGTTTTATGCGCTGTAAAAAGTCATATACTTTTTAGTTTAAAAATAAATCAATTAAAAAAAAATGCGGCTTTTTATATTCAGCATTTAAAATAAATAAAATAACAAAAATAAATACTTAATGGACGTGCGGGTTCCGTAAATATTCAAACTTCGGCGTTTTCACAAAACTTTACCGAATTTTTTTAAAAATTTATTTGTGGTATTTCAACTTTTAAAAGCACAGATATTTAGTGCTCTAATATTGCAATACGAAATTAATAATCTTTTGCTCTATATGTATTTTTGTACATATGTATTTTTCCTTTAATTTTTATTTCTGCATTTAAATTAATACTACAAAACCAAAAAAAGCAATAACAACCTCAGATGTGATGAAAATGTGGTTTGTGAAGAATCACTTCAATTATTTTTTTGCTGGGTAACGCATTTACTTAAATATACATAAAACTATAGACAAGGCAATCCTGCTGGTAAGAGAAAATTTATGCATCGCAACCCTTTAACACATTTGCATACGTAAATAATACTTTTTAAAAGGCAAAATTTACATTTTTAGTAGTCATCCAAAATAGTAAATAAGAAATCAGAAGTTTGTTTGTTTCTTTTAAACAAATTTATGATACACATGCGAAGATTTTTTACTTCTAATATAAAAAAAAAAACTCAAAAAACTACTCTTAAACAAAATATGTCAAAATATGCTGTTAAATGCAAAACATGCAAACATTTGCATTAAAAAATCGATGCCGAAATTTTGTAAAATTTTTAAAACAGTTTAATACAGCCAAAAAAACTTAATACAACGTACAGAAAAAATGCGACTGCATCTTTTTGGTAACCTGCTTATAAGTTATTTAAATTATTATGAAATATGTATTTATATTATTACTGTTACTAATTAAATTATTGTTATTTTTCTATCTCTCAGCCTTGCAGATGATTCGCTGTTTAAAGTTGAAAAATGCATCAATAAGGTAATTAAAGTTTTAATTTATAAATTAATTATTTTTGACAGAATTGTAAAAAATAATATGACCCATATTAGTACCCCTGTTTTTTCGACCGAGCTCGTATACAAGTTTTATTTCCCCTAATAAAAAAAACTTATTTAATTATCTATTCCAGAAAAAATACTTATTGGTATTATGTACCTAGATATAAATACGATTTTAAGATTTCTAGCTATGCATAGCAATTGTTTTAACCAATATTTTTTTATATTTTGGTATTTAAAACCAAACTTTTCCTGGAAAATTTAAATCGACTCGATTAACAGTAACAGGGTTGTAAAATTAATGTGGTTATATTTACTTAATTTCCATTTATTATGATGATTAGTTTAAAATTATTTTCTGACATCTCTTATGAACATTATAATTGATTTGAAATGAACATTTTCTGATATTAATTTAAATTGAAAATACTATTCAAATGTATCTGAACTTTTAATTAAAAAATATTATCTTTTTTTTTTTGTATTTATAAATAGGTTTTATTTGGTATTCAACCAACATTACAGTACCTGATGCAGCATGACCAAAAAACGAAGGTAATTTTTTTGTTTTTTTTTTTGTTTTGTTTTCAAATTTTGAGTCGCTATTTAGCAGAATGTTAACTGTTTTATAGTGCTAGAAAAATTTGTAGATTAATTTAATTTCGCCCAAGCAATACCCAAATTTTTGATTGCCTTAATTTGCGGAGCATATTTTTAGTGAAATGTACAATTAAAACAAAATTTTCAAATGTAACCTTTTTCAAATACATCTGTGATTAATTCTCACATTGCACAGCAACTAAAATCTTCAAAATTTTGTTTAATTTATTTCACTACTTTAGCAGTTCTTGGATTTAATTTAGTTTAATTACATATGGGCAACTCCACGTAAAACGGTCCTAAATGGTAGTCTTGATCAAATTTTGAGTCGCTATTTAGCAGAATGTTAACTGTTTTATAGTGCTAGAACAAATTTGTAGATTAATTTAATTTCGCCCAAGCAATACCCAAATTTTTGATTGCCTTAATTTGCGGAGCATATTTTTAGTGAAATGTACAATTAAAACAAAATTTTCAAATATAACCTTTTTCAAATACATCTGTGATTAATTCCCGCATATGAAAGCAACTAAAATCTAAAGAATTTTGTTTAAACCATTTCACTACTTTACGAATTCTAATGCGGGACTTTGGATTTAATTTAGTTAAATTACATATGGGCAACTCCACGTTAAACGGTCCTAAATGGAAAAAATCTTGTTTTAACAAAAAAAACAATCTCTTTATGCCCAGAAAAAATTAAAATGATCGAAATATAAATAAATGGGTAGATATTTTATTTATTGAAAAAAATTATCAAAATATTACACGCTGAATAATCGATCTGCTCTCTGTTTCTTACCTTGTGGTAAAAATATCACACCCGTTACATTTTTTAAAAGGCTGTTTATTAAAAAAAAAAATAGTTTTTGTAGAAAAAAAGTTTTAAACACATGTATGTATGTATGTCATTAAAAATATAACCATAAAATAAATTAAAAATTATTGTTTTCTATAAAAATTTTTTACAACACGATTTGTAAGGTCTATACCGCCACAGTCGTCTAGTAATTATTCACCCCTATTCTGCATTTCGATTAGAATCAAAATTTTATCCATCGGCTTTCTTTATTGCGCAATAGTTCGGCCAAAAATTACTTTTTCTTAGTATATTTTGGATTTTTCGCATTTTCTTCTTAATATTAAAACTGAAAAAATAAATTTTGTATTTTTATTTTAATTATTGCATACGGAATAGTAATCGAAATGCAGAATAACCCCTATTATGTCTAAAAAATAACCTTTCTTAAGTGTACGTATTTGAAGTAACAAGTCCAAAATGTTTTAAATTTAATAAAGATATTAGTAAAATAGTCACATCCGTCACAGTGGAATTGCCCATATACAACTTTTCTAACTTAATACGAGCAAACAATTTTTTATGCTCAAATTTTTATTGATTTTCTATTACAGATTGCTTAAACGCCGTTTTATGTTATCACAATTTTTAAATGTTATATAAAACAGACAACTGCGTAATGTAGGATGAGGTGCAGCCCTCTTCGGTCACTTTGTGATACCTGTGAACTCTTAAAAGGTACAAACTTGCATATTTAACTATTTGTTTTATACATTGATTGCCATTTTTTTAATGATGATAATTTAAACCATTCACAGACACCGATAACATGATTGAGACGCATACAAACTGTTGCAATATTCTTTTGCAATAAGGGCGTTTTGTTTTAATCAGTTATGGCTAATGGTTAGAAATTGGCTCTGATTTTCCATCCTAAGGCATGTTTGGCTCTTACACTCAGAAGTAAAACAGCCTGCAAATCTATTAGATAATTTTTTGTAGCGTTTTGAAAACATCTAAAAACAAAAAAAAATTTTTTTTATTTTTTCTAAACAAATAAGGTTCATTCGTTTACTTTCCCAGTAAAGTCCAGTAAATTAGCAAATACTGATTAATTTTACCAAGTTTCTCTCACTTAAAATTTTTTTTGTAAAATAGTACGCGAACGGAAAATTTTAACAAAAAGTTTACCTACTCAAAACAGCTGATAGGTTTTAATATAGTGCAATTACTTGATTACTCGAAAAATGCATTAAATTTTTTTAAACAATATGTGTGTACATGTTTTAATTTATACTTTTTTTAGTTTATTTTTAGGATAAGCTTGAAGAAAAATCAGTTCAAAGTTCAGTTTAAAAGACTGATGTGCGATATTTGCAAAGAAGTTTTCTGAAATGACGAGTTAGATAAACTGGAAGTCGTAAAACAATGCAACGCATACATACTATCACAGCTTTAAAAGTTCGGAAGCAGAGCAATGGTCGAAAACATTTATCTTTGTTGTAGTTAACTCCACATGTTTTTTTTTTAAATAAAAAAAAATAAATTGAAAATAAACCTTAATATTTATTTTTTGTCTTATTGTTAAAAAATATTCTTAACCAAATTAGCTTTTTCTCTCAGAGCCAATTCTTTTTCCTGATTCGCTATCATGCGGTCCCCTTTTGACTTCTTTCCGATACCCAATTTAGGCAAACCTCTATTTAGTCCCTCAAGTAAAACACATGCTTTGCATGGCTGTTGGGAGGAGACGAAACCGCATCGTTCACATATGCCTCTTACGGGCTTTTTAACATTTTCCTTAAATCTTAATTGTTCACCTGAATGTATAATGTCCATTATTACTGACGGTCTTACTTTCTCCAAATCCTTGAGAAAAGTTCTAGCATGACCACGATATGCATTAGGAGCAAATACGCACTCTGTGGAAAAATATACAAGTTTCTTGTAATGAGCATACATAACTATCTCCTTTTCATATGTGTACTTAAGAGGCTTTACTCTTGCAATAGAGTCTTTACTACCGCCTGTCCTAATATCAGTACACCTTCTAAGACGTGCCGTATCACCACGTAAAATATTCATTAGCACCGTCTCTGCTATGTCGTCAGCATTATGGCCAGTGGCTATACTGTCAACTTGTAACAGTTTCGCTCCGCGGTCCAAAGCCTGCCTACGAAATACGCCGCAAAATGTGCAATTATTAGATCGTCCAATTTGTGCTACAATGCGATCCATAGTCCAGCCATACAGTTCTTCATACGAAATAATTTTTAAGGGAATTTCATAGTCATCCCGATTTCGTTTCACGGTTTCAAGACTATCGTCCCGATAGCCTGTAATTCCTTCGTCTATAGATAGCAATACTAGTTCTAAACCATAACCATGACGATCGTTCAGTAGTTTTAGGCTAAAAAATCGGGTTTTGAATAAAATAATAGTTACTTTTTGATTACTTCATTCCAATGCTATTGAATACTTTAAATTGTCCCCGGTTAAACGTAAGGAACAAAAATTGTAGCATTCGACTTACACATGAGCTAACACTGTTGAATCTTTTCCACCACTTGCAGCCACCGCTACCTTTTCGCCACGTCTGAACAAATTGCTAGAGGTTATTGTGTGATGTATTTCAGCTTCAAAAGCAGCATAGAAACATTCCTTGCATAATGCATCCGCAGTTTTTGGGCGCTAATGTAAATATTTTTATTAACTTAACATTACCAAGATAAAAAGTGGTATTGAAAATGAGAAAAATACCTTTAATACAGCTTTGTTGCCACATTGTGATTTACAATCAATTGGCATATTTTTTATATATAATTTAATTTAGAAAATAATGTAAATAAAAAACAATGTCGATACACATGGCGGATATAAAAGTTAAATAATGAGTTGCTCCTACGTTGTTTAATGTATTTTGATGAAGACGAAATAATAATCAGCTGGGTGAGTTGATAACATAGTTACCCTTTTAATACCTCCAGCCCTGAAAACAGTTGTTGGCGTGTGGCATCACGCTGACAAGTTTTTGACAGTCGTCGCCACTGATTTTTTCTCGGCGTGTTGTCTGCTGATATATAGCCGCCGCTCGAATCTATTTTTTTTAATTTTTATGGCGTTTGTTGCGCTTACCACACCAAATAAAGCAAAAAACAGATTTTAAATGCACTTTTAACTAATATCTTAAGATAGTTTTTTACCTAAATATTGTATTTAAGGCGTTTTTATATAATTTTATGTAATTGAATGTGTCGAAATCGCCATTCTTCAGACGGTGTATAATTTTTGGCTTCACACGTACATAAATAATTTCGTCAGACATAACCTCCAAACCAAAATAAAAAATTTACTTTTTCTTTTTGTTTTTTATAAAGAGTTAATGCTTAATGCTCTGTCAAATGAAAAAGACGCGCTCTAATTGAAAATTTTTTCATCTGACTTTTACATATGTAATTAACATAAACAATTCAACGCGTTTACGCGACATTTATCAATTTTACAATGGAAATTTGGCAGGTCGTATGTTAAATTCATCCCGTTTAAGACTAACTCTATCATGAACATTTTCATCGTTACTTCAGTATTTTTTTCATTTACTTTAATTCATTTTATAAACAATTTGCATCGCCTTTTAATTAGTGCCATAAATCACAGTTGCACAAAGAGTACCGTCTGACTTGGAATTGGCAGCAATTCAATAAATATATGCTGTCTAGACGTTTAACCATTTATAGTAAAGATATATATTATGTCTATTGTTACTGTAATTAAACAATCACCCAATTGTTAGCCACCAAAATTTTTGACACTGACAATAATAATTGCATTACAAAACAAAGTTTGTTTTAATATCGTCTAATTTTAGGTCAAAAATCGTCAAAACCTTAAAAACCACTTTTTGATATCGTTTGTTTTTTTTAATTTTTTACTTATTTTTTTTTATAAATAAAACATTGTTAATGTATTTTAAAATATATTTTTTTATCTGGATCTGATTTTCTTTTAAGAAAGTTACATATCTTAATCTTTCAAAAATCGTGACATTCCAGGGTAAAATCGTACAAAGCCAAAAAAAAACAAAAAACGTTAATATGACGATTAATCGTCAAATCTGGCAGCTATGTGCGACATGTGTTTACATTTTATTTTTTATTCGCCTTGTTTTTAGCAGGGTACACTTATCAGGTAGCCTCAGATAAACAGCTGAGTAACGGTATTTCGTTATATTAATGTCAAATTTTGTTTATGTTTAAGTAATTTCTTCCTTTTATACAAACAACAACTGTAGTATCGTAAGAAAAGCTCAAAAGGAAGAAGAAAGATTTTGTGAGTTTTTGTTATTTGTCTCTGACATTCTTATGACGGTTTTAGTTGTTTTTGTAGAATCGCTCCTACCTGATAAGTGTATCCTGGTTTTTAGTAGCAAATTTTCCCATTCATTTTTATTCTATTTATCGACAATTTTTTATTGTTTCTTTTAAATAAAGAAACCAGAAAGAAAATTGTGTGTGAATAATAAAAACGGCGATAGACATAAAAGTAATAAGAATATTTATCAAAAAAGAAAAAATTTCTTTGTGAAGTACGAAACGTAGTTAACATACTATTATTTTTCTAAATCAGTTAATAAATATAACAAAAATATTTACTATATAAGAAAAAAAAATAATTAATAGTGTCAAATATACAAAGTGTAAGTGCAAAAAAAAACTTCCATTATGAAATAAAATCGGTGATTTCTTTAAGAATTATACGCTTCCAAAATATAAAACTAAGTTGAATTTAAAGATGGGCAATGCTGGTAGTACAAGTATGCATAGAGAACGCCACAAGTCCAGCGATATTTCTACCCCAAATTCTCCATTTCGTGAGTTTCCTCTACGAGCTGGAGATGTTGGATCTACAGCTCAAGGCGTAGCGGCTGTCAGCGGTGGTCAGGCATTCACATTTGATAAGAAACGTGATTCCGCTTTACACGGTGGTTCGTCACAAGAAGACGACGAAACAACATCCGAACCGTATTATACGAAACCCATTGGTAAAGCGGCAAATGAACAACAACAAAAGTCTGCTGTTACTGACCCTGAGTTTAGTTTAACTGAACCGCGCAAACGCTCAAGTACTATATCGGAAGGTACAACAGCTGCATCATCAACGGCAGCTAAAATAATGCCTCAACACAAAGCTTCATCCTGTTCGGAGGGGAACGATGAAAGTAACCAAAAGCAGCAGAATGAAGAAGATTTACGCAATCCTGCATTACCCACCGTACTACGTTGGGATGGTGGTGGACAAAATGTTATGATATCCGGCACATTTACCAAGTGGAAACCCATCCCTATGGTACGCAGTCATGGCAATTTTGTAACAATTATTGATTTACCTGAGGGAGATCATCAGTATAAATTTTATGTTGATGGCGAATGGAAACATGACCCGAAGTTGGTAAGCAATTTTCCTTCTTTTTTAATTTTTTATAATTTTTTTATACACTCATGTTTACATAAACTGTTGTGTTGAATATTGTCGTTATGCTGTGAAAATCGATATCTCACGACTACCCAGCAAAAAAATAATAGATGTGACTTTCAAAAATCACTCCTAAAAATACTAGTACATATTTTTTTTGATTTTTAATACTTATTTAAACGTGGATATTGAAACTAACTTAAAAAACATGTAGAATTTCTTTTTCTTATATCTAAAATAGCTTCTTCTTTTAATAAATAGAGTTGCATTTTAAATGCAAAAATGAGGTAAATAATATTTTAGCATATGCGGCTTTAATTATGTAAAAATTAATAGCATCCCTCCAATGACAACCCTATTTAAAAATCCTTAAGTTTTTTAACAAAATATGAAATGCTTCAAATAAGTTCTTGTTTTTTTTCCACTTCTTTTTTCTCACTTTTTTAACTGGGATATTAGGCAACTGTTTAAATGTGTGTACTATGTACAATATCTATATATGTTAATTTATTTATTTATAAATTGATTACCTATGTATATATGTATATACATACATACATAGATATAAACATACTTTAAATATATATAAAGTTTGTCTCTTACCCATTTTTAAGGGGCGATATTGAAAAGGTTTGCACAAATGATGTTTAGTTTTTATGCAATCAATTAAAGGAATACTCGAAAGAAAATAATAAGCATAGTGCTTTTGAATTGACCTATTTAATATAATATTTTATATTTCAGTTGACAGGTATTTTATATTCTTAAAATGAGTCATACATTATCCTCAACAACATAAAAAAATGAATATATTATTTTAATTTTAAAACATATGTACATATAAACAATGCACTTACAATAAAATAAAGGTTACGCTTTTTCATTCAAAAAGTTAAAATTTTTTATTAAAAGTTACATGAAGGAAAATAAGCTGAATAATTAACAGCTTTTTTTGGAAAACAAATTTTAGCAAAATATATTGAATTAGAAAATTCTGATTAAGCTGCACAATTAACTCTAAATTTTTTTTAAAGTCAAAAGTGCTGTTATCTTAAATGCACTTAACTTACTTATTTAGTTTTTAAATATTTGTTTTAACAAAGGCAACCAAAAATTAAGATAAACGGGCAAAATCGCCCGTTAACAGACCGAGATATAAGCCAGCAACTACGATTACCTCTGTATATTTCTCTAAAATTTTTTGCCCCTATACGGTTTCAATGTAAGACCGACTCATTAATTTTTCCTCACGAACATTTTTGTGGAACATACATACATACACCATATCTCCCCAACAGGGTTGCCATACAAAGTTTAATTTAAACTTCTTTTTTTTAAATCGCTGCCACACATCTTTCAAATATTTTTGTGCAACATACTTACCCCCTATCACCAGCCCCTAAGAGGGTTGCCCTACAAAACTTACAAAAATGCCCATAACTTCCCCAGAGTTGGGCTTAGAGAAATAAAGTGTACGACCGACCTCCATTAGTTATTGGACTTGGTTGCGAGCCGGTGAAATCACCACTTGATTTCTATTATGGGCTGATAGGGATTTGGATGTGAGGTCAAATGTAGAACAGACCCCAACTCATTTTTTCTTGCAAACATTTTCCTAGAACAACCTTGCCATACAAAATTTGAAAAATCAGGGCAAAATCCCCTACACATCGTGAAGGGTATATAAGATTCGGCACAGCTGAATATAGCGGCTCTTACTTAATTTTAAATTAAATTTAGTTAATTATGAAGTGAAATAATTTTTATTCAACAAAAATAATTTTTCAAAACAAGAACTTGAATAAATATATGAATAAATATACACATACACACATATATGTATATATATGTACATATAATATACATATGTATGTATATATATGTATGTATGTATACATATGTATGTATATATATGTATGTATGTAAAGAGCTATCAACTTCAAAAGAAAATTTAATTTGAACGGAAGGGGAGCAAAGGAAGTGGGTAGGTTTGTTCCGAAGAAATGTTGGGAACAAAGAATTAATGGTAGTCGGTCATATACTATATGTATATATTAGAGGTCTGCGTGACTACACCCAAATGCCGTTTAAACACATTCGTTTGTTTTTCAACAACATAGTGTTTTTCATTCAATGTTAAACAAACTAAATGAATGAACCCACAAGCGAAAGCAAATAAAAAACAACTCCAACCGAAAACAAAATATTACCCATACATTCATATAAATAAATACTGAATAGAATGTGTGAATATTGCTGTATGATTGGTGTAAAAAATTATTATTGAGCGCATTCATTTGTGTTTGCAAATTTGTCGTTATTGTTGTTGTTAAACATTCATTAATTCAAAAAAATATCTGAATGTTTTATAAAAACTCTAACTGTAATGAGACTTTGATATGTTTTTGTATTTTTAAGTGAGTTTTATACACATTCAAAACGAAAACTGTAAAATGAATGTGTTCTTCTTGTATCATTGAGTGTAACACACAATACATTCTTTCTTGTGTTGATACTTTATTTATCTCCCATAGAATGAAAAATGTTTGAATGAATATTGTTTTTGTTGTGTATAGGCACTCAAATGAATATAGTCATGCAGATGTCTAGTATATATAAAGCCTCGAAGAGCACTCTGAAAGCGGTGGTAGACTTTTGTTTTTATCAAAAATTTTGTTTTGTACGGCATCCCCAATCGGGAGTATAGACAAGTAGGTGGGTTCCGAAAAAATTTTGGAAATAAAAATTAAATGGTAGTTGGTGATACATTTCAACTCAATCAGAGCACTCTGGAAGCGGTGCTAGTTTTTTCTATAGACTAATGCTTTTTGGTTAAAAAAAATTTTATTCAAGTTATTTTTTAACATCTGTTTGAATATTTTTCTACTCGGGGGCCAAATCGTCGAATTCGATTCAATTCGAAATTTCACTCGATCGATCGAGTTGTCAATGCTTTAACCTTTATAAGGTCTTTGGGTCAATTTTGAACCATTTAAAAATATATATGTATATTTTTTATTCTAATCACAACTTACAACTATGATAATGAGGGTTATTCTATAAAAAAATATTTAATTCTAGTTAATATTTGAATTGTATTTTGTTTATTAATAAAAATATATTTTTTAACTGCAGGGGCCAAATCGTCGCATTTGACTCGAATCAAAATTTTATTCGAACGATTGACTTGTCAATGCTTTTAACATAGAAATTTTAAAAAGAATTTAAACATTTCGATTCGAATCGAATGCAATGATTTGGCCTCTAAGTTTTATTTTTTTAAATAAAATTTTAAACCAAATTTTCTGGTTAAGCTACATACCTACTCCACTGTGTTGGAAATGTACATTTCGATCGTACATATTGTTAATTGTTTAGCAAATAAATTTTATTATGCGAGTAGAAATGGGTTAAGAAGTAAAGTATCACACACTGTGTCTACCATTTTTCATCTTTTTTTCTTCGTTAAAAGAAAATTAATATCATCAACTACAAATATCTTTTGTTAAAATTTTCCACTTTTGTACTTTTAAGAAAAGCGTCGAAAATGATGCTGGTGAGAAGAATAACTTAGTTTCGGTACGTCAATCTGATTTTGAAGTATTTCAAGCATTAGCTAAAGACAGCGAAAATAGTGTCAACTATGCTGATAAAGAGTATTCACAAGACGTGCCACAATCTAAACCATGGGAAAAGGTATCGGGACCACCCATTTTACCGCCTCATCTATTGCAGGTTATTTTAAACAAAGACACACCTTTATCGGTAAGTTTTTATTTATGTATGTAATTTTTCTTTTGATTCTATCTGCTTAATTTTTTACAGTGTGAACCAACTTTGTTACCTGAACCAAATCATGTAATGTTAAATCATTTATATGCATTGTCCATTAAAGATGGTGTTATGGTCCTAAGTGCTACACATCGGTATCGCAAGAAGTACGTAACAACTTTGTTGTATAAACCAATATAAATGTTTTTATTTTTAATATGCAAAATCAAATCCTAGAAAAACTTTTCAACATAAATTTTACTTTAATAAATTTGTAATAAAATTTTCAAATCGACAAACAAAATTTTCAAAAGTTGCAATATAAACAAATACTATATTTTTTGAAAAAATCTAATAAATTTAATGGTAATGTTCTTTAGTTTTTAATTTGTTTTTGTTGTTTTGGTTTAAAATTTATAAACGAAATAAACTCATATGTATATATGTGTATAAACAAATAAAAGGTGTTATAAAATTTCATACAAAGTTGTTTTTTTCTAGATTATTCCCAAGTTAATGGTAATACTGAAAATTTGAATTAATTTAACCCTTAGAAGGTTTAGTCGATTTAACAGCTGACTACTTTTTGCTCGAGCTTGTTTACGCTTCAAGGATCTTGATTAGGCTTAGTGAGTCAGGTAGGGCAGGTTCAGAAGAATACGCTGGCGTTCTAGGAAGGTTCAGAGATGGTCGACTCCTTCGGCGGTCAGGTTTGACGGAGGCGGGCACCGGGGCTGGTGTCTAAATAATAGGCACGGGAGTAAGGATGTCTGACTTCCGGACAAGTGCAGCGTTTTCCAGGCTGAAATTTTGGCGATGACGAGGGCCGCGAAGTTGAAAGTGGAGAATGCGGATGAAGGATGGGACGTGAAAATCTACGTTAATATTCAGTAAGCGCTTAAGGCTCTAGAGGGACCTTATGTCAGGTCTAGACTTGTGGACAACTGTAGACGTGCTCTTAGGGCGGTCATGGCGACACGCAGTGTTAGGCTCTGTTGGGTGCCAGGTCATTGTGACGTTTCCGGCAATTTGAATGCCGATGAACTGGCAAGGAAGGAATCGACCCGGGACATTGAACTTGGTTGTGAGCCGGTGAGGCCACCATTGGGTTTCTATTATAGGCTAATAGGAACTTGGGTAATGGACAAGGTGGGCCGAACCCAGAAGGACACGGCTGATTGCGGGATCTCCAGACTTGTTTGGTCCAGGCTAGACAGAATGGGCCCTGAGGTGCTCTTCAAGGACAGCAGGGTGGTTCTGAGTTGCAAAATTGGGACTCTCATAGGGCACTGCGATGTTAGATATATAACGAGCAAATGGGACAGGAGTTCTCCGGATTTCTGCAGGTTGTGTAGGGAGGAGGAGATAGGGACGGTAGAATACCTCCACTGCCCTAGGATGTAGATCCGCCGACAGCGATGGTTATAAGGGACCTTTTTAGATGGCTGTGGCCGGGAGAGCATCATAGGATTCATCAAAGGCGTTTGGTGGCTGGGTGTAAAGGTGGCTTAGAGCCTACGATAACTGACTTCTTGCGGACAGCATTCACTCTCTTTTCTCATTTTCACCTATGAAATTCTCCTCTTTCCGATTTCTCTTTTCGACTCTTCTGAATGCATGCACAATGGGTCTAGAGGCCTCTGGGGGGAGGTGGCGTAACCTTACCTAACTACCTATTTTCATGATTCCAAACCAATGCAATGAATGAATTAGGGCCATCCCCTGAGTGCTGGTTATTATAAAAAAAATATAAGAAAAATTTATACAAATTTAGGACGTGCTGATTTTTAATATTGATTTTCTTTTAAGTATTTTAAATATAAATAAATACGTTTAGTTTTAATGAACTTACCATAGGTGCATATGCATAGTTTTTCTTCTCAAATAAACAAAACATATGATGGTATATCCACAGAAAAGTCCTCTCTTTTGAGTTATGAATAGGTAACTTCGAGAAGACAAAATGTAAGATAAATGAGAAAAATACAAAATTTCTTAATTTAAACAATTAAAATTTTAGTATTTATTTTTCGTTTATTTAATATTTTTCTATCGATTATATAATAGTATAAATGTAAATAATACAATAATACAGAATTTTATTGTTATATGTCATATTTATATATTTTTTATATACATATGTATATGTTGATTTTGATTACTTTCGAATTAATAATTAAGTTTTAATTAAGTCATTAAAAAAGTGTTTAAAATCTAAATACATAAGTTGCATAATTTGTTAACAGCATTATTTATTTATTTTTTTGCATAAATGTCTTTTGTTTAAAGCTTTTTTTTTAATTTGGTAATCACAAAATGTTTTTTCTAGTTCAATGATATGTGCTAAGAAAAAAAAACTATTTTTTTCTAACTAGTAGTCTATTTTTTTAATTTTTAATAAAAACTAAAATTGTTTCTAATGTTATTTATTTAAAAATTTACTATTAATTTTTTCATACTGCTTATAATATTAAAAACAAACCGTTAGATAATGTATGCTTTGTTAATTTTTGCTTAGCATTAATTATTTTAAAAAAATCTTTAGTTGTTTTAAAAATGGCAAGTTGTTTGTTTACATTTCTTTAATGCACATGTTAAGGAAACTTTAACGAGATGTATTATTTGTATGAGAGATACGATTAATTTGTTTTTTTTTTTTTATTAATTTCTATGTATAATATTCGTTGTTTTGTTTCATAATAACTTATTTAGGTATAGGTTGTATATTTTAAAGTAATTTCAAAGCAAATTCACTAAAATGATTTATTGGAATAGTAAGTCCATTGCATGTGCTAAGTATAATGTTATTTTAACGTTAGTTAGATTGAAAAACTTAAATACTATTAAAATATTTGCAAACCCAAAAAAATATCGTTATTTTAAATAAAAAACCACATTATTTAAAATCAAAAATTTATTTTTCAACAAGTTACTTGTTACAAAAGGTAAATTCCACGTAAAATGGCTCAAAATGGGGAAAGATCGTTATTTTCTTGATTAAAAATATCGATGAATTTACTTCTAAAAAATTTTTTAAATGTTTAAAATAAATATAAATTGGTTTGTATTTAATTTATATCGCAAAAGCTTACTAAATAATTGGCTCTTCTTTTTTTAACGTTTTGATCAAAATGTGAAACCCGTCACATTTTTTAAGAGAGGTTTTCCGTAAGCAAAAATAGTTTTTTGGTAGAAATAATGTATTAAATACGATTAAAAAACAATTTAACTACGTGAAAGTTTAAAAAATTAATCCCGTCCACAAGAATATTTTACGCAACTTAAAATTAAAATTTCCTTAAATTAAAATTTATACGGTCTTGGAGATCAAAGCTTTTTTAGTTTAAATCTTAAATTGTTTGAGTTGTAAGCAAAAAAAAGAGCAACATGGTCATACCCGTCACAACGGAATTGCCCATAAGAATCAATTAATAAACACTGATTTTAAAATGAAAGTTTTGAAAATGTGACTACGTTTGATTTTGCATTTTAGCTAACGATGCGTGTCAATTAAAATCGTATGTATTACACTAGGCAACAGCCATTTTGTTATTTGTTTCTAGCATACTTTTTCTCATGGATTTGGACCTACTGAACACGAAAATGAATTTTAAAAATTTTTCTGTCGATTGGTTTGCGAGATACAAATTTTTTAATTTTTTTTTTTTAATTTTTGGAGGTACACTTACTATTTTGAGCATATCTTTAGTCTTCTTTGACCTATTTTATCCTACTACTACTCAAATTAAAGACAATTGAGCCGTCTACAACTTATTCTCAGAAAATTTTCAAATCGGGTTAGTAGTTTTGATGTTGGCGGCTTAAAAAGGTTAAAAAACTGGGTTTTTTTAGTAAAAATGTGGCTGAAAAATTCATATAAAAATTCATATAAAATATAAAACGCGATGTTAACAGCGATTTTAATTTTTTTACGTATAGCTGACACTTTTCCAAAGAAAATAAGCCCTTACTTAACAAAATCTGATGACAAATGGCCGACTTATTATTTTTTTGGTAAACGACCGAAATTCCGCTATTTTACGATTTTTTGATTTTCATTATTTGCACAGCTTACCTACCCAACGCAAACGAATAAATACATTTGAACTTAATTTAAAATAAACAAATTAGTCTTCGTATATTATTTTTTAATTTATTTGAGTAAAAACAAAGATATAAGTGTACATTTTATGCCATGTGGAAAAACTGCTGACTTCTTCTTTGTTTTTTGTATTCGCTGCAATCGGTCTCACGTATTAGGGTCCAAATATAGTCACCCATCATAGCCGTGTCATAGATGCCCTGATAGCGTCGTTCCATAGCCTTCAATTCCTGATGAAAGCGCTCGCCGTGTTCGTCGCTCACGTCTCCTAAATTCTCAGGGAAAAAATCCAAATGAGAATGCAGAAAGTGTATTTTAAGTGACATGTGCACTCCCATGGCTTCATAGTTCTTTACCAGATCCTCAACTATGTCCTTATAATTCGGGCTTTTGTTGTTTCCTAAAAAGTTTTCCACAACAAGCCTGAAGGAATTCCATGATGCGGCTTCGATGGGTGATAACAGCTTTGGGAATTTTTCATCTTTCAAAATTTTTTTTATCTCGGGTCCTGCGAAGACTCCTTCTTTAATTTTTGCCAGCGAAAGGTAAGGGAAAATTGACCGTAAATAGGCAAAAGCTTCACCTTCTTTGTCTAATTTTTTGGCAAAATTTTTAATCAAACCCAATTTTATGTGCAGCGGCGGAAGTATTATATTTTCACGGTTCTCTATTAGTGGTTTGCGCTGAACATTCGCTTCTCCAACTACAGGTTTCGTTCGTACCGGCCATTTTTTTTTATATAATGCTGATCATCAGCGCGGCTATTCCAAAGGCACAGAAAACAGCAATGTCGCGTATAGCCTCCTTGGAGTCCACACAGAATGGCCACAACTTTAAGGTCGGCGCATATTTTCCAATTGTATTTCCTATACTCTATGCATTTCAGCAAAATGTCCATAGTTTCATAGTTCTCCTTTGAATGAACCGCATGAGCAATAGGAACAGATGGCTTTTCATTCCCATTATGTAAGAGAACTGCCTTCAAGCTCTCTTTGTTGCTGTCAATAAACAACCTCCATTCGTTGGGGTTGTGAATTTGGTGAAGCTCTTGGAACAAGCCTGAAATGTCGCTGCAAAAACATATTTGGTCTTTCTTTGTATAAAATTTTGCATACTCCTTGTGACGGTTTCTGTACGCTGTTACTTTCACTTCTGAAGCCACAAATCCACACTGTATCATCCGAGACGCAAAAAGTTCGGCTTTCTCCTTAGTGAGACCAAAATCGCGCACCCAATCGTTTAGTTCGGCCTGTGACAGTAATTTTCGCTTTGCACCCGGCTCAAATTCGCTTGCATTTGACTCGGACTCTTCTGCTGACGATTCTGCTTTTTGAAGAGATGCACCAGGGCACACTGGATATGGCACATCATGCGAATGTGGTACTGGAAGCGCAAACGATCCCACTTGAGCGTAGTTCCATTTAAAAAATCTTCCTACCCCACTGTTTGTGGTGAGGCAAAAATAACAGTCTGTGGAATGGCATAGCGGCTTTTTCCACATCATTGGTGTATCGAATTTCATATGGCGGCTAAAATTAAAATAAATTACTATATTCGCTATGTATAATGTGTTTAAATAAAAATTCTTACCTTCCGCCAGCTGCCCAGTTGGTTAAGATTATATAGCAAAGATCACACAGCGACTTAGGTGTCCATGGTTCTGTGATATTTGGTGAAATACCAAAATAATTCAAATAGTGCAATTGTACTGCTGGAGTAAACTTGTGTGCGTGATTTTTTTTTATAAACTGGCCACAAACATTGCAGAAATTGTCTGGATCGTTCAAACACTCGAACACACGTAGTCTTTTACTCATTGTCTTCCTTGCGTTTTCTAAATATTAACTTCTTTACACTTTCACAGACAGTTTTGAAATGCAATTGATAACCGTGTCTCCTTATGTTTAAATATGTATGAGCATGTAGTGCTGTAAATAAATTAAAAAATAATATACGAAGACTAATTTGTTTATTTTAAATTAAGTTCAAATGTATTTATTCGTTTGCGTTGGGTAGGTAAGCTGTGCAAATAATGAAAATCAAAAAATCGTAAAATAGCGGAATTTCGGTCGTTTACCAAAAAAATAATAAGTCGGCCATTTGTCATCAGATTTTGTTAAGTAAGGGCTTATTTTCTTTGGAAAAGTGTCAGCTATACGTAAAAAAATTAAAATCGCTGTTAACATCGCGTTTTATATTTTATATGAATTTTTATATGAATTTTTCAGCCACATTTTTACTAAAAAAACCCAGTTTTTTAACCTTTTTAAGCCGCCAACATCAAAACTACTAACCCGATTTGAAAATTTTCTGAGAATAAGTTGTAGACGGCTCAATTGTCTTTAATTTGAGTAGTAGTAGGATAAAATAGGTCAAAGAAGACTAAAGATATGCTCAAAATAGTAAGTGTACCTCCAAAAATTAAAAAAAAAAAATTAAAAAATTTGTATCTCGCAAACCAATCGACAGAAAAATTTTTAAAATTCATTTTCGTGTTCAGTAGGTCCAAATCCATGAGAAAAAGTATGCTAGAAACAAATAACAGACAAAAGTTTGTTATTTGTGACCTAGTGTTAGCATTTGTAACTGCCTAAAAGTATGCTACGTTAAGATAATATAATGAATAGGACCGTTAATGTGTATAATAAGGGTATTCACGTCACCAATATGTACTTATATTGTAAAATTGTAAACCAAGAATTGACTTAAAAACACAAAAAATGGTAAAAATCGTGAGTATTTTTGGCATTACAAAACACATTACCCTAAATAAAATATTTTGTCTTTATTATTGTTGTGCAACATGGTAAAATCAATATCAGGTGGTCTCGTCCGGGGGGAGAATTTTTGACTCCCCTACTTTTTTCTTTTTTATATATCGAGTTTGACAGTTTGGTTCAAATTATTTTTCCACCAAATTGTCAATCTCCATATATATAAAAAAAAAAAAAAGGGGAGTCAAAAATTCTCCTCCCGGACGAAACCACCTGGTATTGATTTCACCATGGTTGTGCAATATATCCACCGCCTTATTCATAATAATATATATAATTTATAACATAATTATATAATAGATTTCGTGTGTAAAACTGGTATTTTTTACCTTTTTGTAATACATATAAAGAACAAAAGGTAGTAAGTTTTTTTCTTTTTATGCTATTTTTCTTATGATTAAAAATCTTTTTGTTTTGCAAAACTTAAAAATTGGTGACATAAATACATTTAACAACACTTAAAAAAGTAATCATGTTACATTTTGTCTATTTATTTATTTATAATGTTTAAAGCCACATTTGGCAAATTATATTATTAATAATAAAATTAAATAAATAAATACTGAAGCTAGATATAGCAGAATTTAACAAACTTAAAAAAAAAATAATAAATTTATTGTCCATTCTACAAAAATTTCGTGATAAAAATTGTGATCAGACCAAAGTGTATCTAAACAAGGTGGTAGCGTAACTATTACAAATACAACACCAACAACCACATGAAATTTTTATTGTAATCTGTGGACAAGCACCTATGTAGATGTCAAAAAATACAAGCAATCACACAAGCAAACAAAGTTTATACATATGTCGCTTCCCAGCATACCATATGCGCTCTAAATGAGCTCATAAAGACTCTTTTGTCGGAACGCTGACGCTCATAAAGAGTTCATAAAATAATCATAAAGTCATAAAACGCTCACTTTTGAGCGGGTTTTTCCACTAAACTGGCCACTCATAAAAGAGCTCTAAATTTTATGCATAAAAGAGTATTTTATGACTCTTTTTTTAAAACGCATTTTGAGCTCCTATTCCAGGTTTCGTTTACATTCTATCTTTCTAAAATACGTTCACTGTCACTATTTTCTTCAACAACACTATTATTTTTAATACTACATGCTGGATTTTGTTTTCTTAATTTGTTTAAACGAAGTTCACTTATTATTACTTTCCTTTTTTTTAGTTTGCTCTTTTCATTATTTTAATTATGTATTATTTTTGTATTTATTATAAGATAACTCACAATTTTGTCTTTACGCTTCCAAAAATATTCATTAATGAATCAATTTGAGCAACTTCTTTCTTCTGCTTAGCTGGAATTTACCGTTATCTGTCAGAGTGCAGAAATTACTCATAAAAAGCACATAAAGTCAATCGTTTATGAGCTCAGAAATATGCACGCAGGAAACACTCACAGAAGCTCATAAAATCGCTCATATATGAGCTCATATATAAGAGCGCTCCGGTAATGGTATGCTGGGTTACGTCTTTTTGGCTGTTATGGCTCAATACAATAAGTGCAATAAAAATCTTATTTTTAAAACTTATACAAATATTGTAATAATCTTAGCATGTATTTATGTATGTATGTAAGATGCAAAAATATGTATGTACCAATACATATGTACATACTTATGGATGTGTAATATTTAACAAATATTAAAATTCTTAAAGTTTTTGACTAGATTTTTTTCTGGAATGGAAATCATTCTGTAACTTAAAATATAACCATATAAATAGTAACGTGTTAAATAACTTAATAAGAATATGATGTTAAAAAGCGCATATTTTTTAACTAACACCAGACTTACACGACGAAAATTTTAATGAAATTACTTTCATGAAATTTTTGTTTGTAGACAAAAGGGCGAAAGAAGAGCCTTCATTTCCACACCCCTTCTCTATAAACATAAAATTTCATGGAAGTAATTTCATAAAAAAATTTTATCGTGTAAGTCCAGTATATTTTAAAAATTCATAAATACTGGGGCCAAATCGTCACAATCGATTCGAATCGAAATTAAAAAATTCTTATTAGAATTTATATACCCAAAGCATTGACAACTCGATCGATCGAATGAAATTTCGATTCGAATCGTATGCGACAATTTGGCCCCTGTTTATGCATGACATGCATAATTTTTTAAAATAATAATAATTTTTAATTGTCATAAAAACAGCTTAACAACCTAATCAGGATTTAGGTTGTATCAAGGCGAATTGCAAAAATTCGCCCCCTGCATTTATTTTTTGTGTTTGAGAAAGTGAATGTTAAAAAAAATTTTAAACTTGATACAAACTTAATTAATTTGACATTCACTCTCAAGTATAAATTCAGCTAGGCTCTTGATATTACCTGTATTAGTGTATCCTGAACCTAATTTATCTAATATATTGTATTTTTTCAAATACATATGAGCACAAGTCTATATACTTATAGCAGACAACCGATTCTACTAAAAAAAATTTGAAAAAAAGTTTAAAAGGAATTTGTACCAGTATTATCCAATTTCCTTTTAAACTACATTTCCTTGCACAACTCTTCTAATTGTTCCGAATTTAAAAATGAGGACGAGATTTTAATGTCAATCTTTTTATCTAATTGGACCTGATTGTTTGGAAATAAATACTTTTGTTCATCATACTTTTTAAACATTTCATTGGTTATTTTTTTGAATTCATCAGATTTATCACATAAAACAGTTTTAAAAAATTCAACAAATAAACGACCCATATATTCCTCTTTTGACGATGGCCACCATCCTTGAAGAAAACCAATATGGCCACCGCGTGCAGTTACAACAATAGCAACGTGTGTACTATCTTCAGCTGGCTTAATTGGTATGGCTTCAAGAGGCTGAAAGGGGTCGTCGGCGGCACTAAGGCATAGTAATGGCACAGTGATGTAGTGTAGTTTATTGTGTAGTGTAGCATCCGAATAGTAGTCATCCACATGGGCATATCCGAATTGTTTTGATGTAAATAAGGCATCGAATTCTTTAATAGTTTTACACTTTAACAAAAATAAAACTTAATTAAAATCGTATTCATAAATAAAAAAAAAACAACAGTAAAAGTTTTCCCAATTTATTTAAAATAGTTTCATCAACAGCCCTCAATTAAATCAAAATTCATTAATTTTTTATTGAGAAATCAATACATATAATTTTCTCAAGTGGAATTAAGAAGTTAATTAAGAAGTAAAAAACTTTTTAAGGGTATTCGTGCAGCACTATCATGAACTGATAGTAATCAAAACTCAAAGAGCATAAAGTTGTGCGTACCAAACTTTGTTTATGTGTAAATTTGGTATATTCTACGAAAAGCAGACCAAAATAGGAAAAATCGTTTTTTTTTCTTTATAAAGAATCTATAAATTCAAGTACGTCTAAAAAAGAATAAAAATTATCGAAATATAAATAAAGTGGAGTTTATTTTTATTTGTTTCGTAAGAGTTCAAACTGACTTCAAACTAAAACAACCGGCTCTTCATTTTTTAGGGGTTTGATGGTATTGTCACACCTGTCACGTTTTATAAAAAAATTTTTAAATTTTAATTTTTTCCATACAATTGTTTGCGTTATTATGCGTTGCGTTTTACGTAATTAGGCCCTAAGTCTGCAGCAAACCAATCAATTTTTAATGATATTTCAAATTTATATAGCTTTGGGCTACCTTGCAAAAGTTTAAACTATATCAACAATACTTTTCAATTTATTAGGTTTCTTATTTTCTTGTAAAATATAACAAGCTTAACGAAATAGTAGGTGTATTCCAGAAGATTTCGTTCTAGTTCGGACAAATAAGAGTAAAAAGAAAATTATTTTAAAGTTGGAACGCAAAAAACCATAATTGTACATTATGAAACACTGATTCTGCTTTCTTTTAAAACTAAAATCTTTTTTAGTGGGTTTAGGCGGTTAAAACGCATAACATTTTACAAAGTCTAGATTACCAGGGTACACTTATCAGGTAGGAGCGGTTCTACAAAAACAACTAAAACCGTCATAAGAATGTCAGAGACCAATAACAAAAACTCACAATATTTTTCTTTTTCTTTTTGAGCTTTTCTTACGATACTACAGTTGTTGTTTGTATAAAAGGAAGAAAATACATAAACATAAACAAAATTTGACATTAATATAACGAAATACCGTTACTCAGCTGTTTATCTGAGGCTACCTGATAAGTGTACCCTGTAGATTACTATCATTTGCAATAGCTGAAAAAGTAAATAAAAATCTGCAGTCGTAAAATAGCTCTGGTGAGGTAAAGAGCTCGCGCGTCGTTGGTCATTATTTTTTAAAGACAACCAGGCCGTCCCTTTTTATCGCACTTCGAGAATTTTGCGTCTCACTCTCGCATGTGGTGAAGTGTGTGGCGTCGCATAACTGTACCGCGATACAGTTATTAGAGGCTGCATTATTTAACTGCATGCAAAAAACATTTTGGATATATGGAGGAGAACCACTAAACTCAAATATAAATTAACTGCATACAATACATTTTAAAAATATCTTGATTGGAAACAAGTATCCAGGCCGTAACAGCTTCCAATTTGAAGGCATAGGTCGACTGTTTTCGATTGTCTGGATCAATGATATTTATGTACATATCGTCACCTAAAATCCAAGACAGTAAATGACAAAAAATTCGAAGCATACTTTTGGATTGACTGTAATATCATTAACAAAAATATATATGTACATATTTTCTTTTACATGGATATGTTTTGCAAACTATAATTATATAAGCGGAATTCCAAAGGCCAGCAAAAGCCGTTACCGCTGTTTTTACAAATTCCAAAGAAAAACAAACGTCATTTATTTGTGCCTTACCCTACATTCACAAAGGACAATAACTAGGGTTGTCAATTATTTTTGTTCGTTCGAACAAGCATATAACTTTTTAAAATTTTTTAAATATTCGAACAAATAACGAGCAAAAAACATTTCGTTTAAATTCCTAATCAACCAACAAAAATCCACAATAATTTAATTATTTATTGCCGTATAAATATTGTCAGCTATTTCCTTAGTTTTGAGTTCAACAGGCCTCATTTAAAAACGGGAAATAATTGAGATTTTCGCCCATGTTTGACTCTCACGCGATTGTCAAATCACATGCGATTTGTAAATCGCAAAATTTTTTTTTGCATGTTCTGTAGTTCACGCGTTTTTTTTTTTTTGCGTTTTGTTTTTTTTTCGATGATGTATTCGAAAATAAAAACATGTTTCTTTTAAAAATACAAAACAAAAAACCAAGGAATATATAACAAATTGCAACAACATTTTTTCTTTCTTGTTTTCCAATAAAGTTCATACATAAAAAAAGTAAGCAACTGAAAAATGAAGATGTACATAACTAACAGTTTTTTAAAATTTAATTTTTATTGAGACTGTTTACAAAAAATAAAACAAATTGTGAAAATTATAACAAAAACCCCATATATTATAATTATGCATAGTTTGATTGGCTGTTTTTAACCTAGTTTGGGCAAAAAACATCGGTTCACCTCATCTACCTCTTGCGATTTGAAGTCGCAAACTTTCTTGCGATTGTGAACTTCAGAACACCTGTTATGCGATTTCAAATCGCATCGCCAATATTTTGCGAAATGCGATTGTCAGAACATGGGCGTATATTACCATCATTGGCAATAGCTGAAAAAAGTAAATAAAAATCTTTAGAAGCATATTTTTATAATAAAGAAAGGAACAAAGATTTATAATTAAATGTACATTTTTCATTCTTTAGAAGCTACTGCCAATGATGTTAACGACGTCTAAAATCACTAAAAAAAATGATTTTTACTTTTTAAGTAAGCAGCATTAAGGCTCAATTATATGTGAATTATCATAACGCCATAACCATAACCGTTGCCATAAAAACCAAAACTCAATTGTTTTCTAAGGTTATGGTTATGGCGTAATGGTAAGTCAGCTATAACCAAAAAGAGTATTGCCCATAAGTTTGGTTCGAACAGCTGTTTACTGTTGTATGGTTAAGTCACGTATAAATGAACCTTTAGTGTACAAATTTTTGTTTTTTTTTTTGAGTTCCAGGTAATTTGGGTATCTTTGGCAAATTTAGAGAACAATTGTATCTTTATTCTCATTTGTTCGAACAAGAACGAAATCTTCTTGAGCGCACCTGATGATTGGCCCTTGGGTTTTTTCAAAAGTTAAATAAAATCTAAAACTTACCGTTAAAATTTTATCCATATCAATGTCTGCATCCTTGAAAATTTCACAACTTTTTAAGGTCTTGCACAGACTGTTGGTTAAATGTCTTCCTAATAGATTGTTAAGAATCGGCTTTTCAATACTGGCTGTTCCTACACCATTCAGAATATATCAAGTTTAATATAAGATTATTCATCTGATATACATATGTAAAAACAAACACACAAATACTCAACCTTTATGAACATCCCAGGGAGCGGAAATAATTTTAGCTGCAGCCAAATAAGAGCGAGCCTCAAGACTTTTACGAACCAAATAATTTCCCAATATTAGACCACCCATAGATATTCCAGCTGCTCCTAGACTATCTTTAGGCACTATTTTTCCAACATGCCTGACAACCTCTGAAAGGTCTTCACAATTTGAGGCACAATACAATCGAGGGGTTTTTAGTTCAATGCCACCTAAACCGCGATTGTTGAAAACAACAACACGTAAATTAGATTGTTTGGCTGCCAACACCAAACACTTGACATATTCGGCTTGAGACTCGCCGGTTAAACCGGGTAATAAAATAACACAAGGCCCATCTTTACTACAGCCTTCTTCCATCCAGTCTAGAGCTACTTCACCGCCATCAGGAAGTACTAGTATTTCTCTAAATAAAGAAAAAAATGTAAGATAAAAATAAAGATTATGTAAAAAATTATGTACATAAGTATGCAGTATCAACTAACCTCCTGTAATTTATTTTTGGCAATGCTTGTGATCTTATAATACTGGCAAATACTGTTTGGGCCCGACTTTCAAAACACCAAAATGTTGGCCAATATTTCATTTCTAATGTCGGTATATTATTGTACAAAAATCTTTTAAATGGTCCATCCGCACAAGCCACTATTGGACGCTAAAGTTAAAAAAGCATCGTTATCGATACCTGAATATAGAAAGCCCAGAACTCGTAATTTTTTATAAGCCCAGATTTTTGTTTATTTTGATAAATGGTCTGCTCATATATCACAATTAGCCAAAAAATCTCGACCCTAAAAATCCCAGTTAAGGTCTTTCTATATTTGGATAACGATATGTACAAATCGCTCATTTTCCATAACAACGTCATAACTCAAAAAATTATTTTTTGAAGTAAACGATGCAGAATTATCGTCTTTTAATGTTTTATACTTTTTGCTTTTGAAGAAGAAAATACCGCTTGTATTTTCCCCAGAAAATGTAAGCAAATCGAAAACTTCAAACGCGGTTTTCTTGAAATGGCTTTTTGTTGACGTTGTATGACGTTGTTCTGGTAAATGAGCGATATGTATGAGTGTAAATATTTAATACATAAATACTTTAAAATTCTTACCTTTACTACTTGTAATAAATAATATATAACATAAGCCAGGGTGGCATAGCCCCATAAGTGGAGACGTGGTATATTTGTTAAATAAAACATTAATGCGTATAACATGCTCAATTTAACGTTTTTTTTTAAATGTTTTATATATTGATGTTAATTTAAATGTTGTTGTTGGCCCACTTCTGTATTTTCTAGAACCTGAAAATTAATTAAACGCATGTTATAAATAATTTTAAAAAGAACACAATTTTCAAATTATTTAGGATTTAATCCCAATTTTCCTGTTAATTTATAGGGTTTGTTGTTGGTTAAGTAAGGGGAAAAAAGAAAATCAAAACAAGCGAATAGCGAATAATGGTTTGTTGGTTTCTAAAAAAATTTGAACGTTTTGGTTTTTTTATAGTAATTCTCATTTTGTTTAATGAGATTATTATATAAAGACAGAAAATATTCATGAGTTTTTTAAGAATTTGGGTGGTTGAAGTCTACTGATGATTTGGTGTAAGAACCAATGAAATGCATATAGACAAACTTAACCAACAACAAACCCTATAAATTAATTTTAAAAAGTTTAATTAAAAGTTTTGCTACAATTTTTAATCATTCATGTCGCTTGATCAATAATACAAGGTTTTATGTAAAATTTTTTCAGGTTTTGAGTTTAAAACGTATCAGGATTGTATGTGAAAATGCGCAACTTTTAATGTTGATCCGGATATTTAAGAGTGCCACAAACAACAGTGTTTTAAACTGGTTGTATCATACCAGTACAAGAGTTAAAAGCATTAAAGTTGTATGAACCACAGAGCAGCCCTGTTCTGTAAACCGAATTCGAGTAAATTTTTAACGTTTAAAAACGAATTCACATAATTTTACTCGTTTTAAAACTGAGTAAACAAACATGTTCAAATACCAGAAAAACAAGAAGACACCTAGGTTAGCAACCTAAACCGTTGCCGAAGCAGATAACGTTTAAAAACCGTTTAAGTTTGGTTACCGATATTGATACCGATATCGAAATAATTTGTTTCGCAAAATACCATTTTCTTTGATACCGGTATCAAAATACCCTTTCATTTAATAACGGTACCAAAATAGCAATTAAACAGCTATGTGCTGTTTATAGAATACGAAAGACGAAACGTCTTGGATGTTTTGTGTGTATTTTGTTATTGTAACAAAAACAAAACACATACAAATTGTCCAAGACGTTTCGATTTTCGTGTTCTACTAACAGCACAACTTATAATGTTGATCCGGAGATTGAAGAGTGACACTAGCCCCCGCAAACAACAGCGTTTTATACAGACGACCAAATTGCAGTTTATTCGGTTTTGAAAATCACTCGGTTTTTCAAATCGACTCGATTTACAGAACAGGATCGTATACAGGGTACACTAATATAGATAGTATCAAGGCGAATTAAAAAAAAAATTAAAAATTAAACAAAATTAATAAATCTGACAATCACTTTCTCAAAATTTCAAGGGGAATTTATAATCAGCTGAGTTCTTAACACTTCCTGTATAAGTGTTGATCTTGGTGGCGGGATTATAATGTGTTTGTACTTACGTTTGCAATAAAAAAGTTTTCGAGCTGTATTTGACTTTATAATAAGTAATACATAGCTGTTACCAAAAAAAATCATGAGAGAACTGGAAAATTCCAGCAAAAATTAAAAACTTACTAAATAGTCCATCCCTATATATTTTTAAATCCAACGTTTGAGTATTTTTTTCACCATAAGTTTTCCCCAAACATTTTTTAAGTCCAAAAGTGAAAACGCAACAATGTTTCATTTGCAATTTCAACAAAGTCCATTTGCGATCCTATTAAGTAATAATATTCTGGGACCAAGTTTTGGTGTTATATTATCAGAAATATTCCTGAGATTATTAAAAATAAAAATCGGAAAGATCAGTGAACCAATTATTTCAGTAACTATGGCCACTGTTACCACAAAACTCTGCATAAAGACTCTGAAAACGGCAAGCTTATTTGTAGAAAATTTATTTTGAATAAAATCAAGAAAAGTGAAATCCCCCTACCAATTTTTTACATTTTATGAAACATTTTATGTGCTATATCTCAAAACTATAATAATTGTCGACTTTAAACCTGCTACAAAGTAGTTTTGTATAATGGGTACATAAAAAAATAGTTGTGTAGTAACAAGGGAAATGGTAGGCTCCATGAAAACGAACATCTTTATAAAATGTTTAATACAGGATGGCTGATGAAAGCTGCTACCAAAAAAACTTTTTGATAAGATGTCGCACATGTATCACAAAGGGTGGAGGCCACATAAATTCAATTACCCAGTGAAATCTTTGTGAAATTGTGCAATGGGCTCTTATTATTTCATATGTTACAAAGTAATGTGATCACTACGACAGCAAAAAATACATTAATAAGCGGGACAATTCAAACAAAAATAAATAGTTATTCGGTCAAAATGTAACTTGTGTTTCTTCATCTTGAATATTATTTGCTAACTTACTAGGAAAACAATGGTTTTGTTGAGTATTTTCAAAACTTCATGAACTACTTTAATGCAATATAATTCAATGACCTTCAACCTGGGTGGCCCATGTGCGACATCTTATCAACAAGTTTTTTTTTTTTTGGTACCAGCTTTCATCAACCACCTTGTTTTTCTTATCTCGTAAACTATTACAGCTATCGGCTCTAGTGTGTTTTCTACATTTGTGGGAAAAAAATATAAAAAACAAGCATTGGCGTAGGAAGGTTAGAAAAAATGTTATAAAAACAATTTTTGGTTCATCCAATTTGAGTTTCTGCCCCCAGAAAAAAAAAATTGTAGTTACGCCAATGAAAACAAGAGTAATTGAAAATCCCATAGGTCCTTCACACATTAGAGTAATTCCGCCAGAACAAAATGACAAAGTGAGGGCAAAAGAGGTGAAGAGTATGGTTATTAGTTGGCGTAATTTTTCAACCAGCCTCAACCCCGCACAAGCAGCACAAAACCAATACATACACATTTTAAAAACAACAACAAACGTCAAATGACCCTGCAGAAAACAGGACTAGTCCATACATGCGTGTATGGACTAGTCCATAAAGGAGTAGGATTACTCCAAAACTAACCCAAATGCATGTAAAAAACATGGTCTTTTTAACATTATGATGTCCTAGGGCTGGACCACCTAACCCAGATTTGCATTACGTCGGAGTAGTTTCAAAACTACTCTATCCTACCTACAAACAACTTTGACCACATGGTCCGTTTTAGCTGAAATGGACTAGTTACAACATGGTCCTTGTGTAATGCAGTCATGCACCATGTCATTGTCAAACAAGAACTTGTAGTTACTTAAGTGATATGCGTTCGTGTTTTAACAATCGTGTTTTTGTACGCAATCGTTAAAACACGAACGCATATCACTTAAGTAACTACAAGTTCTTGTTTGACAATGACATGGTCCATGACTGCATTACACAAGGACCATGTTGTAACTAGTCCATTTCAGCTAAAACGGACCATGTGGTCCAAGATTTTTTGCAGGGGAATAACAAACACTAATACACACACACAAGCTTTATACACGTATACATTTTATGCCAGAACAATAAGTCCAGTGTGTTACGAAGAGAACAAAAATTGTTCGCTTAAATCTTACTCTAATGTGTGATGGGCCATTAAAACGATCTTACTTGTTTTTAAGTTAATGCATGTTTTGATCACATATAAATACATATTAAGTATATGTATATGTGTATGTATTAGAAGGTAGACAACTGAATGACTAACTGTCTGATATCATACTTATCACTGTCCTATCAAGGTACATGTATGTATGTACATCAGGTGGCTTCAATTAATCAACTAAGTAACGGTATTTCGTTATTTTAAATGTCAAATTTTCTTTATGTTTATGTTTTTTTTTCTTTTTTACAAACAACAACTCTTGTGTTCTAAAAAAGTTCAAAAAGAACGATAAAGAATCTGTAATTTTTATTTATCTGTTTTTTACATTCGTATGACGATTCAGTTGCGTTTGTAGAGCTTATCCCACCTGATAAAACGCGCTTTATGTCTGCTGATTTGGATTTTTTTACACATACAACATTGAAACTGTGATAGCAGCAAGATTAGAAAGACATGCATTTGCTATTAACGAATTAAAAGTTTAATTAAACTTTGCTTGAATAAAACATTTTTCGGTTTGTTGTTTTGTTTAATGTTAAGCTTCCCGCTAAACAATTGGAAATAATTTTTTTGATAAAAGTATTACATTAGTAACTGCTTTTACTCGTTGATTGCACACGTTTTAAAAATTCAAACTATGTTTATATTATTTTCAATATTGTGACCTTCCTAAGTTGAAATAAATTGCACATTTTAATATTGAATAAGTTTTTAACGTGTTAAATATTTTATACATATAATAAAAGGATAAAATTACGATACTTTAACGATACAAAATTAGATAGGTTTTGGTTACATACTTCGTAAATATTGTTAAAAAAATCATTTTTTTTTTAAATTTTTGCCATTAAGTAAAAGATTAAATAATAGTCTCATATAGTAAGTTTAATAGAAGTGGAACGTTTGCTACCAAACGCTAACGCTTTTTTTTTATTGTGAGTTATTTTTGTATATTTAGTAAATATTTTAAATTATTTCTGTGGCATGAATGTTACGGTCCTGCGAATAAGCCCTAAATAAACAAAAAATCATGTTTATGAAGAAAACAGTAAGAAAAGAAACAATGTTTTTTGAATATAAAAAATTTCAAATTAATTTTAAAGAAAAAAAACAGAGTTTAATTTAATGTTCACACTTTAAGGGCAGTTACTAATTCGAAAACAAATTGCTGTAAACATGCGGAAACACATATGTACATAATACATACATGAACATACATATGTATATGTGCATGTGTAGTATATTTATTACTATCTCACGTGTCTACTTATCTCACCCACAGCCTTTTTTAAAGCAATGCAGGTTTTTACACCCAGACAAATGTTTGGCATAGTTATTTTAAAAATAAGCAGCAAACCTTGCCTACTTTTAGGTTAATAAGAGCAATTGAAACCAGTGCATAGTTTTCAAGGACATTAAAAGAGATACATAGTACGTATTTAGGAGCAAATAATATAAATCATTTAATCAATAATTTTTACACAAGTAACGTACATACATATATCCATAATTGGTAGATTTTATCATACACAGTAGTAATAAACAATAAACCAATAGATTTCATCAATACTTTTGTAAAATATTGTATTTTTTTTTAATGACATATAAACAAATAACTTACCCTAGTATACTATAGTTGCGTGACACCAAAATCAAGAAATATTTAATATAAATTGTTCTACTTTCAAAACCCATTAGTTAAGTACTTCTATTGTCGTTTTTTTTTAAACAATATACCTATATTTTTTTACAATTATTTATTACATAAGCTTTAAATTTAACTCAACACTATATTTGAATTAATCCAAAAAGCTGCATGCAATCTAATTCTTGTTTGTTAGAAATCACTGCGTTCAGATGTTTTATATCACTTTCCTACATACTTATTTATGTACATACATATAAGGTATGTGTTTAAATATATAAATTTATTAAATTTTTTTATTATGAGTACCTGCACTCAGTTTCACGGTGCTTTTTAAACTGAATGTAAAAATATTTAGAATGCTTTTGGTTAAAAAATGTGTGTGCTAGTGTGGGTAAACTATTTTGAGAGAGCATGCACACCGCACAGTTTTATATAGGTACATACACTCATAAAAATATATGCGTGTGTTTTGGAAAATCTAATAGCTAGAAACGTTAACCACACTTTTTATATTTATACCCAGTTACCATTTTCTATCATATTTTAGTCTTTTTATCTCCTCTGTACCGTTAAAATAATCTTTTTTGAGTCGAAAAGGTGTATAAAAGTTTGTCATTCCTTTTGTAATTTTTTTATTATCCATTTGCGACCTCATAAAGTATATATGTATATTCTATATCCTTAAAGATGGGGAAGTCGATTTAGCCATGTCTGTCTGTTTGCGTTATGATTGAAATCAACTTTCTAAAGCCCCCCGATGTCGCATAGACCCGTAAGTGGTATTAAACTACCAGAAATATCTGCGATAAAATCGATATTGAAATGCAGCAAAATCGCCTGAAAGCTTACCGAGATATAACCAAAAACCAAGACTACCTCTGCTTGTTTCTCTAAAATTTGTACATTAAAACCTCTACAACTGCCCTGGAGTTCCTAATAATTTTGCTCCACGAACATTTTTTTTCGATTATACTTACATCCTTTCTAACCCGCCTAGCAGGGCAGCCATAAAAAGTTTCATTTATTTTAAATTTTTTTTAAATTGCTTCCACAGCTTTCAGGATATTCCTACAAGGTAAAATGTAAGACCGACCCTAATTCACTAATAGGGTAAAAACCCCTACAATTTTTCCGGAATCGCCCCTAGAGGAATAAAAAGTACCACAGACCCCCATTAGTTTTTTCTCCCAAACGTATTCCTAGAGTATACTTACCCCTTATCTCCATCACCTATGGGAGCTGCCATACAAAATTTACAAAAATGATGTAAAAACGCCCATTACTTCCCTTAGAGTCGGCCTTGAGCGAATAAAGTGTACGACCGACCCCTATTTGTTTCTAGAACAAACTTACCCCCTATCTGCCCGCCCTAAAGGAGTTACCATAAAAAATTTTAAAAAAATTGGGTGAAAACCTCTACAACTTTCCCGAAGTCACCCCTAGAAGAATAAAATGTATCACAGCTCCAATTAATTTTACCTTTCAAGCATATTCCTAAAACATTTGCCAAATCGTGGGAAAGTGTAAACCATTTTCAAGAAAAAAAAATCAGCCTGTTTGTGTTAGGTTTTGTTGTGTCGATGAAAGGTTAGGGTTAAGGCGACCACGCCAACCACAATAAGGCTGTCTGCAGTCGAGCAAAAGTTCTCCAATATTTTTTTTATAAATAAAAGAATAAATATTTTTTGTGGTACAATTAATTATTCCCTTAAATAGTGTTAGATTTACAGAATTTTGCAGTCAATTTTTTTGAACAAAGGAGAATAATATGGCTAGATAACAGCAGTACAACAAAATGCTGTAAATCTCACAAATACAGGAATAATTTAAATATATAATTTATTTATACTTTTTATAATATTTTTGTTAAAATATTTTTTGTAAATAAAAAATTTAATAAATGTGTAAACAAAGTAAGCTAAATGTAGAATAGATATGTACAATGGAAAGTTAAAATGGTAGTGTTGTATATAATATTAAAAAAAAAAAAGTTAACATTTTGAAAACAGTCAAATCAAATACGCTGGTCAGTGCCGTAGCAAGCTTTATGAAACATCTGGGAAAAATATTTTTCTTTAAACAAATTTTAAACCTAATTCCTATACGAAGGATATTAAAACTTTGCTACGACATTTTTAAGTTAGTTTTAAAGATAAAACCAATATAAAACTGTTACTATCAAACATTTTGGTTATGTTGTTGGTGGGTAAAATGAAAAATGAATGAAAGCTTATAATACGGTTTCCTTAAAATAAACGAATATTATAAAAGGTTGAATGTTTTTGTTAAAAATCAGCATCCAACGTAAAAACATTATCTAAACGAGAGGATGTCACACCCATTTTTTGATATTCGCCAACTTTACGTTCAAAGAAATTAGTTTTGCCATCCAACGATATCATTTCCATAAAAGGGAAAGGATTTTTGGTGTTATAAATCTGTAAAAAATATTTATTATACATGCTGCTAAGGTAAATGTTATTGGAATTTGGCGCAATTGTTGCTTACCTTTCCCACTTCTAGTTCAACCAACAAGCGATCAGCTACAAATTCAATATATTCCGACATCAATTTACAGTTCATACCAATTAAATTAACAGGTAAAGCATCAGTTAAAAACTCCTGTTCAATTTTCACTGCTTCTGATATAATTTCAGTAATTCTTTCTCGACTTGGACGCTGCACTAAGTGCTTAAACATCAAAACGGCAAAATCGCAGTGCAAACCCTCGTCACGGGAAATCAACTCGTTAGAGAATGTTAAACCAGGCATAAGTCCACGTTTTTTAAGCCAAAATATTGAAGCAAAACTGCCACTAAAGAAGATGCCCTCCACAGCGGCAAAGGCAATAATACGTTCGCCAAAATTGGCTGATTTCGAAGAGATCCAAGCCATGGCCCAGTCAGCCTTGCGCTTAACAGCTGGCATTGTTTCAATTGCATTAAAGAGATATTCACGTTGATCGCGATCCTTAATGTAAGTATCGATCAAAATACTATACATTTCCGAGTGTACATTTTCCATGGCAATTTGGAAGCCATAAAAACACCGAGCTTCTGTTATTTGCACCTCTTGGGAGAAACGTTCTACAAGATTTTCATTGACAATGCCGTCTGAAGCAGCAAAGAAGGCAAGAACGTGTGAGATGAAATGGCGCTCATTGTCGGTAAGTCGTTCCCAGTCAGAATTGTCTTTAGAGAGATCCACCTCCTCTACAGTCCAAAAAGATGCTTCCGCCTAAAATAACAGCATAGCATACATAAGTTATTGTAATATGTGGCCACTTGAAAGTTCCATTAAAATTTACTAATTAAACCAATAAACACGTGAATTCTCTTGCCTCGATATACAAAATAGTGATATTTAGGCAAAAATTTTTAAATATTTTTGGTTGTAATTGCTGACCAATAAAAGACTGCAAATTATTTACTTAGAAATATGTAATAGGAACTCCCATTAAAAATATACAGAAAATTAGCAAACTATACATACCTACAAGGCAAAAGCACATACACTATGTACACAGTAAAACTATAAAAAGACATGTTAAATGCCAAATACTGCATATGAACGTAATCTTAAAAATATATTTAACAAAATTATAATAAAACCAAATGTCGCGACGTCATTAAAAAGTCGCCAATTTAATAATTGACAATAAAAGTATGCCAAAGAATCGAGCCATAATTCTATGATCAACCTTGATTACATTCTAAATTGTAGGCATCATATTAAAATAACATTAGCCTACACATGTATTTAATTTTTCATCTACTTACTTTTTTATACATTTTCCAAATGTCCAAATATTGTATGGGAAATATAACAAATCTTTTAGGGTTTTCCTTCAGCAATGGTTCAATGCTGGGGTCAAAAGGTACTGGGGCTTTATTTGCCAACGATGTACCTGCATCATTTAGCTCTTTATGGTCTTGATTTTTATTTAATTGCACTTCATCTCCGATAGACATTTTACGGACATTATTACTTACATTAACCGCAGTTAGAATTTTACGTGGACTCTAAAACAGCAAATTAAAAAAATATTTATAAACGGCAAAAAAGTTAAAACTTCACTAACCTTAATTGAAAACTTGTCCATATTGTCAATAATATTTTCTTTACCAGCCATCATTTTGGAACTTTCTTTAATGTCTTATTATCTCAATTGCACAATAAATTCAGTGTTTTTAGCTTGGCGTTTTTCAAATAAATGACGCAGGAACTGGAATTTAGTTGATGTCTTAAAAAAGTGGCGGAAAAGTTAACGTAGATTTTGGCGGGATAGTTTTTCTTCTGGTAATATTAACAAGAATACTACAAAAGTAAACCAAACAAACGAATATAGATTTGTGATTGTCAAAGTCCGCACATAAAAAATAATTTCGTATACATTGGAATGCCATGCTCCTATTCAAAAATAAATGATAAATTTTTTTTTGTTATATGGTTTAATGCTACCACACCAATTGAGTTTAAGTTTGTCTCAGTGATGACAAACTTGACACGCTCGTACTTTCTTGATAACATTGCATGGCGTGTCCGCTTTTATTGTACGTCTTGACAAGGCAAATTCATGACTATGCAAATGTCAAAATTTATTTAAAAAATCAGATGTTTCTATACTGTTTTTTTATATACTAAGTTTGACGTTTGTATAGACATGAACTTGTTTTGTCAAGACGTACAATTACAGTCGGACAGTCAGAAGACAGGCATTTTTTAAAATCTCTTTTGTACACGCCTTGATTTGGACAAAAACCGAATCAGTTTTCAATTGAATTGAAACGTGTATGGGGTGCATTAGACAATAAATCATCAATCTAAGGATTCCTTATACATGAACATTAATATCATATTACTGTTAAATGTATACCGCTTACCTACGGTCTTCATTAGACAAATCCATGAATTGACATACATATTTCAAATTCAGTAAAAATACAGTTTTGTACAATTAACTGAAAGGGTTTAGTCAGTACGGCAACAGCAACAAACAAACATGTATAAAATTAATGATGGTGTAAAAATACTTTCAATAGAGTTAGAAAACATAATGTTTTGGCAGATTACAAGGGTGAAATGCTCTGGCAAAAAATAATTAGCTGTTGAATTAACACTATATATCCGGTATATGGATTCTATTTTTCGTTTAAAATTTATATAAAGAATAAATTACAAAGTAGTACAGCGAATACACTACTTCAAAAAAAAAAAATATATATACAACGAATTTGACAACAAAGCTTGAACTACAAGCATGCTGAGCATGGTGGAATAAGAAGGTGGAAACGTCCATAAAACAACAACTTCCTGTAAAATTTCAGCATGTATTTTGTTGTTGCTAATTTTAGCTTGGTTGTCGAAAATGTAGCGAACACACATACACACAGTATACACAACCATTGTATAACATAAACAAGTGTCCAAGCTAAGTTAGAAATCATATGGCGGAATTAGAAGTCAGCTGATCAGTTATTCCTACCTTGTTGAATATACCTGGCATGCTGAGTATGTCTAAAAGAAGTTATTGTAGAAACAAGGTCACCTTTTTAATACAGTATTAATCCATATGTTGGCGCTTCGAATGGTACCATCGAATCATTATTTGCTAAAACTTTAGTCGTTTTCTCGTAAATGTTTGTTTTCTTAACAGAAATTTTGTCAGCTATAGTTATTGCGAATTTATATCTAAAATAGGCCCAGAGAATTTTATTGTAAAAGCTAATTCCTACTTTTTCTAGATTAACTTACCATACGTCTTGACGAGGCAAATTCATGCCTAAATGAACGTCAAAGTCAGTATATAAAAAACCCAGTATAAAAATACCGGATTTTTTTTATTTGGATTTTGACATTTGTCAGTGTATAAATTTGTGTCGTCAAAACGTACACTTTGAAAGGGAAGGAACCAGAATCTATGTATAAATATCTGAGGGTCTAACCGTATAACCTTATATGATTTCTAACTTAGCTTGGACACTTGTTTATGTTATACAATGGTTGTGTATACTGTGTGTATGTGTATTCGCTACATTCTCGACAACCAAGCTGGAATTAGCAACAGCAAAATACATGCTGAAATTTTACAGGAAGTTGTTGTTTTAGGGACGTTCCCACCTTCTTGTTCCACCATGAGTCTTCTTTTCTTGCATCGTGCGAAAGGGGACTAACTTGGTTTTTTGGGAGATGAGCGTAAATAAGTGTATAAAATCGCTAAGAATTAATAAAAAAGATTCCGCTAAACTCGCTTTAATATTTCCTATTTTTTTTGGAAAGCCGCTAGATTACCACCACTGTTCTTGTAGAAAAAGGTGTGCTCGCATTACGTCTTTTCGCAGAATTTTAACGTCGGTTCTAAGATTAATTTTGCGTGTAAAAATATAATTATTGCAAGCAAAATAGACAATTTTGAATTAATTGTGGTTACATATTTAATATAGCTGAGTAAGTTTGTTATAAAAAAAATTTTAACTTATTTACAAAGTGCCAAAGAAAAAATTCTACACTGAACAGTAAAAAACTTATTACGAAGATTCCAATGAGTTAGAGAAAGATAAACGATGTTTAAATAGATGTGTGGGAATTTCTATGCCGGAATTTTTGTGTATTTAGTTTTAAGCTCAAATCGATATATTTTGTTATTACATTCTGTATTTTATTTAAATTAAATCAAATATTTCGCTATATGAATATTTTGATAGCTAAGTGTACGCAGTTTACATATATTCAACACATTTCTATATTGGCGACGCGATGACGTAATTTTTATACAAATTTGCCGATTCTTTCAAACTGTGTTGCCAAATCCTTCATTTTTTCCTTGTGTTTAGATTGATTTTATGCTATTTTAATGAATTTGCTTGTGTGTACCCTGCAGAAATTGTCAATTGTAAAACTTGAGCAATCCACTACTGACTAACCATGCCAACGACCGAAACTCAGGTCTCTCCCCGAGAAAATTCTTGATTTCAATATAAAACCATTTTGGAAAACAATATTGCGTATGCAGCCACAACATGTCATTTCTATGGCTCTTCACACTGGATAAAACCGTAAAAAACACCTCTCGCCCTAAAAGGAATGGTTTCAAGCAAACAATACGTTACAAAATGCCCTAACTCGTATATTAAAATCGAAATTTTTTTGGCAAATTGTTATATATGAGAAAACCATTTATCGAAATAAACGAAACTCTAGACTTTCAAAAATACGAGTTAGGGCCTTTCTATAGAAAGGTAACGAATATAGCCCTACTAGACTGCCCAATTAGGTCGCCGGATCTAAATTTCATTAAAATCCTGGGGAGAGTTTAAACAAAGGGTAGTCAGTCACGCTTTTTTTTAAACTAGAAATAAAATCCCATAACGGAAATTTGGCGTGAAGTTTTTAGAAAATAACAAAATCGAGAAAATTTTTTTTTAAATAAATTGTGATATACTGGATATTAACAAAACTTACATAAAGTAAATAGCATTGAAATGATTTCCCTTTATGTATTTTGTCAGCAACATAGCTATTTTTGATTTTTTGATAATATAAAAAATTAATTTTCTTTTTTAGCATCAAAATTAGGTGTGCTGTTCATACTAAGCATGTATAATAAAAGTTAAATTCCAAAAGTTGTTTGTTTTAATAATAACCAATTCTCTAAAATTCATCAAAGAAGATAAAATATACTCGTGGCCTTATTATTGACATATGTGTGTGTAGACATTGGAGCCAGGTATTCAGCAGCATTTTTAAGTAATTCTCGTATGCAGTTTTTACAAGTGTGTATACGTCGATATATTGGCAATGTCGCCAAAAAGCCACCAAAATATTCGCCAAAAGTGGTGACTTAGAGAGTACGTTCGTGCAGAATTGCAAAGACGTAACATTATAATTCAAAACTTTATTAACATACCTATGACATCAATTGTCTATTTGTTTTGTGCATTTTAAATTTAAAAATACATAGGATTTTAGATTTGAAATTTAGAACTGCTTGAAAAAAGTATATATGTAGGTACATACATATGTATTTCATTTAGGTCCGTAAAATTATTCCTTTTTTTTATTATCTTATTATTATTGATTTCTCAAGCTTTTTTAACAATCAAACTTTTTCAACTCGATTTCGTGGGATCTAAAAACATATCACTTGGCCTTTTGTCTTAGCGTTTTGAATTTAATGTGAGAAAGGATTTTAGATGTGCAGATTTGATAGCTGTAAATAGTAAGTATACATGCCTCTGAATTGTTGTTTAAAGATAAGAGGTGAAAAAAAAAGAAAAGATTAGTGCAAAATTTATGTACTCATTAATTTTTTTTTGTTTGTAGATAATATAAAAAAGAACTAAAATTTAAAAAAAATTTTTAACATTAAAATTACTTAAGAGTTACAGAACAATGTGAGCTGTTTTCTTATCAGCTTAGATTAGATTTACACAATTTTCTATCACACAAAATTGTTTTTTAAATCGCTGTGCCTTTATCATTTTTATTTTAAAGGATTTGTCAAAAATTAGCAAGCACTAAGAAAAAGTTATGTATTCTAAATATAGCCACTACTAATACTAATTTAAACAAGTTTTACTTAAAAAGCCATTTAAAAAGTTTTTTTGTAGTTAAATGTTTTCTAAGTTTAATGCCCGTTAATTTAACAAAAAGATATCTAGCTGTGCACAAATATCTTTGGTACCTATAAATAAAATTTGAAATTTTAACACGGGGGTATGCCTTAGCTACTGCCTAATTTATAGTGCAATGTACTCCATAGATTTTTGTTGGTTAATTCAACAGGTAAACAGAAACAGTGTTAAATAATTTTTGATATATCCAGAAAAAATATACAAAAATTAGTTTGGACTAAGTTATTTGCCAAATTTACTTAATTTAGTTCAAAAGGTGAAAAACACAAATTTTGGGAAAGATTTAATAATTTAAAAAGCTAAATTAATTAGAGGAAAACCATAATGGTAAATTTTTAAAGTTAGAAAATGCTAAATAATTGTTTTGTAAAGATCTTAAAAACAAATCAACAGCATTAACAAAAAAAAAAAAAAAAAAAAATAAAGAGGTGTTTTGTAAATTAATCATTCAAACTGAAACTTAAAAATTTGCAAGATGGTTTTATAAAAAATTAATAAACGGTCTATTGAGACTTTCCAGATGATTTAAAACTGATGTGCTTAAAGAAGGACTTACGTGCTGTTTATAGAATACGAAAGGCGAAACGGCTTAAACGTTTTGTGTGTATTTTGTTATTGCAACAAAAAGAAAACACACACAAAACGTCCAAGACGTTTTCCCTATCGTGTTCAATTTGTAGAAATTACGGGCATAAAACTGTTTTCATTATTTGATCATTTTTTTTACTGGAATTATACATATTATATTTACATTAGCTTTGACGGGAGGAACTGTTCAGAATTCGTTAATTTTTTTTGTTTTTTTATTTTTCACTATTAATTATTTTTCACAGAAAATTAAGATTTTTAAATAGTTAAAGGAAAAAATGTGTAATTTTTATGTATAAAAAAGTCAAACAGAAAACTATGGCAACTTTGAAATAATTTATCTAAGGCTAGGCTTAATCAGGTAAATTTTATTTCCGAAGAGATGGAGTTTTTTTAAAGGACTTAAAATCTTTTTTTAACATTACCTTGTTGTTTCCACTTAGCACAGTGTTCAAAGCTATTGTAACTGAAGCTAACGATTTACTTTTAGCCATACTTATAATTACAAAAAATCTATTAAGTCAGCTTGTAACATCTTTACCATAAGGCCTGGAATGAAATAAATAAGTTGTAGTAATAGCTCAGGTTGACGACGTTATAAGCAGGGCAGCAAATTCAAATATTAAAACCGTTTTTAATTCATTAAAGCAATATGTGTTCTGTTCGTCCGAACTAAAGAAATTTGACCTAAGTTCAGGTGTGTGTAAGGTTCGGTTTTAAAAATGCACGCTCGGTCGGGCTATAAATATTAGTCATTGAATATTTTAAGCAGTTTGTTCCTTTTAGCGGTAGAAAACTCAATGGATCGCTATTCGCGCACCGTTAAATACGCTCTTAAAGAAATAATCGACCAACATATAAATAATAAATAATTGAACGCCCCTTATAGTCAAAGGCCCTAACAATCAACTTTCTATATTAAAGATATTAAATTTATATAACCTTCCCAAACTTTGTCATTATGAAGTTTTTTTTTCTTTCAATATAAACATTATTGAAAATTTCCCCGTGACAGGTTTTAAATCGATAATTTTATTGTTTTCGATTTATTTGGTTACTTCAAATGAGGTTCCATTTTTAAATGTAAATTTATTAGTGGTGCTTTTTTTTTGTAATTTGCTAATTGTATTCAAGGTTCTCATACCAAGTTTTTTAATAGTGGCTGAGGTATATTAAAAATCTGCATCTTAAAAACTACACACAAAGAATTCTATAGGTAATATTTCCTAAAAACATGGTATAAATTCAACTAAAAAATGGTAAATAAAGGTAATATGCCTTAAATTTAAGCTGGTTCCCATGTTAAAAAAATAAAAAAAAGAAATTTGTCAAAGTTACTTACAAACTTTATTAAAATTTTTTTTCAAAACTATATCGTTTACACTGCATGTTTTTGGGCATAATCTAAATTTTTTTATATATAAAAGTAGCTTAAGGTAAATGGCGTTGATGAAGCAAAGCCAAGATAACAACCTGTTAATGAAAAGGTTTACGTTATGAATGTTTTGAATACCACACAATGACCAAAATCATAGCTGTATTACAAGTACTACTAGATTTTAAGTAGATTTAGACAAAATTAATCTAGTGCCCAAGTAGATTTTGTTTTGTGTAGGAAATCTTGCTTAAATCTACTGGATTTGACTTGAAATCCCACAAGTACTACATTTGGGGGCAATGTACATATTTGAACTAAAAGAAGATTTAATTTGGGCGCTTAACTTGGCGCTTCGATTTATGTGTGTCGGCCCAATTCTTTTTTATTGAAACATTTTAAAACGCAAAGCTTAAAGTAAAAAAATTATTAAGATAAACCCAAAACTTAGAAAAATTTATACATACACACAAATGCTTAAAGGGCTGTGCTTTACGAAATAGGGGTATTATTGCGTACAAACATATGAATATACTAATAGTAATTAAAAAAGAAGTTAAATGAAAAGCAAATATTTATGAATTTTAAACTTAAAGTATTCCCTAAGAAATAGGAAACAATTTTTCGGGGAATTTTAAATAAATATTAACAAGGTGATAAACTTGTAAAACATACGACAACTAAAACTGTTTTTCCCTATAAAATATAGAATAAATGCCACATAATGTTAAAAGTTTATTGCCTTAAAATTTGTTTATAATTTTTGTAAAACTTTTGTACACAAAATAAATAGTAAATAAAATTACTTAACATTAGGTTGCTAATTTTATTATTTTGCTTATTATTACTTAAACATAATAAGCAAAACAAAAACTAATAATTTTTACCCCAAACCTCCAGATTAATTTTTAAACATTTGTTGTTATTTAGGTCCATTTGAAATTTCGGGTTCAATTCGGTTTTAGAACGCGCGTTCAGTCAAGTTCTAATTTTTATATTTTTATGCTTATACTTATGTAATAGATACGGTTATGTATAAGTTAATCGTTTTGTTTATTTACAATAATTATTGCAAAGCAATTGGGGATATTTTTTTTATTTTGAACTCTTATTGATAAAAAAGATCATAAATTCCTGCTCTCCTGCTGAAAAACACCGCTAAACATTTGCAATATAAATAAAACTGCTTTTATTATTATTTTTTAAACGAATGACGTGACGAATGTTGTTCGCAATCTGTATTCAGAAGTCTGTAGGCCTTTTTTGAATCCCTTTAGAAAACAAGAAAATAATTAAGAAACTATAGGGTAGTAGTGACGAATGCTATTCGCCACCTTTACCCAGAGGCCCGTAGGCCCATTGTAAGTCCATTTAGCAGAGTTTAAAAGGACCAGTAAGAAAAACAAAAGAAAGCTTGTAAATATAACGATATAGGAAATAAAGCAAGGAATCTGTCAGCAAAGAGTTAAGAAAAAAGAAAATTTCGGTTTTTGCATTGCAATTTTATAAAGTAATCGATATTTATAGAAAACAAATACCTTTATTAATTATCGAATGAAAGAAATAAACTGTATTTAAGTCTTATAAATATTTCAGTTGCCATAAGCTTAAAACATTATGACGCATATTCAAAATAAAATTTTTAAGTTACAAAAAGGAGTTTCGAGCTAAAACAATTTTCTCTTCTGCATTAAAGTTTTGCCTCCTTGTTTGCCCTACGGTTTTGAAATTCATTTTTATAAAAAAGTAATAATTTCTCAACGTACAGAAATTCTAAACTACATAAAAGGTCTTTAAAGATCTATTGCGCTAAATTTATTTTAGTACCAGAAACACAGATCAGAGTTTTATGGATTATATTTAAAATATTTTGAAATATGACAGAGTACCTGCTTGCTTACTTTTAAAATAAGTTACATTTCCCATTGCATTGTTCTTTTAAATACCTACAAAATACAAATTTTTGTGATACAGGGGCAAAAAAAAAAAGAGAGGCAAACATTTTTTTAGAAACATAAAGCATAAATTTTAATTAAATCAGATATAAAGCTTTTTTAAAAAGTGTTAGATAATAAGGATACATACATAAATTTACAATTTTTTTCAAATTAGACCACATTGTAATATTCCCGGATAATATTGTTAGTAAGCTCCTTTCTTTCCTTAAATAATATGATTTATCCATATTCATAGCATGTTTTAAATCTTAACATATTTTTTTTATTAACTTCTGTTTTGTCCATACTGTAGTAATCAATATATTAGAATTATTTTCTACTTTTTTTAATTTTTTCTTGTGTTTATCTAAAATTTCAAAACTATTTGTGTTTCATTTATACATTCGTTTTTTCCATGAACTCTTTGTGGCTTTTGTGGGAATCACACACAGTACATACTAGAATTACTTGTATAGGGGTACAATTGTTGCAACTGCCGATGCTGGTAGTGCATAAAAGAGAACCTTTTATGAGTGTGCATTTGTGTAGCGGCTACAAGTTAATGTAATCAATAGTTGTTGGTATTGAAATCTTCTTTTCTTAACAATTATTAAATACATGTTTTGACTGATTATTGTTTTCTATTGCTTTATTTAGTACTACATTTGTGTTTGTATGTGGTAACTGGCTGGTGTTTGTGAGTTTTGCCGTTAAAAAGCATTGATGGTACATTACAATGTCACGTGGTATTTTTTTTTTGTTTTGTTCAAAATGCTTCTTTTGAAGGTGTACACAGACAAAGTACATATCTTACCACTTATTTCTTTTTGCGCAAGGTTAAACAAATAGGAAAAAAAATTAGTTTAACGTTTTTAAACATTATTTTTTTTGTTTGTTTTTAATGACTCAAATTTGCTTTGCAGAAATAAAAAAATATATGTATATGTAATACCTATACATAATTGGCTTTAGCATTACTATTGCTTGTAATATTTTTGCTTTTTAAGTAGTTAATTTTTTAGAAAATTTAAAAAATTTCCAAATATCAAAATTTTATTCATACTCTCTTCTCTTTAAGTTGTCAAACTTCATACATAAAAAGTCCTCTCTGTCAGTCACTTTGAATAATTTCACAATGGTTTTACCAAGGTTTTTGACATTTAACTGTTAGAGCAAAGCAAAGGAAACAGTTACGGTACCACCTTGTATAGTTGCACTTTGGATTTGACCAAGATACATTGAAAAAGTTAGAAGCAACTGATCAGCTGACTTTCCTCCACAATATGGTCTCTTAATATGTTGTTAAATTCGCATACAAGATAGCATTAAGCATACAGCCAAAACAATATTACAAAACAAATATATGACGATTTTTATATGAGGGTAAGAGTTGCATTCATGTCAAAATATTTTTGTTAAGCAAGGAGGCCACCTTTTAATTGCTTTTTGAACTTAGTTGCTTTTAAGAACTTAAATACATATAAAAAAATATCGCAATGAAGCTTATACAAAACACTATTTTGGGCATACGTTGGCTTTGAATGTTTCTTAAAAATTTTCGGACTAAAAAAGCGTGATCTACGCAGAAATTCTAACGGCAATGTCCACGATTGCAAGGATTGTATCCGTTTAGGATTAGGCTGGGATGTGGCCCGGTTAGGGCACCGGTGAGTTTTTATTATGGATTAAGAGAGGCATGGGTCGCGTTTAAAGTATAAAATAATTTTTTTTGTTTTACGTTATTGTATACTGAAGGCCTATCAACAGAAAGATCTTTTAAAGGTACATATAACTGAAAACATGTGTGTAAATCGTAAATAAACTCAAACTGAGCACTACAAAATTTTATTTAGCTTAAGCGTTTGAAATTAAGCCTGTTTTTCGTTAAAAACTTCAGATTAAACTTTATGTTTTAATCAAGGGCAGTAATTATTATGCCGAAATATATATGTATATATGTATAAAAAAAAAATTATTTCTTGATTTCTATAATTTGTCAAAAAATTATGTTTTTTTAATATTTATTATTTTTTTTTTGCTAGAAATATTTAATTTTTTTTTTTGATTTTGTACCATTTAAAAAATTAGCAGTAATTTCTGCACAAAATTGAAATAAAAAATATTTTTTCTTTTAAAAAGGAAAAAATTAAAATTTAAAAATTAATTATAATTTTTTGCAAATAATAAAGTAAAAAAAAATTATAATTATAATTCACTTGACCTGAGTTTTTTTTTTTTTAAATTAAAAAAATTTTATATTTTCGGTTCCTGGTTTTAACAGGAAAAAGAAAGTTAAAAATCAATTTAAAATATTTCTTTACATGCATATGGGCATTTCCATGTCATCGTACGTGACATTTGTACGCCTACAAAGTGGTGTAGATTTTGCAAAAATAGTGGTAACTGAAAAATTGTTTCGTCAATATGTTACATTTAGAGGGTACTATAATCTAAAAAAAAAATCATGACTTTGAAAACCTTGCCGGCCAAAATATCGGGCGAAAAAGGCGCATATCGTACGTGACAAAAAACGGAAGTGATGTCGAGGTGCATGTACATATATACGAAAATCTGCGAATTGTAAAAGTTTTTTTCCTTTCTTTAAGTTCTTACACCAAACTAAATATTTTTTCTTGATAATCCATAATTTTTAAATACAAAAAGATTTTTAGATGATTTTGTTACGAACAAATCTTAATATCGTTCGTGACATACCGTATGTGACAAATTTTTCTCTTATAGTATTTGTCTGAAAAAAAATAGTTTTTTTTAATATATGTATACATAACAAATTTAAAAAGAATTAAAAAATGTTTATTCGGTGATAATAGCAATAAAAACAATAAAAGGTTATTTTCATTTCTTACTATACACTATGTACTTGGGCACTGGCACTTAATTATTAAATTTTAATTTTTTCTCTTACTGAATACGCAGTTCGAGACACATTTATATACTGACTATCATGATAAGTAAACGAATGAAGTTTTCTTATTTTGGGATGGGATGGACATTTTGCCATTTTTCATGGATATGAGCAGAAAACCCTTCAATCTCTTCGGTAGCAACATAAAACAAATTAACTCCTTGCACATATTTATGAGCACATTCATAAAATGAGAAAGCATCTGGCAAGATTATTTTTTTGCTTTTACAATTTGCCAGACCTTTCTTTTAACAGTACCACCTACTCCATCAACTGCACCTTTACCATGTGATGTGGCAAAGAAGTTCCATTCTAAATGTTGGCAGCTATATTTGTTTACAAAAGAGGCATTACGTTTTAAAATGAATTTGTTTTTAAATTGAGCGCTACTCCAATCAGAAAATATGTATATAGACGATATATCTTCATATTGTTCGCTTATTTCAAGCATAGTTTTTGTAATAAAATAGTAAACATCAAACTTATTGTGTGTTAATTCGTCGATAACTATTTTTTTTGTCTTTTTTGGCTGCATCTGCGAACTTTTTTCGATAGATATGCTGTCTTTCAGCCTCCTTTTTCCGGTATTTCTTTATTTGTTCTTCGTTTTTCTTCAAGTCCTCCCTCCATTTCTTTGTAGTCTCACAGCTATTTTTACCCATCTTTATAAAATATTTATAACTATAAAGGATTTTGAAAGTATTAAATTGAATTGTGTTACTTACAATATCGTATGCTACAAACTTTGAAAGCCTATAAAATTTTTATTGCATCAAATTTAAAAAAAAAATCGATCAATATTTGTTTGCGAGATTTATCTTGCTTTGAACTTTTATTTTTAAATACTTGCGACCGGTCGAATTCAAATGATGACAACAAATAACGTTTTTGCATTACGTACGTGACATTAGAATATCATTCAAAGCAATCTATAAAAAATACCGCTATTCGAACTCTAAATTTTTAATTTCATAATTGAACTTGGCCACTGATGTTGTAACATTATTTTTAAAGTATAATTGGAATATAACAATTACCTAAATTTAGCCACTAGTTAAGACATAATAGTTAATTTCAATTTCTGGAAATTGATCAAAGAGATTACCAGTTTAATCTGCTATTCTTGCTCTTTTAAAATTATAATTAGCTATTAATACTTTTACATAATAAAATTTAAGTGTTTTATTGCTCTTTGGTATATTTAAAAAAAAGTTGCGATGACTTTTATTTTTCCAGCCGTGGTTGACATATTCATGGAAATGCCCATATGTAAATAGTAGAAACGTTGTAAAATTAAAAAAATTGCAATAAAAACAAAGTGAGGGCTAAATATAGAAGAGCGTAACCCGACTTTATTTCAACATCTCTAAAATATGGATAACATGTCGACATTAACACATTCTTGCATATTTACATACCTTCAAATTAAAACAGATTTTGGGTCCAGTTGACCACGACGACTTAATTGACTGCAGCTTAATTTACGACGATGGCGACAACGACTTTCGTAATAAGGATAAAAATTTCTTATTTTAGTTAAAAGAAAAGCTAAAAAGGTATGTAAGTATATTTGTATTTACATACATACATGTATATACATATGTATGTACATATCTACAATAAAATTCCACTTTATTGAAACATTGCCGACTATATCTCTATAGAGGACAATAAACAGTGTTGCCCGTTTTAAAATTCAAAAAGCGCATGTTATAAAATAACAAAACACTCTTTACGTTCTTAAATACTCTTTACAAAATCTACTAAACTGCAATCTGCAGAAGAAATAAAAAGAAGAGTTTAGAAAAAAAATGTAAAAGAGTACTTTAGTTTTAGTTGCTAACCATAGTTTAAGATACATTTTTTCATCACAGATACACAAGTATGTACGTATGTATGTATGTGTTTTTTAATGCATACACTTCCATTGAGAATATACTGTAAATTGCCGAGTCTAAGAGTATTTTAAAATGTTGGGCAAGATTTGTTCGCTCACAAGTATTTTAGTTGTCAAAATAAAAAAAATGTATTAGATGAGTTTTTATAAAAATCGAAAAAACTTGTATTGTACCTATACTGAGTTCTTATATTCGCTTTTAGTCGTTTGCCTTCGTTGTATTGGTTGTAGTCGTTGTCGTCATTTCAATTGAATCAAAAGTAAGTAAAAAAATCCCAACTAAAAAATATTTTTTTACTCACTTTCAAACACAAAAAAAGATGTGAAAATAATTAAATATTAATTAAATAACTACATAATTTATGTATGGGCAAAAAAAGAAAATTTTAATATATTTTTGTAAATCAAAATGTAAAAAATACTTTTTGCCTTAAAAAAACTATTGCCTTAATTTTTATTCAAAGAATAAAAAGTGTATAAAGCAAAAATAAAAATCGGGGAAAAAAATTCTACAACAAAATCTTGCCACACGACCTAAACCTCCCAGTGATTCATTTACGTCGGCCAATCGATAAAAATACTACGCAAAAAGATTTTTCATGGTTGTAAAACAGAGCAAACAATTTAAAAATCTTTTAAAGCGGTGTGAGTGTATGTGTGGTGCTAGAAATATATAAAAAATATTAATTATTAAAGAATATTTTCATTTATTAATTTAATAATTAAATTGATGTATAAAGTGTTTTTTAAAGTTTTTTTTTGACAAAAAATGTGACTGGTAAAAAACTAAAAAAACATACATACGAACATACATGTGTACAAGTGTATTGAATGTACGACTGCTATTGTTTTTATGTATGGGAAGGTGTTATTTTGTTTATGTGTGTGTGTGTGTTTCCATATCTACTCATTCATATCAACTATAAAATATTTTAACACCATAAGTATCTGTGTGTTTTTTGTTTGCCAATGTATTGGTAAAAGTTTTGAGTTCTATACTCTTCTTGTGTATGAGAAATTAAATGGGTTTGGTTGTGTATATTCCTATGTATATCGTTTGATCCATCTATTCATATGTACAATCTATCTGCTGCTAAAATTCGATATCGTCTTTTGAACTTGGTTGCCAATCTTCATCTTTCTTATTGGAAAGGCTATGGGTTTTTTGCAAAAAAAAAATATACTTCGTATTAAAGCAAACCAAAATGTATATTTGTGTGTGTGTAAAGAGAAGACACATGTCTATGGGTTTAAATGTGTTATAACAAAATCTAAAATGTAAACTGTTTCCCACTTTTTTGTAAATATTTTTGAATCTGTCCAAACCTAACTGCCTAAACTAACTTAACTGGTAAGGACCGTATTTCCAGAATATTATATCTCTATTTTAATTTCGTAGTGATACAATGAAATTTTTTTAAGATCCACAAACGTACTTGCATTAAATTTTTTCATGAAAACCATTTTTTTAATGATATATGTAAGTAAAGTAAACGGTAATTGAACTTTGGAAAAAATTTATATCTGAAGTTAGACAAGTCAAAGTTACAAGAAAAACTGAATAAACTTTTCAAAAATTATGATCTACAAATCTGGTAAAATGAGAAATATTTTCCCTTTCTTTTGACTTCTTCATTATAAAGTTTTTTCCGTGTAAAATAAGTTCCTTGAGAAAATTTATAACTCTTCCGATTACATTTCTGCATTAACACAAAAAAAAAAAAAAATAATAATAATTATAAGGCTATGCTTTTACATATTTTAAATGTTTGCAGACTTTATAAAATTAATTTGATGACTTTACATCTTCTTAGGGTTAAACGCCAAGACCTTTGCTTACCGAGTAAGTTAGCATGCAATATTGGAGATGAAGTAACACTAGTTACTTTGCCGAATAACAAGTTATTTTTGTTAAAGTTGTCTCGAAACTTGCGACCCCCCACTTACAAATGTGCATTAAAAAATATTTTAACTTTAAGGTTTGGAAAACCAAATTGTTGTACAAATTCGATTTCCTAATCCTTTTTTTTGCATATAAACTTACATTTGTAAAAAAATTAGGCCTTTAGAAATACTCGATTATTCTGCTATTATTATCCTCATTACCTTGTGACCTATGAAATAATGAAAGCCTATTACTTAATTTAAAAAGATTTTACTGGGTATGTATATAGGGCCTTATTAACAGATTGCACGACATAAACTAAAATTTAAACAATTTTTCATTACGTTTTGTTTTTGTTTTAAGACGTTACCTTTAAGAAAAAAAGGGCGATAAATTTAATGGTTACTGAAATAGTTTACAAAATAAATTTTTTGAGTTAAGGATGCAGAATTCTTGGTTATTTTATGTTCCAAGGAATTTGAATAAACTCTCGCTAAAACTTAAGTTTTGGTCAAAGAGAAGTTAATCGATCAAAATAATAGCTTTTTTTAAATGTTAAATAAAAAATCTTCCAAAAAAAAATTTAGAATTAAATTTAAGAAATTAATAATTAAAAATTTTTGAAGAATTTTTAAGGTGTATTCTTGCTTCCTTATATATTTAGAATTGTTTTTTAAATTCGAGTCACAGAAGTAACACCATTTTCAATTTAATTTACAGTTTTTTTTACTTTATTTAAAAAATTGTTAACTTAATTTTAGAAACTTCGAATTGTGTTAAAGAAATTCAAATGTAATAAAATTTTAGAATTTTTTAGTTCAATTTCAGAAACTTTTACTCCCTTATTTTCTAAAACGCAACTCCTTAAAACAAAAACAAAATATTATAAAAAATTTTTAAAATTTTGGTTTTTTTCCATACAATTGTTTTTGTAATAATGCGTTGGCTTTTACGTAATAATGCCCTTATTTTAATTTCAAAATTCTGAAAAAAAAAAAATTTTAATAACAACTGTAAAATACTGAAACACAAATTGAAATTCGGAAATACTATTAGAAAACTTTTAAATAAAAAAAGAGATTTCGATATACAATTAAAAAATTCTGAAATTGAATTAGGAATTTCTAAAATTCAATTAGAAATTTCTGAAACTAAATGGGACATTTCTGAAAATAAAACAGAAAAATCTACAATTTAATCAGAAAGCTCTAAAAATGAATTAGAAATGTCTGAAATTTAGTTAGAAATGTTTAAAATTGTATTAGATATTTCTAAAATACAATTGAAAATGATAAAACTTAAAAAAAACTTCTTTTTTGTGATTTTTAAAAAAATTAATATATGTATTTGATAAATTAATCTTAAGGATGTAAAAAAAATCTGAAGGTATGTTCTTGTGCAAAATTGAAGCCACAATACCTTTTTTTTTAATATTTTCGACAAATGGTATCCCTATTGTTAAAGTTGTCGTCAATTGTACATACATATATAAATTTATTTGTGATTATGTGTATGCAATGTATGTATTTTCTTTGAACGTTTTCAAATAAATTTTTGCGCATGACTTTTATCTAATATTAAAAAATGTACATTGGGTGTAGTTAGTAGCTTGTTCTAGTTATGGACATATGGACAAAGGTACGTACATACAATGACAGTTATAAAATATATCTTTTTAAACAGTCAGTGTCACAAAAATATAAATTTAAGGAACTTTACCATCCACATGTATATATGCATAATTTATAAATTATTTAATAAAAAGGTTAACAAATATTAGCGCTAATATTTTACATCCCCGGTTTATACGCGCACACATACTTATTTACGTTTAAATATTTCTATTCTCATTTAGCTCTCTCTTAACAAATTAATTTCTAATAAAATTTGTTCTCCTAAAAAATTACTTTTTATTTTGTTTATACATAATTGTTTAAATGTTTGTCATATGTTAAGAATATATGGCACACTAAATCAAAAACAGTTACAACTCGAAAATTATAAGAATTATTTCTGTTTTTTTAAATCAGCTCTCAAATCTTAAGTGAACACAAAAGTTCCGTTTGTGCAAATCAACTCATGATTATGAAAGCAGAAAATTAGAATTATGATTTTAAATTGTGACTGTTTTTGATTTAGTGTGCGATATGTACATATGTATATGCATGTATATTTTTGTTTGCGCTTTTTAGTTTGCAACATCGTCTGCATTATACTAATACATACTGTTACCTTAAACTTAAAAGGGAGTAACTGCGTTTGTGTTTTGAGTTTTTTCTGCATCATAAGCTTATTCAAAGCATTGGTCATTACAAGCTATAAATTTTTTAGCAGCATATGGATTTCGCGCAAAAGTAACAGCTCATTTTTTGGAAATAAGATTAGATCTTTCCAATTTTGAATACCCTGTTCTAGAGTTAAGCGTTTCCCAGATAGAGTGTTAAACATCGGTCGACCAGAAAAAGTTCTAAATATGCATACTTTTTACATTCGAATTTGACGAATGCTTTCTTCAAATTATGTTGCAGATAACTCCCCTGAACTTAAAAGCGGGAGGAGCCAAACTTCCTAGCTATTTCTTTTAGATCGTTTTTAAAAAGTGTAACAATATCTGGTTGAGCGTTGTCATAATTAAATCTTTTGCCGAATATATATTTATTGGTTTTACTCCTGCCAGGAGCAAAGGGCCAAAACCTAGTTAGTGTGCTCGATCTTAAGCAAAAATTTTAGCTTCAATTCACCGTTACTGCAAATAAGACAGCTCTGCTTCCAATAGCAGCTTCCACGTGTTAGCTGGTCTTCTTTTACTGCGACTGTGTTTTAGCATTAAATCGATGATTTGTCTCGGCTGTTTGCTCAAAGTATGGGAAACCCAATTTCACTTGCTTTTACAGATCTCGGTCCGAATTCGTTGTTGAAGTGTTTCATACCAAAGCTGGACATTTTAAAACGTCTTAGCCCAATAAATATGGGGCATACATACAGGCCTTGGATAAGCTTGAATGCCCTTGCAGTCTTGTACATCCCATATAGTTTCGTGAATTAGGACATGATCAACACACACAAGTTTTTAATCATGGAAGACAGCCTGTTTATTTCTGAGGGCAGAGGATAAACTGGCTGATAGTCTTTTGTTAGCCCAATTCTAACTTCAAACAAATCAGTTAGTTTAGCATGGTTCCCTGTCTGGCTAGATTTTAGACCTTTTTATAGACCCAAATTGGAGCATAACATTAACGGAATGTATGTTTGGCTTTGGCATCGATTCGACTGGGCCTCACCGTAAAAATGTTCAATTCAAAATCTCAATTATTTCCCGTTTTTAAATGAGGCCTGTTGAACTTAAAACTAAGTAAAAAGCTGAAAATATTTATACGGCAATAAATACGAAATTAAATTATTGTGAATTTTTGTTGGTTGATTAGGAATTTAAACGAAATGTTTTTTGCTCGTTATTTGTTCGAATATTTAAAAAATTTTAAAAAGTTATATGCTTGTTCGAACGAACAAAAATAATTGACAACCCTAGTTATTGTCTTTTGTAAGTGTAGGGTAAGGCACAAAATAAATAATTAAATAAATAAATAAATTCTATGGAATTTGTAGAAACAGCGGTAACGGCTTTTGCTGACAATAAAGTTGCGGCCTTTGGAGTTCCTCTTATATAATTATAGTTTGCAAAACATATCCATGTAAAAGAAAATATGTATATATTTTTGTTAACAATATTACAGTCAATCCAAAAGTATGCTTCGAATTTTTTGTCATTTACTGTCTTGGATTTTAGGTGACGATGTGTACATAAATATCTAGTATTCATTAGTCTAAACTGTTGATAGGTATGACGCATACTTGTTTCCATTAAACTTTATAAAAGTGGTTGCCTATTCAAAAGCTTAAAAAGAATATTTTGCTTAACCAATTTATACAGTTGGTTAAAAGTTGTGTTTTTTGAAATTATTTAATTACTTAAATTTTCTTTTATTTTGGTGCATACATATGTATGTATGTGGTTTTTGCCAATTGGCCTAAAAACTAACGGCGCCAAAATTTCTCTGATGTCATTTGCGTTTAAGTTCACAAAGAAAAACATTTAAATAATAAATACTATGTAAATAAAATGTCTGAAAAATATATATGCGGGTGCTTTGTTGCAATTTTCTATTTCAAAATTTGAATCTTGAAAAAAAACCTAATATAATGACAGGATATTTCCATTAAATAATTATTTTAAAAAGGTCAGTGTTTTCGCTTTTATTTTAATTTATTAAATTCTTTTTTTTAATGTTTTAGTTACTTCATTTCTTCACTTGAAATTAAAAGTTAGCACAAAAGCAACAAACACAAGGTGATCTTGAATAAACCATATGTACACGCGTTTAACATTCGTTAAAAGCACGCATTTTGTTTTCTCAGCTACAAAACTACACTTTTATATCAGTAAAAAAGAGAAAACATTTATTTTTTATTTTATGATTCATGATTTTTATGCTTACACAGACATTCTTATACTCATTTATATTTCCCGCACATTTATTTCTAAAAATGCTAAAATGAGTATTTAAATTTCAACATATTCAGTCATTAAAAAATCGTTTTAGCCGGCATTTTTAAAATCTCTAATCCATCATTCGTTGCTGGTTAATGATCTACATACACATGTACATAGTAGGTCTGTATAAATAGATGTATATATTTGCATACATACAACATAGTATTGTAAACAATAAAAATGATCAGACAGAAATGTAATAAAAGTATGACCTCCCTACCCTCAAATGAAATATAAAAAATTCACTTTCTTTGTAAAAAGAAATCATCAGTGAAAAATTAGTTTGATTGTTACTCTTACTCTATATTTTGTGCTGCATATTGAGAAAGTGATGCCAAAACTATCTTCTACTAGATTAGAGATTTGTAGTTTATAAACGAACTAATTTAATTAAACTACTCAGTAAACTGAACATTTGTGTGAGCGGGTTAGTTTAGGGAGCGCTTTAAGCTTCGTAGTTCATTAATTTTTTCTTTTTGTTTCTTTTCGTTTGTAGCTTTTTCTCTTCATGTTTCTTTGAGTTAATCTTCTGCTTTGTTCACCCTCATTACTGAGCCAATAGTTTAATTTGTTCAAAATGGAAATTGACACTTTTTTTGTTTTATTACCCAAATTTACATATTTTGCACATTTTACGATTTTAACATTTTCAATATAATATGGTTTCGCTTAGACATGGTTGCTATAAAACTGTTATACTGACCTACCAAACCAACTGAACTACTGATCTTATTGAACTACTTAACTAGAAGAGTGACCTTGTTCAGTTAGGTGAGCTTAACTATACTAGGTGGATTCCTACATGCAGTTTTGTCATCTTTTAAAATTAGAAAAATTACATACATACTTATGCATATGTACATATAAGTGACAAGTAAAAGTGCTTTATTTGGCTGTGGCAAATCTTACATACCATTCACAATGGTCTTTTTGTACACAGAGTCAACTGATCCATCCAAGTTGTTTTCAATCCGTAAATAGTAACCAATTCTAGCTTTTGAAATAGAAAACTTCATTAAATTTGTCCGTTTGTGTGGTTGATGCTTCTAATAGTGCTTCTATCCAACATTTTTTAATAAAGTAATTTAATTACACTTTCTTACAAGTAAGCTTAAATATAACATTTTAGCATATAAACATTAATCGTGCCAGTTAAGTTTAATAAAAACACAAGATTGTTTTACTTGACGTCTTTATTATTCTATGATGGTCTTAAGACTGAAATCTAAAAAATTCTCCCATTCATACAAAGTAAGAATGTGAGAAAACAATATTTCTACATTAAACTTATTTTGCTAAGGTAAGCAAATGCAATGCATCATATTACCTGTCTGTAAAAGTGTGGGAAACCAAAATGTAATCTGAAGCTCTTTGATTCCCTACACTTTACCAGCCAATATTATTGGTTTGGGAAATGGGAATGTAACTCCTCCATCCCTTGTCTAAAACACTCCTGGGTTTTAGTGTAATATAACTAATAGCATTTACATGATTAAGTATGTATTTAACATTTTTAAAGTTACATACATTTTTCGTTCTTTCTTTTTTTTTTTTTTTTTTTTTTTTATTTTTTATTTCTTTTTTTTTTTTTTACATACTTGGTTTGTATTTATCTATGATATCTTTTATGTCAGGATTCTGAGATATAGTTACGACTTGTGTTCTATTTGTACCAGACTTTCTATTTTTTATTACAATATACATTAATATGAGTACAATAGTGATAATTAGTGTTGTGTTTAATCCATATGAGACCTTACTATGGACTTTTAATTCATTTATTTGATTAATATTATTTTTATGTTCCAACACAATGTTTTCAAATTCTACATTAGGTTTTGTTACATTAATAATTTGTGTTGGTGGGAAAAAGAATTTTTCGTTTATTATCTGCTTTTTATTTTTAAAAGTTTGGTTATCAATTGTAATACTACAATTATTTATACTTAATAGGTAGTTTCCTGATAAGCTTAGATTTCTACTGTCACAATTTTGTTTTAGATTAATTTTTCTAGCATTTTTCAACAGAATAGTTTCTTCATCTAATTCTATTGTTTCCGTTTTGTTATTGAATATATACTTACAATTAGCTTTAATTGAACAATGGTTGCTTTTTTGGAGATGTTTAAATATACAATTTTCCTTATAGTGTAAAATAACATTATTAATTTCGATAATATTTTCATTAGGTTCATCAATTTCCATATTATTTGAGTTTGGTACTGCGGTAAGTAGTCTTAATTGTGTAGTTATGAATTTATCAGGAATTTGTATAGCTATTATTAAGGAACTGTCCCTGAAAGTCATCACTCCGATTTTAAGTAATTTTAGTTTATAAAAATCAATATTAAAGGTTTCGATTTCTTTCTTTGTAAATATACTAGGGTGAATAAAATTGTTTTTTGCAGATGCAATATTGTCTTGAATTTTTTCTATTTTGTCTTCTAATACATTTAATTTTGAAAATTGGTCTAGGTACAAGTACCGTTTCACTATTTCATTATTATTCTTCCTGACTTGTTCGAGAGCGGAGTTTATATTATTCCTATCTTCCTCTATTGAGTTTTTTAAATTAATAAGTGATTTATTAAATGAGTCATTTATGATTATCTGGTTGTTTATTGTCTTTATTATGTTCCTATTATTTCCTTCGATTGTGGAAATATGTTCCATAATTTCTGTCCTGTCGTCGTCGTCCATTGTTCCAAAGAGCCATTTTTGTGCAGTACCAAGGATATTTATCAAGCCTCTCTTTTCCCTCTGTTGTTTTGGTTTTATTGTCAAAATTTTTTCATGTATAATCCGTATTTTTTCTAAAAGAATTTGCCGATTACTTATATCTATTTTTTCAATATTTTCCTCTAACATTTTAAGAGTTTCCAATATTTCTATAACATTTACAATATGAACCACTGTGTTAGTAGTATTGACTATTTCTACATCACCAATCTTGATGTCGATAAATCCATTATTGTCTGGTAGTTGGCTAATTTGCAAAAATCCCTCAGCATGAAAGGTTAATAGGAGTAGTAGTAGAATTGTTACTAGAGTCTGAAAATTTAGGATTTTTTTCTCTTTTCATTATTCAGTCATTATATATATTTTCTCTTCCCAGAGGACACGAAACCAATTAGGTTTCGTTGCTTAAAAATTTCTCTCTGAGATTTTTAAAGCGTCTCATCAAGTACTCAAAGTCAATATCCTCGTCATCGTTATTAAAAGTCGTCTTTTCTATACTGTCAGCTTCATATTTTAAAGGTCTTTTAATGTTATATTCATGTACATTCTGCAATGATTTTCTAACAAACTTAGGTTGTTCTTTGTGCCTTAGACTTCTATAATTTTTTACAAAGCCTTCTTCCCTGTTTTCTGTGTAGTTTTCACGAGATTTGTTTCTCTTCTGGATTATCCTAGCTTTCGCATCTTTTAATCTTTTCCTTATAATGGTATGATCGACCAACCTATTTTGTACCTCTAAAGGACTACATTTTATTGCGCTATGATAAGTGCCATTGTAGAATTTTATTGCCTTAAGAATCTGAGTATTTATTGGAAGTTTTTCTTCCAAATTAAGCGCTCTGATTCTTTCCGTGACAGTATTATTGAACCTTTCAATATCCGAATTACCGGTATGGCTATTCGGTTTCGTAAAATGATATTGAATTCCCTCTTGGTCAAGGTAACTCCTTACGTTGACATTATTGAATTCATTGTCTAGCACAAATTTGGTAACATTGCCCTTAATGGCTAAAAATGCCCTAATTTTTCTTACTAATGTTTGACTATTTCTGTCGATCAAATGGAATGAAATTACGTGTTTTGAGAATTTGTCGATAAAAATTATAAACGAGTGTTTACTGTTTACATAAGTATCGACGTGGATTATTTCGTTTGTGGTGGAAGGGGTTTCAGTCGTTTTGAACTTATTCTTTATTGGGTTTCTGTCATATTTAGCTGACGAACAAATGTGACAGTTATTTATTATTTTATGTATCGACAATTTCAGATGTGGATTATATATGCTATGCTTGATGCTCTCGTAAGTAGCGATTATACCTGAGTGTCCACTTTCGTATTTATGAAACAAAGATATCTGTCGATTGAGTTCAATATCGTCCTCAATATCTCTAGCAAAATAAGAACACTTGACTAATTTAAAATTATTTCTGTCGGGAAAATGATCTATCAACTTCAGTTGAACCTTGTAATATTCGTGATCATTTAATTTGGAAAATATTCCTATTTTTCCTTTAGTAACCTCCCTTCTCAAAATATTGGATATCTTATTATTTTCAATGTCATGTCTGTCTATATAAATTCTTTTATTGCCAAAAATCGTTTCGATGTCTTTCTCCTTAATATCCACTACAATAATTTGAGTTCTAAACCGATTTACTACCGTATCCAATATTGGAATACCATCATTGAGATCCTCCTCTTGAGAGTGTGAAGTCTCAACATCTAAAGAGCCCTCAATATTGCCTGTTTCGCCGCAGTCCATCAATTCCTCTGATGCATTTATCTCGTTTCCCTCGACATTGATTCTACTTAGGAAATCTGCAATATAGTTGCATTTCCCTTTTATATATTCTATCTTAAAATTATATTCACCTAAATCAATAAGGTATCTCTGTAGCCTAGGGCTTATGTCTTTGCCTGCATATTTACTTATAAGCCACTTCAGTGGTTGGTGGTCACTTTCTAGGTCGAATTCTTTCCCATAAATGTATGGCCTAAAATATTTAACACCCCAAACTATTGCCAACAATTCTTTATCAATTGTTGCATAGTTTGTTTCGTGTTTGTTCAACGTTCGCGAAGCATATGCCACTGGGTGACCATCTTGAGTTAAGACAGCTCCAATTGCGTTATTGCTTGCGTCAGTGACGATTCTGAAACGTTTCGAAAAATTTGGATATCTCAGTATGGGTGAACTCGTTATAAGTTCCTTAAGTTTTTCAAAAGCCACTATATAGCTAGGGTCATTCGTATTAATTTTCGCGTTCTTCTGCAAATACTTTGTCATTGGGTATGCAATTTTGGCGTAGTTGTTAATAAATTTTCTATAGAAACCCGTCATTCCTAAAAACGACTTAATCTGTTTCCCGGTACTTGGGAGTTTTAAATTCTGTATAATCGAGATTTTGTTAGGATCTGGTTTAATACCATTAGTTGTCAAAACGTGACCCAAAAACTGTGTTTCTTTCTTGAGAAAGTCACATTTGTTAATTTGTATCTTTAACTTAGCCTTCCTTAAGGTCTTAAATATATCTTTTATATTATTGATATGTTCCACCAAGGATGAGCTGAATATCAAAATGTCATCCATATACACTACACATGTCCTGTTTATGAAATTTTTTAGTACAACATTCATCAATCTCTGAAAGGTTGATGGTGCGTTACGAAGACCAAAAGGCATTCGAATAAATTCGTAGTGCCCAGAGGGTGTAGAGAATGCCGTCTTCTTTCGATCTTCCTCCCTAAGGAGTATTTGATGGAAACCTTTCGCCAGGTCCACAGTCGAGAAGTATTGAGCTCTGCCCAATTTGTCCAAAATACTGTTAAGGTTGGGCATGGGGTACCTATCTTCTACTGTAAATTCATTTAGTTTGCGATAGTCTATTACCAATCGCCATTTTTTCTCTCCGGAATTATCGGTTTTTTTTGGCACAATCCATAAAGGACTATTGTAAGCAGAATTGCTCTCACGAATAATGTTTTGCTTTAACATATCTTTTATTTGTTTGTTTATTTCGTTTTCGTGAATTTGGGGGTATCTGTATATTTTAGAATAGAGGGGTTTGTCAATCGTAGTAACGATTTGATGTTCTATTTGGGATGTGGCTGAAAGATTATCGCCTTCTACATAAAATAAATCTTTAAACTCAACAAGAAGACTGTTGATTGTTCTACTTTCCTCTTCATTTAAGTGACAGAGGTCAAGTTTGTCTACGATATTTGTCTTTGCAACTGGTTCCAATACACATATATTTTCATCAAAGAAAGAGCAGTACATTTCCTCGAAAAACAATTTGTTGCCAAAAATTTCCATATAACCATGTTCGTTATCTATTCTCGTCTTAAGGGGTATCAAAAAATTTTGTCCGATTATCCCATCATATTTATCATTGCAGAAATCAATTATTTTCCAACTTAAAGTTCCCTGAGCAGAAAATTCCCTTGGGAAGGGAGTTACAACTTTATATCTAATTATGTTCGTACCATTAATTGTTCTGTATTGAACGGGTTTTTTTAATTCTTCTATCTGGAAAATTTCCTTCAAAACGTGAGGCTTAATAATGCTAGTCGAAGAGCCAGTATCAATTAAAAATCGTATTTTCCGTTTTCCAATAGTGAGTATCACTATCGGTAATTGGTTTGGGGAGGCTGTATTAAAAAATTTACCTCTTTTTCCTCTCCATTTCCTATGTCCATATGTGTAGTTTGCCGATCTACACTCATGTGAGAATTTCTTGTCCTATTCGAACCTCTTTCGTCTATTTGGTTGTTCTGAAGGTGATCCCTCTCATTATACCTATTTGCCTTATTCTGCCAATTCCCCACATTATTATTCTGACGGTATCGCTCCTGCTTATTTCCTCTAAAGTTTCCACTGCCTTGTTCCCGAAAATAATTTCCTTTAGAACTACTACTTGGCTCAAATCGAGAGCTGTTTGTCACAGAATTTTCCCAATTGTTATTAGGGTTTGGCTCGGACTTTTGCCGGTTGTAGTTTCGATTAAAATTTTGTTGTCTGTCCGCCTTGTCCCTATAGTAGTTATTTCCGAATTTCTTATCTGCCTTATGCCTACTGTCAATAGCCCTACTGTCGTCCAGCAATCTAAGTTTAGTATATTTGTTTACTATGTCGTTTAATGTCAAACTTTCATCTAGATGCACTCTGAGTGGTCCATCTATTTTCTCAATTAATATATTCGCCAAGTCCCTGTCTACATTTTCTGACCTATACAACATAGATTTATTGTCATCCAGTTCGTAAATTTCGCTTATTTCATTTTTTGCTAATTCGAAACAGTGAAAAAGTTCTCTTAAATTACTTACTTTAATGTATCGGCACCTGTTGAAAATCTCAGCATATGATGTCTTCGGTCTGGCTTGGGCCCTCAACTTTGCTTTCAATTCATCCCATGAGATGTCTCCAAGTTGTCTTATATATGTTGCGAAGTCTGCGGTAATTTTTTCATTTACTATAATCTGTATCCCAAACCTTATCAATGCTGTGTTAGCTCCACAGAGATCTATTAACATCTCTATGGATTTTATGAATCCATTGATGCTATGGTTGGTACCAAGCGGTCTAATTTGCCGAAACTGCTGAATCACGTCTTTCGGTTCCATTATAATATAATTCTGCTGATGAATCTGCTGTTGGTGTACTTGCTGCTGCTGTTGTATTTGATGTTCTTGATGTAATTGCTGTTGTTGTTGTTGTTGCAAATGCTGCTGTTGTACTCGATGTTCCTGATGTAATTGCTGTTGTTGCAGCTGTTCACGTTGTTGCTGCTCTTGTTGTAATTGCTGTTGTTGTTGGAGGATTTTTTTCTCCTGCATTCGCAGGACCGCCTCTAATTCTGCGATCTTCTCCTGCATTGCCCCGTCGGCTTGATGCAAATCTCTATTTTCGTCAAATCTGCTCATGTTCTTACAGTAATTTAAATTTCTTAAATTTTATTTAATTTTTTTTTTCACCAAAGTTTGTTACAATAGTTAAAATGCCGTTATTGCCAGCTTATGCATACGAAATTTTAAAAGAGATTTATAATACTAAAATCCCGTTATAACTATTGTTCACTTAAAACTCAAAATATGTGTTTATTACGAATACAGCCGTTAAGTTTTTATTTAATTTTTTTCTTCACCGACTGCGCCAGTTAAGTTTAATAAAAACACAAGATTGTTTTACTTGACGTCTTTATTATTCTATGATGGTCTTAAGACTGAAATCTAAAAAATTCTCCCATTCATACAAAGTAAGAATGTGAGAAAACAATATTTCTACATTAAACTTATTTTGCTAAGGTAAGCAAATGCAATGCATCATATTACCTGTCTGTAAAAGTGTGGGAAACCAAAATGTAATCTGAAGCTCTTTGATTCCCTACACTTTACCAGCCAATATTATTGGTTTGGGAAATGGGAATGTAACTTGCCTCCTAAAATTATGCTATTAAATATTATGCGCAACAACAGGCTTGTCATTTTAGAACTTAAGTGCTAGATCTAGCACTTATGTTTGTTACCTGTAGAACATTAAAGCACATTGCTATTAAACATTTAGCACTTTCATAATTTCATCTTATAGTAACACTGCGCAACAATGTTTGCCAATACGTCAAAACTACTAGTGCTTTTTTGTACCAAAATTAAAAAAAATTTACTTTGTATTTAAACAGGGTTTTATTAAAGCCGAGTATTTTTTTTCGAGTAAAAAATTTATAAATATGTTAATATTATATTGTTAACCTTTGGTAGTGTTATTGCGTGGTATAAATAATAATGTGCTCTTTTCGAAAAAGATTGAGCGATTTGTTTACAATGAAAAAAATTCACATAAATTGTACAAGACAATCACTCAATTGCCTTCAAAAAACAGCACATAAATCATTTTAGAAATTATTAAAAATTTCTAAATTTGATAAAAATTTTTATTAAAAACATGAACATGCATAGCAAATCTTTAAAGCTCGCTACAGTGGTCATTACTAATATGAAATAAGTTTACTACTTCAGTAATTGAAGTATCCTTGACTTAAATGCAAAAATTGATCGTGTGGCTACCGTGTAAGCCTGTTACAATGATATTTTAAGTTAAAATAAAGACGTTTCTGTTTGAGATTTTCGAAGCTGGCAATACGTATGTATGTATATGTATATATACATATATGCGTATGTGAAATAAGAAAAAAAAAAAAAAGAAGTACATATGTATGAAAAAACAAAATAGATTTATACTATGTTTTTGACTTTTTTGACTATTTAGGAAGCATTTTTTTGTAGATCGTAAAAAAGGGTAAAACAGCAAAAACAAGTGAGAATCAGAATTTTATTATAGCTAAAGTACTTCGCTCTAACATGCTGCAAAAGTAAACATATTAAATGAATATTTACTTAGTTTTATATTTTTTTTTTTAATATTTATTAATGTATGTATGTATATACATATGTATGTATTTTTGTATAAGAATTTGTTGTTTGCATGAACTGCGTGACATTTCACGGCACACACTGCGCAAGCCACAACCGGAATATTAAAGGCGGCGTTTCCGGGTCGCCTCATCTCTAGTTTTGGCGATTTACATTGGCCCGCAAGATCGCCCAATTTAACCGTTCCAAACTTTTTTTTGTGGGTTTTTAGTCCCGTGTGTACGTAACCAAGCCCGAGACCCTGAAAGCCCTCAATGACAACATTCGACATGAGTGCTAGAATCTGTCGCCCGAAGTTCTCGCCGAAGTGATGAAAAATGCCATAAAACGAGCCCGTATAGCAATTGTGACGGCGACCATTTGGCCGATATCATCTTCTCCATTTGACCAATAAAATTCTAAAGGTTCAAATAAGCATAATCGAAAAACAGAATCGAAGTATTTTATTTCGAAAAAAATGAGAGCCAAGCAACAAACTAGTTACCAAGCATTAACTTATAAGTTAAAAAAAATTAATGTTTGTAAAACTAAAATCCTAATCCTTTTTTTTTACTTGAAAACTTACAAATATAATTTCTAAGTACAATGCCAATAGGTTTTTTTGTAATATGTGAAGGAACAAAAACCTATGTAATACACACATTTTTGACGATTTTGCTAGAATTTATTGTTTTTAAATAACAGCTCTGTGCTTGGAAATTTATTTGTTAGATTTAAAATTCATGGGGAAAGCAAATTAACATTACTTGTTATTCTTTTTAAGTAATTTTTTTTCTATTGCGTCTAATTGTGGTCACTTTATTTTGAATAAAAAATTTCAAGATGTACAGTTTTAATGCGTTTACAAAAATTTAAAAAAAAATTTTTTCTTGAGATTTAAAAAATAAATATTTAAAAAAAATTAAAACTGAGTTTTACAAAATTAATAGCATTACATCCCTGGCGTGTGAGGCCTTCTTTTAAACTCAGGATAATAATGATGGAAAATTAAAATCAATAAAAAGCCCTTGCGCAATTACTATTTTTTTCCTCAGCTTTTCAAAAATCTCTTAACATATGACAGTCACATATACATTGAAAAAAGCAAGAAAAATAAGCACTTATACTTGGAAACATTTGGCCATAAATTTTTGTTTAACCGTTTTTATCTTGGCCTTTTAGTTTTTTAAGAAAATTGAGCAACAACTGTTAACAATAAAAATCCTTAAAAAAGAATTGATTTATTTTTTGTTGTTTGTGAGTTCGCACGTAAATATTGCATTTAGGTTTGGGGACAGGATTTGTTTTGTTTTATTACACGGCAAATAAGGTAATACATATATTTAAAAAAACTTTGAAAATAACTCACATCAATTGTTATTTGTAAAATAGTTACAAAAAAAACATAATGAAATTAATACAATTGTTTTAAGAGAAGCAATGACATCGCTGAACAATTTTTTTTTAATGTTAGGGTCCAATGCTAGCTAACCAAAAACAAAAAAAAGAAACAAAAATTATTAACTCTTTAAAAATAAAGACTTAAGTTTTTAATATTTTAGAAAATGTTAGTACACCAGACTTTGAACCATCTGTTTTGTATTTACATATAAGAGACCTTTATAACATATTTTACCCTTGAAATCTTATATGCATATATGGTTCAATAATATTACAAGGTAATGTTAAATCAATAGCTGATTATTATAATTGTAAGGGTACAGTAATATATTAGTTTGTCATTTTGCAATCAGCAAAATCGGTTACTTATTTACGGACCGAGAAACATAAAACCAAAAAGCTGAGATAGCTAATTTTTTATGTCAAAATTCACGTCTACATCTTAAAATACATATCTCAGTAACTTTTTTCACTTTTACCACAAAACTTTACATGAAGTCTTTTAAGACGGCCAGCTAGTTTTTGTAGTTTTGATAGGAGCAAAAAATTATCTTTCGACTTCAAACTTGTAATAAAGTAATTTTTGATTGTTTCCCTTAAAAAAAAACAAATTTATAATAATTAAATATATAATAGGATCAAGGGGATTGGTAGCCCCCTACAAAAGGAATTATATCCCAGAACCCATTAAAAAATATCCTCTTAAAACCTGATACAAAGTGATTTTACTTTGATATTTACATTTTATAAATAACTATTAGATCGGATCATTGAAGGTACAAACAACAAATGTTAAGGGTATATTAAATTCAATAGAGCTTTATATATCGCGCCAATATAAAAAATGTAAACAAAAACAGTGTTTGATATATTGAACGAACAATTAACTTGAACAAAAAATTATTAGCTGTTTCAGCGAGGTCATCTTGTGTATTATTATTTAACTAAGGCTTTGACACAACCAAGGTAAATTAATGCATCAGTTGGTGGTGATCAGAGTGACCGCTCGTCGACTAAAGTTGCATTTTGCAACCTTTTCAAGGGTCTGTGACTTTTTGTGCGACTTCTTTATGCTTACACTATTTTGCCACTTTTTTAAATTTTTGCAACTTTTGCCCCTTTTTTTACGAAAGTTAAACAAATTCTAGCATATGCGCTTACATAAACACATACCTGGCATATGTGACCATTTGTTTTATTCCCAAATATCGCATTCCATAGTTTTTTGAAATTAAACATGCTTAAAGCTTTTGGCATACAGTGTGTTGTTTAAAAAAAGATTTAAATAAGCCATTGTGACCAAATCGTTAAAAAAAAGTTGCGTATATCACCCCACAGCAGCGCATGTGCTTAAAAATTTTTTTCTAAGTCAGGGCTGATAAAAAATAAATTGGCAAACAAATTGAAAGTTACGACCTGTAATTCAAGGCCGTCAGCTTTACATTTATTAAAAACTGAACTAGAAGACTGGATTCCAGGTGATGAACTAAAACACAAGTACAGAAACGAATTTTCAAGTAATATGAAAAATATTGAAAATATGAACTTGTGTATTATTACATTACATCCCTAGAGATAAAAAAACCAGTGGGTAGTTTAAATGTGCTATATGTTTTTTACTTAGACTTGTCTGTCTGTCCTTGTTTCAACCAAATATAAAAAACGATATTCCGACATTTGAAGAATAGTGCATTCAAAAATTCGTTTTTAATGAATGTTTTCTTTTATATACATTTCTTATTTTTAATTTATTTTGATCAAGTTTTTTTGTGTTGTTGAATTATTGTTCTGTTTTTGTTTTTATTAGTTGTAAAAACATTAATAAAAAGTTGAATAAAGGCATTAAAAAAGTGCAACTTTTTTTTTCCAAAATCGACTTTTTTATGCGACTTTTTCCTAAATCGACTATTTGTGCCACTTTTTTAAAATTCTCAGCGGTCACACTGGTGGTGATTTTGCAACAACTAATTTGTGGTGAATAAAATTATCGTTTTTGTTGTGGTTTTCGTTGGCTCATGTGTCAAAAAAGATATGTAAAAGTGAACAACTTTGACAACCCAGCCTTGATTTATGCATGAAAAAAGTAGATCAGCTGTGCTCGTAACACCAGCCGATCAATATAACTTCACCATAGACACAACCTTTTGTGAACGTTGGGCTACCTGTTTTTGGCGTTGCGAAAGTATTTTTACAACAACATTAGTCCTTTGTTTTTATGCTTGTGGGTGTTGTTGCTGCTATCTAATGTATTTTCCTGTTGTTGTTCCTTAAACATGGTGAAATAATACACAACGTATTAGAGATACAACTACAATAGTGCATTGTAAAAACATCCATGTTGTCAAAACACAGAGGTGAAATTTTTTTTTGTGTGTGCCATAATGAACAAACCAAGGTGAATTAATGTATCAGGTGGTGGTGATTCTATTACAACAAAATTGTGGTTTTCGTTGGCTCATGTGCCAAAAAAGATATGTAAAAGTAAACAACTTGGACAACCCAGCCTTGATTTATGCAGTAAAAAAGTAGATCAGCTGCGCTCGTAACACCACCTGATTAATATAATTTCACCATGGAACACAGTCACGGTCACCTTGTGTATTATTTCACCATGTCATGCTAAGAGGCAAATTTTTTACAAATCTGTTTTATAAATGCTAAGTTAATAGAAATATTTTCGCCATTAGTTTTTTTATAATGTAACATTTTTTAAAAAGAGTGTTGTTTTCATCTTTTTTTTTAATTTTATTTATTTCTTAACATGGATACGCACGTAACTTATTTTAAATAGTACTTGACCCATTTTTTTATGTTACTGATTAAACAGTTGGTGGGTGGTTAATTCTTTATCTTTTCTCCACTTAACGTGTGACAATTCAAATGGAAAATAATTTTTTACAATTAATAGAACAGATAGTTAATCGGCCTTCTTTACTTAAAAATAGTTTTATAAACATGTTTGCAGAAGGAGTTAAAGAAAAAATTTATTTTAATGATAACTAAGATAATAGCATAAGCCTTTAAGATTTACCTTTTTTAAGTATCGAGTTACTTTACAAAAGAAAAAAATTTTTAAAGTTTAAAGAAGAAAGTCTTGTTTGTGGTGCTTAGTTTGGTAAATTATAAAAGATTTATATTTTAAAATTAAAAAAAAATGTTTTACACTGAGCAACAAATGAAGAAAAATACAAAAATCAAAAGATATAGTTAGGCTCTATATTCAGTTTGGCGAGATCAGTGACTACTCTTTTTTTTTAATGGGCCTTAAACATTTTGAAAAATCGGTGAATCCACCAAAAAGTGGTGACATTAGTTTTTGTTCAAAAGCTGATTTATAAGTTAATTTTGTCTTAAGCATTTCATTGGTTCTTACACCAAATCATCAGTAGACTGACTTTAAAGAGAAACACTTTCTGCCTTAATATAATCATTTCAATAAACTTATTGAGAATTGCTGCAAACAAACAAAGAAAAACTCTTACAAACTAAAATAATAAACTATTTAAATGATGCCCTTTATTTATAAATTTAATTTTTTATCTATGAAGCTAATACGTCTCTAAGGCCCTAAAGAGTAAGAGTTACTTGTATGATAATTCATAAAAGCTTTTCATGCTGCATTGCAACTTGCTTTATTATTTTTACATGTGTTTTTTTTTTTTTTTTATTTAATACTTAAAAATATGTTGCCAACCAAATACTTGACTCAAGAGAGTTTTTTTGTACGGGTCCTTTAAAAAACAAACATTTATATTTATCTGTTTGCTGAGTAAAATGTCTTTTAAAAAATTTTAACATGTCCTTTTTTGGTAATGCGCACGTGTATTAAGAATTGTAATCTCTTTAAAAACGAATTGCACACTCTTTTTAGGCCTTTGTAAAAATATTATCTCGCCTTAATTTTTATTTTCCTAGGCATGCCAGTGTTACCAGGTTGGAAGATTTTCTTTTAGATATATGGTATATTTGCATAGAAGCGTTGAAAATTTGGCTTATAAATAAATGATGAAAAATCCATAACATGTACATACTGCACATAACATATGAGAAAATTATTGGACGATAAAAAATTAATAGATAGAGAGGCAGAGAGAGGTTACAAAACTTGGCAACACGCTTTCAATGGCTAAAACAATGTCTGTATTACGGCTTGTACAAAAACTTCCTTAAAATTTTAACAAGTCTTGTCGGTAACTTTGTTCTATTAACACTAAACTCTCGCATAACCTAAAATAATACAAAAAAAGGCAAAAAATCTATATACATACCTACAGTAGAGACTTTTACATATTTATTTCATCAGACATTTTTCATAAAAAAAGAACAAAGTTTTTAATAATAAAATCAAAAATTTTCCAATTAAAAGCAAGATTAAATTTTTAAAAACCAAATATCATACAAAATATTTGTAATAAATTACATTCCGTCTTGAAAAAATTTTCAATTATAAAATATGTATATAAAAAAATATCTACATATATTTGTTTCATTAGTTAGTTAAATTAGTTACAAATACGAAGAAAATTTAAATTTTTATTTTCTTTACTGAAAAAAGAGAAACAAATTTTTTTTTGACCAAAAATTTGTATAAACATAAACTTTAAACAACAGTTATTGGGTTGTCAAGCTGTTAAAAATTTAAAATAAATTTGCAGAAAATTACCAGGTAAAATATATTTGTAGATTTTTTTTTAATAAAAAAATTTTTAATAGAGAAGATATAGGAAATAATTCTTTGCAAGAAACCACACCTTAAGGTGTTTTTATTTTTTTAAGTGTATTATCTACCATATTTGTCACACATTTATACTTTTGTTTAAATATAATATATTTAAAAAAATCCAAAATGTTTAAAAATGGGTAAAATTTTTATGTATGTATATACGAATGTGTGTATGTATGTATAAGTATTTGTCTCCTGGTATGATTGGTTGTATATATACAATGTGTTCGATTTGAAAACATTAAGTTTAATCCTAAGTTTTTTGAACGCTTTCCAAAAGAGTTGTTTTATAAGAAATTTAGTTTTTTTTAATTTAAAACGCACCCTTACATATGTACTACATACTTATGTACATACACATAGTTACATATAAGACGAGTTTAAAAATGTTCTACTACAGTAAAACTTTAATATAACAATACCTTAAAGGGATAGAAAAATATCTTGTTATAGCTATTGATTCGTTGTACATATGTTTCAAGGAAATAATGAAATAAAAAAAAAAAAACTCGAAAAAATCGTTAACTCTTTGCGGCGCGGTGATATAAAAACTGTACCATTTTTTTTAACCAATTTTAATAAATTCTGTGTTTAATGGTATACATATTTTTTAAATACAAGGTGGGCCAAAAGAAATCACCCTATTGGAAGATGCTTTTCTTTTTGTAAATGGCGACCAATGTCAAATCTGTTTTGACACTTGTTGGCTAGACAGATGTAGAATACAAGTCAACAACCCATGAAGCGATACACTCCCCAAGAATGCGGAATAATCGCGTCTATTTAATACCGTAACAATTTGTGGCGCAGTACGAATTCCGTCGCTGATTCCCCGATTGTCCTGCACCGACTACGCAAACACTTCGCCGTTTGGCCACCAACCTTGAAGAGTATGGAACCACACGAGACGCTGCCAAGAGTGACCGGAGCGCCCGTTCTGCCAAGAATATTGCCGCTGTTGGCGAGGATGTCGAGATGTTGCCAGGAACATCGAACAAACGCCGTGACTCGCAAGTAGCCATCAGCCGGTCGTCCCCAAGGCGAATTTTAGTCAAAGACGTGCGCATGGGTTAATTTCATTGTGATGAGATTTTTATTGAAGAATTTATCTTGGAAATGTTTAATTTCCCGACACTAGCCGAGTGTTTTGTTTTAAGTCATTGCGTTTTAGAAAATAAAGGAAGAAATTTAATTATAACGAAATTCGGAACACTGGAAAATAACTCGTTGGATGTGTGCTCTCCTTGCGATGTTCCAATTTGCAATATTAAAACTTCCAAAAATAAAGCCTTCATATAATCGCGGTGGTATAAACATCATTCCACATCCTTGCGCGGAATCCTATAAAAATATTTTTTTTTTACAAATTTCTTCTATAAATGAAAGCAAATGAAAATCTTTTTTTAATTGTTGGCAATTTCGCCCAGTGTGCCGGAAAGGGTTAAACTATAGTTGCTATATAGAGGTTTTACATTGCACTTGCAAACACATTCAAGCTTCCTTGTTTTGCTAACAGGGCTTTAACATTTTGCTTTAAATTTAATTATGCCTTTTTCACTAATAAAAATCTTTTATATGTATCTTTAATAATTAAAAAAAAATTAGCTTAGATAAGAAGCTAAAATATTAAAGCCACTGTTTCATAAAATTTTTGTTTATTTTTTTATTAAAAAAATTTATTTTTATATTTTTGAAATTTATTTATTTTATTATGTATGCATATTGTGTTGTGTGGGTTTTTTAGTGTTTTTTAAAATTTATTTTACAAGCATACATTCATACATATATGTATGTATGTACATGTGCCGCTTTACGCCAACACATTTATTAGATATACAATTCTATTTGTGTACTGCGATGTTACTGAAGGTATTAAGTTCTTGTTTTGCATAAAAATGAAATTTCAAATTCACATGTTAGAATATTTTCTTTTAAATAATAATCACACGTTAAAATCGTTATTAAGTAATAAATCAGGGGGCAAATTACGGCATTCGATTCGAATCGAAATTTAAAAATTCTTATAAGAATTCCTATATTAAAAGCATTGACAACTCGATCGATCGAGTAGAATTTCGATTCGAATCGAATGCCAGAATTTGCCCCCAGGTGGCGAAGTGCTTGTGATGAAGTATAAGCTGTACGCAAATTTTAGTCATGTTTTACAGACAGACGTTACTCCGTGTTCTGAACTCATTTAAGGTATAGTCGAAAGTCTGTTGCTTTCCTCATTGGCTTGGTACCAATTATAGTTTATCGCTATGTCGAGTACCCGTCAATTAGGGACTGTGTAAGTAATGGGCAGGCTGAGTGATAAGGAAGTCCTTTTTCAAACCATAACCCTTTTCTGGTATCTTGGGAAGTTATGCAAACGTGTAAAAACGGGTAAAAAGACATTTACTGATAATAAGAAAGCCAAGTTCCTACACCTTATAAAGAAATTAGCAATATCCAAGGTGGGGTTATTTAATACATTTTACGTTCTATTGAACATGTCACTTACCTAGTCCATGTGACTTTGCTGAGCGGTAGAAAGTAAATCACAGATCTCGATGTCATCCTAACTTAAAAATATAACTTAACTTATTCGTATAATGTATACAATCGCATGCACATATTTAAATTATTTAATAATACAACAACACTTTCAACACGGATGCAGTATAATGTATATCGTCACAAAAACGTTCTTTCTAACAAAAAATTTTAAATTAACTTTAATAATTCTGGTCTGCATATATAAAAAAATAAAGTTGATTTTAATTAAGAAATTTGTAATACGAATTAAATTTTTATTGATTCTCAGCCTACAAACAAATTGATAGCATCATTTAATTTATTTGTAAATTTAAAGTTTGCCACTACTTAAAATTCAGTAAAGAAATTTAATTAAAATGCAATTAAACTACTAATCAATTCTTCCTATTAATTTAATTAAAAGTGTTAGTTGAAATATTATACATTTAAAAAAATTTTTTATTGCTTTATTGATAATTATATTTATTTATACATACACCAGCCCCAACAACGACTTTGATCCAGGCCTTATGATTGCAATACGGTCGTTCTATCCACTTTACCAAAGACCACCATATTCAAAACTTAACTCAACAATCATATAAGCTCTTGTTTAGGTTTGTCTGTTAGACGTAATTAAATACTAAATGAAGCTTATTTTTCAGCACTGCTTAAAATCAAAAATATATCAACTAAAGTTTAATATAAAAACTAAATATTTTGTATCTTTTAATTTTGAACTTAAATAAATTTAACAGAGCTATTTAAAAAATTATCATGAAGCTAACTAGCTAGCTGCTTTGAGAAATAACGCATAACAAAAGTTTAAAGCTTGTTAGTTCGAACAAAGTTAGTTTTTGTAATGGATATTAAGTTAGTTTTAGTTGTCCATATGACACTTTTAATAAGCAAAATTACAAAACAATTTTTGCCATCATAAAAACTTTTTGTTATATTATTTTTTTATTTTTTTAACAATACTAACATTTTAATAATGTTAACTATTTTAGTTATACATATCGAGACATAAACGCCGAAAAGCCATAAGCGCCACGATTATTAATATTCCTTTTTTTAATAAAAATTAAAAGTTGGCTATCATTGGCATCATCATACAATTAATCAGGTATACTTGTCCCTGCAACAACTACAAAAATACACAACTCATATGCAATTTGTTTTTGCATTTAGAACGGTGATCCGCAAATCCCCACACGCGTGTGCGTGCTCTCTCTGAGCATTGAAGAGAGTAAGAATACAAAAATTGGTTTTGTAGCCTCTTGTGATTGATTGACTTGAAATAACACAAGTGGTTTAAAAATTTTAAGTGATGATTTTAAGTGTAAGACGTATCACGTCTTACGAGTCAATTACCAATTTTTATGATTTGTAGCTTTTTTATTCATAATATTTCTGCGTTTTTAAAAATTAAAGATTTTTGGGAGAATAACGTTTTAAAAACAAAATATAGTACACACTTTACATGAAGAAAAATGTTTTCACTAATTTCTCAATGACTCCCAAGAGCTTGAAAATATTTAAAATTGTATTTACACATGTTTAGATGTTTAAAAGAAAATTTTATTCCTAATCAATTGTTGATGTTTTGATCAAAATCGAGTAAATCGTTCTCAAGTTATGCTTAAATGTATCAGCGCATAGCCGTCTTACTTCAGACAAAATATTAGTAGGGCCCTTGAAAAATATTTGAGCCCGATAGAAAAAAACTAAGAGCAGAACTAAATTTACCGCATTGATTTTAAGGCGATTTTTACTGCAGACTAGTGTTACCTTTTCATATTAATTTTAATTATAATTTTTTTTTGCGCAAAGCAATGAATTCAGGGTTAACATTTTTAATTTTTGTGCATGAAAATTTTGTGAAAAATTACAAAAAAAACAATTAAAAAAACAACTTTTTGTTTGTTTATTTTTTTACAAAATTTTCATGCACAAAAATTAATTTTTTTAATTTTAACCTTAAATGCACTAGGACGCATTTGTCTTAACATAAATGTAGCATGACAATGAAACATATTGAATTAAATGCAATCTGTAATTAAGAAATAAAATTTTCTTCACATTCCATTTCACTGTAATACTTACACTTTAACCGAGGAATATAAAAAAAACCTTCTCCTGCAAAATTTAGTTTTTGGCATTTCAGGCTTTTTGGCGGTTATGGCTCGATATGTTGTTCATAATTTTAACTGAATTTGTTTTAATAAAACTTTTTTAGTTTTATACTTTGTTCTGTTTTTACTCTAGGTGCAAAAGTTATACATAATAATAAAGAAAAGTTATACATACTAATTTAATTTTTATTAAACTTCTATTTTGTAAAATATAACGCCTTGAAACAAAAACAATTTTATTAAAATCTTTTGAACCTGTTTTTTTCTAAACAATTGTTTTGCTCTTAAGCGTTGCAAATTTTTTTTATTCTAACTTCTATAGGCATGTTTTGCTGTAAAAATAATGTTTTAAAAAATAAACTTGCGTAGAGTTTGTTAAAGGGCAACAAATCAACCATTTATGTTACATTTTTAATAGTTCGATTCGGGGTTGGGTTAGGTTCAGTTTCAAAAATGCACGTTCAATTTGGGCTCTAATTTTTAATTCTTACAATGGGCAATTTTATCATCCCTGGGTAAACATTAGAGGCCAGCTGAAGACGTCACTAAATAAGGAATCATCTTGAATTTTCAATTCATTTCATATACCTTACGTGTGCACACACAACAATAAGTGATGTGCTGTATTGTTCGCCATCTCTTTTGTTTACTTAACTTAAATATTTACACTTAATATTTACACTTAAGCACACTTAAGTTGACAACAATGGCACATCAATTCATCATGATCACACATTTCAATTCATCTTGCAACTTTACTGTTGACGGGATGCTCCTGGTGTGATAGTTTTAAAAACGGGGGTTGAATTTTAATTTATGTATGTAATGTAACTCCTGCTTATATATATGTATGTTTGTTTATGTAGCCGTTCAACATTGTGTGTTATACACACAGTTTTGTTGTTGTTGACCACACATCATCACAGTCAGTTTTTTTGTCGACCACACATCATGACAGTATATACGTTGAATCAACAACAGTGCATCACACAAACTGTGTCAGCTACTCTACATTACAGCACTTAAACAGTTTAATCGCACAACAGTACAAGAATTAGAAAATCATCCGGATCTTGAATAAGCTTGAAATAGGACTTAATGCAGGCCTCTAGTTAAGATACATATACGGATTTCATTGATTTAAGTGGTAAAAGAAATCCACAATAAAAAACTACTGCCTTTAAAGACTTCAGAGGGTTCTTAAATGCTTTTGTTTATTTTTATAATCAACAACAAGTTTATTGAAAATTGTAGTTTAAAAAAAATTGATTTAAAGTGTAAGAACCAATAAAAAACAAACGTTTTAAAATTAAATTTTATTAATAACAAAGAATGGTTTTAAAAGGTTTTAAGTTGTGATTGTTTATGGATTAGTGTAAAATAAGTATAAAATAACAAGGGAATCAAATACAATTATCAATTTTACAATTTAAATTTTGCAAAATTAATAAATTAAATCTAAAATACATAAATACTTAATAATTTATTTCTTTTAATCTCTTATTTTAGATTTAGTCATACTGTGAGCGACGCATTCAGTTCAGTTTCGGATTCCTTATATTATCTCTCTTCAGGCTTGAACTGCATTTGAAAATTTTTGTGGGCAACCGTTTACCCAATAAAAACAAACGTTTTAATTTTTGTAAACTCTAAGTAAAAACAAAAACAAATAAAAACACATCAAAATGTCAACAGTCGATAAAGAGGAATTGGTCCAAAAGGCAAAATTAGCCGAACAATCTGAGAGGTAAGTCTTAATATAAGCAACTTGTTATATTTTTGATTTTTGCATAATTTGCTTTTTCTTTTTTTTTTTTTAAGATACGATGACATGGCCCAAGCTATGAAATCAGTCACAGAAACCGGTGTTGAACTATCAAATGAGGAAAGAAATTTACTCTCAGTTGCCTACAAAAATGTTGTTGGTGCCCGCAGGTATGTAATTCAAACCTTTTTTAGAATTTTTTTTTAATAAAACGTAGAAATAATGCTGCTTTTGTAAACAACCTTTTGTCATATACAACAGTATACAAAGGGATTTAACAAATATACGTACTCGGTCACAAAGGTGTAAGAAGGCTTTTAAAAGTCGTAAAAATTTAATACAAGAGTAATTTTGAATTTTTAAACATATTGTGAAAAAATACTTATACTTTTTTAAGCGCTTAATTTGATATTTTTGAGATAAAGGGTTTTCCAATAAGAGTGATATAATTTCTTTGAAAAAAAAAACACACACAAATCAAGTCGTATGCCATGAATGGCACTTTCAATATTGACTTGAGTCTGGTTTATTTTGAAACAGCAATTACTTCAAATAACCCCTAATGGTGTAAAATCACAACTTCAGTTTAGATAAAAGTGAGAGATGATTTTCTTAAAAAAATCGTTATCGTTTTCAAGTTGTTCCAAGGCAAATTCACGACGTTTACGATGGTCCAATGGCTTTAATTTTTGAATGAGAACAATTTTATACGGATGCAAACCCAAATCCTTTCTCAAAATTCGACAGGTTGTGGTTTGAGATAGTCCCGATTGTTGAGAACGTATTGGAATCGACAAATTACGGTCTTAAGCAACACTTGCCTGAACGGCAGCAAAATTTGCATTACTTGGAGCGGTTATTTGTCTAATGGAAATTGTACATTATGTATAAAATTTTTTAACAATTTGACGAATAGCAAACACACTTGGACGATTATAAGGACCATAAAATGGCAAAAGCGCGTGAAAAGTTACAATTGGAGAACGATTATTTTGATAATAAAACTGAATAATTTGTAAACGTTGTTATTGCGTATATCTGTCCATGATGAAATTGTACTGAATACAATGAAAAACAAATGACAGGTCATGACATATTACAAATGGCCGAAACAAAATCATATCATCCCTATTGGAAAACTTTTTATTAGAATCCCATTTAACTGTAAAATAAAGACAAATATTTTAATGACCAATTTTCAATATATGTATGTACATAATACATTTATATGTACATTAATAATAATTTTTAGTTATAAATGTAACAGGTTTTAGTTCTTGCATAATTATTATCATTTTGGAAAATTTTTTCAGATCATCGTGGAGAGTAATTTCTTCCATTGAGCAAAAAACCGAAGCCTCCGCCAGAAAACAACAGCTAGCCCGCGAGTACAGAGAACGTGTGGAGAAAGAACTAAGGGAAATATGTTACGAAGTTCTGGTAAGTATACGCAACTATTTTCCATATAAAAAAGTATTTGAAGCGTTTTTATAAACATTTTCTTTTTTTTTTCTTTTTTTTTTGATTTATTTAAAAGATTTTTTATCGTTTTCAAACTTGTTTAAAAATTTGAAATTCTTTTATACATATGGCCTTTGATTCTGCATTTCGATTTGCTTCAAAATTTTCCTTGTCCGTTTGCATTACTTTTTTTTTTTTTTTTTTTTTTTTATTTATTTTATTTATTTATTTATTTAACAAATGACAACTTCCACAACAAAACATGAGTTTTACAATAGTAGAAGCTTAAACTAGTAAATGCATATATATATAATATTTAACATGAATAAAGTAGGAAACAAATAAAAGATATAAAGTAAAGAAATTTAAAGGAATTTTAACAAACAGGAGGTAATAAAAAAAAAAAAAATATATAAAAACACAAGGTTTAAAATCAATGTTATTTATTCTATACATTTAATGAAAAAGTTAAGTTAGCAGATACAATACGTGTACATTAAAGTGCAATTAGGAGTAATGTTCAAAAATTCTTTGTTTAAAATGTAACGCGTTGCGGGTTTCCCTAATAGGTGGTGGAATAGTATTCCAAAGACGTATGGTGTTTATGAAGAACTGCCAATTAGATACTAATGTGTGATGTCTCAATTGTATCAAAGTATTATTTCTGCCAAAACGTCCAAATCTAATTCGATTATAAAGATGATCGGGCTCACGCGTTGTTATAATTTTGTGCAAAAATGTTAAGGCTCTTATTTTCATTAAGTCATCAAACTGGACGCCAAAAATTTTTTTTGAGTAAAAGCTAATGTGTTCATCATTTCCATAAGACTTGAGTCCGAACACGTATCTTGCTATATTGTTGTATGTAACATTAAGTCTTGATTTACTCTTCGCATCACAGCTTGAGAAAACCTCACTCGCATAGATTAGGGTTGGTATAAGATACGTTTTTGCAAGTAGTAGTCTGATTTTGGGTGGTGTACAATCTTGTGAGGGCCACAACGTGCGTAGCATTGAAAAAGTTTTCCCACAAGCATTTGTGACATGGTCTGACCAGGTTAGGGTGCTGTTGAAGATAACGCCTAAGTTCTTAGCTTTTTCCACTATTTCTATTTGCTGATTATTAATGTATATTTTAGGAACTTCAGTAATGTGTTTTGATCTTTTGTGAATTAAAATACATTTAGATTTGTGCGGGTTAATACTCAGGCCATTAGCAGATGCCCATAAGGAAACTCGCGTTAAGTCTTCATTTAATTTTTCTTCAAAATTCCCTTTGTTACTGCTGATGTGTAGTTGAATATCATCCGCATACATTCTTATATTGCAGTGTGTAAGCTGGTGTGGGAGGTCATTCGCATAAATAGAAAAGAGCAGAGGCCCGAGAATTGAGCCCTGTGGCACACCTCTGGTAACAGGGAGAAAATTTGATTTTATTGACGAATTTAACACTACACATTGCTCACGGCCATTAAGATAAGTCTGCATCAGTTTAGTAGCTGTTTGGGAGAAGTGCATCATTTTTTCCAATTTTTGAATTAAAATTGTGTGATCAACTGTGTCGAAAGCCTTCGAGTGGTCTAGCAAAACCAGCATTGCCATATGGCCATCGTCTATTTCTTTCCTAAGATCTTCAGCAACATCAGCAAGGGCGGTAACACAGCTATGCTTGGCACGAAATCCAGACTGTTTACAAGTGAGAAGTTTATGGCAGTTGACGTATTCAGTAATTTGTGTGTGCAAAAGTTTTTCAAATGCCTTTGATAAGTATGGTAATATAGCGATTGGCCGGTATTCGGAGGATGATTTTGGTATCGGAAGGATTTTAGCTCGCTTCCATCTTTCAGGATAACAACTCGTGGTAATTATGTGATTAAAAATGTGCGTTATCACAGGCAAAATGTGTGGGAGAATCAGTTTTAAAAAGGTAGGGTGAATGTCATCTTCCCCAGTGGCTTTCGACCTAATGGATGTGCAGCTTTTAAATACATCATGCTGGCTTACGCAATTAAAACTAAATTGACGTTCGGGTGGTAATTCGTCCACGAAATTCGTGTAATATGAGTGATCCGCGGGTGGCATAGGTATGTTTATAAAGTTTGCATTAATGAAGTTTGGATCTTGAGTTATGGTTTCCGTGGCCGCTTTTGATTTCACAATTCCAATTTCTCGTATTGTTTTCCAAGTTTTGTGTGAGCTTACTGAATTTGCAAATTTCTCAGCATAGTATGACGACTTGGCTTGCCTTATAGCTTTGTTTGCAGTTTGTCTAGCTGCACGGTAACTACCGTATAAATCAGTTGTTTTATATCTCTTCCAACGCGAATAGGCATTATTGCGCTCCTCGATTAAGCGTTTAATATGTGGTGTAAACCATGGATTTTGTCTGTTTGTTATTTTCTTTGTTTTTAGTGGCACAAGTTTGTCGTACAAATCTAGGACATGGTGCTCCAAAAAAGCGAGCTGTGTGTCAATAGCTGGTGTGTAATAAATGCAATTCCAATCTATTTTGTAAATTTCCTCATTTAAAACGAGATGGTTAACATTTTTAAAATTGCGAAAAAGGATCACATTACTGGAAGGTTGAAGCAAGAAATTGTAAGCAAGAAAAATAAGATCATGTCTGGAAAAACAAGATGCCGAGAGCTGGTCATACATTAAAATATTCGACTTGTTGGAAACAAAAAAAACATCAAGTAGTGTGCAAGAGGTTAGTGAAAAATGTGTTGGCACATTCACGTTTGTGGGGTAAAGACCAAATGGTTCCATGTTATCGATTAAACTAGAATCAGCAAGCAGATTACAGTTGAAGTCACCAGCTATTAAAACGTCGGTATACAGTGGAGTCAATTCCTCTACTCTCTTGTAAAAGCTAGAGAGATCAACTCTTTTGTTAGGCCTGTACACGCTTCCAATTAAGAGCTTTCTTCCCTCGCAACATGCTTCTAAAAATAAGTGTTCGACCTTATCGTTTACACTATTTGTGCTTTTAATTTTGCAAGCGAGATCACGTTTTACATATATTGCAACTCCACCATATCCATCACTCCTGTCATTTCTGAATAATTTGAACCCCTGCATTGAAACTAATTCATCTAAGATTGGTTCACAAAACCACGTTTCGGAGATACAAATTATATGGAGGCCAGAGTTTTCAAAAACATGCCGAAATTCATCAATCTTGCAGAGAAGGCTTTGTGCGTTAATATGGCAAATTTTCAGTTCTTCTTTCTGTTTACATAAAATCTTAACCATATTCGCAGTAACGTCTTTGGAATGTGTTATATTATCTTCTACTATGGTCATGTACACTGGAAGATATATTAAAAACCCTAAAAGCAACGCTCGTTTCGGATAAAATAATGTGTGTTATTGTGTTAAGGGTAAAAATAATGTTATAGAAGTTTGGCATAAAACATAAAATAATATAAATGAGTAATTTGTGTAGATAATTTAAACTTATAACTGCTGAATAACTAATAATATTGTAGGAGGTAATACTTAGAATGGCTGATATGCTACTGCCGAAAAAATTGCTTAAGCTGTTCGCAGAATTCCACATGTATTGGGTCTTCAGCATCATCTTGTTTTACGTACACTAGACCACGTAGAGTGTAAACTGTTTTGACAAGCCTCTCCCTTTTCATTCGAAGTGCTTCTTGAAAAATTTTATGATTGTAGGGTGTTAAGTTTTCATTCACATAAATGGGCTGGGAACTATCGAAACCGGCATGCCTAAGGGTTAATGAACTTTTATTTTCGCGCCTGTATTTCGCAATTGCCCTTAATAAAAAGTTTCTTTTGTATGGCGAATGCATTTTCACGATTATTACATTATCGTTCGGTGTATATGTTTCGCCATTTTTAAATATCTTATTAAGTCTGTATATATTTTCAACTTGGGGCATAGGGACATTTAAACTTTTGCAAATACTTTCGAATATATCTAACAAACTTTCATTTGCATAGTACGGTATACCACGTATTCGCACACTACCAGATACAGTTGAGTTTTCTTGCTTGTTTAGCTGTCTTTTTAGTTCGATCATCTCTTTTTTTGCATTACTAAACTCAGATATTTCTGCCTCAAGTTTGCTAACACTCTCTTTAATTGCTGTTATTGTCGATGTTTCTAATATGGAAACTCTTTGATTAATTTCGTTTAAGTTTAATTGTAATGAATTAAGTCTCTTATCAATCTCACTTAAGAGCTCTACTTTGTACTCTTTTAATTTGCTTTCGATCATATTGTCTATTTTTTCAGTGAGTTTATCAAAGCGTTTATCGATCAATGTTATCAATTTAAGAGGTGATTCAGCAACACCTCTGCTTGCGCTGCCTAGAAGAGAGTCTTGTAAAACTTCTCTTAATCGCTTTTGCGCGGGATTGTTTACAGGTGATGTTGTTGTGGTACTATTGTTTGGTTCTTGCATATTATCTTGGTTTTTTATATTTCTCTTTGTTATTTCAAAAGATTTGTTATTATTATTTTTTTTTGTTGTGGCTTGTTTTCGGCGAGATGTATACATTTGAAATTTTTGTGTAACTTTTTTATATTTTAAAATTTTAGTATTAAATAATTTTATAAAATCAGTATTAAAATTTATTTTTGTTTTGATATTTTCTTATTTAGGTGTTTTGTTGGGAGTTTTTACATAAATAGCTCATGTATGCAAGAAGTGTAATTAGATTATAACTTCAAGTTTTTTATATTCCAACACTTTTGTTACTTTTACACAATGACTTTCAACTTTAATTTTGGGATAGTTGGGATAGTTGAGTCAGTTAATTATGTGCTAGAATTTATTTGTATTTCTGTAGTATAATTTTTAGATTTTTTTTATTTTATAATTATTAAATAACAAACTAAATGAAACCATTTACTATAATTTCTAGGAAAATCGTTCCAATGTTATATGTATCACAGCGATAAAGTTGGATCAAAAATATATTTTTGTCTTCTCCGTTTTGTAAAACGGTTTTGGGTATTTGCATAAAGTCGAAAACGTCGTCGAAATGCAGAATTGCATTAAAAAAATTTTTGCTTATTTTATATTTAATTAATTTATTTTATTTTTTTTTTTTTTGCATAAACAATTGTTTTTTTTTATAAATTTGAAAAACTTTAAAGCAAAATAAGCATGATGTTTGAAGATTAATTTTAAACTTCTTAAACCAAATGTTACGAAAAATATGTATTAAAAATATTTTAATTTCAAAAGGCTTAACAGTTGTGATTAAAACAAGACTTGAAAATAAATAAAATTCTACAAATGCTAAGAAAGCTATTATTTTCAAAAAATAAAATGAACAAAGTGCGTATAATCATAAATTGATCATGCATATGCTTGAAATGTGATGTTTATACATTTAGGAATAAACACCCCGTTAAGAAGAGTTGAGGGTTGGTACCGTTTTTTTGACTTAAAAAACGAGAGCATAAGCGGTTGTTTTAATCGTGCAGTGGATTCAAAAAGATAATAATATGATAGAAAATACTTACTTTTTTAGCCATTACGAGGGTTGCCTTTTATGTTTCGGGATTTGGAAAAACAAGTGTTGCAATCTGACAACTGACAGCTCTATCGTAAAGTTTAACATTTTCTAGGTTATACATACTCAGAACATTTTGACATACGAGCGCTATTTGTGTTGTTTGCAGTAACTTAAAAGATTCAACTCGGTCCAAAGATGGAATTAAATCGTGAACATTTTCGTGCGATTATTTTTTACAACTTCCGACGTGGGTTAACCCAGCAACAGTGCATTGAATGAACTCATTTCTATTTTTGGCAATTAAGCTCCATCAAGGACCAGTGTTTATCGATGGTGTGGTGAGTTCAATCGTGGTCGTAGTTCACTCCAAGGCGAATTTCGTGCAGGTCGTCCAAATAAGTTGTTATTCCGAAAACCATTGATGCTGTGCGTGAACTGATATTGCAAGAACGTCATGTGACCTATCGTGCGATTGAGACAACCTTAGGCATTAAAGGGACCAGCATACATTCAATATTGCATAAACAAGTTCATTCGTTTACTTTCCCAGTAAAGTCCAGTAACTTAGCAAATACTGAGTAATTTTACCAAATTTCTCTCACTTAAAATTTTTTAAGTAAAAAGTACGCGAACGGAAAATTTTAACAAAAAGTTTACCTACTTAAAACAGCTGATAGATTAAAATATATTGCAATTACTTGATTACTCGAAAAATGCATTAAATTTTTTTAAGCAAAAACAAGCTGACTTTTGTGAGTGGGGTTAACTTGGTTTTGGGGTTAAATTCTATTACGATCACCACCACAAACAATGGGCTTGCTCCCTATGGCAAAATTTTGTTTTCAGAAATGCTACCTTTACTTTGAGCACCCGAATATATGGACACCCAGCCAGACAGATATGCTTAAATTGGCTAAGGAAGTGATTCTGAGTCTGTCGGTATAATTTAAGTTGAGTCTCAGACTATTCTTTTGTACGTTACCTGGAGCAATACATACTGCTAGGGAAAGACTTAGCGTTAGTAAAAAAACACGAATATTTAATTTTGGGTAATAAGTGACTGCACCGAGTACCCAAGTAAAAAGTAAATACAGTCAAATCCCGATAATTCGTAATCGCAAGGGACCGGCCATTTCTTACGAATTATAGGGGTTTTCGATTTAGCGGGATTTCGATTTAACGGGATTAAAATAAAATAAATACGAATTAACGGGGTTTTTCAATTTATTTAATAAAACGATAAAAAAACATAAAAAACAATTGAGTGCGCTTTGACATTTTTCTTTACACTGATGTAACAAACTGATCTTAAGAAAATAAACACACACGCAAGCAAAAGTAAAAACCTACGCAAAAAAATAGCGGTAAACAAAAAATCATTCTTTTCATGTTTCTATTGTTTTTATTACGAATTATAAGTGGTAGTTAGCAAACAATTACGATTTATAAGAGGTAAAGAAGATTTTATTTTAAAAAAAAATTACGAATTAGCGAGGGGACCAAAATGTATGGGAATTTTGCGAATTAACGAGATTTTTTCAAGGGACCGACAGTTTATTACGAATTATCGGGAATTACGATTTATCGGGGTACGAATTAACGGGATTTGACTGTATTAAGAAGAAAAAGCCGCAACAAAATTGATTTGGATATTCTAAAATGTGTTTGAAACTAAACATCCGTATAGGTCGGGACCGTGTCATGGAAGTAGCTTTTAACAGAATTGCGTAATACTCTTTCCCTTCTCAAACACAAGTTAGGGTGAAAAAATCCATTTAAAACAAACTTATATCTTTTTCATTTTCGCTTTCAGATGACGATTCTATTAGAAACAATACTGCATTTTGCAAAACATAGCCATGTCTGGTTAAATTTACTCTTTCCCCTAAACTTAAAGTACTAGCTATATTTCTTAGCTGTTCCATTGTTTCGCCTGTGAACAATAAATTACTTTTTATACCATTTTAATTTTTTTTCGTTATTCAATTGTTAGCTGTTTGTTATTTCATTTTTTTGTTTACATCAGAAAACATATGTTTTATTTTACTAGTAATTTTTACTAGTAAAATTTTGTCTAGTAAAAATTTTTAAATACTCAGTAAGACAACTGTCACTTTGCGCTCTCAATTTGTGTTCTCATTTACTGGATTTTGTGTAAACGAACGCAATCCAGTAAAAATATTCAAAAATTTTTAAAAACTTTGAGTAAACGAATGAACTTAACATTTGACTGTAAAAAAAACTTTTTGAGATGGATCCCACATAATTTCTCAATCGCTCTAAAAAAAAGGTTCGTGTGGATTGGTCAAATAAAATGCTCAGAAAATACGATTGCGGTGCTTCGAAACACGTTTATGATATCGTGACAGGTGATGAGTCGTGGGCTTACGCGTATGAGCCCGAAAGTAAACAGCAGTCGGATGTATCGGTGCTTCAAGATGAGTCAAATCCAACAAAAGTTGTTCGCGCAGGAAGAACTTCTAAGCAAATGATCGCAATTTTATTTGGGAAAACTGGACATGTCGCAACCGTATCACTAGAACAACGCAAAATAGTCAATTCTGAGTGATACACAACCATTTGTTTGCCAGTTGTCTGCCAAGAAATCAGGAAAACCAACCGCCGAAAATGGATCACTCTTAACCACGACAATGGATCACTCTTCACCACGACAATGCGAGCTCTCACACATCGGCTCAAACAACTGCATTTTTAAGCACCCAAAATATCGATTTAATGAGTCATCCGCCATTTAGTCCTGACTTGACACCGAATGACTTCTTTTTATTCCCATACGTAAAAAACAAACTTAGAGGTCAACGTTTTTCGACACCTAAAGAAGCGGTTGCTGTACTCAGAATGCATGGTTTGGAGATCCCTCAATCAAAGTGGCTAAAGTGCTTCGACAATTGGTTCGAACGCACTCAAAAGTGTATAGATCTTCATGGTGAATATTTTAAAAAACAGTAAAGTGATTTTCGAAGATTAATATGTATATGTTTTTCTTCTCTAATTCCGAAATATAAAATGCAAACCTCGTGGTAATATAAATTTCTGTGTTTAGCGTGCCTGATGTTACAAATAATTTACTTTCTTTTCCACGACTTTGAATTTCTTACCGCACAAAAAACTTCTTGGGGAATTTGGTACGGTATTTTTGCTGAACATTATCTCTTATGGCAAAATATTTTTATGACACAAATTTCATTTTTTCATTTCATTTTCATTTTATTATTATATAATATAATCGAGCCCATAGGGCCATATATGATTATTACAATGATGTAAGTTGCGATGTAACAAGAATATATTTAAAATTAATATGACAAATTTATAATTAATTTAATATAAATTACAATAGATTAAAAATAAAAAAAGTTTTCATACGATTCTTCTTGAATATGAATATTTTAAAAAGAAGCAATGTTTAGTTGTATAATTCATATAACTTATGTTTAAATCTTGAAGCGGAGAGTTCAAAACTTCTTAGAGAAATGGGGAGTTCATTGAAAAGTCGGCATACTCTTACAAGAAACGACCTATCAAATACATTGTTGTTGATTCTAGGTAAGAGCAACTGGGGATTTCGGGTAGACCTCGAAAACTGAAAAGTTATATTAAAGTACATACAGCCCTTAACTACAAAGTTAACATACATATACATACATATATGCAGCCATGCAAACGGACGGATGGATATTATTTTTATCGATTCGCAGCTGATTCGGAATCGATTTGTATAAAACTTAATTTTAAGACGATAAATAAATAGAACGATTGGATACAATTTTAAAATTTTCACGCCATTACAAGGCGACCAAACGTTACTTGTCAGGTTTAATCAATAATTAAAAAACATCTATTAATATTCTATTTAAAAACATTGAAAATATTATTGTTTAAGGGTTGGTAGGGTCTTTGTTTTCAGCTGAATGTGGGCTGCTTTAAAAAAGCCACAAACGATGTTTGTTTGTTTCTTTTATAAATATTTAAGCACTGCAACATATCGTTTGCCGGCTCTAAAAGTGGTAGATAAATAATTTGTTAAAAAATTTTTTAAATATATTAATTTTTACAAAGTTAATATATAAACTTTTATAAAATTCGTTTCGTAGCAATGCAGAATATAGGGTAATAACTTACTTAATAAATAATTAATTTTTAAAAGTGTATTAATTATTACGTTATCAAAATTAAATTTTAAGTCTAGAACTGCTTCAGCCAAAAAGCGATATGTAAAATAAACATAAGTTTACACGACAAACACAACAACGTCATATTTATATTAATATGAAAGTATGTATGTATGTGGGTATCTAGTAGATACTACCTACCATGTGTAAAAATTATTAACACATTTACACACTTGAATGAACCTTTAATTTTCCTTTTGCAATTTTGTAAGGTTATGTGTACGTATGACGCGAAGTGAATGTTGTTCCTCTTAAAATATTAGGTTAAGTATAGAAACATGTGTTTTTTTGTTTTAAGAGTTTTCTTTTTATGTTTGAGTAAGAGGAGGAAGTGCTTAATCTTTTATAGTATTTTTATGGTATAATAAAAAAAATAATTTATTTTTAATTAATAAATCTAAATCAAGCGTATGTAAGTATGTATACTTTAAACTTATGTATGTTTGCCTGTTGAAAAAGAGGTTGTCAAAAAGAAATTTAATATTAAAGCTTTAAGGATTCGTAAGTAGTATTAATCTTATCAGATATATTCACTGAAAGTTGCCTTTTTACAATTAACTACAACGGCTTAAATAAAACTGTTTTAACTAAGACAAAAAAATAGCACATCAAGGGATTTATTGAGCTTTTACAGAAATTAATCTATATATATTGGAAAAGGAAGGGTGCATCTGATTCAGGCAAAACCTGAGCTGTCAAAATAAAAATATAACGTATGCGGAATGAAACATGAACTGAATTATTTACAGCAATGAAATTGTTTACTCAAACGCTAAAAACTTAAAATTAATATGTGCTTAAACTGACAACTTAAGCGATGCGCTTTTCTTATGTTTTAAAGTTACTTATGCTAATACTCCTGGATACCCTTTATGTTTATTTTCTTAAGCTCTCTTTTAATTTTATTTATAAGGCAGTTCAGGATTTTTTTTGTTTCCCTTTGCATAGACATTTTTTTTTAATTCGCCCAAAAAGTTTTAATTTGCCTTAGTTGTGGGACGTTTAGGGGGTTTTGCTCCTTTGGTACAAATTCGATATTTAAATTTGCCAAAGTTGACTGTTTAGCTTTAGCATATGCGACAACGCCAAATTTGGCTAAAATATGATTTTGTCATTTATCATGCTGCTTATTGATAAATTGTTTTAGTACAGGAAATCACTTGATAACATAAACTTGAGCGTTTACAGCTAAAAGTGATTTTATACGAGATGTATATTACATGTGACATGTCACTTTTGCAATACATATATAATTACCATTCTACAGACGATTTATAATTTTGCTTTCACACGTAAATATGTAATTTCGTCTGGCATAACCTCCAAACCAAAATAAAAAACTTACTTTTTCTTGTTTTTTTTTTTTTAAACAGCTGATGTCAAGTGCTTTGTCAGATGAAAATAGAGCGCCCTCTAATCGAAAAACGAGAAACGTTTGCTTTTTAACGTTTTATCACTCACGAAAGCTTTAATTAATTTTCTTATAAATAACAAATTTTTTGAATAGAATTTTAGAAATGTGGTGAAATATTTCATATTTACTTTTATGTGGATTATTTTTACAAAATTTCCAAACAAATTTTTGAGTTTCCAATTCCTTTAATGCTTTTTTTACTAGTAATTTATTGAACTGACCTTATAAAAATTGAAACATACATAGTACCGTTATTTTTTTCCATATTTTGTTTTGGTTTAATATTTTGTTTTGTCGTTGCAATGATGGTTGCAAATCAGTCCATATTTCATTTCGCATACTTTACTGATGCATGCATGGGCATTAAACTTAGCATAAGGTTAAGTTATGTATAAAAAAAGTATATTAATATGTACATGCCTTAAGATTTTATTTCCTTTTGTGGTTGAAAATTGTAATAAGATTTTATGTGACCACAATAGAAGATGGAGAACTAAACAATCATGTTGTATAGATTATATTAAATTTTAAGGTTAAATATGGTAAATGACATTGTAAGATTACATAACATAGTTCATATGGTAGGTGGGTAGGTAGGTGGGTAAAAAAGGCCAGTGATGGTGCATCACTCCACTCGGTAGCAATATTTTGCTGTGCTGTGCTGGAGATAGAAGAGAATTTAGAAACGATAAAATTCTAGTTACCGCGTGTAGACCCTAGCATCTCATAAAGGTCCCTGGTCCCAGTGTGCATATGATACATGCCAAATTCCCCATTGCAAAATTTGTAAGCACATGTCATGTGAACTATAAATAGAACATTGTTTTTGCTAAACATATTCAATATACATACGTGTTAGAAAATAAAAGAAAAAGATCAAACAGATACTTGTAAGGCAAAGGAAGTAAGGGCACTCTTTCAAAGAGCATCGAACACTTCTTTTAGAAAAGCAACCCGTAAAATCAAATGTTATGATATTATGTGCAGAGCCAAAGCTAATGCTAGGCTTAAGTCATAAAGAGTTTAGAAAGTTCCAGATCGCAGTGCGGTAACAAGCTTAAAGGCAAAAGAACAAGCGAACAAGTTAAAGTAAAATTTTATAAAAGCAAAAACAAAAAATATCCAAGAAGTTTCTTGTGTGACAAGTCCTTTGCAATTGTAGCGAAAGAAGTCACTCATTTTTAAAATCAGGTACGATAAATACTGAAATGTATTTTAAGAATCCACAAAAACAGATTTTAACTTCCTCAAAACAACACAGTATGACTTTATATTTCTGATCCTATTTGGCATCGTGTCACTGTGGATGAAAGTCGTTTAAGTGGTATTTAAAGAATAGTGTTAATTTTGTACCACATGAGGCAAACCCACAGTTGAGTCTATAACTTTGGCCTGTGGAAATATGTTGAACTCTTGTAAAAAAATGAATTAAAAAATTAACAGAAGAAACTAAAAAATTTGATAGATTTATAAATAAAGAGTAATAACAATATGTATTTGAATACATTTTTGTATTTTTATGAATTTTTTATATTAAACGGTTTAAGATTTATTTAACTTAATACAAGTATGAATAAGTTTTTTTCGATTCAATCCTTACTGTAGGTGAATTGCAAATTTGCCCTATTAAACAAACTTTTACTAGAATTTATATCCCTTGTTCTAGTTTCGGTTAAGATTCTGCATGAACATACTCATACATAAAAATAGAAATAAAAAATTTATTTTTTCAATTTTAGTATTAAGAGTCACAAGATTTTAGTTCGAAAAGTCAAAAATCCAAAATATATTTAGGGGCTTCACAAGGTGTCCTATTATGTCCTATTGTCATATTGTTATAAAATTTCACAATGGTTTTGTTGTCTGCGCCGAGTGTCCAATAGTTGGTAAAGGTTTTTAAACCATTGTGGAAATTTTATGACAATAAGACAAATAAAACTCCTTGTGAATCCCCTAATTTTGAAAAAGTTATTTGTGGCCAAACTATTTCACAGTAAAGAAGGCCGACGGAGGAAATTTCAATTCGAATCGAAATGCAGAATAGGGGTGATTGCTTAGACCGAACTAAATCCACATACAACCTAGTGTTTTCTTATTTTCATTCTATTTGCAATTATCACTAAGTATTAACTATTATTTACTTTTTTTTGTTTTAATTTGCAGGGTCTTCTTGACAAATACCTTATTCCCAAAGCCAGCAATCCAGAAAGTAAAGTTTTTTATCTAAAAATGAAGGGAGATTATTACAGGTATTTAGCTGAGGTAGCCACAGGAGATGCCCGCAACAGTAAGTATTTTTTTAAATATAATATTTTTCATGTTTTTACCTTTTTAAAAGAGTTTTACTTAAAAAAAGAGAAAAAAAAGTATTAAAGCCTTTTTTGCTTTAAAATATATACTTAATTAAATACGTATAAATTTATTAGCCGTTGTTGACGACTCCCAAACCGCTTACCAGGATGCATTTGAAATTAGCAAAGGTAAAATGCAGCCAACACATCCCATTAGATTGGGGCTTGCACTTAACTTCTCTGTCTTCTACTATGAGATTCTGAACTCTCCAGACAAAGCTTGCCAATTGGCCAAACAGGTTAATATTGCCTATCTAACACCAACACGCTTATACATATAAAAAAAAGAAAAAATGCTGATAAAGGAAATATTTCAAAATGTTTTATTTTTGGTGTTTTTGTAAAAAGACGGTGTAAATACAAGTTTTAAACACAAACATTATCTTCGTTTCTACGATTATATGTACAAATTTTAAATAAAGGGAGAGTCTTCGCACTAATTTACATAATGTCCAGCTAGGGTTTAGCTAGTTAGAATTTTTAAAGCTTATTTTTTTTTTGTCTTTTTTTTTTTAAATAACGAAACTGTCATTTTTGTTTTTTATTTTCTTGTTTTTTTTTTAACATTTTATAGCCGTGGTTGAGGATTCGAAAAAGGCTTATCAGGAGGCTTTCGATATAGCCAAAAACAAAATGCAGCCTACACATCCCATCAGATTAGGTCTTGCTCTCAACTTTTCCGTCTTCTATTACGAAATTATCAATTCACCAGCGCGGGCATGTCATTTAGCTAAACAGGTTTTAAAACATTTTCTACTACTGTAACTGTTATCTGCTCTATTTTTTTTTCTTTAAAAACTTTTGCTTATAATAAAGGAATAATGATCCCCTATGAGCTTGCCAAGATAACTTAATTAATAAATAAAAAAAAAGCTTCTTTGGACTAATTTTCAAAAAAAACCTTCAATCCACGTTAATGCAATTTTCTATTGTAAATGTTTCTGCTTTTGTTCTGTTATACACATTTGTTAATAACTTTTTTTAAATGAGTTCTTAAAAAACCTGTCATTTAACCTGTTGTGTTTCCTTTTTTTTTAACCTGATGCCCTAACAATAAGCATGCTTTATTATTTTAATTGACTGTTGTTTTCAAATTTTCCAAGTATAAAAGAAGCTGGTGTTTAACTTTATAATAATGTTTTAAAATATTATCATATATAAGCATTTTTACGATGCCTTTTTTCTATTATATCCAACCACGATGTCCTTTCATTTACCCTTTTTCTGCATATATCAAACTATAAACGATTTATGTTTACATAAACAGAAAGAGCTTTCTTAATAATTCTAATGAGATGATGAGAAGTGTACTTTAATTTTAAAAATAAACAAATTTTGTTTTGAAATGAAAAAAGGGGTTAAAAACAAAATTGGGTTAGCAGCAGAAGAAAATTTAAAACTTTTTTCCAATATTTAGTATGTAGCTGGCAGTGTAAATTTTGTTTTAAATAGTTATACAGGGTGTCCGCCGGCAAGGTCTACTACTTTGTTTATAATTTTTGATTAAATGAAAGAGAATCGATCTTATATTGATTTAATGTCGACAATTATGTATGAAATAAAATATCAGATAAATGTCCGCTTCTCTTAGCCTTACAAATGCGAGCTCTTTTGAGCACATTTTTTTATTACATTCTTACACGTGAAAACGCGGTTTTTTTTTATCAATTTCATTACAAATATTTTGTTTAAATTTCTCCAGCGTTTCTGGTTTGTTTGCATTAACCTTGCTTTTACGATATCCCCACAAAAAGAAGTCCGGAGCAGTCAAACCAGGCGATTGTGGAGGCCAATCAACATCAAAATTTTTTGAAAGAGGTCTCGCAGTAATTCCATTGTAATCGTGGCTGTATGCGATATGGCACCGTCTTAATGATACCACATGTTAACCAAGCCCAAAGTATGCAGTTGTGGCATTAAAAGGTTTTCAATCATATCACGATATCGCTCCCCAATGACACCGTTACGCCGTTTTTAGTTTTAAAAAATTAAGGTCTAATGGTTTAATGGCTTTTCACTGCCCAGAACCGACTATTCTGTTTATTCATTCAAATGTGCCTCATCACTCGTTATGATTTTTTCATGAAAATCGATGATTGATTTTTATGAAATGTTTTAACGATTAAAACACATTGATTTACCGAATAGTTTCCATAGTAAATTTACCACGTCTCTACTTCACGGCTGCTAAATATGAACTGTCAAGACTAATGTTTACCAAAATGGCGGCAAAACAAAGCAGTATATCTTGCCGGCGGACACCCTGTATTTGTCAGATATAAATATAGTTAGGGGATTCACAAAGTGTTCCATTATGCACTATTGTTATAATGCTATACAATTCCGCAATGGTTTTAGAGCCTTCGCCAACTATTGGACACTCCGCGCAGGTGTATGTGTAATTGTTATGATAATTTAATAAACATACCAAACGACGTAGTATTTTTTTAGAACTATTTTTGTATGAAAGACAACAAAAATGTTTTTTTAACCATTGTGAAATTTTATAAAATTATGACAATAGGACATAATAGAACACCTTGTAAATCCCCCAAGTATAATATAATAGTATAGTTTTAGTATATGTTCGAATCCATGTAGCCGGCGTTAAGCTGCATGAGATTTATTGATGTCGATAACTATGATTGTGCAGCTGAAAATGTCAAAATAAATTTATATTCTGTTAGTTAAGGTTTGGCAAGTCATCAAGAATAGTTTCAAGCCAGAACAACGCTTTTAAATTGTGAAAATTTTCCTAAAAAATAATTTTTTGAAGTTCATAAACCACTTTATTAAAAAATTGTGTTGAGTGATGAAGCTCTTTTCTGGTTAAATGGCGCCTATTTCAATTAAAAAGATTGCCGTAGTTGCAGCCGGTAACCAATCACCAATTCAATCACTAAAATTTACTGTTGGTACGGTTTACACGCTGGCGGCATTATCGGTCCTTGTTTTCTTCAAAATGAGCAAAGAGCTGCTGTAAGTCGCCAGTTGTTATCTGTAATACTAGCAACCTAACTAACCCCCCTATCAACTCAGTTGAGTTGTAATTGTGAATTTTGATATTATGATTAGAACCAAATCTGCGAAAAAAAAATTATTTAGGGGATTCACAAGGTGTCCTATTATGTCCTATTGTCATATTGTTATAAAATTTCAAAATGGTTTCTTGGTCTTTTATACAAAAATAGTTCTTAAAAAACACTACGTCGCTTAATATACTTATTAAATTGTCACAACAACTCCACATACATCTGCGCCGAGTGTCAAATAGTTGGTAAACCATTGTGAAATTTTATGAAAATATGACAATAGGACAAATAGGACACCTTGTGAATCACCTAATTATCTTTTTCAATTTTGTGTTAGTTTGGTTAACAAAAACATGAAGAAATTACAACTTGTCAGTAGCTGTTGTTTGGTTTGGTTGTAATAATGACACCAAATTTTACATTTCAACTGAAATAGAGTGAGTTGTAAACCATAATATGGACCTAAAGATATGTACATACATATATAACATTTCTAAAGTGTTTTCTTTAACTTACCACATCTTTTGTGCAATTTAACGCATCCGGATTAATTTTTTATGAGTAATTTTTATGCACTCAAAAATTCATGCAACATATGAATGAATTCGATCGTACACTGTATGAAGTTGATTTAAATAAATTTAAAAAATTAACTGAATATAACTTAACAGAAAAACCTTTGGGCTTTTATGTAATTCGATTCGAATCGAAAAGGCTTTCGAAAGGAATTTTCTATTCGAAAGGCAAATCGTATTATCCAATACTTTTAAGAAATTAAGAGCAGGAGAGAAAAGAAGTTAAATAAGAATGAAAGCAGACTTACCAAATCCTAAAAATCTTAAATAAACGAAAATTATTTAATGTAAAAATATTTTGATTGTACAAATCTACTCAAATTGATTTAATATTTTTGTTTCAATATGAATGAAGAGAGGTTTTCAGTTTGAACCCATAAAAATTTGTTAAATTTTTTTTTTTACAATAGATAGTAGATAATAAACTATGTACATGTGTACAAAAAAGGTGTTTTTTTCACAGGTCTCTAAAAATGCTTGTTTTGAAATATTTCTTTTATTGTTGGCAGCATAAATTTTTTTGCAAGTTTCTAAAGCGCAACCGAAAACATGTAATAATATATTGTTTCTATTTTTTTCTTCCTAATTGCAAAAACTATTTAACAATTTAGGCTTTCGATGATGCGATAGCTGAACTCGATACCCTAAATGAGGACTCATACAAGGACTCGACACTTATTATGCAATTGTTGAGAGACAACCTTACCCTCTGGACTTCAGATACCCAAGGTGATGGTGATGAACCACAAGAAGGTGGTGACAACTAACAACCAAACTAAATTGTTTCCTTTTTAATGACTATGAAATAATAAAAACAGCAACAACAAAATATTTTTAAACAAAAACAGAAAATCCAAAAAATTCAGCAGTTAAATCAGAAAAGAATTATTTTAATTAAACAAAACAAACTTAATTATAATATAAAAAGCAAAACTTAATAAAAATAAAAACCAGCAATAACAACAAAGAAAACTGAAATAGTCTCGGATCTTCTACAACAACAACTAATTATTTAAACAGCTATAAAAAAACAGCAACAACAACAAGAAACATGGCCAATGACAACAACAATATATAATTTTTGTAAATCAAACAGGGAGCAGGTTGTTTCCAGAGTAAAAAAAAGTTGTAAAAATATTAAAAATTTTATTAAATTTTCACAGGCTTGCTTCAAACAGGGGGGGATAGTTAAAAAAAGGAAGAAATAAAAAACAATTTTCATTTGCAAAATTAAATTAACAGAAAAGTAAAGAAATTATTGGGCAGAAAGAAAATAAAAAACGCAAACAATTTTTATTTTTTTATTTATTCCTTAACTATATGTATGTTTGTGTATTTAGTTACAAATTCTAAATTCTTTACTTTGTTTTTTTTAGTGTGTACTAAATAAATTCCCTTTCTTCTATACTCCCCTTGGATAGTCTTGTAGTTTCGTTTAAAACATTTTTTTACTTTTAATAAATATATGTATTTAAAAACAACAACAGCTGCAACCATTTTTTGCAATAATAAAAAATGAAATATAAACAAGTGCAAAAACCAAGTAACAAAATAAACAAAACAAAAAACACAGTTTTTATTATCTATGTATATCTACATTAAAATATTGTATATTTTTTCCATACAAAAATACTTATTTTTTTTTTATTTCTGCTTTGTTTGAAACAAAGACTCTTATTCGAAAAAAAACAACCATTAGAACTTTTGTGTGAAATATTTAAAAATCATTTATATACTTTGTTTTGTTTTGTTAGGCAGAACATTAATATTATTTATTATTTTTGTTTTAATAAATAATTTAATTTTTTTTTATAATTACGATAAAAAAAAATAAATTCAAAAACCAAAATTATTTTCTTTTTTTCTTATTCTTCTTGTTTTTAGATTTGACCATTTTTTTTGTCATATTTATTTATTTTGTATTGCAAAATTATTACAAAAACAAAAAACCTTAAATAAATCTTAAAATTATTTACATGTTGAATATTTTTATACGTAAAATATTAAAAAAAAAATGTTTTCGTATTTTCTTTTTTAATATTTACATAGATGTATAGTTTTTCGTTAATTGAATGCATTTTCCTTATTTTTATTATTATTATTTTTTTTATATTTTTTTTTTGATAACTGAGTGTAACTTTTCATTCTTTTGTTGTTGTCTTTGTTATGTTTGTAATAACAAGAGAAAAAACATAAAAAAAAAATCAAATCACAAATTCTTTTTTCACTCTCTCATTAAAAAAACACATCCTATTCTCTTAACTTTTATTATGATTATTCAATAATAAAGAAAACTAAAAAAATCCGCTAAATTCTTAAATAAACTATGTTAAAACATAAAGAAAAAAACCTATAAAAACCTATAAAATGTCCTTTTTATTTTGTTCGATATGTTAGTAATGTATGTTTAATTTTTCCTTAAAATTATTAAAGCCGTATTCATATTTATATTGAACAGCTTCTAAACTCTTGTTAAATTGAAATTTTATTCTGATTATTCATGTTATTCTGATTTTTTTTTTATTTAAAACGTTGTTGCAAGTTCTTAGTTAATTTTTTATTAAAAAAATTAATTAATTTATAAGAAAAAAGCCTTGGACTGTAATGCAAACCATTATTTAAAGCAAATTTTATTGAAAATTTTTCTAGTAAATTTCTTAAAATTTACTCAATTTCAAATTAAGTTACAAACCTGATCGAATGCTGCAAATCTTTTGAGATTCAATTTAAAACCGACTCGGAAAACTAAAAAAATAATTTTTTATTTTATAAAAAAAATTAAATATAAAATAAAAAATTTTTTTATTTTTACATTTTTGATAAAAATGTGTAAAAAGATGTATTGCTACCTGTTTTGTAAACTGAGTCGATTTTAAATGGAATGGTTTTCTATGAATCGTTTAATTTGTCGCATTTAAACAGGTTTGTTAACTTAATTTTAAATCCAGTAAATTTGTGAATTCGCTTTGAAAAAGAGAAACTTTCTCGGATTCGGTTTACAGAACAGGGCCTTGTAAATATCTGTCCCAGTTAAAATTTGACAAATGTACGTTTAAAAATTTAATTTTAAAGCGCAAACACATTTTGGGGTTTCTGTTTAAATATAAAAACTCATTAGCATATTTGTTCGATTTTTACTCAAAAAAGGTAAAGCCCCCGACAGAACGTTTGGGTTAAGAGTTTGGTAAAAAGTGGTGGCGTTCGGTCAATGTTTGGCAAACCGAACCCTAAGCGAACTTTTCCAAAAGAATTATTTATTACGCAAAAAAAAATATAAAAGTGGCCAAAATGATTTTAAATATTTAAAAATACAGGTTTTTAGTGCTACGTTAATGCAAAAAGGTGTTACTTTTGTTTTAATTAAAATATCAAAGCCCATAGTTGCTTGTGATAACTACACCATTTCCAATTGTATTTCAGAACTTTCTAATTGTATTTCAGAAATTTCTAATTCAATTTCTGAAATTTCTTATTCAATTTCAGAAATTTCTAATTCAATTTCAGAAATTTCTAATTCAAATTTAGAACTTTCTAATTGTATTTCAGAAATTTCTAATTCAATTTCAGAAATTTCTATTTGTATTTCAGAATTTTCTATTTGTATTTCAGAATTTTCTATTTGTATTTCAGAATTTTCTAAATCAAAAGAAAAAATGGTTTACGAAAGTACACTCAGAACAAGTAGAAACTAATTTAATACCAAATAGCTGTATTTTTAAATATTTTAAACCAACATTTTTTTGTTTAATATATAAATCAATTATTAGATTCGATTAAGTTCAGTGAAAACGCCGAACCCCGAACATAGGCCCAACGTCACTTTTCATTGAACTCTGGACCCGAATGTTCAGTCGGGCTTTATTTGATTATATTTTAATACTGAAAAATCTCTTATATGAATACGGCTGTTTAAATTTTTTATTGTTTTGTCAAGTTTTTCTTCTCTACGCTGTTGATCCATTCAAAAGATATTGCATATTGTACTAAACACAAGGGGGATTAATGTGGAAAAATCCCCGAAATACTGTTTTTTTTTACCAATTTTGAACAAGGCATGTTATTAGATATTCTTACTGAACTAGCTTAGACTTTATTTGCTTTTTTAACTAGATGTCATGATAAAATTACAAACATACATCTTTCCTCTTAATTTATAAATGTAAATTTTAATGCCGAACATTTTTGGCAAAAATCCTACTGAACTACAAATCACTTATAATCATTGATGTCCAACAAGAGAAGATGATTTATGAGAATGTATGGATACCTTTTCACTGTGTGTATTATCTAAAAAACAATGTAATTTGTTTTTGTTTTTTTTTTGAACTGGGGGGTTATTATGTAAATCGATTCGAATCGAAAAAGCTTTCGAAAGGAATTTTTGATTCGAAAGGAAATTCGTATTATCTAATACGATTAAAAGATAAATAGTTTTAGGAAATAATTTAAGGAAAATATCAGTTGCTGCCGAATTTAAACATGTAATAAACATTGTGGAACTTTTAAAATTTGCGAAAAATTTTTTAAAATGTAAATTTTTATTAAAAAATTTAAATTAATTTCCGAACGTTCGTAAATAAATTTTTGGAAATTGTTCTACATAATTTTATTTGTACGAATTCGAAAGATTTTCGATTCGAATCGAATTACATAATAACCCCCCTGGTGTTGTGTACATGTAAAACCCGATTAGTGTTTGGTCACCAGAAGCAAGCTTGACTGACATTGCCTATATTAGTTCCACCGGTTTTGATGATGTTACTTTCTGCTAAAACATCAGTTGATTTTTGTTTATGTTGTTTTATTCGTATTTTAAAATGTCAAAAAAGTTGCAAATCTTTAACTCTATTTTACTTCTACGCATAAATTTGTACCTTAATAATACCTTTAATTTGATTCCAAATGTTAAGCTGAAATTCCATAACTTGCGTTCTGGCGTTATGCGCAGTTGTTAAAAAATTTTATACTAATTTAATAATTTCAACATAACAAGTTTTAGAGCATAACGCGTTGACGTGATTCACGCAAAAAGTAGAGCTACATTGTTATTTTACATGCGTCATACTCGTCAAACCTACAGAAATGATGCAGTTTTTTTTTGCATTTTTGTCATACAAATGTAATTTACCAGAGATTTAAATATTTTCAAGTTTTTTAATTACAATTTTCTTATACCTGTAAGTATATAAATCGTTTGCGTCAAAGCGTCGCACGTAAGTTGAATCGCCACAACATGCAAAAAGTTAAAAATGCAACGACGCATTGCCGCGTTGACATTTGTTATGGACTTTCAGCTTTAGACTCAGTGACCAGTGCTTTGTATATTAACGGTTTTAAATGCAAAACGAGAAAACAGCATGTCTGTTTCTTTTCGGGTAAAGTTGGGTAAAATGAAAATAAACAAAATTACTCTCATAAAATAACGTAAAAAAAGTACGGGAAGGCATGAAACTAAATGTGTTGCCCGGAAAAAACTTAAAAATTCTTTGCAGTTTGGTTTCTCCTAAACAATATTTTCTTTTTTTTGTCAACAAACCCAAAACAAAACAAGGGCCGTTTTGTACAAGAAGAAAATCGAAAACGGTTTTTGGGGGTTAAAATAGGATCCCGCGGAAACACAGTTGTTAAATCCTTTCATAATTACTACTTTCAGCTGTTTTTGTAAACTAAATAAATAAGAAGCTTTGTTTTAGAAAAATTTTTTGAACTTATAAAAAAGCTCTAAGAAGATGATGAAACATAATCAGCCCTATTGTGTTTGTCGTTTTTGGTACTGTTTTGAATTGCATATTTGTCGTTTTCCTGTTATATTAAAGAGAAATCGATACGACAACGCCAAGCACAAAAAGCTTGCTTATGTCACATTATGATAGAACTAAAGGACTCCAGAAAAGTTGCAGGCATTTCTCTTTTAAATTTCGAATTGTCGAATTTCATAAACTTTCCGAAGTGCATTCAATACATCATAACACAGTCTAAGATTTTTTTTGTACCTGAATTTTATGTGTACATATGTATTTATATATTGTATTGTATGTATGTATCCCATAACTTTGATTTTGGTATCGTTTTTTTAAGCGTTGTTATCTAAAGAAATTTAGTTTTGAACCAATCGCAGGCGAACATGGGATATTGGATTTTTTTTTTAAATTCTCGGTGTATGCTTATTAAATATTTTGTTGAAAACATGTTTGAAAATAAGAAACAATCATCCATGTTGGATATAAAAATTAAGGTTTTACATATATTAAATAAAAACAAAATATTATTCAATTTGAAGGCAATTCATATTACCTAATACATTAAAATGATCCCTAGTTGTTTAGTAAAAATTTAAGGAATAATATCATTTGATGTCGAATTTAAACATGTTAAAAACACAGTAGCGCTTTTTAAATTTTGCAAAAGCATTCTATTAATGCCAATTTTTAAAAAAAATAAAAGTTGACTTCCAAAAGTTCTTAAATAACTTTTCAAAAATCGAACTACGTAATCTAATTTATACGAATTCAAAAGAATTTCGATTAGAAACGAATTACATTATGACCCCCCTGGTTTCTTATGGGTTTAAAAAATTTATTAAAGAAATTACATAAATTTGAAATAACAGCGGATTATTTGAAATGAAACCATTGAAGATGTTTAAGCACGGTAAGTAAAACTAAATTTTAATAAAAAGGCCACCACGAAAAAAATAATAATGTGCATTTTAATGTTCTATGTATTTATGTATGTAAATTTCTATCCACTTTTCTAAATGTCTCTAAATGTTGCACAAATGTTTTTTAATTATTTTTTATTTTATTTAACAACAATTACACTGTAACGGGAAAAAACACGGACATCTTTAAACCAATAAAATATTAAATTAAAACCCTACATAAAAAACCAAAATAAGGCATCAATTATTTTTAAATTGATTATACATACATACATATGTATGATATTCAACAGCACGAATTGTTTGTGTAGGGAACATTTTTTTATTTTCACGCAAAGATTTTTTTTGTTTTAAGGATAAATCGTTAAAATGTTGTATGCATATAATTTCTAAAAAAAAATTAATTTGTTTTTACAATAACTAAAACACATGACGATAAGAACAAAAAAACACAATAATAAAATATATAATAAAAACATATTTTATTATAATAAAGTAAATGAAAAAGAAAAGAGAAATAATAAATGTATAATATAACAAAATCTTTCACTAAATTGTGAATTAAAAATAATTTTTTTGTTTCATAAATTAAGATGAAAGAAATAAATAATAATTGGAGAAGAAGATTGATAATTTATTTAAGTTTATTGAAATTACAGTTTCTTAATTATCAAAAAAAAAAAAAAAAAAAAAAAATAAATAAAAAAAAACTTTAAAGATAACTGAGCTTTTAATATATTTTATTAATGGGTTAACGAGGTAAATTACACATAAAAAATTAACGTGTTTCCAAATAAAAATTTTAATTCTTATTTCCAGCTGTGCCAAATCTTACATACTTTTTACATTAAAAGCAATATTAAAAATTTATTGTTTTGACATGAAGTTTTATATGAAAAAGTTAACATTACTGCAGATTTCTTTCGCACTAGGTTTAAAGTTAATATGTAGTATGAAAATAGTTTTGGTAATTTTTTAAAATATTACATCAAAACGGATAAGGAAGAATAAAAACTACATTGTGATCCTGCTAAGGTCCGTTTTGTAACTTTTAAATCGATAGGTCGAAAAATATGAAATTTAATTAGGTGGTCAAAAGGAGTTTTTCCATATTTTTTAAATTGCTTGAAGTCGGAAGTCATAAAAATATAAAACTTAAAAAGAGTCTGAATTACGATTATATAGAAAATCATTCAAATTATAATTTTTTAATCTAACAGTACTCTTTCGCGTTAACTTTGTTTAAGTTAATATTTGAAACTTCGCTTACGAGGTAGCGGGTTAATTGCTAGTTTGAAATAAAATTGTTAAGCTCGTTATTGTATACATTATTTTAACATGATACAAATTAATATGAATTAATTTGTTTAAACAGGAAAGAAAATAAAATAAAATATTTGGAAATAAACTTTTAAGTACTTAAGTTTTTTTCTCTGCCTACGAGGTTTTTCTAAACCTTTTTCTAATTTTTGCTTATCTTATAATGGTTTATGATTAAGGCAATTTTTATAGTGTAAAAACCACCTTCAATTAGAGCGATCAAATTAAAATCACTTCCTCTGTTAAGCCTTTCTTTACGTCTGCGTCATGTATTCTTGTAAAGAAAATAGTTGATTCAGGAAATAAATTCTCAACAAATTTTTAATCATTTTGATACACTTTTTGCTGCTAAAAAAATACATAAAACTAAAATTTCAATTTATCTTAAAAAATCAGTACATTTTCTAAAAAAATCAATACATTTCAGTACACAAATTTTTAATCAGTACACCCAGTGGGAAATTAGTACAGGTACTGATGAAATCAGTAAGAATAGTCACCTTTTACACAATATTCGCAATTTTAGTTACTTATACCTTCCTGTTTGCTTACCAAACTTGTATACATATGTTATTTCCTAATTTTTTTATTTTAATAATCATATTTATTAATATAGACATGCATGCCAATCTACCGACACATGTAAAATTGGCCGTAAAGGTTTTCTATGTATTGAAATAAACGTAATAAATAAATAATCCCTAATAAGTCATATTGTTTAATTGATCCTCTAAATTAGATTATGAATAGATTAGAGCCATCTGTGTATATCTCAAATGATTTACTGAGATTTTTATTTTGAAAAACTATTAGATCATCAGTAAATTAAAAAAATGGTTATTTTTTTAAATAAAAATGGGTCTGATTTAGGAATAATCTAACTTCGGGGGCCAATAAGGCCCAAATGACTTACTAGGGTTAATTTCTAAATAATCCGTTTTATTGTCCTTCTCGCTAAAATAAATATGTAAATCTAAACATGCTGTTGAAAAATAGCATAAAATAAACGAGTTTCAAAACATCCTGAATATGTATTCTATTTGTCTTTTTAAGTGTTTCAAATTTTGTTTCACTTTTTAATGGCGAACTTTCGATAGAAAGAGTTCTTTCGCCCTAGTTGTTAACTTAGCATTTATTTTAAAAGTTTATTACTCCTTATTCATGATTTTGAAAATTGGCGTGTACCAAATAAAAACTCACACGGCGAAAATATTTTAGGATTTCAAAATTAACAGACTTTTATATTAGCTATTTTATCAGTCTGGCCAAATTTGTCTTGCCAACCTGTCCATGAGTCAGTCAGCTGTTTTTGAAAAACAATAAGTCATCAATTGTCAAAAAGTCTGTCGCGGCCGAAAACAGGGTACACTTATCAGGTAGCCTCAGATAAACAGCTGAGTAACGGTATTTCGTTATATTAATGTCAAATTTTGTTTATGTTTATGTATTTTCTTCCTTTTATACAAACAAAAACTGTAGTATCGTAAGAAAAGCTCAAAAAGAAGAAGGAAGATTTTGCGAGTTTTTGTTATTTGTCTCTGACATTCTTATGACGGTTTTAGTTGTTTTTGTAGAACCGCTCCTACCTGATAAGTGTACCCTGGCCGAAAACATCAAGTGCATTTCTTCTATATTTTTAAAGGGATTTAGCTGAAATTGAAGATTACTTAATTTTAAATGAAATTATGTTTTTACGCCCTGCTTTTCGATGCATTTGTTATAAACAGATAAGGTAACGTTTACAATTTAATAAGCAAACACTAGAAAGCAGAGAAAGAAATATTTTATTTACAGAGATTCAGCTTTACAACTGGGCCAAACTACAAACCATTCTTTATTGCATCATGTAAAATTGTCCAATACGCCAACAGCAATGGGCCCATATTTGGTATTGCGTTCTTTACGTAGCTCAGCAATTTTAAAAAACTCTTCCCGACCTGCCCTACAGCCGTTGGAGTCACCTAGTGGGTCGGTACCTTCGGGAAACATTTTTAAGACTTTAGTGTTTACAGGAACGGTTGGTTTATGTTTTTTTACAGTTTTTATATAAACAATAATGGCTTAAAAATTTTTTAGTTTAGTATAGGTACTTTTTTAGGTGCCACTGTGCTTGAATATGAAAATACTCGAAACATGATGTTGGAAAAGGCTCGACAGGCTAAATTGGGCTGGCTCCGAAAAAAACCAAGTAGTAAAGATTCCTGGGAAAATATAAAGCAAGATATAAGACGTTTATGGGATAAGTTATCGCCGGGTGAAAAAGTCTTTGTACCAATTTGTGCATTAAATGTTTTAGTATTTGGTTTGTGGAGGTTTTCAGCTTTAAGTAGGACAATGATGAAATATTTTTGTTCAAATCCAGCAGCGCGTGAGAAAATATACAATATATTATTAAGTAATGCATAAACATTATATTATTTTCCAGGGACTGTATGTTGGCCTATGTTTTTGTCTACATTCAGTCATTACTCGGCTTTTCATTTGTTTGCGAATATGTATGTTTTACACAGTTTTTCAAATGCCGCGGTACTTTCATTAGGAAAGGAACAGTTTCTTGCGGTTTACTTATCAGCTGGCGTAATATCGAGCCTAACCAGTGTTATGTACAAAGCCCTTACCTTGCAGGCAGGATTATCCCTAGGAGCGGTAATAATAGGAATGATTACTTTAACGCATAAATAACTTTTACATTTTCAGTCTGGAGCCATTATGGCAGTTCTGGCTTATGTTTGTGCACAATATCCTGATACACAATTAAGCATATTATTTTTACCTATGATAACATTTTCCGCTGGTTCAGCTATTAAGGTTATAATGGGCATAGATTTTGCTGGCTGTATAATGGGTTGGAAATTCTTTGATCATGCTGCACATTTGGGTGGAGCAATATTTGGATTGTGAGTATTTATTAATTACAAAACCTACTTTTTCTCACACGGTTTTATTTCATGTAAATCAAAAGGTTTTGGGCTTTTTATGGCGCGGCTTTGTGGCAGAAACGTGTTCCATTTTTAACAATGTATCACGATTGGCGTAAAACTAAATAGTGTTAAAATTAGTTTTCAGTTAAATCCCTATTTATTTATTTACATAAAAACTTATGTGTACAGTACATGTATTACGTATTGATCTAATAATAATGCATTGTGAAGTGTCATAACACAATTATGGCCACGCTCATTAACTTTTTCCAATCGAAGAAAAAAATAAATACATATGTACATTTAACTAACTTTATTCGTTTTTTCATCTCTATCATTTTGATTAAGTTTATTACGCCGCAAAGTGTTTTCTATTTCTAAAGAACATTTTTGCAATTTGTCCTTGAGCTCTTCTTTTGTTTCGTATTCTGGAGCATATGAAATGTGTAAAATGCCACCATAAAATTCTTTGGCATCCAAAAAACGTTTACACTTTCGGGCATCAAAAATTTTATAAAATTTTGCCCAGTATACTTCGGTAAACTGTTCTAGTTCCAATTGTTTTTCTAGCATTTCAGTAGTGACATTACGAACATGATATAACTTACCAAATCTTGATAGTCGCTGTTTTAACTCTTGTAGCAGATTAATTTTTGGCACACCAAAAATAAGTAAATTTTGGGATTCATTCGCCACTGTATAGACCTTTTTGGAAAATAAAGAAAAAATTGATTAAAACACTAAATAAACATTTCTGAAGGGTAAATCAATTAAAACGAACAGATGTTAGTTATTTTTTTGTTGTTAATCTTTGTACTACTATCTACATACATATATAAAACTGAACAAACAAAAATAATCTTCCGCTGATAATTTATGACCCCATTGTAAGTTACAGGAATTAAACAGTACTTAAAAAAACAAGTTTTTAGCTTTTTTTGTCAATTGCGATAACTACCACTCGTTTTCAGCGAGCAAGTGTAGCATCTATGTATAACCAGCGTGTCCCAAAAATTTCTTCACAAGCTACAAAGCACTCACTAGTCTGTCTGTGTTATCAAATAAAAATTGTTTTTATTAAGCCGCATCAACTTAAACAAGGTACACAAGGTGACAGTGCAATTACAAAAAGTTTTCTTTGTAGTCAAGGGTCTGGTGAAATTAAATTGTTGATGTAGACGGCAATCCTACAAGCAAGAAACTAACCAAACGCAATGTTTCCAAATGTTCACTCTTATCAGTACCCCATTAATACTTCGCTTATTTGATATAAATTACTGTAAAATTGAAAATGCGCATACCTTAACGGCTTTTAAATGTCTGCCTTGCCGGTACTTTAGACGTGTGGTGCAATATTTATATCTTTTGTGATGCTCTAAATAAGTATTCATTGTTTTTATATGGCTGATCTGTGGTAGTAGGAAAATTGTTTTTAACTTTTTCCTAGTAAAAAATTTAATTAAACAGGTACAAAAGTAAACAAATACATATGATAGTTTAGTGCTACCAGACTGTTTCCTAAATGTTATTTTCGTAGCACTTATCTTCTATATGTCTTGATTGAAGCCTTCATAGCGATAATGCAGTGCTGTTAGATCAAATTTATGTAACCGCTGAAGTCAAACTATTTTAACGTACCAACAACTTGCTTAAGAACTTTGGTAACAATTTAAAACTTTTAACATTTTATGTTTATTTATTAAAAACTTTTTTGTTTTGTTTTTTGTTCTAGGCTTATTTAAACTAGATTCTATTACGCTTATTTTATTCTAAATGTAGGTACCAGAAAAAGGATTTTTTTTCTATATTTTATAAAATATGTTTTACAGTTTTATAAAACGGATGTCCTTTTTCTATGGAGTCATAGTAAGCCTCCCAAACTCCTTATAAGGAATAAGGGCTTAAATCCTCACCCAAGTGTATTTTTTGACGTTGTATAATTGCAGTAACTATAACGTAACTTGATTTGGCTAAAATTATTTTTTGCAAAAAAAAGTTCCTTGTTTCTTCAATTTAACTTCAGGGTTTTACCACCATTTTTTGTGTCTTTTTAAGAGCGTTACAGGTTTTTATTTACATTAACAATTAATTTTATTTTATATTGCACGGTAAATGTAAAAATATTTTTTTCTTTTTCTAACAAGACTAAAATGTAATGCAACAAACATTTTTCAAGCCCCACATAATTTATACTATATGGTAGCTTATAGTTATACATATATGTATGTTTAAATACTTGATGTTAAAATACCTAATTATTATGTTATGAGCATTAATACCTACAAAAAGAAAATTTTCACCCTGGCTCGAATTTACCGAAACTTTTAGAACAATTTACATTTTCTCCATACATTAACTTTTTTTATGCCTTTTCCAAAATCAAATGATCACGATGGTAACAAAATATTTTCTCAGGACTAAAGTTATTTAACTGAAACTTATTTTTTAATAAGATTAAACTATTTTTAACAATTTTACACAAGTTCTATTTGTAAGTCGAATGGATAATCGTTTGAATTCAATGACTGTCGAAAAAGTTGCGTATGTTGCCAGCCTACATCTCCTTTTCCCCCCGTTAATTTGGCACATATTTCAAACTCTTGACAATTTTCTAAACTACTTACAACTTTGTTATCGTTTTTACAATCTTTTAACAACACTTCCACTTTACCCTCACCAAATGTTTTCTTCTCTAAAGTTAATTTGAAATTTTTAACTGTTAGGCTACTATTTGAAAAATTAAATTTCCAAGCAATTTCTGCAGAGTCGCTATCCTCTTGCCGTGACAAATAAACCATTTTCCAGTCGCGTTCAACTTTACGTAGAATATTTTCGGAAGAGAATTGACAAACTTGCCAAGTTTTGTAAAAGGACACTGGAACACATGCGCCAGCAGGATCTGTTAACATAAAGATAAAACGTATAATATTTTACGAGAATTAGCCGTTAAAAATTAAAAACCTTTAAAATAACGTTCATATGTATCGGTAGAGCAGGAATAGCGTACATTAAATTGTTTCCTTTGTATCTCTTCGTCAGTTAAAGTAAAAATATATATCTAAATAAGTTTATTAGATTGTGAATTTTTTATTCAAATAAAAGCGATTTGAACCAGAACTTACGTTATTAAAGGTATGTTCACCACGCGATTGCCGCCATGCTAGGCTGCCAGAACTTCGACCTTTTAATTCATTATCTGTTGGATACCTAAATTATAAAAGAAAAAAATTAAAAATAAATTGTAAAATAGTTTAAACAAGGATTGACCAACCGTTCCACAGTCAACTCAATTAATTCCAACATACAGCGTTCACTTAATTTTTTTTTGAGCTCATCCCTTAAATGTAGTTGCCTCTTTTTACGTATTGTTAGTATCGATTCAATAAGTTCATCTTCTGAACATAAACGTCGTTTTAATAAAGTGTCTTTATGATCATTACAATATCGCCAAGTAACATCTTGTATATCGTCACAGGAATACGCAAACACGTAGTCAATATTGCGTTTCCATCCATGCTGATACATCAAAGGGGAGTCAACAACATTATCAGATGGATCGACATGTAACCAACGTAATTGTGATTCAGAATATATCTAAAGAAAGTTTTTTTTTAAGTAAGTTGAAAAATTGGTGGGAAAAAGAGCTGGGGGCAGCTTACGTAAACTGCACCTTTCCTTTTTTATTTTTTTTTTTTTTTTTGTGTAAGCAAAGCTTATTTGTTTATTTAATACTCAAGGTATTCTGCTAAAAATTTTTCAAATTAATTTAATTGTATTTTCATTTAAGTCTGATTAATGGTAAGTTTCTGCATGTTATTAACTAAAAATTTGTTAAAAGTAGGCAAAGGTGTTCAAAAACATTTAAAATTCGTGTTTTTTATAAGATCTTTAATTTATATTTAGAAAATAACTCAAAAAATACTTGCCTCTGTCCAAACGTGATCAAATAAAGAATGCACAATTCGTGCATCATAGTCCAAACAACGGCAAAGAAACGTAAAACAATTAGCATATTCTCCGCAACGACCTTTTCGTGATACCAGCAGTTGGGCTATGTCATTGTAACGATAGAATTTTGTCTCTTGACCACAACATATCACAACTTCAACACGACATTCGTCCTCGGTTTCAGTTCGTTTTAGTTTATTCTCTTCGCTACCGCAAACTTTACACGGTATATTGTTAATCCACTCGAAAAATTCAGTATTAAACCAATTGACTAGTTCTACCAATATTAAATCACGTATACAAAGTTCTTTGTTTGGCATTTTTGTTGTTGGTTTGTGGACCGTTGTGTTCTCTTGCAAAGCCATTAGTTTTTCGCTTGCTTTTTGGGTAATATCATCGATAGGAATAAGTTCACGGCCAGCTGCTAAAAGCTTTTCATCATCGTACTGCATAACAGCATCTGAAAATATCTCTAGTGATTGCAGAAAAGTGTTTGAAGTCCGCTAAAAAAAAATTAACGCACATGTAGTTATATATTTATATTAAACTTTTAAAATTGTTAATTAAACAACAAATAAATACCAATACTCTAGGGAACGTTATTCGTTGCTTATATGGTTTTGAAGCTTCAATGGGTCTTAATGCATCAGACGTTCCAAGACCTTGAGCCATTAATTGAGGGTTGCCTGTAAACGTTTGAATTATTCACACGTTTAGTAAATATATAAAACTTTAGTATTTATTCCACCAACCCTTTGAAATTTTTTCTTGCTTTTGATTTAGCCAAAAGTCTCTTCGCTTTGCTAAAGCATCTCGATATGCACGTATTACTTCCAAGGATGCATCGAATGGTAACTTATATTCCATTTCAGTTTGCCTAAAACCAATAGCAGTCAATAGCTGGTTACACCCTTCCAGCGATAATAATTTATCTTTAATAGATTTATTTGCAGTGCGTATGGTTCGGTATTTTAACTCATTTGGATACTGAAGGACATTATCTAAAAGAACAAGTAAAATACGAACCGCTTCTAAGTACGCTTCTTTGGTATTTCTTATTGAGCTTAATACGTTTGTTAAATTAGAACGTAATTCTTCAGCTGGCGCTGGTTCTATAGACCACAAGTATTTATATTCAATGAGAGACATGACGTGTAAAAGGGATTGTTGTGTATCAACAAAGAAAAATCGCGAATTTTTCTGAAATATATTTGAAGGGGTGGAAACAAAGACTGTTTTGCGTCTCGTATCACTTGAAATTTTACTTTAATGACTTGATAACTCTTAACTTATCGCTCGCAATTCTAATTTTCCCTAGTTTATTTAGAGTTTTAACAACAAATCATAAAAAATAAAATAAACAATTTTTGGTTTTTAGTATTGATAACAAGAACTCAAAACAACAAATGGAAAAGACAGCTGACTTATAGTACAGAGATGCCAGCACGCTTATGTTATAAGAACTCAAGTAGCTGCCATATAATAATTTTGATTTCATTATTTTTCTTATTCGAAGCCTACACGCTGCAACCATTAGTACTACTCGTAAAAAGAATCAATGAAGCTCAAAAATAAGACATAACTATTATTTTTTTTAAATGCATGTGAATGCATTTAATGCAATAGCGAAGCTGGCGGTTCGAAGTCATGATTTCCTTTAAAATTATTTCTGTAAATGCATTTGAAAGCATTAAAAAAAAATCTAGTGTAATCTTTGTAATTTTTTTTTCAAATTATGTATTAAATTTTATATGGTTTCAATTACAAAGGTTTTAGCGAAGCCAGCGGTTCGAATTCCCTAGAGCTTTTATTTCTTGGGTCTGTTCGAAGGCCGGCCATTCACCCCTCTTAAATAGTTAACACCGAAGGCCAGGTGTTTCGGCACCTCTCAACAAAAATGAAGTAACCCCCTCCCAAATAAAAATGAAATACCATTTGGTTGGGAGTTCTTTTATTATGAAATAGTTCCTAATTAAAAATATTAAAATAAACCCCAACGCATTAGGAGTTATTTCATATATTGTTGCGAGTGGTTTTATAGTACCTTTCATACATACATATATATCGATATTAAAAATGCGTTACTCCAGCCTGCAAAATTGACCGACAAGCCCGCCAAAAATCTGTCGTGTCTTTGTAAAAATTTACTGATCAATGCATTTTTTCAGTAATCAGTAAAAATTTGCTGGCATCAGGCAAAATGTCTGATTACTGAAACTCGTAATGATATTTTAATTCAATATGCCCATGTATGTTTGTTAATACTTATTGTTTAAATTACAATAACAACAATGTGGGATAAGCAATAAGAGTTAGTTTCTTAATAGAGCCTGAACAGCACATATTCCACTGCAAATGTCAAAGTATAGGTTGCCTACGGCTAATTTACACGATAAAATTTTTTATGAAAAATGTTGCATGAAAAGAGCTTACTTTTCTATCTCCATAAAAAAATGTTTAATTTGTACGACAAAAAATGTAATAAAGAGCCTGATTTTCAACATCTTTCGTCTATAAGCAAAAAATGTTTATTAAGTATGTAAATTTAGTCTTAATCGCTTAATGCATGTCTGTTCTAATTGATGTTGTGTTATAGGTGAAGTCTTTGGAATGATATACATTGTTTCTAAATAAGAAATTTAATAAAAAATTTAATGTTTTTACATATATATACATATATAGATTTTATTTTTTTGTTTAAAAAAGAAGACATACATACATAACCATTTTTATAAATTACAATGCTTAGCTATTAGAAAGAATGTACCTTTGTTAAATGCAATTCAAAAAGGAGGCGTATCACATTCCGTTTCTAAAGCTCTGTTGTAAAATTATAAAATATACACATAAATAGATTTTTTTATCACAAATATACAAACATACATTTATGAGTGGAATGAATGTTTAATATAGTATTTTATAATTCTAAACTGAATGTGAGTTTTGTAAAGTTTTAATGATTTTTGTTGATGCGTAGAATCGAAAATAACTTATAGGTTAACTATCAAAGCAATCTTAGGCATAACTTTACTAGGACAACTCACTTTTCTAAACAAATTGCCAATACAACTTGCACAAAAAAGCGAATGTCATTACTTTTATTATGCTAAATAGTTTATGATTAACAAACTTTCGTCGAATATATAAATTTAAAAATAATAAGAATAAAGAAAAAGGCGCTTAAATATTAGTAGTACAATTCATAAATTGAAATTTTTCAATAATCTAAATGTGTATGTTCCGTATCCATCTTTTTTTATACAGATTCAGCCACACTTTTTAGCTCTTTGCTTTTGCTTAGCGCGCCTGCGTGCATATATCTTTTTACGAATTAAACAAATTTTTATTGTTGAAGTTGTGTAGAATTCTTAAATTTAATAATTAAACCAATTAAATTTTACTGCTGTTAATATGTTTTTATGTGGTATTATTTTAAGGTGAATTTAAGGCAGATGAATTATTTTCACGCAGTTCATCGGGGAAACTGCTGACAGAACCAGAACGTGAAGTAGAAACTTTTGTCTGCAATAAATAGGAAAATGTATTAGAGATTCTTGTTTCGATTACATTAAAAATATATATGTATAACTATTTTAATTATATGAATATGTAACATGCATTTTATAAAATAACTAGTGCCCAAAATAAAATTTGTCCGCAAAAGCTAAATTTTTAATTTTTTAGACACAAAAATTTTTAATTCCTTTTTTTGCAAGTTTATATTTTCGGCAAAAAAATAAATGCATGACTTTTAACTTAACACAAATTAATATAAAGTATTAAAATTACTCAACACTGCCACATACAAGAACATAAGCAAATACAAATGAAAAATTCTGAAATAAAAATTTAAAAATCTAAAATACAAATAGAAAATTCTAAAAAAACAATTGGAAAATTCCAAAACTACGACTTACTACTACAGATACAATAAGTTGTAAATTGAACAATTATATTCAAGTATAAGTGTGTGCTTTAAAGTATATTTTAAATTTTTTTTCTGTTTTGGTGTTTTTCTTATATACTACAAGGTTAATATGATTATATTTTTTAACATAAAATTATAGTTACCGCATGAGATTGGCACAAAAAATTGTTGTGTTCATAGCTTACTTTGACATTTTCATAGGCAGAGCCAACTTTTTCCTCTATAGATCTCATTGATTCAGAATTTTTCATTTGAGAAAATTTCGAAGATATACCACCAGTAATGCTGCTAAAAACTGAAGCTGTTTTTTCACTAGTTGATTTTAAAACAGATTCCGTACGCTGAAAGCTAAAAGAAATAAAATAAAATATTACTACATTAATTTAAAAGGGTAAAATATAAAATAATTAAATAAAAAGCAAAAAAAAGGGCGTTGAAAAAAATTAATTAAATTAACATAAACCTAGCGCGTTATTCGTTATTATTATTCCTAAAGTTATTGTGTTAAATGGTTAGTAGTCAGATTTTTTATTTTAACACAATTACTTACATTGGTGCATCGTGCACAGCTTTTGTAAAATTACCAACACCTTGCTCTACGGTTTGATAACTTAAAAAAAAGAATCATAAAAATTAAAAATAACAGAGACAAACTAAAACAAAACATAGAAAAAAAATTATGCAAGAAGAATTATTAGTAAGCTTACACTGAACTTTCTTTAACATTTTTAAGACCCTGATTCATGTCATCAGTAATTTCCTTCCATACTGTTATTCCCAATTTACGTTTTAAATCAGAAGCATGGCGGGTTTTTGAAGCCAATACAGTACGTAATGTATTGATTTCTTCTTCCACACGAGCAAGTTCCTAAATTACCAATCATTCCTTTAGATTTTTGTAATATTATATGGCCGAAAGTATACTTACTTGGCTCCATTCAGCCCTTTGTCTTTCCTGTTCTTCAACAGTTAGAGCTGCAAATTCAGCTGCAATATCAGCTGATGCCACTGATGCGGCAGGCGAAATATGTCCGGTGTTGTCTGAAAAAAAAATTAAATTCAAAATTTTTTTAAAAAACATTCAATTAATAGAACATAATTAATTTTTAAATAATAATCGGATTTTAGATTATGCCATTTATGTACTTACATACTAAAATGAACATCAGTTGAATGCATAAATTAAAAAAAGTTCAGAGGATTAGTAAGCATTTTACGTGCATGCATCGACATTTAAGGTACCAACCATAGTCAAATAACTAATCAGGTCGTAGCAATGAGAAAATGTAGTTTTTACCTCTCTTACTACTTTTTTTATTTTTTTATATATAAGTATGACACCGTCCCGGTCATAAGATAATTCCAAACGTTAGTGTGTCAAACTCCATATAAACAAGAGACAAAAAAGTAATAGAGGCTACAACTATATTCTCTCACTGCTACGACCTAATAAGTTATTTGACGATGGTTCAAACATAGGCCCGGTTTTTACTTATGGCAAAATTCCCGGTCATAAGAGAATTCCAAACGTTAGTGTGTCAAACTCCATACAAACAAGAGAAAAAAAGTAATAGAGGCTACAACTATATTCTCTCATTGCAACGACCTAATAAGTTATTTGACGATGGTTCAGACATAGGCCCAGTTTTTACTTTTGGTAAAATTCGGTAGAAATGAGAAAAACAAAATTTACTCTCCTTAAGCAACAAAACCACAAAAAATCACAGGAAAAAAAACAAATTTCTAATACGAGAAATTACATAAAATGCTTTTAAAAGTTAACAAAAAATTAAATCGTAAATTTTAAGGAAAAAAAGATTGAAAACTGTTAGTCTATTGAGGAAAAACATTTGATAGCATTAAAATAAATCACTGGCAACCAAGGTGCATCTATCTATACAAGGTGGTAGCCATAGTACAAAAAAACAAAGTATACTCGTTGACGCAGATGATTATTATGTCAGTTGTCAAAATATTTGTTTTTAATTTTCAAATGAAACGCACTGTAAAAGCGGCCTATTTTTGAAGAATTTTGCATTTAAACTGTAAATATATAAATAAATAAATGTAAATATAGCTTTAAAAACCTAAAAAATAAGCAATTCTTTGCAAAATGCATTACAATTTAATGTGTAGCATATGTATGTACATATTTTCACGCCATGGGTGGAAATGTTAATACTATTAAAATTTCTCCTTGTTTCAACTTGATATCGAATAAATATAATAAACAAAAAAAAAAATTAAAAGGTCTGTATTTATTCTATAAAATTTTATATGTCTTTATTAAAATAACCATTTATAAATATTGTAAAAAGTCGATTTTTAAAAATTTCGCGATGTATTGCATTTTTTTTTGTAGAAAAGAGAAATAAAATAAATAAGCATAAAAATGTTTTTCAGAAAAAAATAATTTTATTTAAGATACGTTTTTATAAATAAGGTACATATTTGTATAACAACGTTTATTAAAAATTTGACTTTACTCTCATATGCACAAGCATGCCCAAAGTTATTTGGAACACACCTAATGTTGTTACACAATGTTTTTAACAATGTGGTTTAGATAATTCACTAACTTTAAACTCACGACTTTTTAGTCGGTTTATCGTATTTACCCTGTCATCCATTAACTAAATTTTTTAATGCAGACATTTCTCACTTAAAATGCAAAGCACAGGCACTAGTTCTTTTGGTGATTTTTTAGAAATTTGTTTGTTTATTTATCAACGTTGGTTACGGGGTTGTTTTGTATTTCAAGAAGTAGAATTCAGAGAACAATTTTAGTTTTTATTTTTAGATTTTGTAAATTTAGGAAAGGTTGATTTGAAATTGTGTGATTGTAACGGTATATAAAAGCAAGGGAAGTGAATAGTATAAAAACTCAGTTGTTTTTTGTTTTTAACTCTTTGCAACTAATTAAAACATTGTAACTATTGTTTAGCAACTTTGCTTATAATTGTCCATTACTTTAATAGTTTTTTTACCTTTGGTATTTGCTGCTTGAACTGAAGATCCAATACTTAGGAATTTTTTATAATTATCACTACTCGATATTTTTGCAATATAGGGTTTAGAAAAATCAACAAATGTCACCTTAACGTCACGCATCGTTCTTCTTGCAAAAAATTTTAAACGAAAACGTTTAGCTATTGACATTGAAGGGCATTGATTTGCTAGTTTTGAGATAATAAATTCTGTTTCTACAGCTTGCAACTCTAATTGGCTGCTATAGTCAGAATCAGTATCATAAAATATTTGGTCAAGTGTAAGATTTCGCAAATATAAATCAGTTTCATCATTCCAATCAAGACCAGAAGAGTCCAACGACGGTGTTGTAGTAACCTCGTCCAATTTCGGTAGATATGAATCCTCAATGAATTCTAAACTAACTGGTTCAGAATCAGACATGCTACTTTTTTCTGTTTTGCTTAATAAAAGGCTGTATTTTATCTCACATTTAGCTTGTTATTTGTTTAAATTTTTGCTAAATTATTAACAAAATATTGTTTTGTTGATTGTGGTTCGTTGCTAGATAGGCTTTCTTGTGTATATTGTGTTTGTTATGTTTTTTACATTAATTTATGAAGTTTCTGTGAAGCGTAAAATTTTTAAAGAAAGTTTAATTCGATCATGCTAAACAACAATATTAAAATTTACACAAAAGTTTTTAAAAAAAAACTTTTTTAACTTGCAGTGATTACATTTTATAGTCGTCTTTCTTTAAAACTTAATAACAAATACATATTATTTTAGTTTTTTTGTTTAAACATTTGCTTTTTGGTAATATTATTTTGGCTTTTCTTGTATGCTTCTGTAAAATTGTGAAATTTTAAACTTGATATATGTATAGTGTAGTATAAATATTTCTTTTTTTTCTTGTTTTATTGTACGATCTTGTTTTCTTCGTAGCCAACATTACACTAAAAACGCATTAAGCAAAGAAGCAAAGAAAATACACACTCATACATGCACATCATTAATGTTGGTAAAGAGCTATTTGATAGTAGAGAAACAACTTCACCAGCAAGCTGGAAGTTGGTAAGAAATATCTCTTTTTGGCAATATAAATCAGTGTTACCAAATCATTAAAATAAAGTTTTTATACAAAATAGTTAGTGAATTAAGCTTCTTGAAGCTTTTTTTTTATTTTTTTAAATCCATTTATTAACCGAACCCCAATGGGCCATATATGGTTAAAAGATTACATGAATGTGCAATTATTATAAATTTATTATATTTATATTAATAAAACAAGTAAGAGCGCTATATTCGGCTGTGCCGAATCTTATATACCCTTCACATTGGTTTTTAAATATACCCAGCCGAGTAATTTTGTACTGCAAACAATATAATAAAAAACCTTGTGCGAGTTTTAAAGTTCATAGAAAAAATAACAAAATTTTAACGTTCGTATGAATAATAGAAATAGATGAAGAAGATTTGAGGTCGAGAGTTTTAAAAGTTTTCGACATTATTCATATATAAAGGTTAATAAAACTTGTTAAATGTTCTAGTCCCCCTGCTCTTCTCCAACTTTTTCTCTGAAAATGTATGAATTATTTGATTATTACTTTTTGTAGAATATTCGAAGTCGAGAAGTAGCGTATCAAAAATTTTATAAAAATTGTTAATTTGTATGGGAGCTACCCCTTCTTCAACCCCCATCCGAAAATTTTTTCCTTTAAAGCGTAGGCCTTGTGTTCCAATTACTTTTTGTAGAACATTTGATGTGGATATCTGTTATAGTTTCCGAGATATAGCGTATCGAATGTTTCATAAAAATTGTTAAATTGTATGGGAGCTACCCCTTTTTTTGCCCCCACTAAAAAAATGTTTCTTTAAAGCGTAGGCCTTATTGCCCAATTACTCTTTGTAGAACATTTGATTTCGATATCTTTTATAGTTTCCGAGATATAGCGTATCGAATATTTTATAATAATTGTCGATTTGTATGGGAGCTACTCCTTGTTTTGCCCCCACTCAAAAAATGTTTTCTTTAAAGTGTAGGTCTTTGCGTACAATTGCTTTTTGTAGAACATTTTAAGTCGATATCCGTTATACTTTCCGAGATATAGCGTATCGAATATTTTATAATAATTGTCGATTTGTATGGGAGCTACCCCTTTTTTTGCCCCCACTCAAAAAAATGTTTCTTTAAAGCGTAGGCCTTATTGCCCAATTACTCTTTGTAGAACATTTGATTTCGATATCTTTTATAGTTTCCGAGATATAGCGTATCGAATATTTTATAATAATTGTCGATTTGTATGGGAGCTACTCCTTGTTTTGCCCCCACTCAAAAAATGTTTTCTTTAAAGTGTAGGTCTTTGCGTACAAATGCTTTTTGTAGAACATTTTAAGTCGATATCCGTTATACTTTCCGAGATATAGCGTATCGAATATTTTATAATAATTGTCGATTTGTATGGGAGCTACCCCTTTTTTTGCCCCCACTAAAAAAATTTTTTCTTTATAGCGTAGGCCTTCTCGCCCAATTACTTTTTGTAGAACATTTCATTTCGATATCTGTTATAGTTTCCGAGATATAGCGTATCGAATATTTCATAAAAATTGTTAATTTGTATGGGAGCTACCCCTTTTTTTGCCCCCACTCAAAAAAATTTTTCTTTAAAGCGTAGGCATTCTTGCTAATTTTTTTTTTGTAGAACATTCTATTTCGATATCTTTTATAGTTTCCGAGATATAGCGTATCGAATATTTTATAATAATTGTCGATTTGTATGGGAGCTACCCCTTTATTTGCCCCCACTCAAAAAATTTTTTTTTTAAAGTGTAGATCTTTGCGTACAATCACTTTTTGTAGAATATTTTAAGTCGATATCTGTTATAGTTTCCGAGATATAGCGTATCGAATATTTTATAACAATTGTCGATTTGTATGGGAGCTACCCCTTTTTTTGCCCCCACTCAAAAAATTTTTTTTTAAAGTGTAGATCTTTGCGTACAATCACTTTTTGTAGAATATTTTAAGTCGATATCTGTTATAGTTTCCGAGATATAGCGTATCGAATATTTAATAACAATTGTCAATTTGTATGGGAGCTACCCCTTTTTTTGCCCCCACTCAAAAAATTTTTTCTTTAAAGCGTAGGCATTCCTGCTAAATTTCTTTTTGTAGAACATTTTATTTCGATATCTTTTATAGTTTCCGAGATATAGCGTATCGAATATTTTATAATAATTGTCGATTTGTATGGGAGCTACCCCTTTTTTTGCCCCCACTCAAAAAAATTTTTTTTTTAAAGTGTAGATCTTTGCGTACAATCACTTTTTGTAGAATATTTTAAGTCGATATCTGTTATAGTTTCCGAGATATAGCGTATCGAATATTTTATAACAATTGTCGATTTGTATGGGAGCTACCCCTTTTTTTGCCCCCACTCAAAAAATTTTTTCTTTAAAGTGTAGATGTTTGCGTACAATCACTTTTTGTAGAATATTTTAAGTCGATATCTGTTATAGTTTCCGAGATATAGCGTATCGAATATTTTATAATAATTGTCGATTTGTATGGGAGCTACCCCTTTTTTTGCCCCCACTCAAAAAATTTTTTTTTAAAGTGTAGATCTTTGCGTACAATCACTTTTTGTAGAATATTTTAAGTCGATATCTGTTATAGTTTCCGAGATATAGCGTATCGAATATTTTATAACAATTGTCGATTTGTATGGGAGCTACCCCTTTTTTTGCCCCCACTCAAAAAATTTTTTCTTTTAAGTGTAGATGTTTGCGTACAACTACTTTTTGTAGAACATTTTAAGTCGATATCTGTTATAGTTTCCGAGATATAGCGTATCGAATATTTTATAACAATTGTCGATTTGTATGGGAGCTACCCCTTTTTTTGCCCCCACTCAAAAAATTTTTTCTTTTAAGTGTAGATGTTTGCGTACAATTACTTTTTGTAGAACATTTTAAGTCGATATCTGTTATAGTTTCCGAGATATAGCGTATCGAATATTTTATAACAATTGTCGATTTGTATGGGAGCTACCCCTTTTTTTGCCCCCACTCAAAAAAATTTTTCTTTTGAGTGTAGATGTTTGCGTACAACTACTTTTTGTAGAACATTTTAAGTCGATATCTGTTATAGTTTCCGAGATATAGCGTATCGAATATTTTATAACAATTGTCGATTTGTATGGGAGCTACCCCTTTTTTTGCCCCCACTCAAAAATTTTTTTCTTTTAAGTGTAGATGTTTGCGTACAATTACTTTTTGTAGAACATTTTAAGTCGATATCTGTTATAGTTTCCGAGATATAGCGTATCGAATATTTTATAACAATTGTCGATTTGTATGGGAGCTACCCCTTTTTTTGCCCCCACTCAAAAAAATTTTTCTTTTGAGTGTAGATGTTTGCGTACAATTACTTTTTGTAGAACATTTTAAGTCGATATCTGTTATAGTTTCCGAGATATAGCGTATCGAATATTTTATAACAATTGTCGATTTGTATGGGAGCTACCCCTTTTTTTGCCCCCACTCAAAAAATTTTTTCTTTAAAGTGTAGATCTTTGCGTACAATTACTTTTTGTAGAACATTTTAAGTCGATAGCTGTTATAGTTTACGAGATATAGCGCATAAAATATTTTACCACATTTGTGCAATTGTAGGAAAAATACCCCTTCCTCTGGTCCTATCTGAAAAAAATTTTTCCATTATTTAGGTCCCTTTCTTAGTAGTATCCGTGCCAAGTTTTGTGGCAAGAGTGACTATACTTACTGAGATATATAGGGATATATGCACGGATTTTGTCCTAAAAAAAATGGGTTACTCTGGGTTTTCGCTTATATCTCGGTCAATAGTAAACCGATTTTGCTGATTTTAAATAGCGATTGTTAGCGGGATATTTGTGATCGTTTGACACCATTAACTGGTCTGTACCTTTTTATTTGACTCCGGAAACTTGATTTCAACAGACGGACAGACGGACAGACGGACAACGCTAAATCGGCTTCCCTATCTATAAGGATCCTGAATATATATACTTTATGGGGTCGCAAATGAATAATAAAGAAATTACAAACGGAATGACAAAGTGATATATACCCTATCACTATGTGAAGGGTATAATTAAGATTAACGTAAAAATTATTATAAAACAAAATCAATATGATTCATTCATTAGAATTAATAATGAGAATTACAATATGTAAAAAATATGTAAATAAAAATGAACACAAGAAGCACTTATAAAGAGGATAAGAATTCAAGGAACATGGACCTAGCTTTAGGCAATAAAAAGAAAATCATTAGGAAGTCTATTCCAGATTCGAGAGATTCTGACGACAAACGAATGTTCATATACTGACCTAAAAATCCTATTTATGATAATCTGCGGAGAACAAACAGAGTGCGAGAAAACAAAACTCCCATATAAAGCCCTTGGACATCTTGTATAAATAGTTTTATATAATATTAAAAGTAATTTAAACTTTACATATGAATTAAACGATAAGCCAAGAAATTGTGTGACATATAAAGAAACACGGTCGCGCAGCTTCAACCCATCGATGTACCTAACTATTCTATTAATTATTTCATTAACATCTTTAAGCATAGTGCAACAAAGCCCTAGTTCTAATCGGAAGATAGTCATATAAACTATACAAACGGCTTAACATGAAACAAACTTTTGATTTTACGGAATTAATGTGCTTAACAAAATTAAATTTATCATCTTATATTACACCTAAGCATTTCATATTATTAAAAATATCAATTGGAGTATTACACACTCTTACGTCTAGGTGCGAGTTAACAGTTAAAAGTTCGAACCACATGGCTTTAATTTTATTCACATTAATACGCATGAAATTTCGACCCATCCATAAATTAGCTAAATTCAATGAATAATTAATACGCTCGTTTAAAGCATCAAGAAATTGTCATTCTCCAAAGAAAGCTAAATGAATATCATCAGCGTACAAAAAAAATTTCAGAATTTGGTAGATCAATATAATCAACAAAATCATTCGTATAAAGAATAAAGAGAAGTGGACCTAAAATAGACCCCTGAGGAATACCACTTGACCATGCAAGATTAGAAGACGAAGAACGACAAACTAATACAAACTGTTGTCTGTTAGAGACGTAAGAGAATCAAAAAAGAAGAGGCAATACTAAAGTCAAAGTATGAATTAAGCATAGAAATCAAATTATTGTGGTTAATAGTATCAAAAGCTTTGGAAATACCCAGAGCTACCAAAACACAAACTTCTTAAGAATTAAGTGAAAGTCTCAATCTATCAGTAAGTAACAACAGCAAGAATGTATGTAGTACTGTGACCCTTGCGAAACCCAAAGTGGCAATTACTTAAAAAATTATTACTATCTAAGTATCTATTTATCTGCTTTATAGCCAGCCGTTCAAAAATTTTCGAAAGACAAGGAAGAATACTAATTGGTCGAATAGAATCAGAACCAAGAACCATTGACTTTTTAATGGGAATAACTCTGGCAGTCTTCCACGCCATAGAGAAGGTAGACGTCATGGTAATGGTATTGTAAATATGCAGCATATGCCGTTCTAACCATGGGTATAAAGTTTTGAAAACTTAACTGGTATATTATCAACCCCAACAGCATTTGATTTAATACTTAAAAAAAACTTCCACCAAATCCTGCGATGTAAATCTTTCAAAAGAGAAAACAACCCAAATTGTAAGGTAAGTTTAACGGACAGTAATCGTTAGACTGGTTAGATATAAAAGATTCGCTTAAAAACTAGGGGTTTTCATATAGACTTAATAGACTTTCTGTTGTTCCCTTTGGGCTTAGTTTTTTTTAGCGTTTTTTAGCATATGTTTTTATTTTAAACAAACTACAAAAAAATACATGCAATCGACATTATCCCTCTCTTTCTTTTATGACAAATTTATACCGATAAACATAAAATTCTACGCATACTTTAAATAAATAATACAGCAACAAATAACTAAGCCCACGAAACACTAAATACTAACTGTCTGTTTTAATATTAAAAAAAATATACAAATGCGTAAGTGTTTTTAAGTCGAGCCGTAAAAACATATTTATATCAAAAAAACGAATTCGTATTTTACCAAATACGAGTAGTACAACAGTCTATAAATTTTGAATTTTTCAGGTTTTAAAAAAAATTTGAATATAGTCGAGTTTTAATCAATTTTTATTTAAGGGAGTAAGGAAAAAAAATGTAAAAATCTAGATTTCATATCATAGGGGCAAATGCATAAAAAATTTGTATATTTACTCTGCCTTTTTTTGTAAAAAAACCAAACGAATTTGTGAGTAAGTAAATATTTAAAATACTGATTTTTCATGAAAATCAGTGCTTTTAAATTTAAAAATTGTTTATGCAAATTCCCCATAGAGTGCAGAAAGAGCAAAGATATAAAAAAAAAATTGTTTTGTTTATATTTATTTTAAAATTTTAGGCGTAGAGCCAAAATCAATTATAATAGCGCTTTGGCGATCAATATGAAATTCAAATGACTTTAAATTACCGAGGGGACCAAATTGCATAGTTTTTTTTTAATTTTTTAATGTTTTTCAAGAGACCTGGAAAACAGGTAAAATTATTGCGAGATTTAAATAACAACTTTTAAATTATCAAGAGTCGGCTGTATGTATAAGATCTTTGAACGAGGTTGACCAGCGTATCCATTGGGCTTTTAAAGTGACCACTTGCAACCTTTTTTTGTATGTCGCAATTGACCAGTTTTAACATAAACAGGTGACATTGCGAAAAAAAACACAATACACTCACATATTTTTCTGACACTCACCCGCTTATTTCCTAAAACGTAACGCCCTAAAACAAAACCAAAATGTATGGAAAAGTTTTTTAAATTTTAGTTTTTTCTATACGATTGTTTTTGTTATTATACGTTGTGTTTTACGTAATTGGGTTTAGATTTTTTGGACTTGGACTTTAAGCTTGAAAGTGTAATTGTGTTTTTAAATATCAACAAGGGTTTAACAATTAAAAAATTTTATTAAATTAATAATTTTAAAACAGTAAAAAACATGCTTGCTGCGTAAACCTCTAAGGAGTTCAGCTACTTCTTTAATGAAAAAAACTCAAATATCGCAAAAATGAAAACGAATATTTTTAGAAAATTAAGATTTGAATTCGTTAGTTTTTGCGGAAAAACATTTAATAACATCCAGCAGTCAAATTACTGGCATCAAAAAATATGTATGTTTTCAAGATACGTATACATAATAATGTATTATATTTACTTTGCATTTTTTTTTTCTTCTGAACACAAAGGGACTAAAGTGGGGCAGACTTCATTCTTTTACCACTTCCGCAGCCACCTGTTTTACCTTCTTCTAAACAATAATTTCAAAGGCGTTTGTTCTTTTTTCAAACAGCTGATTGTTGGGAAACTTTTCCAATGAACACAGAAAAAGTAAGGGCTGTTTTGTGCAAGGAAATAAAAAGGAATTCTAGCGGAATCTTAATGTTGAGTAGGAGAGTACAACTTAATTGTATTATATTATTAAGCGATTCTTTTTAGTTATAATAAAAAAACATTAAATTGAGGCTTTAGAAACGAGTACAACTTTTTGAATTTATTTTATCGTATGCGACATTTTTTATCGTAAATGACTTTTTGTGTTTCTTCCCAGCGGTCACCCTTATTATTTCTTCTTTGTTTTGTGCTTTACAGATGTGACCAGCAAAAAAAATCCAAATCCCACATAACAACAATTGAATAAGAATTGGTTTTTTTTTATAACGATTATAATATTATACATTTTTTGACGTTATTAATGATTTTCTTATTTTACGTCTAAGAAATTAGTTTTAGTCCGCTAACTATTAAAGTTATCAAATCGGTATAAAGTGTATGGCACTACAACAACAAGCATTTAATCCCGTAACTTTAAAAAACCTAAAAACTCGCACGTAAAAAGTTTGAAAATAGAATACGTTCTATTTTTCAACTGAGATTAGACGAAAATATTAACATATAAAAACAGACATGTTATTACACTATACAAATGAGTCTCAGCGAATAATTTTTTTTTCTCAAAACTACTTTTTCAAAATTTTCAGCGGTTTTCCTGATAAAGCTTGCACTACATATTATAGTGGCATCTATCAATGAAATTGTGTTTCAATTATTGTAGAATACATTTCAATTAAATTTTTGATATGTTAGGCAAAACTAAAGCGCAGATATACCTATATGTATGTTCATACATACAGTGATTGATTTGGAAAATCAGATAATCTAAACATTTAATTTAGAATCCATTGCAAATGAAAGCCATTATTTAGAAGGGCATTTTTAAAGATACATATTAAGAAGAATAGAGCAAATCATTTTAGTATTTTTTTAGAAAAAATTGTAATAAATAAATTAATCAAATAACTTTTTCATATTATTTAAAAATATAACAATTATTTTTGCTAAAAAATATAAATAAAAAAATGATTTCTTGACAAAAAATGAAACTAAAAAAAAATTATTATTTTAAAATTCGAAAATAGTTATTAGGTATCTACAGACCCTGATATTTTTTCCTTCATTCGTAAAAAGTGTAGAACAATCAAGGCCTACTTTGCTTGTCCGATTTACCTTTGACCTTCAAATATTATTTTTATTTGTCAAAGAATATATTTATAAACGTAAATCCATTTTCTAAGTGAAAAAATAAAGGAGATAAAATAATAGGAGACGTATTTTATATGATTTTTATTTAATACAAAACCAAAAAGATCCTTGATCGATTTTCCGATTGACTCACTGTATATACATACATACAAAAGTACACGTAACTTTAACATTAAAAAAAAATCAACAAGAAATTCTAATTGAAAACAAAAAGCAAGTGCATTTTTATTTTTGCTGAAATTGCATATACATACATACATACATACATACATACATACATACATACATACATACATATATCTACAATTTTGTGTCAATGGTTTTATCTATAAAAGGCGTAACTAAAATTAGTTGTTACTTCACAGGGGAAGAAAAACATTGCATTTAAAAGTTTACATGCAATTTTATAAAAAAAAAACGAACAAAGGAACGCCAAAAATATGATGAATTTTATATTTCTTTTGCCAGTGTAATAAAAAAACTGTATTGAAAAATAGAGCTACAATTCTTTTAAATAAGCCATTGGTCGATATGCAACTATTTAAAATAGTAAAATTAATATTTAGGAAATAAGGATTTTGTACTTTTTTTTTCTGCGAGCTTAAATTATCATTCTTCACCAATTAAAAGCATAATGCAAGCTGCACCTTTCATATTTTATTTGGAGTTTAAGTTGTAACGTATCTAGAAGAATAAATATGTACATACATACAATTTGGCTTGTTACCTGAACCTTTTAAAGCCTGTTAAAATTTCTTCAAATTAAAGGCACAGGTTTAACATAAGGAATCTATTAACATAAATTAAGAGGCTATCAAATAAAATTAGGATATCTAATCGTACATAAAAAAATTTGTTTTTTGGCTCTCTTGAGCTTATAGTTTCATACATATGAATTAAAAACTATATTGGCATTTAGATCAAGTGAAAGAAAAGTACCTACTTTTTTTTACTTGCAAGCGTACCTAAATTTTTGACGCTTGCGGAAAATTGCAAATAGGTATCACTTAAATTTTACTGGTATTACTTTTTTGCATTTACAGTTTATTTATATAACGGTTAAATGAGGGAATAATGAATGTGACAAATAATCTGAATTTCAATAAGTAAAGATATAAAGGCATTAAAAACTGCGCTTAAAAAGCAGGGCGTTATTTGCTAGTGTTCTAATAATATGTTATGATAAAACTAAACGGTAAAGGGAATCCTTTAATATATATACACATAGCCATACATACTATGAAAACTGCAATAACAAAACAAGGAAGAAATCATCCAACATAAAAATACAAAGTTGAGGAAAAATTGCCACGTCATACAAAAGTTTTGTTTTATACATTTTTGAAAATTATCCATTTAAATGTATTATGTTCTAATTGTGGTAAAGAAAAATATTCATTTGACAGAATACAACGACAAATGCAATCCGCCGACACAGAAAATTTCTTATATTTTCATACATATCCGTAAACCGGGCAAACTGAGTCACATTTTTTTTAATAATAATAATCTTATATATTATTTTTATTCAATGGTTTAAAAAATATTTTAAGTCAATTGTTTGTACAAACATACTAATGTACATACATATGTATTTTGTAAAAATAATTATAAGCATACAAAGTACTGATATAATCAAAGCACAAACTTTTGTATGTACGTAAAAAAAAATAACTTACGGTCATCCATTGCTTGTTGTAAACTTTTCAGAAAAAAACAATAACTTAAAAACTTCCTTTTCACAGCAAAATTTTCCTTTACGTTTTCTTTTTTATTTTTACCAATTTGTCAGGAAACACTCGAAAAAAAGTGGCGATGTCAGTCAGTTTGTTGTTGATGGAACACTTTTCGATAGCGTTATAAGTGCTGTCGAGGTGCACAAACAAATATTTGTTTTTATATACATTTTTTATTTCTATGCGAGATACACACATTGAAACAAGTTTATGCAACAAGGCATGTTGCAATGCTGATTGCATAGTGTGAATTCGTGTTTATGGTTTCATTTCGTGTTGCATTCAAGGCTTCAAGTATATTAGTATATCAAAAGATTTATGTATATAAAATAATTACCAACAAAAAACATGCAACTTCCTGCCCTAAAATTCGTGGTTTTTTTTTGACAACTCAGAAAACCTTATTGTACGTCTTGACGACACAAATAAATGTCTTGACAGATGTCCAGATCAGTGTGTATAAAAATACCGGATTTTTTTTTTAATTTGGATTTTGACATTTGTCTAGGCATCAAAATCCACGTTAAAAATCCGTTATTTTAATACTGTTTTTTTTTATACTGAGTTTGAAGTTTGTCTAGGCCTGAATTAGTTTCGTCAAGGCTTCAAATTACAATTACCCAAACAAATCACCTGTTGATTTTATATGAAAATTGTTGTTGTAGAAATTAGTATACCTTATTTTTGTACCATGATACTACAATATCAAGGTGCATTACAAAGGCGACCTCGTCCCTACAACACAATTATTTTTGACATACGCAGCATGCATGCAGTTCTAGTCATCTTGTCAAAATCGTCATACGATAGCTGTTATAGTTTCAATACCTAGCCCATTAAAAATTGATAAAATTTTCCGTTTTGCGCTAATGCAACAAAACGTTTCTAAATTAGCCACCAGTCTGTAGTCTCCGTACTAAGTTTTGTGGCAGCACTAGCCATAGTTACAGATATAGAAAGGGAAATATTTATAGATTTTGTCCTAAAAAAATTGGTCATCTCAAGGTTATATCTGTATTTTTGCACGTAGTTAAAATATCTTAAAAATAGATTTTCTAAGGAGAATTTATGATTGTTTGGCTCTGTAGGATTTGGCCCGGCACCGGAAACTTAATTTAAACAAAAGTACAGATATCAACTTTCTTATCCCTAAGAATCCCGAAAAAACACTTTATGGGGGTCTCAAATGTTTAATAAAAAAATAAAAAAGTAATGAAAACTAATATATACCATAATCAGTATGTAAAGGGTATAAAAAACAACAGAAAATTAATAAATATGTATAACAGAAAATGGCTTAAATATGAGCCGCTGATCAACCAAGCTTTTCGGCGACGGATTTGCTTTATTTAAAAAATCGGCTAAGCGGCTAGCTGTCAGTCGCGCCGTTATGGCTTGCTTCTCTGCTTAAGCGACTGAGATACATATATGTAAAAATATGTATTCTTCATGTTCTGTAAACAGAATGCGAGAAAATTTCTCGATTTTAAACCGAATTTACTCTATTTCAAATTGAGTTAATAAACAAACTTGTTTTAAAGGCAGCAAAAATCGATCGATTTTAAATAGATTTGGTTTACAGAACAGGCAAGATAAACTCCCTAAAGCACTTTACCACACTTGATGTTTATTTCATTTTTCAACATTTTCCAATTTTTTTAAGAAAAGTAATTTTCATAATTTCATAATTTTCGAAAACTTGGTAAATTATTGTAAGTTATAGTTCATTTAAGGTTAGGTTTATTATTTGGATACGTGCACATATGATGCTGCTAATGCCATACAAGCAATTTTTTCGCATAATTGCAGAAAATTTTTTGCAAAACTTGTATTATCCCTCTTGTTTTGTTAACCGAATCCGAGCATGGCGCTGCATCATAAATTTTAGGGTAGCCAAAATCATACTTAGTGCAATAATTTGCCTCAAAATATTGTTTTAATGGCTGCCGCTGTAGCATTATCAACCTTTTTTAAGCTTTTTTCAGTTTTTGCAAAAGTTTGCACTAGTGTTGTAGTGCAGTGATGCATTCCCGAACAGGCCCTATTTTTCTTAATTTTAAACCGAATCCACAAGTTTTACTTAATTTGAAATTGAAAGCAGCAAATCAATCGATTTAGAAAACACTGACGGACGACAAGTAAAATACATACATATGTATGTATGTAGATGGTTTTAGGCCAGAAAATCTTTAGGTAAATAAAATGAATTCACTTTAATTTTTTTACTTTTTATTTTAGTTTCTCAAAAAATAGTAAAAATTTTCCTTAAAAAAATCATGCAAATATATTTCTCTTTTTTAATTTTTAATAAATGGTAATTGTAAACACAAAAAATAAAAAAATTTCAAATTGCTTTCTTCGTAATGTAACATTTTTTTTATGAAACTAAACAATATAAAGTACAATTTTTACTAGACAAAATACATTATTTGAAATGCTTATAAAAATTGCACATATTAAACTAATAAAAGCATTTTTTTTAATATTTCTTTAATATAATAAATTTTCTATTTTAATGAAAACAAAGTAAACAATTAAGAATTATATTTAGAATTTTCAAAAGAAATTCGCTTTTTTTTAAGGATGACTTTTCAAAAGGCATGTACGTTTAATTTTTTAATTTAAATATAAAATGATTACTTAAATCATATACATATTTTTTAGTTTTACAAAAATGTGAATAAAAAAAAAGTAAAATAAAATAGATGACAAAACTTTATAATAAAGATTTAGTTCAAATATTATTTAAAAAAATAAGTATTTTTAATATTATTTATATATGTATTGATAATTTTTTGTTTTGCTATTGGTTTATGTATTTTTGTATACATATGTATGTATGTATAAAAAATGTATGTTTATTGTTTTTTTTTTAAATTTTTGTTTTAATGTGTATGTATTTGTTAAGGTGTAAACTTGGCATCAACGTTTTTTTATATATGTATATAAAGTACACAAAACCCAATTTATAATCTTGCAATTTAAATAAAGATATTGATATTTTTTGTAATTTTTAAAAAGTCTTATATATTAGGTTTCTATTTATTTCTAAATAAATTGTGAATTTTTTATTTTTCAGTATTTTTTTAGAGTTGGGTTTATCTCTTTAAAAAAATATTGTATGTATGCTTGTATGTGTATGTATTATTTGCATAATATTTAAAGGAAGCTCACGAAACAAGTGTCAGTGTAAACCTTAATTCGAATTGAATTCAAATATGTATATATGCATGTATTTTTTTTTAATCTTTACTAAAATGTGAGTGTTTTTAATAAATTTAGAGAAGTTTTTTACATTCGTTGAAATTTTAAAAAAAGAGCAAAATAAACATTAAAATTTCAAGAGGAATTTTAAAATGGATGTCTTTTTTTAATAATGTTAAGAGTTTTTTAATTACATGTTCGTTATTACACAGTTTTTTACATCATGATTTTGTTTTTATTCTTTAAAAAAATATTGTTTTTTATTTTTGTTTGTTGACAACCTTTAAGATTTTGACACCTACTAAATATGTTAATCAATCAATGATGTTTTTTTTTTTAATTTAAGTTTTTAGTTTTTAGGTCCCCATACTGAGGTAATGGGTGCAGTGGCAACAGGTGCTCCACCAACTGCGGGAAATTCATCTTGATATTGAGTATTAGAAGCTAATTTCCCTTGTTTTTTATCGAGCTTTTCCCAAGGAGCATCTTTTATAACGAAGCCGTTTTCATTAGTGTTAGCACTACCGGCAGAAAAAAAGGCGCCCATGGTTTGGGGCTGTGGTGAAGGTGGCAAGTTTTCTAAATAGTCACGGATGTAATCTTCTGCCATGTTAAGGATGGCTTCTTTAGCATTTTCAACATCATCTTCTTTGCCAATGATGGTAACAGCATCAGGATTATTTATGGCCTCATCGGGCGAAGGAAATTTAATGTCAACCTAAAAGGCAGGGTAAAATAATAAAACAAAAAATAAACGGTAAAAGTATTTTTTTTTTTTAATTTTTAAATAAGAAGTTTTAAATTCTAACTTCGGATGTATCAATGCCATTGGCAGTTCTAACATTTTAACTTTATACAATTTCTGGAAAAAGCATTTGGAGCACAAACCATTTGTTTTACAAAAGTTCTGCTAAGTAACATTTGTAACATTTATAGTTTTTTGAACCCTGTAGATATCTTTGATACCAGCAACGTAATATTTTATACGTAGAATTATAATCAAACTATAATCAGTCTTATTGTGCCTGGCGTTGTCGTAGTCGTTTTAACATTTCTGGTATTGTCTAAAAACTACGCCATTGTTAAAGGATTAGTATTATCCTCGCATTTTTGTCGTATTCGACAATGATTGATAGGATAACGCCGAACAGAATATGGCTGAATAACTAAACTAAAGGCAATAATAATGCTCCAGTGGTTAAAAAAAAGAAACTTTGTGCCTTAGCTTCTTTAGATTTCCCACGAGAGTTTGTGTGGTAACGGTAACAACAGGTGTCTGCCTTCAAACAGAATATCTTGAAATAGAGGACTCTGGGTTAAATCGAGCCACGGTTGTAACAGTCAAATAGTAATACCTAGTTATACCACATGTGTCCTTTTTTAAAGAAATAATTGAAGTAATTAACAAACAACCAGCACAGAGAAAATTCTAATAGTGGTGGAGAACAGTTCACTTGGGGGCCAAAGGTCACCGGTGTATGCTTTCTAACAGACACAGGAAAAAAAATGGATGCAGAAAATCACCTAAAAACCCAAAAGAAGAAATTGTGTTATCAAGCGAGCCATACAAGCTTAAACTTTTGAGCTACGGAAAGGTGCAGTTAAAGCTTAGACAACAAGCGTGTTTTGGTTATTTCTTAGGCAAGGATAAAGGCCAGAAGGTGGATCTTGATTTTGAGCAATAGAAGACGATGTTTCTAGCACTTAGGCTTTCAAAAAAAAAGCTATCGGGTAAGCTTATGATATATAACAGCTCTGACAAGGCAGGCTCACACGCCAATGTGAAGAGACTGGCGCAACAAACTAATTTGGTCTATTGCATATACATAACTCAGCAGCGATGAAAATATTTAAGAAATCGCTTTCTAAGTACTTAAAGAGCATTAAAAAGTCGATATATGCTATTCACAAGCTTAAAGCGAAAATCGCTATTATCGAGACACTCATCCACGAAAAAAAGAATGCTGCTTAGCAGTAACAGGACGGGAAACGTAAATAAAAAGAATATTTTAAGTAATAGGAGTCGCGTAAAAATGTTTTTATTGTTTTGTATATATGTATAAACAAATTTCATAAAATGTATGCATTTGAAAAGGGGTTTCTCATTTCTCTTGCTCCTATCAAATGTTTTTTCCCCAAAATTTGTTTGCCATTTGTGAAAAGTTTTGTGGTAAAAGTGACTATAGTTCCTGATATATTTTTGAATATATGCATTCATTTTTATACCCTTCACATAAAAGATGATATATCAGTTTGTCATTCCGTTTGTAATTTCTACCGACCAGGTATTGGTGTCAAACTATTAGAAATATTCCTGAAATGATCGCTATTTAAAATGACCAAGATCGGTTCACCACGGACCTAGATATAGGCAAAATACTGCGATTACGTCAGTTTTTTAGAACAAAATCAAAAACTCCATACAAAATATGTAACAAATGAAAACTGCCAACGCTGTTAAACATATGTATATACATATATGGATTGGCAAAAAAAATTCGCAAAAAGTTTTTTTGTATGCTTGGACGTAGGTATGTATTGCGATATGGATGTATGCAGGTACATATGTAAGTATGTATGTACATATGTATGTTTATATGTTTAAATGTACATAAATACAAAGAAACATATAATTTGGCATGTGCCGAAATCAGCAAGCAAATATACATATGTACTTATTATGATTTTTATACCCTTCTCATATATTGATAAGGGTATATATCAGTTTGTCATTCCGTTTGTTATTTCTTTTTTATCCATTTGCGAAAGTAAAATATATATGTATATTCTGGATCCTTATAGATAGGGAAGTCGATATAGCCATGTCTGTCTGTCTGTCCGTCTGTTGAAATCAAGTTTCCGGAGGCAAATTAAGTAATACGGACCAGTTCTTGGTTTCAAACTATTAAGAATATCCCTGAGACAATCGCTATTTAAAATCAGCATCAGATATAAGCCAAAACCCAAAATAAAAAAATTTTTTAGGACAAAATTCGTGCATATATCCCTATATATCTCAGTAAATATGGTCACTCTTGCCACAAAACTTAACACGAATACTCTGAAAAAAGCGATAGGATAGGATCAGGGGAAGTGGTATTTCCCCTACAACTGCACAAATTTTGTGAAATATGCGCTAAATTTAATAGAACAAACATCAAACTCACTTTTTTATAATTTTAGTAGGAAAAACTCTCTTTCGCAGAAAGAATAGAGAAATAAAAAGGCATGAGTGTGAGCGAACCAAAATGTTCAGGAGTCAAAAAATAAAGGCCGGAAATTATACCAATGAGTAAAACACTAAACTAAAGGCACATTCTCCTGCAAAGATGAAGGTAATCTGGTGACCGATACAGAGTGTGCTAAGGGCATGAAAAAAAATCATTTTACATGCCTGTTGGTATCCAATTCCACCAACGATTAAGATACCACAGAACCAATCCTAAAAGACGATATTGAAAGCATACCGCCTAACCATAATGAGGCCTAAATAGCAGTTACCCGGCTCAAGAATTACAAGGCAGCAGAAGCCGATGAGTTGCCAGCTAAACTGTTTAGGACAGGAGGCAACATGTAACTTAGGTGTATGCATTAGCTTGTTTGTAAAATCTGGTTAAAAGAACGCATACCGAAGGATTAGAAATTCAGTGTTTTATGTCCTGTAGAAAAAAAGACAAGACAGTGTGTGTCAACTACAGAGGAACAAGTTTCCTTCGCATTGGTTACAAGATAATATCTAGCGTATTGTGTAAAAGATTAATATCAAAATTCGACGAGATAATTTTGTCATATCAATACGGCTTTAGACCTGGAAAATTTAACATCAACCAGATATACACACTACGCCAAATTCTGGAAAAGATCCAAGAAAGATCGGCACATACCTTCTATTTGTCTTCGAAAAAGCAGATAAAGAATCAGCCAAAGTGGGTCCGGCAGTAAACTTACCTTATAATCTTCAATTAGCTTTCGAATACGAATACCACGTTGACCAATAATGTGAGAATGGACACGATTGTCAATTTCGATAACTTCACGATACAAATTTTTCATTTCACCCACAATATCCATAATTGCATCACGAGCTGCTTCGGCATTGGCCTGATAACCGGTAATAGTGATTATGCTTTGGTTAGGATCACCCCGTTTGGGCAGTGAGATATTGACGTCGTGATCTGCACGCAATTTATTAATGACAGCGCCACGTTTGCCAATTAATTTCGAATGATACTCGGGTTCAACTTCTATTTGTAGACTGTACGAACGCAGTTCACGATCAGCGCGGTTAGCTTCAAAATCTTCAATCATTTTGTCGAAAGCCTTTTTGGCTTCTGCGACATGTGTGGGAGTGCCAGTCACCCTAATAGTATTAGATTTTGTTTCGCTGGGTGGCAATTCAATGTGTACATCATAAGTGGACATAAATTCGCGAACATTCGCACCTTTGGGACCGATGATAGTACGATGAAGATCGTAAGGTACATTCAGTTCTTCGGTGATGGGCACAAGGTCGATCAGAGCCTTTTTGGCGGCATTGCACCTGTCAATATGGCCGCTAATACGAATAATATCACATATACGGATTGGTTCATCTGTGGCTACACCATCGATCGTACCGTTGGTACCATTTTCAAGACCTTCAACAGGTTCGGTGGCATAACGATCAGGGAACTTAATGTTTACGTCGTGTTCCAGGATGACTTGTTGAAGTTTAGAGCCACGTGCGCCCATAATTATACGGTGCAAACGTTGGGGAATAACGACCTCAACGGTCACTTGAGCATCCAAGTCAGCAACGATTTCGGCAATACGCAACTTTGCAGCTTCAATACAATCCTTGGCCCCTTTTAGAGTTACCTTATCGGAATCAACACCAGGGCGAGGAAACGAAATCATAACACCCCCACATTCCTCAGAAATACGATGCAAGATTTCGCCGCGCTTAGCTACAAAATGTTTGTGATACTTTGGATCCACGGAAATTTCACTTTCAGTAACTTGATCGATGTCTTTTATGATGGCTTCTAGCTGTTTCCTGGCCTGCTGGACGCTCTCTTCTTTACCAATTATGGTAATGACTTCTTTGTCAACATCGTCGTTGCCGGGAAAAATGATGCGTGCTCCAGTGGCATCACGTATTTTTCTGATGGAAGTGCCGTTTTTGCCAATAAGAAATTTGTGATGTTGCTGCTTGGCACGCACTTCGGCCGTAAAAGAAGCTGCTTGGCGTTCGTTGGCTAATTCTAAAAGCTGATTTTTTGCCTTGAGCACATCATCTTTAGGACCACGTATTGTTACCTTATCGCTTTTCGATTCACTAGTGGGAAATTTGATCGACACACCTCCACATTCATCCATAATGGAGGAAATTAGTTTACCACCCGTGCCAATGATCGAATGGTAGAACTTGGGTGAAATTTGTACATCCTCGGTGACAAGATCAGTCAATTCATTTTGGATCTTTTGAATGCGTTCCTTGGCCTCAAGAACGTTCTCTTTCTTGCCGGTAATGACAATGACCTCGTTTGTGTCACCCTCAGCGGGAAGATCGATCATGGTCTGGGTTTCGTCGCGAATTTTTTTAATATTAGCACCGCCTTTGCCAATAACAAACTTGTGAAACTGCTTAAAAATGGGCACCTCAACAATGTGAGATGACTCTTGGATCTCTTTTACTAATTTCAAAAGATCCTTGTGGCATTTGTCGACATCATCCTTTGGACCACGCAACTTTACAATGTCGGTGTTTTCTTGTGGTGTGGGTATGAGAATCATTACTTGACGGTAGCGATCTTTTAATTCGCGAATCTTTTCACCCTTAGTACCAATAATTTGACGATGCAAGCGACGATCAATGATGACATCTTTTGATTTTTCGTTTTCTAGTTTATCGATTTTCTCTTGTAATTCAAGTTGAGCCTTCCTTACCCCTTCCTTGGGACCCTCAATACGGATGTTGTTCTGGCCTTCACGTTCCTCAATGTTGATATTAACATTTAATTCCTCTTTCAAACGATTGACGTTGGCACCAGCCTTGCCAATAATATGCTTGTAGTAAGCTGGATTGACATTCATTCCAATAGAGGTAAAGTTTTCCTGGTAGCTGCGGATAATATCGTTAAGGTAGTTAGTGGCCTTATCAACATTTTCTGGGTCGCCTTCTAGTTTAATTTTATCTTCGAGGCAATTAACATTTACATTGGGGCAATCCTCCTCAAGCTGCTTCATATTGGCACCCTTACGACCAATAACATATTTATGAACCCAATGAGGAGCATCAATTTCTACCGACTTGACAGAGTTGGCTTTTTGATAGACAACTGTCAACGCATTGCCCAAAGCCACTTGAGGTCCACGCAGCGTAATTGTCTCCAAGGGCGAGTCAAGAGGTGGCATTTCCACAGACACTCCAGTGAGATGAAGAATTTCAGCGATGGTCGAACCTTTATGTCCTATCACGTAACGATGTTGAGCTTTGGCTACTTCAACACTTACGGTGGAGCATTTCTTTTCCATTTCTTTATAGATTGCCTCCACTTTTGCCTTGGCCGCAGCAACAGCGTTCTTTTCCCCTGTAATAATGATTTCATCCTTTTGCAACGATTGGGGTGGGACTTTAACTTTGACCCCAGTCTCTTCTTGGATCTTGTTCAAGGTTTCATTGTAGGGCCCAACAATAAAGGGATGATAAATTTTAGGCACTGAAATGCGATCGAAAAAATTTTTATTTTGATCGGCGGACATTTGACGTATTTCAGTTTCAGCCTTTTCGATATCTTCCTTAGTTCCGGCAATTGTGATAATGTCACTTTCTTCGTTTTGGTTGGGAATTGTAATTTTAGTGGCCGTTAACTGCTCCAGTTCACGCAAACGTTTACCAAGCTTACCTAAAATTATGCCATGATGTTCCTTGGGAATGCTTATCGAACGGCTTGCCTGAGCAGAGAAGTACATAAGAATTCTGCGACGAGCATCAAGCAATTCTGGTTGTTTACCCTTAATAAGGAAAGTGAGCGATTGATTTTTGCCACTAAATATTTCAATTTGAGCACCAGTTTCCTTAGAGATTTGCTGGCAAATACGTTTCGATTCACCTTCACCAAATTTTTCTGAATCAGTGGATTTACGTTCTTCTCCAGCCAAGTGTAAAACCTGTGAATACAAAGTTTGAATGAAAGATTTTGTTACAAAATTCCATATGAAAACTATACTCTTTAGTTAAATAATATGTATATTTTTTTATTTACCTGAGTTTTTTGGGTGGACGTTACGCGTACAACTGGAGGCCCAGTATTTGTATTCAGAGGAGTTGCATTGTTCGTTGGCAAAGCTGGGAAAAGGTCATCATAGCTAAATGCTGGAGTAGCATTGCTTGAGGTACCCCCGCTAGTAGTGCTAGTTGGTGTAGCAACCGTGGTTGGAGAAGCTAGTTGTTGTTGTTGATCCATTAGTTCTTGATAATTGGTGGTGGTTAGTTGTTCAACGTTTACTTAAATAAAGATTTTTAAATAATTAAAAAGAATACAATTATTGGTTTCAAACTTGCTTAACACTTTTAAGTTAAATGCTTTCTCAATAATAACAACTTTACTCACCGTTTGATTCTTCCATCACTGCTGTTTGCGTCACTTAAAAAAAAGAGAGAGAAGAGTCCTTTTTCGTTCCAAGTCGTTACAGTAACACTAAAATATATAGAAAACAAAAATATTTTTAAATAAATAATTAAGAACACTTTTTAAATATTATTTAGGATTTAATCCCATATTTCTTGGCGCTCAGGTCTACGGAACGAGCTGCCCAACCAAAGAAACCGCAAGAGGAAGGACAATATTCGAGTAGCTGTCATAGGACGTAATGATCCGGCAGTTAGTTAAGAATAGGCTAATAGACAACATTGCGCCCAAGCCATCCTCAATCTCGAGGCCGAAGTGAAATATTTTTCGACAAAAATCATTATGAGCGATGAGGCTTATTTCCACCTCAGCGGGTACGTAAACAAGCAAAACTATCGCTTCTGGGATACCTAAAATCCACGAATGATGCATGGGGAGCCATTAAAACCGCTCAAAGTGACTGCATGGTGCGCTGTTCAAACGAAAACAGTGGACGGTGCACGGTTCAGGGCCATGTTAGCCGAGTTTTTTTCTGCCGAAACTGAACGAATTAGGACTGGAGGACTTGTGGTTCCAACAGGACGGAGCAACGTCACACACTGCGCGAACCACAACCGATATTCTGAAGGCGGCGTTCCCGGGTCGCCTCATTTTTCGTTTTGGCGATTTACATTGGCCCGCAAGAACGCCCGATTTAATCGTTCCATACTTTTTTTGTGGGGTTTTTGTAAGTCCCGTGTATACGTGAACAAGCCAGAGACGCTGGAAGCGCTCAAGGACAACATTCGATACGAGTGCGAGAATTTATCGCCCGAAGTTCTCGCCGAAGAAACGAAAATGCCTTAAACGAGTCCGTATAGCAATTTTTTGTGATGGCGCCCATTTGGCTGATATCATCTCGAATTGACCAATTAAATTCAAAAGGTTCACATAAACATTATCAAAAAACAGAATCGAAGTTTTTCATTTAGAAAAAAATGAGAGCCAAACAACACCGGATGACTTCTTTTGGCCCACCTTGTATGTATATATGTATATATCTATATAGTTTGAAAAAAATAGGCTTTAAAGGGCAAATTTTGTAAAACTAAAAGTTCTTGAATTGATAAATGGTCTTAAATAAAAAAAAACATGCAAATGCTTATTTGCGGTTTCCCTTCTGATAGCAATTTGATATCTAATGCGCTGTGGGCTAATGTGTTACATTTGTGTAAAAATTACCAAAATTGTAAGAAACTTTACTTTTCTTTATGTCCACTTATCATCTAACAAATATTAAGATTCTTTGAGAGCTATAAAAAGTTTAAAAATAAAAAAATACTGATAAGAAACTGTAGACGTAAGCAGCAATTATGTATACTTAAAAGTACATATTAAAGTATATAAATATGTACATTTTTTATATTTTGAAATTAATTAAGTGCATACATACATACAGACATATATAATTCTAATTTTTGTGTTATAAAAAATATTGGTTTCCTTCAGCATATTTATTCAAATTATTTTTTAAATATCTTTTCTTTCATTTCTTATGTAAGATGGTTGTTTTTGTTTTATTGATAAAATGGTTTGCAGGAGTATGCACCTACAATGCAGAGTGTGATAAATTTTTATTTTTCTATATATTTTTATGCTAATAATCCCACAATAAATCAAAAACAATCGCAACTCAAAATAATTATTTTTCATGAGTCTTTTTTTGTTTTTTTTTTTAAATGGTTCTAATTGTATAACAAAATTTAGTTTAAGAGTAAAAAAAACTCGTCTTAGAATAAGGTTTACTGAAATGCAAATTAAATATCGTGCTGACTACAGATTTGATTTAAATACACTATAAAAGAATTTCGGAAAAAACTGGAGCGAATAGGGGAAATCAGTAATTTGCTATATATTCAACTATACATAATAGAGACAAAATTTAAAAAGTATCGTATTCTCCTTAAAAAAATATACGAACCCATATCTGGTCCCTAAAGGACAAAACAGGATAAAAACTATATGTATTTTGATACTGCTGAGGTTTAAGGCCTGGAAAAGAATTAAAAATTGTAGTAGTAGCTGAAAACGTAATAAGTAGCGTAGCAAAACAAATAGCTCAACATACAGGGTGTCTGGGGGCAAATTTATATTTTTTTTAGATACGACTATTTCAAAAAGTAATAAACAGTGCGGAGGGAGGGTGGCGCCGTTGGAATTGTAAATTGCGCGAATTTGTCAATCACGATGTCACAGTGGTCGACTGAATATCGCGCGTTCCCTGTGGAGACATTTTTTAAGAGTAATGATTCTAACGTAATTGCTCGTCGACAATTTTGTTCAAAGTTCGGTATTCGGCGAATATGTAAAGAACCAAGTGTAAATTTAGTTCTTTCGTGGATGCAGAGATTCCCCGTAACTGTTTCGGCTATAAATGCCCCACGGCCAGGGCCGAGTCAATCTTAAAGGACGCCCGAAAACATTAAACTGGTTGAAAGCAGTTAACGTGAAAATCCGCCACTTTCACTACGGAAAAAAGCAGCATCACTAAGACTTCCAAGAGAGATTATTTATGAAATTTTAAAAAAGGATCTCAAGTTCCATCCTTTTAAAATTTAAATTGTTCAAGAACTAAAAAAGAGACTTTGAATTACGCAAACATTTTTGTGAAATGATGTTGGAGCGTTTTCACACTGTAAATCCCATTTTTTTGGAGCGACTTGTCAAACACGTCAGAATGGAATTGCACCATTGTAGAAATTTGAATGCTGCTCCTATTGCAAGATCAGAAGCGCAACAATATTTATACTTTACATTTTATTTTAAGGTATATTTCCAAGTCTTTTTGTATTTATTTTTAATTGTTTATTATTTATTGCATCCTTCCCCATGCATAAGTTTTGTCTCGCTATTGTTATGTTTTTAATTTTAATTGGAAACTTTTTTTCCATATTTTTAAAAACTTTAACATTTTTTGAGATTATAAGTATAGATACAGAATTAATTAATACAGATATTATCAAGAGTAAATTAAATTCACCCTTCGTATTTACTTTTTGTTTTTAAGCAATTAAGTGTAGAAAATCATACAAAAATAATAAATCTGAAATTCCATTTCACATCAAGAGGAATTCACAAACAGCTGTGTCCTTCAGATTTTCTGTATTAGTATGCCCTGGGATAGATATACATATAAAACTAGACTATTGACCATTGGCATAGGAATACCATTCAGGAGGGTAAATTATCCCCCCCCCCCCCAGATTTTATTTTTCCCACCTCACCTTCTCCATCAAAATTTAAAAAAAAAAATGTTCTAAAAACAATTTAATTTACTTCATGCACTTTAAGTTTCTGCCCCCCCTAGAAAAAACTTGCAGCAACGCTAAAATTATTGACCCTAATTAAAGTCGAAAGTTGGGTGCCCCGGTAGGTCAGTGGTAAGTGCACGAGTCTACCAGTCTCAGGGTTGTGGGTTCGATTCCCACCAGAGACCCTGGTAAGTCTGCTTTATTCTTCTGTTCTTTCTTTCTTTCTTATCTAGCCTTCTCTAAATTTCTTCTTTCCTTTCATCTCAACCTATTCTATCGCCTCTCCAGGTAACACAAAAAGGCCTAATTAGGCGGACCCAAGTGAGCTGTATGCTTTCCTTCAACGGCTGCCTGTTCTACCTAACCTAACCTAAAGTCGAAAATTAACAAAGTGTATAAGAATAACTTTTTTACAGTTTTGGTACTTTTTTGCCTTTTTGGGATTATTAGTCTAGAAATATGGCACTTGTAATTTAAACCAAACAAAAATTTAAAACAATTTCTTTAACATCACTAAAAGTTGTTCATAGTTCCTATGCAGAATTTTTTAGGTTTTTCAGTACATACATACTATGTATGTCCGAACATACACATGTGATCATATGTGTGACACACATTTTTTTATGTAAATACATATGTACATGCTTGCTTTCAAAAACTGTCTTATAAGAAAGAATAAATAAAAAAAGAAACAAACAGATATTCAAACCAATCAACTAAACACTAAAAAAACTGTGATCTGAAGTTAAAATTCTAAACACATGTATTAAGTAGAACAGCAAAGCAAGTTCTTAAACAAGGAACAGGTTGAAACGAATTTAAAAAATAGTAGTAATACTTTATTATTGTGGCTTCTGCTGATGTTGTTGATGCAGTTTAAGTTTTAAAATATTACATGAAAACGAATATTTATTTATTTTTTTTATTGAAGTCAATGAAAATTTTTAAAAAAGGGTAATTTTTTTAGCAAACCAAAAAATCAAAATGAAACACAGGGACCAAATCGTCACATTCAAATCGAATCGAAATTGAAAAATTCTTATTAGAATTCCTATATTAAAAGCATTAACAACTAGGTCGATCTAGTAAATTATGATTCAAATCGAATGCGACGATTTGGCCCCAGAAAAATACTTTAATATTCAATAGTTTGACTTTTTTTGTTACATTATTTTATAACATGATAGCAGGCCGCCACATAAACAAATGCTTTCTGAAGAATAGGTACAAGACCCTGTTCAAACTTAAAAGATTATGTTCAGCCTTATTGTGTTTGGTCGTGTCAATTTAGTCGAACAAGCCAAGTATTTATTTAACACTGGTGTATATTTTAGATAATATAAAAAACCAAAAACGATTACACCAACGCCAACCACAATAAGGCTGTATATATCTAGTTTTTTTTTTTTGCTTCATAGAAAATAAAAAAAAAAGGTTTTAATCGCACGAACAAGGTGGTCGAATAACGTGTTGTGATTTGTAATTTAAAAATAAACTAAGTGCCTTTTTTAACGAACCCCTTTTATAACCATAATATACATATGTCGAACCCGTCACAGAGTAATTTAAATTTAATAGTTACGGTTTCAAATCAACTAAGCTGTATCAGATGACTGGGTAAACAAAAAATGTGTGAAGAGTATAAAAGATTCGATACAGTCGAATATAGAGCTTTAACTTGTTTTATCCTCTTCTGATGAAAAATAGGAATCACAAAAATGGCCAATTACTTTACATAAAATCTCGTTTTTTTGTTTCCTTGTTATATTTTTTTTTTACAAAAATACTATTATGAATAATCTTCGATTAACTAATTGCAAAACTTTAAATAAGGCAGTAAGAAGCCTTCCGAACGAAATCGGATTTAAAATTGACTTAAAGATATTTCAGTGTCAAAAATGTTAATGTTATGTTTTAGTTTCTTAGTTGAAATACTGATTTTAATTCAAGTTCTAAATTCATAATTCGAAAATTCGTTACAAAGAAGTCGCTTTTAAATTCGATTCCGACAGCTATCAGTTTCTATGACCACCCTTTTATTCAAAAAGGATAGAAAGGAGGGCATAGGACTGATATGATCTAGCCAAATTGTTTCTAAAATGTAAATATCATTATTTGTTGCTTGTAAGTATAACTTTGTGGTGGGAATGAGGTCGATAGCTTATTTAGTTTTAAAATAGGTATCGTTACAAAATGTTATCATTTGTATAGGTAATGCTACCCACCCTCTTGCTCCTATCTAAGAAATTTTGTTAAAAAAAAGAAATCATAATAAAAATACCTTGAAAAAGGTTTGAGGTCGGTAGCTCTACCACTTTATCGAAATAAATGGAGGCGGACATGGCTAAATTGACTTTCCTATAATATACCAAATAAATAAGCTAGAAGCTACTAAGTTGACACAAAATTTTTTATTTAGTTTCTGGCTAAAAACTATTAGGCTGTATTTTTTAAGAAATAACATAAGCCACAGCATACGCATAGTAAATGTGACAAATCTAAATAAAACAACTGTAAAATTTAAAGTTCTCATAATAAAGTACTTTATTTTGAGAACTTAAATTTTGGTCTGGTACTAACCGGACTAATATTAATTACTTAAGTTTTAAGATTTAAATGCTTATTATTAGGTCGTATTAGCGAAGATTAAAGAATAAAAATATGAGAGAAAATATTTGAAGTGTTCAAGCTTTTACATTTAAATGCCATTTGGAAAACATATAATTTAATAAAATGATACATATCGCACACTAAACCTTTTTAAACTTTAAGTAAAATTTTTTTTCCTAATGTTTAGCGATTTAAAAACAAATTTTCCAATAACTAATTAGAGATCAATCTTTAAAAATTAATTGTGTTAAAATTTTATTATTTTAATATTTTTTTTATTTTCTTATTTATGTTATATTATTTTCTTTATTTTATTCGTTGTTTTAAAAAACAAATCTTGCACATAATTTTTTATTAAACCATAAAACAATTGTATTCTTAATGTTCTAATGGTGATACATTTTTTTAAAATAAATAAATATAAAACAAGAAAAAAAAACAAACTTGAAACACTTATTTTTATGAAAGGCAAAAAACTTTCTTTAAATGTATGGATCTTTTTTTAAAACGCGAACTAAGTTTTAAAATTAAATTGCCTAAATGCAAATGAACTTGTTTATAAGGAAATCCAATACATATTAGAGTTTGTTCATTTCCAGAAAATTAATATTAATTTTAATAAATATATTAATTTAAGAATAATTTTTGGTAATTGTTGCTAGTAAGGTTCACGTACACAAAAAAATTAGCAATCAAAATGCCAAAAAAGAGCGTAAAAAATCTGATAATGAATTTTTTGCCAGCAGAAATTATTCAAGGAATTTTTTTGTCATTATGCTTTCTAAAATAAGTTTAAAATAAAAAAAAATGCGTCGTAGATACATAGATAGACACAAGATAACATATGTATGTAAATAGCTAATAAAGATTAATATTAAACTTAAAAATTAAATTTAAAAAAAAAAAAACAAAATATACAACTTAAGCGCTACTTACTGTACTGTAAAATCCAAGAAATCCGGCCTATATGTTTTCTACTGTATTTAAATCCAGTTTGATAACTTGGCGTGTTTACTTTAAATAAAAATATGAAAAAGAAAACAAAGAGAAATCAGCAAATTTGTTCTTTTTTTTATAAATTCGGTCAAGCAATACAAAGTATTATTGGTTTGATTAATGTGCGACGTTTTGTTATTGCAAATGTTTTACTTAAAAAATTATATAAAATTTTACAAATCAGCGAATTTTTAAAAATATACAAGACGCAAATTTGAATAGAACTGGCACACTATACACAAAACAGCACATGATACTTGCTTACGCTGACGATATCGACTTCATTGGGAGAACTTTGCGAGCTGTAACAGTCACCTTTAAAAAAGTCGAGAAAAATCAGTCAAAGTGGGGTGGCAGTAAATGCAGACAAAACCAAGTTGTTGGTATCAACACACAAGACGTTCAGTAGACTTTAGCAGGCAGTGGAAGTTGAAAACTAAAACTTTGAAATAATCAACATCAGTTTTGAAATAAAAAAAGAACAATATTAGCCAATATAAGCTTTGGACTAAGTAAGCAGTTTAAAAGCAAGGCCAGGAGAAGCGCAGAAGATCGACTTAGAAATCGATTCTACCTACAATCGTCTAATGGAACAAACGTTCTGTAAATACATATGTACACTAATTTGAAATTTCAATTCATTAGAATCACTTTTTGTTGACTTGATTTTCGGGTAAAAGCCTACTACGGGAGATACGGTCAATAGTGATCGAATGTTAACAAAATTTGGTTGACTTATTTCTATTTAAAAAAGACTAGCACATGTTTAAATTTATGTTTATGACACTATTTATTGGCAATTAATGAAGTTATAAAAGTTGTTTCCGGGAGTCGGACTTATGTGATATATGGGAAACATAAAATATATATAAACTGTTTTATAAACATAATGTAAACTTGATTCATGTTACAATCGATTTAAAAGCGAAGCAAAATAAAAAGATTTTTTTTAAATTACAGCATTTTTATTGAGTACCAAGAAACCCAAGTTCAAAATATACATACATTACTATTTTTGGTGTTATTATTAAAGTTTTTTTAAGCAACATTTCATTTGTATTATGTGTCTAACGATTTGGATCTAAATTTTAATTAGAAGCAAAAATTATGATTAGAAGCAAATAATTATGATTTACAATAGTTGTTTGCTTTTGCAAAATTAGAGCTTATTTAACCAAAAAAAGTTGAATACATCTTATTGTGATATTTTTTTGATAATTATTTTCTATTAATTTTATTTGTAAGAATTTAATATTTTTTAAGTAGGTAGGTAGGTACCTATATCACAAGTTTTATCTTGGGCTGTATTTCTATGTAATATTGTTATTTGGGCCATTTATGGATTTATATTACAATACTGTGAATAAATAAATTGAAATTGAGATTATTTTCGATCGCCTCAATCTTAAGATAACCACATGTTAAATTGTTTGATGTTTAGCCAGAAATGGAACAACATCGAGTTCAGCTACATCAATTTTTGCTGGGAGGTAATGTTAATTCATTTTTTGTTTAAACAATATGTTTTAGTACATTACCGAAAGTATCTACTTTTACAACTCCATAAATTTTGTGTCGTCTTTGTAAATGTTTATTTGTAACAACTTTCTTGAAAAATCATATTAACTTGAAAAATCAGTACCTACAATTCAGTACATACATTTTTAATCAGTACACCATATGGAAAATCAGTACATGTTGGATGGAACCAATACAAATGGTGCTATATGCATATGTAAATTTCAAAACAAGAATTGGGTTAAAAATAGTAGGTACATACTTTGAAATCTTTCGGAAAAAAGTTTTAAATTAAATTTAATTTCTCTTTTATGAAAATGAAAATTAACTTAAACGAGATTTAAAATCATATAAGTACATATGTACATACATATGCCACGGTGCATATGTAAGTTTTTATTACATATCTACATACACACATAGATATTTAAGGCCTGGAATTACAGACAAATATTTTCGCCTTAACATTAATTCTCACCCAGTCACTCGATCATTCCACGATATTTTGCTTTTTTTTTTATTAATATTAGTGTTTCGTGCGATCGTTTACAAATAACTAACAAAAAGAAAATTAATGAAACGACCGACCAAACGACTAAATAACTGGATCTGACCGACTGAATTAGGAGAAAACGTCTATAAAGAGAGATAACAAATATAAAAAATAAATAGGAAATGCCACAAATAGAAAATACAAAAAAATCTGTTAAAAAAGCGGTCATTGATAATAGAAATATTTAATTCTCGTTTAATTCTTCAAGTTATCATACTTCAAGTGGTAGCAAAATGATAATTAAGACAGCTATTGCTCCTAAAATTCCATCAATTTTATTGTAAAACGTCACTTTGCCAAACGTATGGTTTCAAATAAACAAGTAACTACCCATATTGAAATAATTACACCATGTATTTATCATCACATTATTTTAAAAGATTAAAAAATATTTCTGGTTTTCACAAACATCAAATTATACAAAACAAAAAAGCATAAAAACGTGTTTTCTTTTTTTTTTTCAATTATGGACTTTCATATATAGCCGAAGGGAACATACATTCATACATTTGATTACAATTAACTGCAACGTTGGCAGCCAACAAAATAAAAATTTTGACAATCGCATTATACACTAACAGTTTGTTTTATTTTATTAAATAAAATAGTTTATTAGGCATTGTAATTAATTGCAAATTATATAACAATACATAAGGTAAAACCTTCAGACTTTAATTAATGGCTAATTTTTTCAAATATATTTTGTTCTTTGTACGTTTTCTTTTAATGTCTTGTTTGTCGTCTTTTGCTGCCTCTACTTGGTTATTTTGTCTGCTTTGCAACATCGACGTAGACTACATAAATTTTTAATTTATTTTTTCACTTGTTTATTCCCTTAAAGTTTTGCTTAATTTTTTCACTATTTTAGAAAATTTTCTAATTATTTTTGTTTTTTTAACTCCTTTTTTACATATGCAATAACATAAAAGCCGCACACAACCGATATTACCGACGTCCAAGTATTAAATGCTCTTAAATGTCAACGTCAACAAAGTTTGACATTTCATGTAAAACTGAAAACGTGGCCATTTTGCCCGGCAACTAGAGCTGCCAGCATCTTAGGAGTTTTAGGGCACTCCGTGCTGCCACTTTGCATGATAACTTAGCGCCTAGACGTTCAATCTTTGCCTTTCAAGTGTCAGTGCACCCCATCTATTTTACTGACTCAGTCAAACTTTTCAAACTTGATAATCAATTTTTCTATTAAAGTCACCTTTCAACTAACTAGTCAAGTAAACAGCTGATTATAGTTATTTTTTCATAAATTTTAGATTTTTCACGTGTCTGCTTATACAATTATTCTACCGCAAATAATTTTAAGTTAATTTTCGCGATGTTTCTACTCGCTTACACGACATGTATCAATTTTGCAGTTAAAAATTTGACAGGTCATATGTAAAATACATCTCGTATTAAGCCACCACACATAAATATGTGTTGTCCAAGGCAAATTTATAGAGAAGGTGGACTCGACTGATCAGGTGACTATTTTTTGTTCGTGCAATTTTGTTCACAATTTTTTAAAAGTTTTTATGTGATTCTTCTTGTTTTAAAAAAATTACGCGTCGGTTAGATTTTTAAAATAAAAATTTAAAAAAGTGGCCTTGAATAACAAATAATAAAACCAAATAAGGCGTTCTTGTGCTATGTGCAAAAAAAATGTTAAATATGTTTTATTAACGTTTTTCTTCTGCAAATAATTTACGTTTTTTTAATGATGCCATATAATTTGAATTTAGCTGTACAACTTTTTCGCAATTTCGAAATTTTTAATTTTTTTACATTCTACCGTTCAAGCATAAAAAGGAAATGCAGAGGGCGAATTTTTTGAATTCGTCTTGGGTTAACCTTGTATGAATTCGCCTTGGTCTTAATCAGCCCAAGGCCATGGTGGAATAAGAAGGTGGGAACGTCCTTAAAACAACAACTTCCTGTAAAATTTCAGCATGTATTTTGTTGTTGCTGATTCCAGCTTGGTTGTCGAAAATGTAGCGAACACACATACACACAGCATACACAACCATTGTATAACATAAACAAGTGTTCAGGCTAAGTTAGAAATTATATGGCGGATATAGAAGTCAGCTGATCAGTTATTCCTACATTGTTGAATATACCTTGCCCAAGGCCATTCAACAACCCTACCAGAACAGTGACGGTCATTTGACCGGTCATATGACCGACACAGATGACCGGTCAATCGGTCATTATTTTCTATCATTTTCTTAAGGGCGATGTGAAAAAAATGACCGAAACTTTGTGTACGTGTGATCTTGCATCTCTCTCGCACCTTCAGATGTGATAGAAATATTGGTCACAAATGACCGAAAGAAAATGTTTTAGTGTTAGTTTCGGTCACAAATTTCTTGTAGGGAAGGTTAACCCAAGACGAATTCAAAAAATTCGCACTCTGCATTTCCTTTTTATGCTTGAACGGTAGAATGTCAAAAAAATTAAAAATTTCATATTGAATGAAATTTTTATAACGTGAAAATGGTAAATTGATTTTAATCAACTGGGCTCTTAATATTACCTAATATGATACAAAGAACCAGGTAGTCTCGTCGGGCCAGCTGATTAGTGCCAAAATGTCAAAAATATCTTCCCCCTGTAAAAATAAAGTAACAAACGATATTACTCATTGTTTTTTGTCTATGAGCTGTTGTTTGACACTTTGTCACTAATTTGTAGTTGTTGCAGGGACGAGATTACTTGATTAGTTATATCATGTTACCTAACAACTTCCTGTTCAAATTTAGCATGTATTTTGGTGTTGCTATATTCCAACTTAGTTGTCAAAAATGTTGCGATCCCACATATACACAACCATTATATTTCATTAAAAATTTGCCAATCTAAGCTAGAAAACATATGGCGAAAATAAAAGTCAGTTGATCAGTTACTCCTACCTTGTAAAAAATACCTTGCTTGGTATCGAACATGGTACAGTTACCTTACAAGATAGCATCGATTCAACAGCTGACTATTTTTTGCTAAAATTTTTTCACTCGTTAAATCTGTCAAACAGAAAGTTTTTTGTCATAAGCGATGATGCTTTTACAACAACTTCATAAATTTGGAATCGAGTTTGTTGTAGTTGTTGCCGTAGCGATAACACCTTGTAAGGTAATTGTACAATGGTATGGAAACACGAACGGTCGGAGAAATTGATCAGCTGACTTTAGTTTCTGACATATATTTTCTAGTTCAGCTTTGCAAATTTTTATCATATACCATAGTTATGTTTACTGTTTGTATTTGTGGTAGCAACATTTTTAACAACTTAGCTAGAATTTAGCAAAAGCAAATTACATGCTACAGTTTTTCAGGAAGATGTTGTTGTAGGGATAAAGTCACCTCATCATTCCATTACGGACTATACCATGTAAGAGACTGTACCTTGGAAAACTACTTGTATAATATGTGATTCACCAAGGTATACTTGATTCAACAGTTGAATATTTTTTTCTCGAGTTCGCTCCAGGGTACACTTATCAGGTAGGAGGTATTCTGCAAAAACAACTAAAACCGTCATAAGAATGTCAAAGACAAATAATAAAAACTCACATAATCTTTCTTCTTCTTTTTGAGCTTTTCTTACAATACTACAGTTGTTGTTTGTATAAAAGGAAGAAAACACATAAACATAAACAAAATTTGACATTTTTATAACGAAATACCGTTATTCAGCTGTTTATATGAGGCTACCTGATATACGTGTACCCTGAATTTGCTCACTCGTTGAATCTAAGGCGCATGTATTACAGGTGGCCTCGGTTTATCAGCCGAGTATCGGTTTTTTAAAACAACGTCGTTAATGTAAGGAAAACATACTGTTTTGACAGTTCGATTCAACAGCTGACTATTTTTTACTCGAGTTTCCAAAAAAAGATGTAAATGTAAACAACTTTGACTACCCAGCCTCCATTTATGCATGAAAAGAGTAGATCAGCTGTGCTCGTAACACCACCTAATACAATAATTTCACCATGGATAGTACCTTGTAAGGTAATTGTACCATGTTTTGAACCAAGGTGCATGCATACAGGTGGGAGCGCTTCGACAAAAACAGCTCAGATGGATATATGAATGTCAAGTACAGATAACAAAATCTCAGAAACTGTTTCTTCTATGTTTTGAGCTAAAGTTGTTGTTAGTAAAAAAGAAACAAAAACATTAACAAATTTTGACAATATAATATTCGAAAAGCTGTCATTTAGCTGGTTAACTAAGGTTACCTATATTCGTGCGCCGTGGACTATACCTTGTTAGATAATTTCACCATGGAATACACCTTGCATACATATTTATTTAAGGTGAATGATCAATAATTTCACCATGTATTTATTAATATGTTAAAACGTCATATTTGGTGAATTCATTTTATTGAGGATTTTCATTATAACTTTCAGGAGTAAATTTTTAGCAGATAAAATTTGATTTTATTATAAAATATATTAACGAAAGCTTTCAAAGAGGTAAGTAAGTGCTTAGTTAAGATAAATCCAGCAATTGAAACAAGTTTTTTTCAGACGCGTAAAAAATGGCAGCACAATTGGCTAATGTTCAGCAAAAATGGGATGAATATAAGGTTTCATTGGACAAGTCATTACATGACAAGTCTAAACCTTGGAATAAATTACTTGAAATAATTGAACAAAAAACCAATGTACCCAGAATGTATTTGTTTATAGGTAAGTGTTTTTCGCGAAAAGTAGGATATGCATGCACTTTTACCTTCCTACCCAGTAAAAAAAAGTAGAAAAAACCGAGAATTAGCTAACTTGAATCACTTCAAATTTTGGAGAAAAACCATAAATTTCACATAGGGTTATCATTTTCGATGTTAAAAAACTCCCATACAAAAATGTATTACGTTTTTTATGCATTTCAGATGGGCAAAAAGTCACTTGTATTAAAAAAAGAATTTTTGGATCTAAAAAAATCTAAAACTTGAACATGGTTCTTGAACTAGTTTTAATATTCACTTTAAAGACATATCGCTTATTTACTCAAACAACTTCAAATATTAATATAAAAATAAATTTTTAGAGTTAACGATGCAGAATTGTTGGTTATGCTTTGCTTTGTACTGCTAAAAATTATGTATGTATCATCTTTAAATTGTTTCTTCTTTTCACGTTTGAAGTAAAAATTTCGTTATTATTTTTCTATATGTACCTATAATGCAAGTATATAAATCGAAAACTTAAAACGCGTTTTTCACGAAATGGCTTTTTTGAACTATGACGTTGTTTGAGCAAATAATATGTTATGCATACATACATTTTTTAACGTCACACAACAATTAGCCAGTCAAACATATGCATGTTTATATACTTGTACATGCATTTTTATATATGTATGTTTTTTCATTTATAGCATACCATAGGTACAATACATTTAGACTTGAACAACGTGGCTGCCAATGTTTGTACGTATAAAATGTTTTTGGAATATTCACTTATATGTTAATATCAGTTTTTGGTGCCTAGTAAGTTGTTTATTTTTAATTAATGATTTAAATAACTACAACACAAAGTGTAAATTTACGTCATTTATTACAAATACGCAACATACTAGACATTTATTCTTCAAAACTTAAAAAGCTGCTCGGCATCAAACATGTATGTTTTTATTTTTCTTTGTCAATATTCGGCCGTATCAGCAGTAAAAACTGTTTCAAAATTTTTTTTTTTTATCTTACGTTTGATTTGTTGGTAACAGACCTTTAGACAGTGTTGTGTAAAACTGCACCACAAAATCTAAATATAATTATGTATATGTACATGTTTTAAGGTGTAGCATACCTTATAATTTTTGTGGAAAATTTGTTTATTAGAATTTTACCAAGCAGAAGACCTTTTACCCTAACATTCAGTTTTGCATACGTAAAATAAATTAAATAACCTATTAGAAGGTTTTGACAAAAACATTGCTTAAGTGAATGAAAATAAGACTTTTACAAGAAATACTCAATAGCGACGATTGTAGCAAACACCTTTCAAAACTTATACAAATCTATAATGTATGTTTGAACATGGTATTAAGAAGGAAATGCCTTTTAAATACTTTAGATTCATATATCAACTAAAGTTCAAGGGTTAATTATTTTTAAACAATATTGTGGTATCTAATCTTGGAGCTGCGCAGATTTAAAGGCTTAAAAAATTATCTTATCTTTTCTTATAATCATATCTGTTATTTTAATTTGGAGACATGTATGTAAGTTGGTAACTTCGGGAAGATAATGCTCAACAAACTGTTATGTATATATGTATTTAAATACCGGGAGATTATACCTGGTAGGGGTATTATGCGTTTGTACAGATGTTTGTAATGCCAAAGTAATGGTCTGAGACCCATCTTAAAGTTTAAGTAAACCGGTCGACTCAGAATTACTTTCTGTCGATTAAGGTATGTCTATCCGTCTGTTTGCCCGTCCGGCTGGATTACATTGGCATCCAGCTGACGGGCTGGATCAAAGTAAAGGTCCTAATTTTAAAGATATGTTAATAAAATTTGGCAAAGATACGTTTTTTGGTATTGACACGAAGCCTATTACTTGTGGCCAATTGTTTGGCATAGCCTCCATGCAAATATCCTCCCGCATAAGCATTTTAAGCAATAACTGACTCGAATATAACTCTATTTTTAGTTGCATACGTGTCTTAACTTTACGCCAATAACTAGAATACTGAACAAAAATATGATCGGTCCATTTTCTGACATAGCCCCCATACAAATGTCCTCCCGATATAAACATTTTAAGCTAGAATGGCTCGAATATTTTATCTTCGCAAAATTTTACACACATGCTTATATATTTGATGTCAGCTATTTTACTGAACACAAATATTACCGGTCGGATTTTTTCATATAGTTCACATTAAAATATGGTGTAGGGTTTAATATGGTCGGGCTTGACCGACTATAACTTTCTTACTTTTTTCTTTTCCTATTTGTTAGCAAAGTACATTCAACTCTGTCTAGTATTTTTCATCCTTCTTTGTTTATGTTTGTAAATTGAATAATAAATAAAAAGAAAAAGAGAAAAAAAAACCCTCGTTGTAAGTATAAATATTAGGGTATAACTTTTTGCAAATATGAAAATGTATTAAGAACTGTAATATTAGTTTTTCGCGATCATGAAAAGAAATATACACCAGACGCAATGAAGTTTTTAATGAAAGACTCTTTTTTCCCTAAAGTTATATAATATTAAGTAGCGTCCAAATACCTCGTAACACATCACATCATGGCGAAATCATGTACCAGGTGATTGCAATACGAAGTGACTCTCTTGACTCTTACTTTTTTCCTTTTTTACATATGGAGTTTAACACTAAAATAGAAATTCTTTTTCAATAGAAGCGCCAAACTTCATATAAAAAAAAAATGAAGAGAGTCAAAACGTCTGTCCGGAATTGCGATCACCTGGTACATGATTTTACCTTGAACCTAGTTAAAATTAGATATTGTTATCATTTAAATACATTCTTCCATAATGTTCAGTGTACATAGTATGTGTAGGAATACTTGCATATTTAGTACATATGTATAAACATATATTTGTCAAATAAAAGCTAAATTATTTAGAAAAAATTTTCAATGCGTTTTAGAAATCGCTTTTGGTAAAGTTAGATTTTACCAAATTAAACTTAAAAAAATATCTATTTTTTATTAAAACAAAACTGCCCGTAAGAAAGGTCTTTGAGAGAATGACGGTCAAACAAAGTTATACCCTAATTATTGTACATACATATGGGCATTTCCATGTCATCGTACGTGACATTTGTACGCCTACAAAGTGGTGTAGATTTTGCAAAAAGAGTGGTAACTGAAAAATTGTTTCGTCAATATGTTACATTTAGAGGGTACTATAATCTAAAAAAAAATCATGACTTTGAAAACCTTGTCGGCCAAAATATCGGGCGAAAAAGGCGCATATCGTACGTGACAAAAAACGGAAGTGATGTCGAGGTGCATGCACATATATACGAAAATCTGCGAATTGTAAAAGTTTTTTTCCTTCCTTTAAGTTCTTACACCAAGCCAAATATTTTTCCTTGATAATCCATAATTTTTAAATACAAAAAGATTTTTAGAGGATTTTGTTACGAACAAGTCTTAATATCGCTCGTGACATACCGTATGTGACAGATTTTTCTCTTATAGTATTTGCCTGAAAAAAATAGGTTTTTTAAATATATGTATACATAACAAATTTAAAAAGAATTAAAAAATGTTTATTCGGTGATAATAGCAATAAAACAATAAAAGGTTATTTTCATTTCTTACTATACACTATGTACTTGGGCGCTGGCACTTAATTATTAAATTTTTATTTTTTCTCTTACTGAATACGCAGTGCGAGACACATTTATATACTGACTATCATGATAAGTAAACGAATGAAGTTTTCTTATTTTTGGGATGGGCTGGACATTTTGCCATTTTTCATGGAGATGAGCAGAAAACCCTTCAATCTCTTCGGTAGCAACATAAAACAAATTAACTCCTTCCACATATTTATGAACTCATTCATAAAATGAGAAAGCATCTGGCAAGATTAATTTATTTGCTTTTACAATTTGCCAGACCTTTCTTTTAACAGTACCACCTACTCCATCAACTGCACCTTTACCATGTGATGTGGCAAAGAAGTTCCATTTTAAATGTTGGCAGCTAAATTTGTTTACAAAAGAGGGAATACTTTTTAAAATGAATTTGTTTTTAAATTGAGCGCTACTCCAATCAGAAAATATGTATATAGACGATATATCTTCATATTGTTCGCTTATTTCAAGCATAGTTTTTGTAATAAAATTGTAAACATCAAACTTATTGTGTGTGAATTTGTCGTTAATTATTTTTTTTTTGTCTTTTTTGGCTGCATCTGCGAACTTTTTTCGATAGATATGCTGTCATTCAGCCTCCTTTTTCCGGTACTTCTTTATTTGTTCTTCGTTTTTCTTCAAGTCCTCCCTCCATTTCTTTGTAGTCTCATAGCTATTTTTACCCATCTTAATAAAATATTTATAATTATAAAGGAATTTGAAAGTATTAAATTGAATTATGTTACTTACAATATCGTATGCTACAAACTTTGAAAGACTATAAAATTTTTATTGCATCAAATTTAAAAAAAAAAATTGATCAATATTTGTTTGCGAGATTTATTTTGCTTTCCACTTTTATTTTTTAATACTTGCGACCGGTCGAATTCAAATAATGACGACAAATAACGTTTTTGCATTACGTACGTGACATTAGAATATCATTCAAAGCAAACTATAAAAAATACCGCTATTCGAACTCTAAATTTTTAATTTCAGAATGGAACTTGGCCATTGATGTTGTAACATTATTTTTATAGTATAACTGGAATATTACAATTACCTAAATTTAGCCACTAGTTAAGAGAAAATAGTTAATTTCAAATTCTAGAAATTTATCAAAGAGATTACCAGTTTAATCTGCTATTTTTGATCTTTTAAAATTATAATTAGCTATAAATACTTTTACATAATAAAATTTAAGTGTTTTATTACTCTTTGGTATATTTAAAAAAAAGCTGCGATGACTTTTATTTTTCCAGCCGTGGTTGACATATTCATGGAAATGCCCATATGTATGTACCTCATGTACAGGTATTCAACATTAATTTTTTAACCAAACCTGTGTTTTCGCAGTTCACAAATAATAATAAGTACGTAAAAATTTGCCAATCGTTTTTTTCAAACTCTGATCTTAATAGATATTTTAATATAATAATAATGGAATTTCTCTGTAAAAAGTGTTCTTTGTCTTTTTATATGTACATACATTCAAACATACATACTTACTGAGGTGCATGTACGTCCATACATATGTATGTACATGTACATAAAATAATTGTTTGTGTGTAAATATTTTTCTTTGTTTGTTAATGTGATATGTTGAATCAGCTTCAAAGTTGCCTATATTTGTTTATAACAATCGAAATCGTCACGTGTACACATGTTTTATGACAAGTGCATAAAATAAAATATAAAAAAGCTGCATTTATACTATAAATATTAAACTGATTTTGAAAGCAAATGTGGATTTGGGACTATTTGTGGCACCGAAAAGAGCTGCAAGAGAAGGAACACCGTCGTTATGTGGCTTTAATTAAATTTGGCGTTGGTAAGTTGTTTTTCGTTGTTGTTTAATTTTTTTTTTAATTTAGACTTAAAACTTAAATGAAATAAAAGGCTGAATATAGTAATTGTTTTTAAATTTGTAAAGAAAGCAACTAAAAAAGTTATAGTCGGCCAACCTCAAGGAGGGTTAATCTGTAATGCGATTCGAATTAATAAATGTTTAACGATCGATACCGTTATTTGCTGTGGTTGCCAACCTACGGTCTCCATTAGACATGAAATCACTTACATTACACAATAACATCATGCTACTTTCAAATGTAAAGCGCTAATGTTAACGTTTTTTAGTGCAAATGTGTTATAACATCATGTTTAAACTATGATTCATGGCTAATGGACACTAGGCATTAGGCAAACTGCTTTGCAAACGATTGATTTAAAAAAAATCATATTTTCTCGTTTAGCAGGGATTGTCAATATTAAAAAAAAATATCAAGTAAAATTATAAATTAAATCGAATGCGCCAGGCTCTTTTTCTGAGGACATTTAAAAGATAAAATGTATGATATTTATTATAGATTCTTAGACAGATAAATCATAATATTCAGGTTCTCTTACGAAATCTAAAAATTGTGGATATTTTATGTTTAATTTTTGGGTCGCCTCACACATTTACTTATTTTATTTTTTTATTAATGATTTTTTTTATACTTTTAAAAATTTTTAATGTAAACACTTTTTATTAAAAGTAATAAAACTAATAAACCAATTTTTAATAAGTAATCCTTTTTAACTTTATTTCCAAGCATGTTTGATATTTGTTGTCCTTTTAAAGGTAGACCTAAGAATGTAAACAGAAAATGGTTAAAATATGTATTTTGCACATTATAAGTTTGCCTATTTGTGCCAGAAGGTTTTAACTGCGAAAGCGAAAAGATAATAAATGAATTTAAAAGCATGGTGATTCAAGTGCAACGAAAAAGGATGTACTATATAATAAATGCATTTTGATCAAACGACTTACAAATACTTACCATTAATTGATTTAAATAAAACTCATAAGGTATAAGACCAGTTAAGGGATCTATGGCAACTGCCATCATTTCATCTAATTCTTCTTGGGTAAAAGGTTCACCTTCCTCCATCATTAGTTTACCCAAGTAGTCCTTGGTAAGGGTGCCGCGATTTTCCGAATCCAAAACATGAAATGCTTCTAATAGTTTCTCAGGTTCAGCTGGTTCCATTCTGTTTGCAAAAAAATATTTTACAATAATTAATATTTCTAGCTTCTATGGTAATGATTTTGACCTGTGCTCTGCCAACAATTGTGTTACGTGTGGTAAAAACTTAATAAGATGAACTTCACCACTTGAATCTTCTGTTTCTGTTGCTGTTATGATTTCGTTGATCTCCTCTTCCGTAGGGGCACAGCCTAGAAAACGTAACACAGTACCCACCTCTCTAACATCTATAGTCTTATCGCCATGATGATCAAAAATACAAAATGCATCTGATATACGTTTTTCCAATTCATTCGATATTTGTACTAACACAAAATTTGAAAATGTATTAAAAACTTCTGTTTATTAATTTATTTTAATATATTTTTACTTACTTGGCATATCCATTTTTTAAGAATGTGTATGTTGTTTCGGAAAATTTTACATAACTAATAGCAACTTAAAAAAATATTAAGTTTATTTGGTTTTGATAAACAAATGCTTATGCAAGTAAACGTTTTTAGTTTTGTTGTTAGGGGATACATTATTTAAACTAAGTAGAAAGGTCTTTTCATTAATTATCTTTTTTTTCTAGTTTTTTGAAATAACCTCCTGATGATGCTACACAACGGAGTGGCGAAATATTGAAAAATTTTTACAAAAAAATAAATATAAAAATAGACCTAAAGCTTAAAAAATAGACTTATGTATTTATTAGGTCTTTTCATTATTTATATAAATTATTTTCCAATTTTAAAGTCACATACTTTTATTATTATTTTAGAAAATATATATTTTAATTCTTTATAACATAATACAAAAACAGAAATTCCTTACATGACTACAATTTTTATACCCTTCACATAAGTGATAAGGGTATATGTATATAAATTTGTCATTCCGTTTGTAATTTCATTAATATCCACCTTAGACCCCATAAAGTATATATTTTGTTGGTCCTTATGGATAAGGATGTCCGTGTTTTTGCTAAAATCAACTTTTTGAAGCCCCCCGGTGTCGCATAGACCTGTAAGTAGTATCAAACTATTAGAAATATTTGCGAAATCCAGCGAAATCGCTCGATAACTGGCAGAGATATAAGCCAAAAACTAGGACTACTTCTGTTTATTTCTCTAAAATTTATAAATAAAAACTGCCTCGGAGTTCCCACTACACGGGTGCAATGTAAGACCGACTCCCAATAACTTTTCCCCCAAAACATTTTTCTGGAACATACTTATCCCCTATTTTTAGTTCCTAAAAGGGTTGCCATAAAAAGTTTTAAAATAAACTAGGGTAACAACCCCTACAACTTCCCAAAAAGTGTATCACAGGCCTCCATTAGTTTTCCTTCCCAAACATATTCCTGGAACATACCCCATATCACCATCGCCTAAGGGGGCTCCCATACAAAGTTTGAGACATTGTAATAAATCCTCACCTACAGCTTTCAGGGTACCCGTGGATATATTAAATATAGGACTGACCCTATCTTAATTTTCCTTGCAAACATTTTCCTTGAATATACATACTTACCCCCTATTTCCACCCCCTAAGGAGGTTGCCATATAAAATTTAAAAAATTATGGTAAACTTTCGCCACTTTTTACCATGAAACTCATAAAATATTTAAAACATTCAAATTTTTTTCTTTGTATCACAAAAAATAAAGTTTTATTAAAAAAAAAACGTTTGAAAAGCAAGTTTCTAAAAAAATATTTGGACAAAAACTAAAAGGTTTTTTTTATTTGTTATCTACATTAAAATTATAAAGCTTTCCATTTTTGTAACTGTAGAAAAGCTTTGTAAAATATTACGAAAAAGGTATAACGAAAGATAATCTTTACTTTACTAACGTTGGCAATGGAAACAAATAACGGTATCGGTACCGGTATTAAAAAATTGTTTTTCCGGTATCGGTATTTTAATTATATCAGTATTCGGTAATGGTGTCGGTTTAAAAAATTTTCGGTATCGATATCCTTATTTTGATTATATCGGTATCGATATCGTAATAGGTGTTTACTTATTGGTATTTACTAGAGCCCGACCGGAAGTTCGGGTTTAGAACTCGGTAAAAAGTGTTGTTCGGGTTATGTTCGGGATTCAGCCCATTAGGTGTGTTCATTTACAGAAAATTATCACTTATTTTCGATAATTATTACTAGTAAGTGTTCACGTACACAAAAAATTAGCAGCTAGAGAGCCAAAAAAGAGCGTAATATGTTTAGAAACAAAAATGTTTCTGATAATTTCTGCTAGTAAAAATTTTACTATCAGAAATTATTCAAACAGTCTTTCTGTCATTATGCTTTGAAAAAAAATTTAAGTTTTAAATTTTTATAAGTTTACAATAACAAAATACATTTGCTTGCAAGTTTTGACTGTAAAAGTGTTCATTTACTTTTAAATATTTTTGAGAGCAATTTCGAAAATATTTCTTTTTACGCTCTCGTTGCTAGTAATTACTGGAAAGTTATTGAACACAACTATTGTCATCATCAATAGGTTTACACATAAAAATAAAATTTGCAAAAAAAACTTATTATTTTTCAATGATTTTTACTGCTAGTTACGTTTAATTTTTTATACCTTTTTTAAGGCCATATCATTTTTTTGTTGCCAAAGAAATGTGTTATAATTATTCTAGCAGAAGTTTTTTTTTGCCTTTTCATGAATTGCAAAGAAACAAAAAATATTTAGTTTAAATAAGTATGTATGCGTTAGCACTTTAAGCACCAAAAACGTATTCGATCTCGAATTTAAAAAAAAGTATTGGATAACTGTCCGTCCGCTTATTTGTGTAGAATAATGCAATGCTTTTTAATTTTTTGTTAAAAGATTTTAAATTATTGATTTCACCCTTTTTGCCCAAAAGGCGAAAAAAATTATGAATTTGCTATGAAATTGCTCATATAAGTATTTACATTAATGTGTACGTATGTATGTATGTACAGTTTGTCGCATCATTGTAAATGCAGCACTTACATTCGCTCATTTGCTGTACAACGTACTAAGTCAAAAAAATATAGTTTCGAGTAAAATAAATTTTAATTTTAAAAGCAATTTTATTATGTACTATTCTTTAATGAATGGCTTTGCCAATTCGTGTGTTTAATATAAGAAAATGTAAAGGAGGTTATAGCAACATGTTCATATTTTTGTTTATTGTGGAGTTGAAAAAAGGTCTTAACAATAAAAATAACACAAATTTCACTAAGGAAAAAAAATTTTGTGGACAAAAATTAATATAAAAGTGCTTTGCAGTACTCAGTTTTATATTAAGAAAATGTAAGTTATGACGATATTGCAGCAAATAAGCGATATTTAATTGTGTATTATTTTATTAGATCAAGAGCTAATTTTTAAATTTAGAAACATAATAGAGGTGTATATAAAAATTCCTTGTGCAAAACCACATATAATTATTAAGGGTTCGTCGAAAACATTTACAATAACGTACAAGAATTACAAAGTGTACTACACACATAAGTACAAGTTCATTAATATTGAAATTTTAAATTTATCTTTTGTAATATCTTATTTTTGAAGCATTTCTCTTTGCTAACGAACTTTCAATTATTTTAATTGATTATATTGTGCAAATATATATATGTATATATATAATTTTTAATAAATAATGTTTGATCAGTTGTCGTCATTAGTATTGCAAATTAATAAAGAATATCCCGCAGTACAATATGGTAATTGTTATATTAAAAAAATAATAATAAAAATACAGTTTATATAAATATAATATAATATATAAATATATGGTTATTCGTGCTTTAAGTTATGTTGCCAGTGAAGTGTTTGCCTGTGTAAATTATGGATAAAAATTGTATAACATGATGCATATGTTTACTAGAGATTAGTCTTGTGATCTAAAAAAAACATTATACATGTGATAGTGGTTTGTAAATCACTAATCTCTTAAACAGTGCAGTTTATTATTTCGTATACACATTGTAACTTAACATTAGTGTCACTGTCGTTGCCAGTAAATTTTAATTTATACTTGACTTACAGATGAAATTTTTCAACATTACTTCCATTAAATTTTTGTTTGTTGACAAAAAGGTTAAAACATAGGCTACTTTTCTTCACCTCTCGTCTAAAAACATAAAACTATTGGAAATAATTTCATGAAAAATTTTATTATGGAACTCCGCTGTTAGTTATAAAATCTTAGGTACAAAAAAATATCGATAATCTCTAAAGGGGCCCATACACAAAGCAAGCTCCCATACACAATCATGTGATTGAACAGTGTTATTTAGAATGTATGGGCCTATTTTTCAATTGAACTGAATGATGTAGCAAAATCAAAATGAGTTTAATGTATATTTTTATGATTGATCAAAAATTGTTTCGTGGTTTGTGGTGAAATATGCTCAGTATAACAGAAGTTTTAAGATAGTAAACATCTTTTATAATTATGTAATTTTAAACGTGGGCTGTAAACACTAGCTTTTTAATATTTTTTTTTTTTTGTTTTTATGCCCTTTACATAGTGATAAGGGTATTATATATTTATACATATATGTTTGTCATTCCGTTTTAAATTTCTACAATATTTACTTTAGATCCCATAAAGTATATTTATTCTGGATCCTTATAGATAGAGATAATATATTGTACATACTTGTTCTTTTTGGTATAACTGTGTGAATGAGTGTAACTGATATTGTATGGTTTTGCTATTGCGCACTCACTCTACTCTTATAAACAAATATTGTTGTTTATTGTTTTGCATTGAGTGAGTAATGTATTTGTTTTTTTTTGCTGAATAACAATAGTACCATGCATGTTTTCTTATAACTGTTGATACAACAAATAAAAGATTTCGTTTACATAAAAGGTTGTGAATTAAATAAAAAGTGTTTAAAAATTAGTAAAATAAATTTAAAAAAACATTTTTTTGTTCTTTAGCTCAAAAATTAAGAAAAAATAATAATTATTTAATTTGTATTCTTTAATAATTCAAATTTTAATTTAAAATTTGACTTTAATATATATAATAAGGATGCAGTTTTAATTTTTTTAAGCTAAATTTGTTTTATTTATTAAAATTAAATTTGAAAAATAGAAAAACTGGCTCATGCAGCCAGAATAAGAAAAATAACAAAAGTACCTATAGTTAACTATCATTATTTGTATGAATCTGTTTCAACGAAACATAAAAAATCAAGTTTGTTACTCTTACTCTTACCACACCACATTAAATTAGAGAAAATATCAATACCAACTTGTAACAAAAACACGAAGCTACTTATCAATACGCACTAAAAGCTGAAAATACACACAAACTGGTGTAAACAGATATATATTTGCACGTCTTTATTGTGTACATCGTGTGTATGTGTGATAGTAACATTTTGGACAACGTATGTAGCTAGAATTAAGCTACAACAAAATATATGCAAAATTTTTACAGGAAATTTTTGCTGTAGTTAGATAGTGATTGAGTAAGTGATTGATATCAAAAACCTCAGGTGGGCCAATTTTCTTAAAATAAAATCCTTGCTTTTTTTATATATATAATTCGAATACTATTGTCTCTGTTATCACGAAAATTAGTATGGAGACTTCGAAGGTAATAAACTTATTTATGGAAAAAATTTTTTGGATGGGAGCACTGAGAATAGTAGCCTCGTAGAAATGGTTTGTAATCTTATGGTTTTTATGATACGCCCTATCTCGGAAACTATATCTGGTATTGATTTCAAAGCTGTCACAAAGTATATATGTATATTACAAGCCCCCAAAAAAGCATGTGGAAAGGTACCACCTATACAAATGGTTCAGTTTAATATGTGTTTTTTCATAACATTAAGGTATAGAGTTGCAGTGATATACTATAATAGGTTATGGCGATATAGATTACAATAGACATAGAACTCTCCAGCATACCGTACAAGTTTTTACTCACCAGATTTCCCAAAAAAAAAAAAAAAACTCGGAAAACTCAGCCTTGCCGAATGGGGATGCAACATCGTTCTGAAAAATATCGATGTTTTCATGAAAAGCTTCAATGGAAAACAAAACTCATCGTTAATGGAAACGACACATCGATGTGTTTATTTTCTCATAATAGAATGATTCAATATGAAGTCATCAAAATCTTAATTTAATTTCCAAATATGTTTATATTTGATTAAAGAAGCCAAAATCTAATTTTTTACTGAATTTTGTTAAATTATTTTTATGCGTCAATTGAGCTGGTCGAAGCATTTAAATCAATTGTTTGCTTGGCTGCTTCTTCACAATTCTCCTAATGCCACCTTTTTAATGAACCCAAAGATAACTAAAGTTCCTAACTTTTATATAAGTATATTAAAATATTATATTTATTGTAAAAATACATATTTCCAAATTTTTCTCTTGAAATTAAAAGTAAGGCTGAATTCCAAAACGCAGTTTGCTTTGCATTACAAATTTTCAACTTCTTCCCTTATACACTCCTTACAATTTTGACAACGTTTTTTGCTTCCAGGACATTAATATAGCTGTAAACACTCATTTGGAAGTAAAAGATATTATCAAAAACCTCATCTTAGCTTTCAGGAAAAACTTGAAATTTTGTGACGCAAAGCAAACTGCGTTTTGGAATTCAGCCTAAATATACATATGTAATTCTTATAGCCTGCACCTTCAATAAAAAAATGTTGACAATTGTGAAGCAAACAGAAAATATTTTTTAAAGTAACAAGAGTAATAAACCCTTTTTTTAAGGCAGCTGAGTGCAAATACATTAAATGAACGATGTTTTTAGTTAAGGGCGTCGATGTATCGTCTGGGAAAACATCGAAATAAACAAAGCTACTTCGAATCAATTCCTTCTTTTGGCACACAAAAGCTCTTTAATTTGTATAGGTACCCCTTTTTTGCAGTCATATTGTGCAAACTTTTTATCAAACTTTGGAGTTTGCTTTCTCTAAATGATATTGAGAAAAAAAATCTAAAACAAGTAACAGGGAAAGTCACCAAGAATTAATGCCCATATTTGGTGACCAAAACCCCACTTTGCATCGTTTAAAATTTAATCGTATGACCGACCCCTTCATTTAAAAAACTTTAATTGAAAATATCATTATATACAACCAACTTATAAAAAATAAATCTTAAGTTAATCCAACCAACCTAATCTAATCTCACTTTAATTTAAATGTCGTATTTTTTTTAGGCGCCGCCGTTTTCTGCGCTTTATATTTGGTCTTTGGTTATGGAGCTCAACTTTTATGTAACATTATTGGTGTTGTATATCCAGCCTACATTTCAATACATGCTATTGAGTCCAGCACCAAATTGGACGATACAAAATGGCTTACATATTGGGTGACCTATGGCATTATGTCAATCATTGAATATTTTTCAGGCGTTTTAACATCTGTTATACCTTTCTATTGGTTATTGAAGGTAAATCTTTAGAACGTGTTTCTTTTTCATTTATTAATATTTGATAATTACTATACTTAGTGCATTTTCTTGGTATGGTGCATGTTGCCCATCGAACAAAATGGTTCTTATATTATTTACAATCGTGTTGTTCGTCCATATTTCCTTAAACATCACCACGGTAAGTACAGTTTTATATTTTATTTTTACAAATTCTTTTTTTCTTTTCAATAACTTTCCAGTAAGAAAAAGAGAGAGTAAAAAGAAATATTTTCAAAATTGCTCTCAAAAATATTTAAAAGTAAATAAACACTTTTACAGTCAAAACTTGCAACCAAATGTATTTTGTTATTGTAAACTTATAAAAATTTAAAACTTAAATTTTTTTTCAAAGCATAATGACAGAAAGACTGTTTGAATAATTTCTGATAGTAAAATTTTTACTAGTAGAAATTATCAGAAACATTTTTGTTTCTAAACATATTACGCTCTTTTTTGGCTCTCTAGCTGCTAATTTTTTGTGTACGTGAACACTTACTAGTAATAATTATCGAAAATTAGTGATAATTTTCTGTAAATGAACACACCTATTGATAATTTTCTGTAAATGAACACACCTATTATTTTTAAAACTTAGATTTGTTTTTTTTAAAAATTTAGCACAGCAAATTTTTTTTTCTAAATTAAATGATATTAAAACATGTCACGTAAAGTGAATAAGAGCACCAAAAATAAAAAAAATAAACTTAAGAAATAAAAAGCGCATTAAAATAATATTTCGATTTTATTATTAAAATGCATTATAAAATTTTGTGAATTTTAAAAGTTTTTATATTCAGTATTGTAAAGATCTTTTTTAATTTTATTTTAAATTTCTTTTCGCTAAAACATTTTTGTTGTTTTAGAGGAAAAACAAAAGCATTAGCCGTAAGTTAATTGGCATGATTCTTAATTGGAGATTTTATTTTATATATTAATATACATATATAGTCATCCTACACAAAAAAAAAATCATTAAAAATTTTTGAATATTTTATAGACGGTTTCTGTATATATTTTTATGGCTTTTTTTATTTTACTTTTAGCTGTTGACACTGCGTTAGACAATGTTATTGGCCAAGCAAAGAAAAACATAAGCTCGGTATTAAAAACGGATTAATTCTATTTACTAAAGCTCAACCAAATAAAAAACAAAAAGTTAATAAAAATGAAAGTTATTGAAAATGTACTACACGGTGATTTTACGTTCTATCTCTTTGGTGTTGGTCTAGAGACAACCGAAGTCTTGAAAGGAGTACACAATTTATTTGAACTGGAAGAAAAAATAAAAACAACTAATCTTATTTATTTTTTAAAATTATATGTCTCATTGCAAATACCCTAAGTTTTGTTAAAAACTATTTTTAATTAGCCAACATTTTTATTCATTTAGTGTATATTATGTATGTCGAAAAAGAAAAACCAAAAAGAAAATTGTATTTTTAATGTAAAAGAAACCGAAATTATTGTTAAATAAAATCTTAATATTGTTAACTAATAACATGTGAACATATATTTTTTATTTTCAACACAAAGTTAAAAACGATATGTTTAATTTTTTAAAGTAAGGGAATATTAGTCATGCCAACCAAAAATGAGAGAGCTAACTAGGCCGTGTGAACGTATCAACGTCGGATATTGCACAATGTTGGCTTTTCTCACAAAACGGTAGTTGAAACAATTTTTTTCTACAGAAAAAAAATGGTTTTTATCCTCAGCCAGTCTGCTTATGCCACAAGAGAACTCCAGTACTTGAAGAACTAGAAAGACACCTCCAATCTTGTCTTCGCTTTAAATAAATTATAAAAATAGACGGCAAAAAAACGCACAAGTATTGAACGGGCAATAAAGCGCTAACAAGATTTGGGTAATCCCAAAATAATTAAGAAGCGGTTGCCACTTGCAACATTGCCTAAGGACTTAAGCAAATTTGGTATTGTGATTACAACTAAACCTCTAAAAAAAATTGAAGTATGGCTGAATTCCAAAACGCAGTTTGCTTTACATTACAAATTTTCAACTTCTTCCCTTATACACTCGTTACAATTTTGACAACGTTTTTTGCTTCCAGGGCATTTATATAGCTGTAAACACTCATTTGGAAGTAGAAGATATTATCAAAATCCTCATCTTTGCTTTCAGGAAAAACTTGAAATTTTGTAATGCAAAGCAAACTGCGTTTTGAAATTCAGCCTATGTAAATCATTAACAATTTTTTGTTGAGAAAAACTTGAAAAAATTACAAATTGTCAGTAGCAGTTGTTTGTTTGGTTTTAGTCATGTTATCATATTTCATATTTAAACTAAAGTAGAGTTGAGTTGTAAACACAAAAGGGGTTTAAATCCTTATATCTGCCCAAAAACATGCCTACCCTACCTATGCACATGTAGCTTTGACGCAATTTTGACGTCATCATAAAGCGACTACGACTCGAAAACAATTTGCGAAAGACAATTCTTATTATCTAATACGTCAAAAATATTCGAAGTTTTATAGATTTATTTAGGGAGAATATTCATTGATCTGGAATTTTAACATAATAAAACACATAGTGGCACCTCTTAATTTTGCGGAAGCAATATATAAATGTCGGTTTTTATCAAAAATAAAACATAATTTCCAAACGTTCGAAAATCGTACTATGTAATCCAGTTTGTACGAACTCGAAAGATTTTTAAATCGAAATACATACAAGCATGTTCGGCTTTCCACTTTAAATTTCGAATTCCATTCAAATTTAATTATCGTTGGTTTTCTGAAATCTACCTTTTACGTTTCAATTTCGTTTTGGTTCGAACATGCACAAACATTTTTAAAAAACCTAAAAAACAGCAAAAATAAGTATTTTTTTAAACGGAAGTGATAATGACTCCTTTAATTTGAGCATGTTAACGATATTTTGCAGAAATAAATACCATTACCATATAAATTACTAGTAATTGTGTCACCGCAATAAGGGGATAACTTTCAATGCGATTAGTTATATAGAATTAACGTACCTTTAGGCTTTAAGTAATCATTACTTTTTCACCATAACTACAGTTACGTTTTTGTAAGTTGTTTGTTCCGCGAAGTTAATAAAAACGATGATTTTTTAGGGAACGACTGACTAACTTTGTTATATTATGACCAAACCATCTTAGTATACATTTAATGCTAAAAAGTTTAGGGAGTAACATCTATAAATAATATCTATGTTGTTTTAATTTTTAAACAAATCCAATTTTCCATTTAAATAGGATTTTTGGCCACTTCAGCTTTTCCCTCAACCGCAGCAGCACTTTGACGATTGCGCCAAGCTGTCATATAAGTACGGGGGTGTATTGGTAGCAGGCCTGATATTCCCAACAGCTCTGCAGCCGGCGTTGACATATGGGCACCTTTGCCCAACCAAAAACGAATTCGTTCAAAGTTGAATGAGACTAAACGTTCATTGTGTTCATTTGGCATGGGATCATATGACCCAACCTGTTCAATTACTGGTTGATGCTGATTTTTGCGGCGCTAAATTAAAAAAAATGAATAAACACTTAACTGATAAAAATAATTTTAAGCTAAATTTTACTTCCATAACCACAATGTGGTAGAAGGGCCGGTTAGTACACCCTTGTCTAACAAAACGTATAATTTTTGCGGATCTTTTATAAAAACGACCAATGCCGCTAGCGGGAGACAACGGTGCAACATACATTTTACTGAAATACCTTATAAGTAGTTAAAAATATTATAATTATATATACACTTTGAGGATTTTCTTAAAAAAAGATTTAAAGAAAAGTTATGAAAACAACCAGGGCTGTCAGCTTTTTTCAGGGTTCATCGCCAAAACGGTTATCAAAAATTGCCAAAAATCGCCTAAATATATATTTTGGAGTTTTAAAACCAAAAAGTCGCCGAAAAATTAGCCATAATAAGATCTATTGTTTTTGACGAAAAAAACTCAAAAATTATTTTACTTAAATAAACATATGAAATTAATGTGTTTTTATTTAATAAATTGAATAAAAAGAATAGAAATTTAATTAAATAAAAAATTAAATTTTTTACACCAAAAAATTAAAATGAAGAATTGAAAATATGTATAACCAAGAGCATACTTAGAATGGCAGTTATTTTGATAAGTAACATGTTGTTAAATATTAAACACTTTGATTAGGTTAACCCACGAATTTAATGCAGCATTGATATTGTAGTAATTTTGTATGTAACATCGTTTAAAGCAAATCTGTGGCAAACAAGGTTATTTTTATACAAAAAGGAGTAATTTATGAGTTATGTTAATATTACCTTGAATATATTTTTTGAATGTGTGTATGATGATTATATAAAAAGTTAAAAAACGTTTTTTTTTTGCTTAAATATCACCTAATTTAAGCAATTAAAAAAATCCATTTAGTAAGCTATAAACTTCAGCTTCATCTGTGCCATTTTGGCTAACATACATGATATTTGTATTAAATATGTTTACAGTGAACTCGCGAAAACGTGAACTAATTTTTACCAAGGGTGTTCATGTTTTCGATTTTGTTCACGTTTCTGATTGGATATGTTTTAATTATTTTCTAACGAATTTAATTTTTTTTTATCAATTTATTGTTATTAGTTCAAAAACATCCAAATCTAGTCAAAACTTAACAACGCTTTAACCCGAAAAGTCCAATTTAAAAATTTTAAAACCTAAGCTTTTGGGTAATACATAATTGTCTTATTAATCTGACCACAAAAATCAACCTTTTGCAAATAAAACTATGTATATCGCTTATAGATCCTTTTATTGCATAATTCGGGGACTCCCAAAACTAATAAAATTAATGTAAACAAACAAAAAACCTCAGAAAAAACTGTTCACGTTTGAGGGCTTTCAATGTTTGTTCACGTTTTAGAGTAGTTAATGTTAAATAAAAAGTGTTCACGTTTCTGGATGTTCACGTTTCTGGATATTCACGTTTTCGCGAGTTCACTGTATTTGTTAGTTTAAAAACTTTGCCGTTTTTTTAAATAATCGCCAACAATATCGCCATGGCGTCAACAAGAGCACTAAAAAATCGTCACATTTGGCGTAAAATCGCCATAACTGATAGCCCTGAAAACAACAGCCACAGACCAGAGATAAGAGCCGACTGGCTATTTTTAAAACTAGCCTGCCGGCGCACGTTTTAATTGCCGTTCTCGCCGGCTTCTGTCAGCAGCGATGCCAGTTTAGCGTGTTTCACGCTATATTTAGCACTTTTTAGCTAACTAAAAGGAGAATTTTTACTCCTTAATTGGCGCGTTTTACGTTATAAGTTCATAATAAATTGGAGCTCAAAAATATAATTTTTTTTATTTTTTCTAACTATTGCAAGCAGATATATTTTTACTACTTTTTTTCGATGACAGAGCAAACTATTTATAAAACTCATATTATTAAAAAAAATGTTTTTCTTTAATTCAAGTGCCTTTTAAATAAAAAAAAATTGCCAAATAATATTGTAGGTATTTTCAAAAATTTTATAATAATTTCCGTTTGCTTACTCAAAATTAAACATTAAAATATTACTTTATTTCGTCCTGCCTAGTACAAATATATATTTAATCTTACATCTTTTATATAAAATTTTATATTTTATTTTATTGAAAATACTTCAAACTTTTTCAATATTCAAATCGCATACTCTCAAAAAAATTCTTTTTTAATGTAAGCTGTTGAGTTCAGAGTGGTTTGACGATATTTGTTATTATCAAAAAATTAAAATATTATTTTAGTTTATTCAAAAAATCATTAAAACTTACTAAAAAAAATTAAATCAAAACCTAGCAAAATAAAATATTTGAAAATTAAATGAATTTTCACTAAAACCATTTTTTTATATTAATATCAATTACTTAAAAAAATATATCTTAAAAAAATCAAAAAAAAAATAAAGGATTTATGAAATACATAAATAAAAAACCTACACATAAAAAATTTTGTAAAAAGGGTAGAATGGAAGTTACTATGTTCCTTAGGTAATATGCCTCAAGTTTTAATTAATTCCCATGTTCGAAAAATTAACTAAAAAAATTTGTCAAAGTTACTTACAAACTTAATTAAACTAATACTGATAGCAAAGTACATGAACCTTATAAGTTTAGAAAAATTTACCTTTTATTAATTAGCTAGCCTCCACACCAAATTTAAAATTTTTTATTTTGGTTTACATTTTTATATTGCAATTTAAGAAAAATATGAACTTGCGCATATAACTTTTATGTATGCAGATTTGTTCAAGAGGTTAACTTCTTTCAAAAGTTGAATTAAACGCAAAAAAAGGCTTTTAAAACTTCAAAAAAACTAGAAATATATTCGTTTATTTTAGACTTTCAGATAATATCAAAACTCTACAAAACATTGATTAATTTTTGGTGAAAAACATTTTAAAAGCCAATAAAGAAAGTATTTTAACAATTTTGAATTTGTTTAAAATAAGTAATGAAAAAATACGAAAAATAACAATATTCCAATATTCAATATATTAAATGGACGATCACTAACACTGTAGAATTTTGGGCAGAAGCTTATAAGTATCGAGATGCAGGTTGAAATATTAAATTTAAGGAAATTTCGGAGTTCGTTTTAAAACTTGTATGCCTTCCTCAGTCTAATACTGTTGTAGAGCGTGTTTTTAGTCGAATGAGTTTAATAGAAACACTAAATTCTATCCATTAGGTTAATTTTTTTATTTTTTATTTTATTTATTTCAGATACGAATTAAAAACAAGCGGCAAATGCGTTTATCAATATGAACTATCAAAATAAATGACTGATTGGAACAAAGTTACGATGACAACGATAACAAGCTTGATGATGACGATGATATCTTCTTCTTTTAATAGTTTTGTTTAACTTTTTTTTTAGTGTATATGTTTGTTATTACTAGTCAAGGAAATACTTCATATGGTTGTAGCACATGGTTTCAATGTTTTAATTGGCTTTTGATGTTTTAATTGGTTATATATTGAAGCCTTTATACTAAAATAATTTAGCCTGTTTTTAGCCTTTTTTGCCAATTTTCCGCAGAATTTTAGCCATTTTTGGTAACAAAGTTTTGGCAACGCTGCATTTTAACGAGAAACTTAATTTATTGTCAATAAATTTATTGGACAAACTGTACGTTAGAACCTGATTTTATTTAACTGTAGAGTGATCGCAAATCAGCTGGTAATGTTATTAAGGGTTATCCATCTCTGCAAAAAGAGGGATAGCAGATAGTATTCGCTGTTTCTTATATATTTTTTCTGCTTTACTTAAGACTACATTTCGTTTCACAACACTTATACATCCATATTGAAGTACTTTTTCTTAGCGCATTTGCAGGTTTGTTAAGTTTTCACAATTTTATTTATTTAAAAATTGTAAGAAAAAGTGTTTTAGAATATGAAGTGCAGAGCAATTAGTATTTTATAAGTGCTAAATAAAAGATATTTGTAAAATTTTGGTAAAAATGATTTTTTTGAATGTGATAAGCGTGTTAAAAGCATGATTAAAAATGTGTTCCAGCAAATGGAAAATGTATGTTCTTATAACCATGAAATAAAGCAAATGCAGTTATGAACATCAAATTGTAATAGTCGCGTTGCAAATTTGTAGTGTTATAAAAATGAACCTGCGAGTTATTGGAAGCGCTCCAATATATTTTCCGGTATTTGGTGCATTTGTCCCACAATTTTTTCGGCGTGGTAGTAGTCGTCTGTCTTTTTATTATCACGGCTCAAAATGCTGCAAGGTGGCTGTAAGTCTTCAGCTGATCCATGTTTGTTTTTGCTTTGTTCGTGATTGATAATGTCAAAAGTTAGATATTTCCTTTGGTGTTTTGGGGTATTTTTCTTCTACTTTGTTTCGACATATTGGCGTACTTGTAATAGCTGTGTTCATTTACAGAAAATTATCACTTATTTTCGATAATTATTACTAGTAAGTGTTCACGTACACAAAAAATTAGCAGCTAGAGAGCCACAAAAGAGCGTAATATGTTTAGAAACAAAAATGTTTCTGATAATTTCTGCTAGTAAAAATTTTACTATCAGAAATTATTCAAACAGTCTTTCTGTCATTATAGTTGTGTTCAATAACTTTCCAGTAATTACTAGCAACGAGAGAGTAAAAAGAAATATTATAAAAATTGCTCCCAAAAATATTTAAAAGTAAATGAACACTTTTACAGTCAAAACTTGCAAGCAAATGTATTTTGTTATTGTAAACTTATAAAAATTTAAAACATACATTTTTTTTCAAAGCATAATGACAGAAAGACTGTTTGAATAATTTCTGATAGTAAAATTTTTACTAGCAGAAATTATCAGAAACATTTTTGTTTCTAAACATATTACGCTCTTTTTTGGCTCTCTAGCTGCTAATTTTTTGTGTACGTGAACACTTACTAGTAATAATTATCGAAAATTAGTGATAATTTTCTGTAAATGAACACACCTTATGCTTTGAAAAAAAATTTAAGTTTTAAATTTTTTTAAGTTTACAATAACAAAATACATTTGCTTGCAAGTTTTGACTGTAAAAGTGTTCATTTACTTTTTAATATTTTTGAGAGCAATTTTGAAAATATTTCTTTTTACTCTCTCGTTGCTAGTAATTACTGGAAAGTTATTGAACACAGCTAATGTAAAACTGCCTTATTGTGCTTGGTGTTTTATTTTTGTAGGAGGAACACAACTACCTTGTAAATAAAATTACCATGAAAAAAATAATTTCTTATAGTGTTTGTAAGTGCCGGATAGCAAAGTATTTAGAAAGAGAAGGAGTGAGTCAACTAGTGTTTTTTTATGAGAAGATTTGGCATTTGAAAAGGTATCCGCTATAGACTATTTGTAAACTTATTTGCAAGTGTGAGGAAAGCAGCAAAAAGCGAAAGCCGAACACAAAGAAGATGTGAAAAAAACCGAAGCGAACAGTGTCTGACATTTTTTCAATTTGTAAATCAATTTTTTGTGTATGCAATTAGTGTATTAACGCTTAAAATAAGGTATTATTTGTTTAAAGAGTAAAAATAAAAATTATTAAATACTAATTGTTAAGCAAACAATGGAGCTGACAGTAAAATGGAGGAACAATTTAATCATTATTCGAAAATGGTTCTAAAACCTGGGATATCGTAAAATGTGTTTTCTGTGTGTCTAATAACTTTTCTGTATATTTAGCTTTATTCGTTTAAATCTTGCAATATATTTTTTGGTCAAATGTAGTTCTTTGTTCGTTAATACAATAATGAAATTAAAAAGCCTACAGTAAAAGTTTTCCAAATCTCTTAAATTCTCCGGCTTCTATACCCATTTTAAAATTTGTTATGAAATCTTACAAAATGTCATACCTTGTCACCCGTACTTTGGAAAGAATTTTATTTATCTTTTATGATTATGATCATCACCAATGGCTCAGTGAACTTTACATTTCAATGCTTTAGCCAACCGCAATATTTGTATTTGTGTGTCTTAACGTGTTACTCATTTTTTTTTGTACTGTGTGCGTCAGTGCGTTTAAACGTCTGCCAATATTGCAACAAAAATTAAAATACGCTATGTACCTATAAAAATAAAAAAAAATATATATTTTTATCGTCATTTAAATAACAATTGTTGTTTTATTTTTAACGGCTTTACTTTTAAATTCTTAAACATACATACCTTGTCACCCGTACTTTGGAAAGAATTTTATTTATCTTTTATGATTATGATCATCACCAATGGCTCAGTGAACTTTACATTTCAATGCTTTAGCCAACCGCAATATTTGTATTTGTGTGTCTTAACGTGTTACTCATTTTTTTTTGTACTGTGTGCGTCAGTGCGTTTAAACGTCTGCCAATATTGCAACAAAAATTAAAATACGCTATGTACCTATAAAAATAAAAAAAAATATATATTTTTATCGTCATTTAAATAACAATTGTTGTTTTATTTTTAACGGCTTTACTTTTAAATTCTTAAACATTCTTTAAATATATTTTAAGAGGAAATGAACTAGGTATTTATTCTATTTCCTAAAAAGTTGATTCTTAAGTCTGTGTCCGTAAGATCCGTTTGCAAAGCACTTCCAATTTGAAATATTTTAAAATAGGTATATTTTGTTCCTATTTGAAATACACACTGATAATCTTATATGTGTGTAGCAAACTTGGACGTTTTTTTCTTGCGACTTAAAATAATTAGACTTAATTCTAGTTTACTAACGCATCCCCAATAAAAGAAAAAGTTTTTATTTTGGTGATGGAAAATCTGAAATGGAAAAATAGGCACTGTAAACGCATAGTTTTTATAGGTTTAAACGTTTTTTTCGATTTAGTAAAGTTTAATAAACTAAACATCTATGTACATAAGTACATAGAAGATACGGCTATAGGGAAATAAAAAAAATGTTGAGGAACACATACCTATCTTTTAAGTTATGGACTGCTTAATTTTTTACATTAAATGCCATTCTCAGCTTAATTAAATTTTACTGAATTAAACTGAAGTTGATGTTTGTTAAAGGTACCATAGAGGAGATAATCCATTGTATAATTACCTTAGAAGGTATAGTCCATTCACCAGCTGACTATTTTTGGCTAAAGTTTGCTTGCGCGTTAAAATTGTCCAAACGCTATCTTTTTATTACATTATAGGCGGAGTTTTTACAACAACTTTATAAATTTGATATCGTGTTTGTTGTAGTTGTTGCCGTAACGACAATACTTTGTAAGGTAATTCTACCATGAGATAATCCTTGCGCCTGAATGAAGCCTTGTATCAAGCATGTTCTGAAAATCGCGCGGTTTCAAATAACAACTGGTTAGTTTTTTAATAAATTTATTGCATATCTCAAAACAAGTATATTAATTGGCTTAAAATCACAAAAATTTAATGGGTTTCTTGTGACTTTAAATCAATTTCACAAAAGAGAGTTGCGAAACCGTTGTTTATTATATAACAAAATTTATTTTATTACTTAATATTTTATTAAATAAAATACATACTAACTAGGGACTGCCAAATCGACTACGTTTTTAGATCGAAATCGATTTTAAACCCAATTAAAAAAAGATTTATTTAATAAAGGTGTTAAAAAGTATATTTGGGTCCGAGAGTGGCTCACAAAAAAAAAAAGAAGCGATGGTACATACGAAAAAAACATTAATGGAGTTCAGAGAAATATAAATAAAATAATAAGTTAAAAACAAGTAAAAGCTCTATATTCGGCTGTGCCGATTTAACCGATCTTGCTGATTTTAAATAGCGATTGTCTCCTGGATATTTCTAACAGTTTGACACCAATAACTGGTTCGTATTAGTTTATTTGACTCCGGAAACCTGATTTAAACAGACGGACATGGCTATACCGACTTGCCTATCGATTAGGATCCAGAATATATGCACATATGTATGTACATATATACTTTATGGGGTCGCAAATGAATAATAAAGAAAAATACGAACGGAATGACAAACTGATATTTGCCCTTATCACTATGTGATAACAGCACATTTATATAAAAAATAAAATACCGAAACAAAAAATTCAATATAAAAAACCAAAAACAATAACTTTAACATTTAAAAATCGAGAAAAGAAACACAACAAAATCTAAATCATAGAGGTTAAATTTTTAGCATTTACAATTGGCGCGCATTGATTTAACTAATTTCTGCACGAGAACCCAATAAAAATTGGTGTGTTTTTTATATTTTTATTAATGCTTGGTTGTACAAAAGACATTCACATGATTGCCGCAAAAAAGTTGCCTTTGATTTGGCCAACTAAGCACAAAAATGTTGGACTTTGGCGTATCGGAAAATACATTGTGAAAACACGATTACCCAATATGCCATATGTACCAATAATTGGTACATTATGGCAATTGTTTAATCCTACCTTTAGTCCAAGATATATTGAACAAGGTAACAGATCAGGTGACTTATTTCCGCCTTATGTTTTGTAGCTTAGTTGGGCGTGACAATCTACGTTGATAGTCAGGGCGCGCTTAAAGCTCTAGAGGGACATTATGTCAGGTCTAGACTCGTAAGTGACTGCAGACGTGCTCTTCGTGCGATCATGGGGACACGCAGGGTCAAGCTCTGCTGGGTTCCGGGTAATTATGACGTTTCCGGCAACAAGATTGCCGATGAACTGGCAAGGAAGGGATTGGCCCGGTATATTGAACTCAGTTGAGAGCCGGTGAGGCCACCACTGAGTTTCTGTTATGGACTGATAGGGACTTGGATAATGGACAAGGTGGGCCAAACCTGGAGGGACAGGGCTGATTGCAGAATCTCTAGACTTTTATGGCCCATGCTGGAAAGGATGGGCACTGATCTGTTGCTCAAAGAGAGATGGGGAGGTTCTGAGGTGCATTATTGGGATTCTTACAGGGCACTGCGATGTGAGATATAGAACAAACAAATGGGACAGGAACGCTCCAGATTTGTGCAGGGTATGCGGAGACGAGGAGGAGATAGAGACGGTAGAACACCTTATCTGCCACTGCCCTGGGCTGCAGATTCGCCGACAGAGGTGGTTTGGAGGACGCTTCCCTGGCAGGGGGCTGGGGAGCATCATAGGTTTCATTAAGGGGGTTGGGTGGCTAGGCAGATAGGTGATTCAGGGCCTATGACTATTGACTTTCTTAGACATCTTGCGGACGGGTACTCTTGCTTTCTTTATCCTTATCCTTACCTATAAAATGCTTGACTTACTTTATTTTTCTTCTCGGGTAAGTTACCCAAACTTACCTTAAAGCGTTTCAGGTTACAGTTTTTAAGCAAAAAAGAGAGCGTATGAAAAAGTTATTATTTTTTATTTCTTGTATAAAAGTTCAGAATTATACATAGGTAGTCAGTAGAAAATCGAATATATATGTGTATCGCATACAAAATCCAAAACAGTCATTATATTTCATGACAGTATTTTTCGCTTTTAAAAACACGGTTCTGTGTAAGCAAAATGAGTTCAGCAGTAAAAAGACCGTCATAAAATTAACTTGGGTAGATAGGGAGTTCAGCGCCTACGTGCTATTGACGAAAGCTGACTTCTTGCTAACTGCTTTATTGCTCTCTTTCTTATTTCTGTATCGCCCAAGATGTAAATTTCTTTCTTTCCTATTTCTCTTTTTGATTCATCTGAAGGGAATAAGAATAGGCCTTTGGAAGAAGGTGGCGACTTGCACTCGTCACTACCCTTCGTTACCTTACTTAACATACCCTGTCAGTTTTATTTTTTCAAATTATATTGACAGGTTCAGGTTCATTATTACGAACTTTTTGGACGACATTAGCTTCATTGAATTGTTTCTAGATAGTTTCTTATTTAATACAGCTAAAATCACAAATACAGAACAGAATAGGCAATGCAGCCTAAAGCCCAAAGTGGCTTTTTTAGTTTGAGGAGATATAGGTTAGGTTAGGTTAGGTTAGGTTAAAAGGACATGCAGTGAGATACGCTCACCGCATCACCCAGAGACAATTTGTCCATTGTGACTGTCCTATAAGAAAGAAGTAATAAAATAAAGAGTAAATAGAAAGGTATGCCCAGATGTAGTAGCATGAAAGATATAGGTAGAAAGGACAAAGGTTAGAGTAGTAGTAGTAGAATAGTAGTAAGTAAGTAAGTGAGAGTGTGGCAGTGTCCGTCACGAGTCTTTGCCGGTTGTCCATTTGGCACGTGTTTTGCTTCGGATATCAGTTGCAACCTCTCGCCAGCCATGTCATCCCTCTCGCAAATCCTAGTAAGACCCTTGGGTTACAGTCGGCGAGCGCAGAGAGGTGGTCATAGTAGGGTACACCAAAGTACCGGTTCCTCCTCCTAGCGATCGCCGGGCATCGACACAACAGGTGCTCTACAGTCTCGATCTCCTCTTCGTCTTCGCATAGTCGACAGAAGTCGACCGAGTTTGGCTTCCAGTTTGAGGAGATATAAGATTGACTTATAGAAAATGTTTTAATACTTGCAGCACATACAAATGTATCTATACGTCATAAAAAAAGTTTAAAAAAATCGCATTAACTACTTCTTAAACCCTAAGGTACAAAATAATTTATTTTGTATTTTAGTAAATGGAAAAATTTCACTCTGTATAATTTAAGTTTGAATTAATCTTATCTTATGTTTCGTTTTCCAGCTTACTTTGTAAATACAGTGTACATAGAATATGAGCACACAAACCCGTAATAGCGGCGGTAGTCGCAGTCAAAAAAAATCAAATATTGGTAGTGGCGGAGGTGGAGGTGGTGACACCTCTGCTATCACACAGGCCTCTCAAAAAAAGACGGATGTTACAAAAACAGAAAAAGAAAAGTCTCATCCAAAGGTAAATCCAAGTTCCCTTTTTAAAATACTTTTTTTGTAATTTCTACTAAAGTAATGTGTTTATTTTACATTTGTAATTTGTAATAACAGCCAACTGCAGAACAGTTACGTATTGCTCAGATAACCAACAGCAATACATTGGAAGATCCACAAATGCGGGAAAAGGTTGCCACACTTATAGAAATGACTCAGCGTTCAGAGGAAGAGGTTTGTTGTGCTTTAAACGAGTGTGACAACAATCTAGAACGTGCAGTTGTATTTCTCTTAGAAACGCTACCCGTGGTGAGTATCGATTTTTTGAATAACTTTATTTACATATTAATAACAATGACTTTTGCAGGGCGCATTTGAGACATCTTCAAAGAAGAAAAAGAATAAAGCTGCAAATGCTGCACAGGATAATAATGGGGGTGGCGATGGTGATTTTAGTGATGCAAATGCCAATACGGACAAGCGTGAAAAATCACGCAATCGTAATGGTAGTAATCGAGGAGGCCGCGGAGGTTCCGACAGTCGTGGCTGTAAGTAAAGCTTAACTTTCTTATATTGCAAAGCATTAATTATTGTTTTTTCTACAGGGCGCGGCAGAGAGGCTCGCGAAAACGAACGCAATTCTAGAGGTGGTAGCGAAAGAGTTGCCGATCGCGATGATCGTACCAATGAAAACTATCGAAGTGGGCCTCGTAGTGGAGGCAGTGGTGGCCGTGGTGGTGGTTATGTTGGTCGCGGAGGTCGAGGCGGTGGCCGTATGGGTGGCGGCCGCGGTACTGGTGGACGTGGTGATAGAAGTGGTGGCGATAGCGGCGGTTATAGATCACGATACAATAACTCCAATGACGATCATCAAGAGGTTGAGCTCTGGGATAATAGTATTGCCCAAAGTAGCGAGAAACAACAACAACAGACACAAGACGATGCATGGGGTGATTGGGATAATGAAGAGTATGTCGGTTCTCTTAAGGACAGCAAGGTATTTACCACAAGTAATTTGCCCAATCAAACTGCAGCCAGCGTATTGAGCAGTGGTTTGGTTGGCAGCGGTGATAATGCAAACAGTGCGGGAGGCGCTGGTGAAATTTCGGCACCACCGGGTCTTGAGCACCATCTAGGCACATCAGTAATTGGCAGCACTTCGGGGACACAATCGCAGGCAACCCATTTGAACTCCTTAGTGGATGATAGCAGTAATTTAATTACAGCCAAAACTACGCCCATGATGCAGTACAGTGCTGCAGTTAGCAGCACGCCTCAAATGCAACAGCAAACTGCTGCCGTAGCTGGAAACAGTACTTTAACATCCGGTGGTGCAAATATAAGCGGACCTTCGGCGTTGGGAAGTTCACCGTATGGCAGTGCTGTAATTGATACGTTTTCAAATGCTGCGACTGCTGCCGCCAACTTGGTTCAACAAGTTCAACAGCAGCAGCAACATCTAACGCCTCAACTAAAATCTTCGACGACTCTATCCGCCGAACAATCACAGTATTTCAATTCGTTGGCAACACAAAATGTCGCGGCGCAAGCACAAGCAGCGGCGGCAGCTGCCGCTGCAGCGGCTGCTGCAGCTAACAATGTACAGCAAATGCCAACATATGCTCAGAATCCAACGTCAGTGCAATATCAGACTACGTATGCTAATGTTTTTGCTAGTAGTGGGTCTGCGGTGTCAATGACAACGGACCCAACGTCGCAGATGTCGGCAAGTCAGCAACCTCAAGCACGGCGGGCACGTGCTAAAATTCCACCACCCTCTAAAGTAATTTTAAACTTTCAGAAATGCTCGTTGATTTTCTGATTATTTTATAGTCTTAAATAATAACAAAAACTTATTTCGTTCTTGCAGATTCCCTCTAGTGCTGTTGAAATGCCAGGTGATTCTTTAAATAATATCGGCTATTTGGATGTACAATTTGGTGGCTTAGATTTTGGAACCGAGGAATCGTTTGAGAATTTATCGGAAAAATTAAATAACTCTGTTAATCTTGTCGATAGCCAGCAACAACAACAGCAAAAAGCATTAATTCAATCACCCGGCGACGTAAATTCAGCGTATGATCAAAGTAAAACTGGTGTTACACACCAGCAGCAGCAACAACAACAGCAATCAACTTTGACAGCAGCTGGTTTACAAAATTCGCATATGGTATGTGCATTTTTATCAACATAAATTGTAAAAAATGTTGTAAATAATTTTTTTAATAGACCGATTCACTGGCAGTAAGTTATACGCAAAGAGCTGCTTCACATCAACAGCAACAACAGGCGCAACAACTTGGTGCAAGTGTAAGTGGTGCCAATTCGTCTGTTAGCTCTGCCGGCGGCAATGTGTTAGACCATTTGAACAAAAATGACCCCTACAATCAAAATGCAAGTACGGCTGCTGCATATCAAAGTTCGTATCAGAGCAATAGCAATATTGTTTCAAACAAAGCAGTTTCAAATGCTTATCAACCTTCGGTGGCTTCACAAGGCTACAATAATTCGGCATATGGTAATGTTCAGGTAATTAGTATACATATCAATCAATTAAATTTTGTTAAAATTACAAAGTAAAAAAAAAATATCCCTTCTTCATAATGCAGTCATCTGTGGCAAATTCATACCAACCTCAAGCTTACGGTTCGTACCAACAAAATGCAATAAATTCGTATCAACAACAATCATCTGGTGCCGGCACACAAAATTCTTCGAATGTTAGCGTTTCAAATAGTGTAGGAGGAGGCTCTAGTTCAACACAAAACATTCCCTCTGTAGGTGGTAGCAGTAATAATTCAGCATCGTAAGTGTTTTTTTATTGCCTTTAAGTGTTTACTTGATTTAATTAATACTAATAATAATTTTTGAACTAACACTTGTCAATATTTTCGTTTAATTTTTCCTACAACATTTGCTTGATAATATAACTTCTGTTAACACCTACAAATATTACATCCTATTTAAATGCTTTATAAATTTGCCTAAAATTTTGTTGCTACCTTTTTGATCCTCTTGCAAAATCTCTACGACGTTTTCATTGAATTGCGTACGTGTCTGTACAGAGCAAATTCAAATTCAAGCTATTTGACGTCTGCTTATGGATCACAACAAAATGCTTATCAATCTAGCCAAAGTGTTTATGGCAATACTGGTCTATCAAATAATTCGGGGTAAGTACATAATTAAAGCAATATAAAGCGTTATTAAACCTAATTTTTTATTATTAAATTTTAAAACTTGTTTTTGTTGATTTTTTAAGTTAACGAACTTTAAATTTTTGTTTTTAAACAAATTTTTTTAACACCTGTAAACTCTTAGTGTCGGATTAAAAAAAATTGAAACCAAGTACATGTGTGATAATTGTCACTTTTTCAATATTAACAAAAAAAGGACTCAACTTTGTGTAATTTTAAGAATGAACTATAAAAGTAAAATTATATGAATATAAGAAAGAACTATGCAACAGTTCCGAATATCTGGTTAAAAACAAAAACAAAAAATAGGCACTCCAACCTGCCCCCGGCGGTTTTTTGCATATATTTTTTTGACATCTACATTAAATTTTATCTACATTTTATGAACTTTTATCAGAAAATTTGTATTTCTACAAAAAAAATACCTTACTGTTCGAAAGCAACACACGTACTTTTATTTTCAAATCAATTATGCGTGCTACATATGCTTAAACGTACAAGTTCCCAAGTATAGCTACACTCAAATCTGTGTTGTATTGAAGTGTATTGCGATCGTGCAATACGTGAATTATACATGTACATACGTGTATTCACCGAAATATAAAAACAAAAAGCATTCGTTTGTGATCGGTATCGTGCAAAATTTATACACACATGGTAATGTTAATTAATGAAGGGTAGTGACGAATGCAATTCGCCACCTTCTTATTGTGAATCCCTTTAGAAGAGTTAAAAAGAGAAATAATAAAGACAAAGGAAATGTAGATAGAACGATCAAAGAATAAAAGAGAGAGAGAGCGATATACCGCCAGCAAGTAGTCAGTGTTTGCCAATCACGCGTAGGCGCTGAAACTACCTATGTACCCAGACACTAAACCTCTGATGTATCCTAAGATGTTCTAATCAATCGCTATTTAAAATCAGCAAAACGGTTGACTATTGGCCGAGCGACAACTCAAAATAACCAATTTTTTTTAGCACAAAATCCGTGCATATATCCCTCTATATCTCAGTAAATATAGTCAATCCTGCCACATAACTTTGCACGAATACTCTGAAAATAAGGGAAAATTTTTATTTTTGGTAGGATCAGGGAAAGTGGTAATTCTACAAAAAGAAATTGGACAACAAGACCTACGCTCTGAAGAAAAAATTTTTTGGGTGGGGGCAGGAAAAGGGGTAGCTCCTATACAAATTAACAATTTTTGTGAAATTTTCAATACGCTATATTTCGGAAACTATAACAGCTATCGACATCAAATGTTCTACAAAAAGTAATTACACAATAAGACCTTCGCTTTGAAGAAAACATTTTTTGGGGGGAGGCAGAAAAAGGGATAGCTCCTATACAAATTAATAATTTTTATGAAATTTTCGATACGCTAAATCTCGGAAACTATAACAGCTATCAACTTCGAATGTTCTACAAAAACTAATAATCAAATAATTCATACATTTTGGAAAAAAAATTGGAAAGGAGCAGGGGGACTAGGTTAGGCAGAACAAGCAGCCGTTGAAGGAAAGGATACAGCTCACTTGGGTCCGCTTAATTCGGTCCCTTTGTGGGGGACTAGAACATCCCATTAAAATTAACAACCTTTATTAAACTTTTAATACGAATAATGTCGAAAACTTTTTTTATAACTCTCGACCTCAAACCTTTTACATCTGTTTCTATTATTCATACGAACGTTAAGACTTTGTAAAGTGTTCTATGGACTTTAGAACTGGCACAAGGTACAAAATAATTCGGCTAGGAATATTAAAAGACCAATGTGAAGGGCATAAAAGATTCGGCACAGCTGAATATAGCGCTCTTACTTGTTAAGCTATACAAATATCAAAGTGAGTTAGTTTTGTTTGTCAAATCCTGAATAGTATTTAACATGATACAAAAATTATTACTCATCGTTTTTTTTCTATGAGCTTTTGTTTGACACGTTGGTACTAATTTGTAGTTGTTGCAGGGAAGAGATTACCTGGTTAGTTGTATCATGGTATTTAAAATTGTTGTTCACAAATTTAGGATAAATATATACATACATACATACATACATATGTGTATTTAAAAAAACCCCAAACTTGGAAAAAAGACTTAATAAATAATATTTTGTAATAACATTTAGCACAATAAACACATAACACACATGCCCATATAATTTAAATTTTTGCATTATTTTAACTTTAAAAAGAAAGAAAGAAAGAAAGAAAGAAAGTAATAGTTGGTGATAACCGATTGTCATGGATTCAATTTATTTTATATTTAAAATTTTTAAGGTGAATAATTGGTCATCTTTGAACCATTTAATATTAAAAAATATTTTAATATTGTTTAGATTTGCTGGCAACACAAGTGCGGCATCGTCTCAATACAGTAATTTTAGTACAAGCGCTAAACTAAAGGATACATCAGCTTCAACAAATACTTCTCATTACGAAAGGTAAAGACGTTTGTTGATATGATTTCTTGTGTTCTTTTTGTTTTTCTTTTCAACCTAACAACAATAACCATTTTATCTAATTATAATAGATATTTATAATGCATTAAACAGAAATATGTTTTTCTTTCTAATTGCAGCGTTTCATCAAACAACGTTATAAGCAATAGCGGAACAGCCGTAAATTCTGTTTCAGGTGGTGTAAATTCCAATAATGCTGTAACAAATAGTATGATCTCATCCACACATTTAGGTGCATTAAAAAGCAATTCAAATGTAACTTCATCTTCTCCTTTAGCTAACAATAACACCAGCAGTAGCTCAAATAATAACAGCAGCAGTGGTGTTGTGAATAATTCCACATCAAATGTGGTCTCACACACAGCCAGCAGTGCCGTTAATGCCAGTGGCAATAGCAGTAGCAATAATAGTAATACAAATAGCAGTAGTGTCGTTTCGGCTGGTGGTGTAAGTGGTGGTAACGTGGGTGCAGGTGTTAGTTCATCATCAGTGGTGGCCGCCTCATCAGGCGTTTCGTCAGTATCTAGTAAGACTGGTAGTGGTATTTCCGTTAGTGGTGCACCGACTGGTGCAACTAGTGGAGCCGCAGGTAGTGGTGCCGGAGGAATGGTACCGAACATTCAAATGGTTAGTCAATATATTCAGACTTCATTGCCGTACTATCAACAACCGGTTTATTCTTACGAAGACTTACAAATGATGCAACAAAGAGTGCCACATGTGGTGAGTTCAAAAAAAAAAAAAATACAATAAAAATATCAATTATACATTTCTATAATTATTAAGTGCAGGATTCGTAATTTTGGTCTTTAACCCAGAAACTAAATTTAAAATTATGTTCCATGTTCTAAAAATGGGTTTTAACTAGAGATTAATCAAAAGACAAAGTCGAAAAATTAAAAAACTTTTAAACCCAAAATTGTTTTATTTGTTTTCTATAGATAGTTTTACGTTTGTCGGATCGCGCAGTCATGCCCAAACGGTTCAACCGATTTTCAAAAAATTAGGAGCAGAAGGTTTTCTTTGCCTAGAGAGTAAAATGTCCTTCAGATTTAACGTGTCACTGCCTCATAAAAATTTAGAGCTTTTATTGTATCGTTTAAAAATTAACACTTTAAACTTTGTGCTGGTTACTTTAAAATCAATTTAAATTGTTTGGCTTATAAAATTTGTAAATAAAAAGTGGGCGTGGCACCTCCTTTAAACCTAAAATACATGTTATAAAATACACTGAACATTTATGTCTACAGGTTTCAAATTTTGTATGAATAATTTTGATACAAGGGTACACTAATACAGGTAGTGTAGAGAACCAAGCTGATTATAAATTCTTTTTGAATTCTTTATTACTATACCCTGCTTTGATACCGAGGCCTTGATTTAACCGGAAAATGGTAAACATCATGCCCCATGCAATCTAAAACTATAAGATGATATATTTGAGCAACCATTACAGCTGAACTTTTCATGAGTTATTTAATAATAAAATATATTATTTTAGCATAGAGTCTACAGGTTGTGATAAAGAGGAGTGGCACCACTAAAATACAATTTTATGACACACACTTCAAACTGCCTAATCTGTATGCTCAAACCTTTTATGAACAATATTGGTTTTCTTTGTGTACTTAGGAATTTCATTGAAGACTACGCCACTACCGATCTACTCTTTAAACCACAACTGCAAATTTTATTAATTTTTTGTTATTTAAGGATCTAGTCGGCTTTTAGCCACTGATTCTTGTTTATCACTTCTATTTAGATATTTAATAACACGATACGACTTTATTCCTTCGTTTAAGCAAATTCGCCGACTTGTTTCATATTTTTTTAAGCACAATCTAAGTCAAATAATCCATCTTTGCGCAATCTATTTGTCACAATTTTCTTTCAATACTTGAGGTCTCCTTGTATATTTTTAAAACTCTACAAACGGTACTTTTGACCATTTTCGCTGAAATCGCTGCTATCATTGATATGGTTATCAGTTTTTTTCAGGCACCATCACCTTAGTTTTATTAAAAATCGCCAACAAATATTTGTTTGAGTTTTATAAATAAAAAAGTCGCCCAAAATCACCTAAATGGAACGTTATTATGTTTTTGGTGAAAAAAAACTATAAAATTTTTGTTTTTTTTTAATTTAAAATAAATTTCCTTTTTTTTATTTAATTAATTTAATGAAAAGGAAGAACTTTGTGTTTGAAGTTCGAAACGACAAAAAAAAAATAATTCAACCTAAACAGTAAGAAAGTATTTTTTGTTGATTAATGGTAAATGTGGAACCCACATTTACCGGTACGACTGTTGTCAATAACGTATGTTTTAAGTTTAATTTTTTCACACCAGGTTCGCTGTAAAGCAAATTACAGTGCGTACCAATTTTAAGTGAACCCTACTTTATCTATAGAGCTACAACAGGTTAAGATTATACTGAAGAACGATTTTCTAAAATGTTATTTTACTTTTATTGCCGGAGAGAGCCCTATATCCAGCTGTGCCGGATTTTATATGACTTATAAAATTTGTGTCAATAAAAAAAATACAACAGTCGAAATTGATTATAGTTTTCGAAATATGACACAACGTTAATATTATAAAATTGGCAAAACTTATTTTTCCCGTAACCTAACGTTGCGGTTTGTAGTCTACAGCTATAATAGTTTCTGAGATATTCATTTTATATTAAAAATTAAAAAAAAAATAAACAATTTTTATAAGTCCTAAATTATTATTTTATATTGATTTAATTTTTTAATTTAATTCAACAGCAAGGATACTATGATCTTAATTACACACCAACAAGTCTGGGTGCAGGACGCGATAACTTAGGCTCTGTGGCGTATTCCACAATGACTGATGCCCGATTTACCAGAACTGACAATAATTCCAGCCCTGTTAGTAATGTTAGTTTTATTCCAGCTTTCTTTGCAAGAGTTTCTGTGCTGTTGTAACTATTGATATTTTTATTTAATAGGTTTCTAGTACTATGTCGCAGCAAGCTGGTTCTAGTGGACCTATGCTTAATGTTCCTTATGCATATTTCTATGGTGGAAATGTTATGCCCGGCAGTTTCCAATATGGTACCCCAGCTATTTATCCTGTAAGTTTAATATAAAGTTAAGTGATTATAAGAAAATAAACCTATAATTTCAAAATATATTTCTTTTACAGCAAATTCCAGCAGCTAATACAGCTTCAGGTGGACAGTTTCCAAAACCATCATACAATACTGGTTATGGGTCAACCAACTATGATGCTCTGTCGCAAGCTTCACAAGATTATACGAAAGGAACCTATCCATCAAATGTTAATCAGCAAACAAAATCGCAAAATGTAACGAATCCTCCACAAGCTGGAACAGCTTCGGATATTACATCATCAATGTATGGCAAGGGACATGTGGCACTTAATAAAGTCAATGTAAGTTTAACAAAAACATTAAATAACAAGTGGCTAAAGATAATTATTTTTAAATTTTCAATGAAAAAAAAAATCATATACAAGGAATTATTAGAAAGTCAAGTGAAGTACACCACCTACCATCAAGATTTTTGATTTTTAATTTTTTTTTCAAAAATTACTATTTTTTATTTACATTTTTTTGCAGAAATAATTGTTTTATTTTCAATTAATATAAAAAACGGAAAAATAAACATTATTGTAATTGCTTTATAAAAACTTAGCGACAGGTAGAATAATTATTTTTTGACAAAAACAATAAAAATCCTAAAATAAATATTAATTTCGAATTATTTTATTTTGGCATAATTATTACGTTTTCTGTAAGTAACAAAATTTAATTTTTAATTTTTTTTCTTTTGCAGTCATACGAAAAACAAAATTTCCATTCTGGCACGCCTCCACCGTTTAATATGGCAAATACCCAGACTGCTGGCGGTACATCGGCTCAACCTTATGGCATGTATTTACCAACAATGCCAGCTACTGGCCATCACATGATTCATCCACCAATTCACCAGGTAATTGAAAAATATTTTTCTAAAAATTTTTCACATTAAGCTCTATGTTTACATATAAAAATATATGCTTTTAATATGTACTTTAGTTTCTTTAGTCCATTCAACAAATAATCAGAAACATTTTTCGTATCATTTTAAAATAATGGAAAAACATACATACATACACTCAAAAAAATCCATGCAACATATATGTAAACGAATTCTTTCGTACATTTACAAAAACTTTCGTTTTTTTCGCCACACGAAACTTGCGTAATATTAACGGCATGTTGGAATTACGAGAAAAGTTTTAAAGCTTTACGAAAAATTTCTTAAAAAGCAAAATAAAAAGTTATTTCTTAAAATAAACAAACTCTACACCATATATTTTTAAAACCTTTCGTAGTACACTGTATAAAAAAATGTTTAAAAATAATAAATGATTTGATGTAATTTTTAACGTACTTAGGTTATATCCCACATACGTACATAGATGCATGAAAAGCAGACGAGTTTTTTTTTAAATTGCAAAAAAGTACAAACTATTTGTGTTTCTTTTGTAAAATTAATACTTTTTTTGTAAATATAGGAAAGTTTCTTAAATATTACAAAAAAAGGTATAAAGAAAGATTTTTTCTCTCTTTTTTTATAAACTACGAATTAAGGTCTGAACACTGGCTTCGTAATTTAAACGAAATTGGTCGAAATTGGACTTAAAAATGTCTATAAGATATTTCAGTATAATATATTTAGGGGATTCACAAGGTGTCCTATTATGTCCTTTTGTCAGATTGTCATAAAATTTCATAATGGGTTTTTTGTGTTTTATACAAAAATAGTTCTTTAAAAACACTACGTCGTTTAATATACCTATTGAATTGTCACAACAACTCCAAATACACATGCGCCGAGTGTCCAATAGTTAGCAAATGTTTTTAAACCATTGTGGAAATTCTATGACAATAGGACAAATAGAACACCTTGTGAATCCCCTAATTATAATAAAAAATTAAAATCTGATTTTAATTCTAGCACAAAAGTATTTATTGGTCGCTTGTAAAACCAATACCGACAGCTATTGGTTCCATAACAAACCTGATAATTTAAAAATAAAATAAAGAACAATTTTCGGTACTTTTGTAAAACCATAAAATTTTAGTATAAATTTTTTTCGAAATAACTACGAAAGTTTCGTTTACAATAATAAATAAAAATTTTGAAATGATTTCGGTTTTTTTGTAATATTTTAATACTATGGATTATTTTTTGTAATACTTACGAAAATTTCGAATATTCTACGAGAAAATAAACAAAGAAAATTTTTTTTGTATAAAGTTGCATAGATTATTTTTAGTGTAGGATCATAACAACATAGTCTTATTACTTCAACATAAACTTAACTAAAAGTTTTGATTTAGGTTGTTTGGTTAACAAGTTTTTTAAATTTTTGTTACCATAACTCCACTCATTATATTATTTGTCCATTAATGATGCTATTTAAAAAGAAAGAGAAATACCTTAAAAGGCAATTAACAACAATTTCCCGATTTCACTTTAGAATAAAATATTAGGTGTGTTCATTTACAGAAAATTATCACTTATTTTCGATAATTATTACTAGTAAGTGTTCACGTACACAAAAAATTAGCTGCTAGAGAGCCAAAAAAGAGCGTAATATGTTTAGAAACAAAAATGTTTCTGATAATTTCTACTAGTAAAAATTTTACTATGAGAAATTATTCAAACAGTCTTTCTGTCATTATGCTTTGAAAAAAAATTTAAGTTTTAAATTTTTATAAGTTTACCATAACAAAATACATTTGCTTGCAAGTTTTGACTGAAAAAGTGTTCATTTACTTTTAAATATTTTTGAGAGCAATTTTGATATTTCTTTTTACTCTCTCGTTGCTAGTAATTACTGGAAAGTTATTGAACACAACTATTATGAAGTGAAAATGTATGATTTTTTTTGTGTTTGTGACATTTTAAAAATACAAATTTATTTGTTTTATTTCGTACATAAATTCGTTGTCTAAAATCAAATGTAGCAAAATTGTACGCTTTTCTATCACCTACTGAAAAAAACAACAACGGTTAATCATCCGACATCTCTCACTCTCTCTCTCTCTCTCTTTTGCAAGATAACTTGAAATCATATGTTTCTAAAGAAATCGTCCAACTAAGAAAATTAATTCTTTTTAGGAACACCGAAATATCTAATCAGAAAAACTAAAATAATTTTTTTTTAAATATTCTTTTTTGGGAGCAGGGGTGTTTATTTTACTTCAGAATATTTTTTTCTAAAGTAAAATTGGGAACAGGTGTGAATATCGTTTTCTTTTAACAAATGTGTTAAACTACTATTTTTATGATTCAAAAACTTTCGTTTCGAAAATCCTAATAGGCAACTTTTATTTTTTTTCTTTAAGTGTGAAAATGATGTTTATTTAACATATTTATTAACGAATGCATACATACTTACCTACATATTTCGATATTTTTAAAATTTATCAAATTATTGATATAGCTTATTCTTTATTAACCATAAAAATGCGCAAACATACACACAGATACATGTAAAATAAAAATCTGCACACGTAGACAAATAGTAAACTAACTAACAATTTTAACATATTTAACGGTGCTTTTTTTTTTTTGTAAAAGAACACAATTCTGGCTGGCGAACCGGAATCAAAACACACCTAAATTTAGACATACAAATAGAAACTCCTTTGGGGCACATCCCAGCAAAAAAAAATTGATGCGATTTTTTACAGACCACATTTAAATCACATCTAAAGATGCTATTGCATATTTTCTGGTTTTTTTGCATTTAATTAAATGCAGAAATAAAAACTGGCATTATAAATGAATCGCCGATGTCATTGTTTTGTTTGTATTGAGCAACGGTTTACACTTGGTTGAAGTGTTGTAATAAATTTTAGGTTTATATCACATAAAAAGCTAGATTTAAAAAGAACATTAAAATCGCATTTTAGATCAGAAAATTCCTTCCTTAGTAGGAGTGTTTTTTCCCCACATATTAAATGCAGAAAAAGTTCAAGTTTTACATCTACTTCAAAATAACACCTTAGTATGGAAATTTTGTAGCATCGAAAATGTTGATTATATGTGGTTTAAATTTGGCAAAAATAAATAGCATCCCTCCAATGACAACCCTATGTAAAATTCATTGGTTTTTCCTCAAAATTTGAAGTGATTCAAGTAAGCTAGTTCTGGGTTTTTTCTACTTCTTTTTCCTCACTTTTTTTACTGGGATTCTATATCAGTAAGAACATGAGCCTATAAAGTTTAAAAAACCCCAATGAAGTAGAAATGTTAATGTAACGAGTTAAATTGTTGTGGGCGTGGTATCACCAACTTCAAAATACCTCCAAAATTTTATTTTGAATGTAGAAGCTGTTAAAAGACGCATAAAGTTTAATAAATACAAATTAGGGCGTAGTCCCGCCTACTTGTTTTCTTCAAAATTTTGCCAGTTTTCATTTGTTACATATTTTGTATGAAGTTTGTGATTTTGTTGTAAAAAAACTAAGGTAATCGCACTGTTTTACCCATTACATCTCGGTCGGTAGTTAACCGATCTTGCTGATTTAAAATAGCGATTGTCTCCAGAATTTTTTTATTTATTTGACACCAATAACTGGTCCGTATTACTTTATTTGACTCCGGAAACTTGATTTCAACAGACGGACAGACGGACATGGCTATATCGACTTCCCTGTCTATAAGGATCCAGAACATATATACTGTATGGGGTCGCAAATGGATAATAAAGAAATTAAAAACGGAATGACAAACGGATATATACCCTTATCACTATGTGAAGGTTATAACAATGCGGCATGCGCCTGTCCATTCGAAAGCGAGCATAGTTTTGACTAAACTTTTTGTGTGTTTTGCTCTCATTTATTAGAGTTTCTTTTGTACTCGTGTTTCCTAAGAACAAATGTATAACTTTGTGTTTGCTGGGACTAACAATGTCATCATATTAATTGCATACATACATTAATTAATCAAAATACAATATAAAGAATCATACACACTTCTATTCATTTATTTATCCTTAATTAAAAATATTGCAATAACATTTTTTTTTCGAAATAGTGATTTTTTGCATTAAAATTCCTTTTTTAAAAAGTCAAAATAAAACAAAAATTATATTCAAATATAATACAGATAGAATATATTGCATGAACAATTTTCCTGTTTGATTTATTACAATTATTATTTTTTTTTGGTTTTTATTGGACGTAAAATAGATGGACGGCAGGATTTACAATTCATCCCGCCGGGTAAGTTTTAATAATAAAACGACGACTTATTAAAGCATACACACGCTCATATTTACACAAACATTAATACTTACATACATATCCTTATATACTGTCAGCTGAAATGCAAAACCACGTAACCTTATTTTTCACAATTTTACGTGAGAAGAAAAAAACATTTTGTAAATTACAAAGGCAGTACTTGTAAATTGTTTCTTTTTTCTGGCATTCTGTTTCAAGTTTTGTTTGTAACAATAAACAAATGTTTTGTCATATGCCTTTTAATATAATATCATCGAATGTGTTTAAACATCGGTTTGGGATTTTTGGTTAGTAATGTGGTTTTGCCTTTCACCTAACGATATATTTTTTTTATTGTACGAAACTGTTAAACTCACAAATTAATAAATTACTTCATAAAAAATCACTTATATCGCTAAAGGGTAGGATTTACTATCCTGCAAAATCGTATAATTATACCAATAAAAATTAAATCGAAAAACGATCATCAAACTTAAAAATATTTTTGAAAAGTATTAATCTGATCGCACGAAGAATATCATTTGTAAGCTTTTTATTCTTATGCCACGTTTGTAACGCCCAAAACGCTCAAAATCACTCAACGGCATCAATTAAAGCATCTATTAATTATTGTGATCAAAGCGTAGGTCGCATTTTAAAAGATATTTTAATTAATTATGGCACAGATAGGTTTCTTGTTATAGGGGCCAAGCCTATAATTGGTAATGATCGGTCCATTATTTCTGCAGCCGACCCCAAACAAATTTTCCGCCTGAATAAGCTTTAGGACCTTAACTGTCGCAAATATACATAACTTTCTCAACAACTTTGTGTTTTTGTTTGATATAAAAATAAAATTAAAATATTGGAGGTTATTTTGCATTTTGACTATGATTCCGCATACGAATACACACACATATACATATGTATATTAAAATAGAAATAAAAAATATAAAGAAGCATGAGTGCGAAAAGACAAAAGAATCTGAAATATACCAAGTAAAAGTTATGTAGGGCTAAACTATTTCACAGTAAAATAAAATCTAAATGCAGAATAAGAGTGATAAATTGTGTCTTTTAAAAAAAAACTTAATTGTTTTTGATAACTATTATTAGTAAATGTTCACGTCAGTGATGCCAGGGTAGCTGGCAAAAAGCTACGTTTTTTTCATTAAAAAAATTAAATTTTTTCATAAAAAGTTACATAAAGGAAAAGAAGCTAAATTAAAAAGTTTTGTTTTTGGACAGCAAATTTTAATTAAATTATTTGAATTAAGATAATTCTGACTTAGCTGCACAATTAACTCTATTTACACTATCTCAGTTGTCATCTGAGTTTCACAACTGAGACTTATTTTTATAGTGTAATAACATGTCTATTTTCATTTGTTAATATTTTTGTCTAACCTCAGTTGAAAATATAATGTTTTCTATTTTCAAATTATTAACGTCTGAGTTTTAAATTTTAGTTTTTAAAAGTTACTGAATCAAATGCTTGCGGTTGTATTGTCATACACTTTGTACCATTTTAAAAACTTTTAGAATTAGCGGACTTATTATAATTTCTCAGATGTAATGTAATACTAAAAATAAAAATTTCAAATTGTTTTTTGACACTCATAAAAATTTAAACTTATTTTTTTGACACTCAACTCAGATGAGAACTTAGGTAGTGTAAATATAGCTTTAAGGAATTGTCGCCTTTTTTTATAATTTAGAATTAAATTAAATTTTTATTTATAACCAAAAACGTAAATAAAATGGTCACCCTCGTCACAGTGAAGCTCCCCATTTCAATCAATAATTCACATTTAAAGTGCTTAAAAATATCTGCTACACCAAAAATTACACCTTATTGTACGACAAGTACAAAAAGTTACGAAAATTAGGCCAAAACCGTTAATTACATGTTACTTAGAGAGTCAAAAAGCTGCATTCAATGTATCAAATGTAACCAAACGGCAACACTGGTTCACGTATACAAAAAATTAGCAACCAGAGAGCCGAAAATGAGCGTAAAATGTTTATCAACAAAAATGTTTTTGATCAAATGTAGATCTGACCCCAACTCATTTTTCCTTGCAAACATTGCTTCCCCCCTATCCATGATACAACTAATCAGGTAATCTCGTCCCTGCAACAACTACAAATTTGTACCAGCCTGTCAAACAAAACTTCATAGAAAAAAAACGATGAGTAATTATTTTTGTTGTTTTATTTCCACAGGGAGAGCATAATTTTGACATTTTGGCACTAATCAGCTGGGCGGACGAGACTACCTTATTCTTTGTATCATGCCCCTATCCAAACAAACAACATTAGAGAAAGTTAAGGTATAAACTCTTACACGTTGTAAAGGGTGGCTGAATTCCAAAACGCAGTTTGCTTTGCATTACAAATTTTCAATTTCTTCCCTTACACACTCCTTACAATTTTGACAATGTTTTTTGCTTCCAGGACATTAATATAGCTGTAAACACTCATTTGGAAGTAGAAGATATTATCAAAAACCTCATCTTTGCTTTCAGGAAAACCTGAAATTTTGTGATGCAAAGCAAACTGCATTTTGGAATTCAGCCGGTATATAAGATTCGACGCAGCCAAATATAGCGCTCTTGTTAATTTTTATTTTAGTCGGGATCAAATCCTAAATAAAATAAGATATTTTTGTTTTGTTTTAATTCAAATTGCTTTAAAAAATCAAAAAATGTAAACATTAAATCAAGGCACATTCAACGAGGTAAACCCAAGGCGAATTCAAAAAATTCGCCCTCTGCATTTCCTTTTTGTGTTTGAACGGTAGAATGTCAGAAAAATTAAAAATTTCATATAAAATAATTTTTATAACGTAATAATGTCAAATTGATTTTAATCAGCTGGGCTCTTAATATTACCTGGCTGAATGTGCCTTGCATTATATATTCTCTATTAACTTATGGCGTTTTCTTTTCTGGCAGAAATGCTGCCTTTATTCTGCCCTATGCACTCATTTCTGTTCTTTTCTGAAAAGCAAGGCAGCATTGCTACAGAGTTGTAAGTTCTTTTCTGGTAATGTTGTCCTAAAAAAATGAAAAAATGCTACATTTTTGCCCCTAAAATAATCAAAGGGTTACTCACTGCCTTTTTAAAAAGAAGAAGATCTATTTTTTTGCTATCAGTTTTTTGACGTTGAATAAAAAAATTTTATTTCTGTAAAGAAATCATAAAATGGAATTAAAAAACGAGGTCTCATCTAAAAATATAGTGATTGTTTGTTCTGTTGTAGTCACTGAAAATGTACCACTTTTCAAAGGTTTAGGTAGTTTTAAAAAAGTGTTACAAAATAAAATGGCAACATTTATGCTCAGAAAAGAAAACACCATTAGTCAAAGTAAATTTTTTCGACAAGGCGAATCCACAATTTTTTTTAGATTTTTAATTTAATTTATCAATGAAGAAACATAATTCAAACTGAGTTTGAAAGGTCTAAAATTATTTAATACTTTTTTGAATTTTTGTACCCTGTGGCTTTAAAAAAAGTTTAAAATTCTGTTTCAGTACTTTCCTGCATTTTTTGAGTATACATACTTATGTGTATGAAAGAAAGTGCTGTGGACGCCAATAAAGGCCAAAAGTCAACTAAGTGGCAAAAGTTTATCTCTAACATTTTTAGTATGTTTTTTTTAGTATTTTGGGATAATATGACACGACAATTGACCGAGATTAAAGTCGAAAGTCTATTAAGTGGTCAAAATATACTTTTTCACTTTTTTGACACTTTTTATTTTATGAGTTTTCATATACATATGTATGATATTATGAATTAATAGCCTAAATTAAGATCAAAAAGGACTATTTTTACATTCTGATACTTTTTTGCATGATATATAAAATTATTATGTTATTGGCCCAGATTGAGGTTGGGAAAGTCAGCAAAGTGGGCAAAAAGTCCTTTTAAATTTGTTTGTCCTTTTAGCATTGTTTTAAAGCACTGATCTAGAAATATGAAAAAAGTTCTGTTGACCCCAAATGAGCCTAGAAGCCAACTAAAGGCCGATTTATATAATAATTTTTTTTCATGAAATCACACTTATTATATATGTGTTTGTGGACGAGAGGGGTGTAGAAAAGTAGGCTCTTTATTACTTACCCTTTTCTTATATACAAACAAAACTATCATGCATTAAAACTATCATAATGTAAATTGACCCTAAGTGGAAACAAACATTTTTTTACATTTCTATTATTTTTTTTTGCACTTTTTGCTAGCATTTAGTGCTTTATTTTATTTAATATTTCAGACTGCGCTGACGAAGGGGGGTAATTCGTAGTGCACGAATGCTCACCATCTTCACTTAGCATCATGCATGCCAGCCCGAAAAAAGGGAAAACTAATTTGTTTAGCCCAACTTGTTTATATGCTAATTTTTATATTATATATTTATTTATATTAAATGAGAAAGGTATGCCATTAAAATCCCCTGTAAATCATTTTAAGAATAAATTAGTGGTTTTCTTATTTGATTGTTTTTTTTAAGCAGAACTGCGATATCCACTTTTTAGAAGCTATGATTAGTAAGCTTAAGGAAGTTAATATTACGTCGCGCTGATTGTTACTAGTTTAAAAAAGCATACATACATCCATATATACCAAATCAAAAATAGTCACAACTCGTAAAGTATTAATTAGTTATGCTTAAAAACATGGTTTAATTTTTTAACCAAATTAATAGTTGTGTTCAATAACTTTCCAGTAATTACTAGCAACGAGAGAGTAAAAAGAAATATTTTCAAAATTCCTCTCAAAAATATTTAAAAGTAAATTAACAATTTTGCAGTCAAAACTTACAAGCAAACGTATTTTGTTACTGTAAACTTATAAAAATTTAAAACTTACATTTTTTTCAAAGCATAATGACAGAAAGACTGTTTGAATAATTTCTGATAGTAAAATTTTTACTAGCAGAAATTATCAGAAACATTTTTGTTTCTAAACATATTACGCTCATTTTTGGCTCTCTAGCTGCTAATTTTTTGTGTACGTGAACACTTACTAGTAATAATTATCGAAAATAAGTGATAATTTTCTGTAAATGAACACGCCTAATTTTATTTCAATTCGTTTTAGTAAAATTTTGAAAATTTTGACTACCTGAGTTGTCATCTGAGTTTCACAATTGAGACTTATTTTTATAGTGTAATAACATGTCTATTTTTATTTGTTAATATTTTTGTATAACCTCAGTTGAAAATATAACGTTTTCTATTTTCAAATTATTTAACGTCTGAGTTTTAAATTTAAATGCTTAAAAGTTACCGGATTAAATGCTTGTTTTTGTATTGCCATACACTTTGTACCAGTTTAACAACTTTTGGAATTATTATTTATTTCTCAGATGTAATGTAATACTAAAAATAAAAATTTTAAATTATTTTTTGACACTCATAAAAATTAAAACTTATTTTTTGACACTCAACTCAGATGAGAACTTAGGTAGTGTAAATATATGTAGCTTAAGTTAAACGAAAGCTAAATGATTTAAATGAATTTTAAGTTGTGGTCGTTTATGATATTATGCTATATTTATGTTTATATGCATATATTTATGTACATTTAATTATAAAAACTATTTAATTAAATATTTTAATTTTATAATATTTTTTTTTTTTGATTTTAGGATTCAAATAGTGCTGGACAACGTCAACCTACAAGTAGCCAATCAAAATCGGCCACTAAGCAAGGGTATTCACCTTCATATTGGGCCGGTCAAAATTAAGTGACTTTAATTTTTTTTTGCTAAGACGTTTATCTTTTTATAAGAAATAAACAGCATGCAAAATAAAACTCCTTTGATATCAATGATAAAAGATGCAAAAAAAAGTATAAATATTTTTTCTCTTTTGAAAAAAAAAAACACGAAAATTTACAACTTAAACATTAAAAACGGCTCGATCTTGCGCCTGCTATTCATCAATACAAATAATAATAAAGCTTAATATTAAAAATTACAATTAGAACTACAAAAGCAATAGAATACAAACATTGCCTTTAATTTCTCCCTAGCAAACAATTAATTAGCCAAGAAAAACTCCAAGCTATTATTACGAACTACATTTTAATTTTTTTTTATTATTATATTTGTAAAAAATCGTCAATGTCATGTGGAAAAACAGCCTTTTTTGTATTACACAGTTCGTTTTATAATCTCGTTATTATATTCAATTTTAAACATATACATATATATTGTTTACGACTAAATTGGCAGTGAAGCTCGCTTGCAGTTAGGCTGAAAAAAAAACTGAAAAATGTTTATTAGCCAATCGGAAAGGCTTTACAGTTTTTCAGCTTTTTATACATACATAAATAATTTTTTATTATTATTATATTTTTTTTTTGAAGTTGTATTTTAATGTAGTTATATTAGATGTCCTTAGCAACCAAAAACATCAATATTCAAACCTAAAATTGTAGTACCACCACATTTACCCAAATTTCATCATCTTTAACCCACTCACAAAAAATGCATAATTCTTACACATACACACCAGCATCCATACACTTACACAAATTATTTTTTTTAATGAAACATAAAAAATGAAATAAATAGTAATACAAATTATCAAATAATTTAAATTTAATAATTATTTTACTATAATAAAAGATAAAAATTAATTATAGAACACAAACAAAAAAAAAAAAAAAACTTTACTACTAAATTGTATTGTACGTATTTCTTACATAAAAACATGTTTACATTTAATATATTGCAAAAACATACATACAAATATTTTATATAATAATGCAGAAAAAGGATTATAGATTTTTTTTTAATAAGTGATCCTTTTGCTTTCCTTGTCTCTTTCCTCAGATATAATACACATACATAATTAAATACTTTTAATATATAAAATAAACTTATGTATATTTATAAATGCGTAGCAATTTGCAAAGCAACATACAAAATAATAAGTTTAATAAAAAATACAATTACAAAACACATTCTTAAAATAAAAAAAAAATTAAAGAGAAGAAAAAAAATTTATTGAAAATAAAAAAGGAGTTATATAGACAACAAAATTAAAAAGCAAGGAGTAAGAAAAGAAAATATATAAAAAAAATATTGTAATCGGTTTAAATTTTAATGTATAATTATAATCTTAATATTTAAATTAAATACAACAAACAAAAAATATGATTGAATCTAAATAAAGATCTTAACATTTTTTTATTAAAAAAAACTTCAACTGTACATCAACGGGTTTGTTTTGGAAAAAAATTTATCCCAGAAGTCAGATAAAAAAATTCGATAGCAATCGAAATTTTACCTCATCCAATCCAATTTCGACAACTATTAAAAAGTTTTGGCATCTGTTATACTAAAATCTTGTATGTTTTAAATTTAATTTGGGAAAATATGATTGTGTGAATAAACTTTTCCACAGTAAAAAAAGGGAAGGAGCAAGGGGACAAAAGAAAATAATTATTTTTGATTTTTCGAAGAAAAAAGCAGGTAGAAGGAAACAACATTAAACAAAATTTAGTAAATTTTAAATTTACCCCCCTATTATGGTTTACAACTCAACTCAGTTAAGTTGTAATAGTGAAATTTGATACTATGATTACAACCAAACCCGTCAGCAAATTTTATATTACAAATAAAATAAAGTTGAGTTGTAAACCATAATAGGGGCCTTATATTTTTTAACATGGAGAACATTTCGGCATTCGATCCGTATCGAAATTTAAAAAATCTTATTAAAATTCGTATATTAAAATCATTGACAACTATATCGATCAAGTAGAATTCCGATTCGAAACGAATGACGGAATCTCCCCCAGATTTTTTTTTGACCAGATATTAGGTGTGTTCATTTACAGAAAATTATCACTAATTTTCGATAATTATTACTAGTAAGTGTTCACGTACACAAAAAATTAGCAGCTAGAGAGCCAAAAGAGAGCCAAAAAAGAGCGTAATATGTTTAGAAACAAAAATGTTTCTGCTAGTAAAAATTTTACTATCAGAAATTATTCAAACAGTCTTTCTGTCATTATGCTTTGAAAAAAAATTTAAGTTTTAAATTTTAATAAGTTTACAATAACAAAATACAGTTGCTTGCAAGTTTTGACTGAAAAAGTGTTCATTTACTTTTAAATATTTTTGAGAGAAATTTTGAAAATATTTCTTTTTGCTCTCTCGTTGCTAGTAATTACTGAAAAGTTATTGAACACAGCTATTATTTTTTGATTTATATTTTTTTACCAGAAATAATAATTATATTCTGGGGCCGAATCGTCACATTCGATTCGAATCGAAATAAAAAAAATTCTTATTAGAATTCCTATACTAAAAGCATTGACAACTCGATCAATCGAGTGAAATTTCGATTCGAATCGAATGCGACGATTTGGCCCCTGGTTTTTAGTTTTATGAGCAGAAGTAATAATTATTTTCTGATTTTATTTTTGGCAGAATTCGACTTTTTTAGTTTTTAAGTATAACTGGCGATAACTTTAAATTTATTTAAATTTTTTTTAAGATTTTGTCAAAGGTTTCTTTGATTTTTGTCCCTTATCAAATTTAATAAAAATTTTGAAAATCGGATGAGATTTGATATTAGCAAAAAAGTAAACAATAGTTGGTCAAAAAATTACAATTAGGATTTTATTTAAAATATTAACTAGAAATTTTTAGAATTAATTTTATAAAACAGTTTATTCAAAACCTAAATGTTGGTGTGTTGTTTGAAAATTTGCAAAATTTGGCGGCGAAAATGAATTACAAATGCATCGTCAGGCTTGTAAGCATTTTTAAGCAATTGAAAAAAAGAGTTGTACTCAATATGTAAAAATAACATTAGTGATTTGTAGAAACAACTAATCGTAATTGAAAATTAAAAATGTCTATAGCAGGGTGGTACATACTAGAGGTCTGCTTGAATACACCCAAATTCCGTTTAAATACATTCGTTTGTTTTTCAACAACATAGTGTTTTTCATTCAATGTTAAACAAACTAAATAAATGAACCCACAAGCAAAAGCAAATAAAAAACAACTTCAACCGAAAACAAAATATTACCCATACATTCATATAAATAAATACTGAATAGAATGTGTGAATATTGCTGTATGATTGGTGTAAAAAATTATTATTCATTTGTGTTTGCAAATTTGTCGTTATTGTTGTTGTTAAACATTCATTAACTCGAAAAAACACCTGAATGTTTTTATAAAAACTCTAACTGTAATGAGACTTTGCTATGTTTTTGTATTTTCAAGTGTGTTTTATACACATTCAAAACGAAAACTGTAAAATTAATGTGTTCTTCTTGTATCATTGAGTGTAACACACAATACATTCTTTCTTGTGTTGTTACTGGCTTAACTTTATTTATCTCCCATAGAATGAAAAATGTTTGAATGAATATTGTTTTTGTTGTGTATAGGCAATTAAATGAATATAGTCATGCAGATGTCTAGTACATACACTTAATACAGGTAGTGTTAAAATTTTGTGAAAGTGAAAGTGTTAATTTTGTTTGAGATTAAATTTTTTTTGATATTTACTTTCTCAAACACGAAAAGGAAACGAAGAGGGGGAATTTTTTGTGGTCGCCTTGACGTTACCTGGGGGGAAATTACGGCATTCGATTCGAAATTCTACTTGATCGATTGAGTTAATGCTTTTAACATAGGAATTCTAACAAAAATTTTTCGATTCGAATCGAATGCCGTAATTTTCAGATTTTATTAGGCATTTTCTGAACTCCACATTGGATTTGAATTCAGTTCAAATTATTCTGTTCTCCAATCTACTAAACGATTTCAAGGAAAACGATAAAGAATATTAATTCATTTATTTAAAAACACAAGCTGAAATAATTTTTTTAATAAAATGGTCGATGCAGACATTTTTTAAATGTTATTAAGATATACATAACTAAAGAAAGTCAATGTTAATGCTGCATGTGATCCATTTGAATATTATCTAATATATTTTTTTCCCTCTGAAAAACGAAAAAAGTGTGTTTGTTTTGTGCATATAAAAATTTTTGTTTGTTCATGAATTTACGCTGTGATATGTATATACATAAATTTACTATCTTTTTTTTATTAAATCCTTAATTCCTTGTAATTATTGAATAGTGAATTAAAATCGATATAAATCTTCGATTAAACGGCTTTTAAATCGAAACTAAAATAATCGTATAATCGATTATTTGCAGATTTAAAATTTGCATGGACTCAAGGTGTCCAAGGAGGTACTTTTGAGCCTTTTCAATTTTCGTTTGAGAAAACAATTTTAACAGTAATGGGTTTCCATAAAAGCGCTTATTATATGTATCTATACATTTTTGCAATCAAACCATTTTTGCAAATTAACCAAAAACAACCAGCAAGTAGTGATTACCAAAGCTTTAATTTTAAATAATAGTGCTATGAAATCGAAATCCCTTCTGTCACTCGTCTTTTTTATAAACGGGATGGACTTTTAATTTTTATAAATAATAGTCACCTACAGAATACTTAAATCCATACATACAAATGTAAATTCTATGTAAAACTTAACACAGTACTCGAGTTTTTTTTACCAATTAGGAAGGATATTTTATTTTGGTTATTTTAGTTATGCAATACTTTAAAACAATTTGTGGTTAATGCTTAAAATATTTATATTTTTTAATAAAAAAAAGGAGAATATAAACCCAATGGCCAAATAATTCATCGGGTCGCATCAGTAAAAAAATATCGTTTTAGCCTCTATTTTTTCTTTTTTATACAGGTATGGAGTTTGACACTTTCTCGGCTAAAACTTTATTCTCACCATTCTGGGGGGCACTGCCCCCGCCCCCAAAATTTAAAAGATGTTTAGAAACAATTTTCGTTTTTTGCACTTTAAGTTTCCGCCGCCCCCTTAAAAAAATGTAGCTGCGCTAATGTCTCTATCTGATGTGACCTGATAAACTATTTAACAATAATAAACCCTTAACACTAGTTTACTGGCTATGCAGCAGTTTTGTAAAATCTGCATAAGCAGATTCCAGATCAAAAAGGAATTGTCGTACTTGATTTTCGTTAAGTTCATCTGAGGCTTGCATATCATTAAGAGTAGCCAACCATGTTTCCACTTTTTGTTTTGCTTCAAAATCTTTAGGAATAAGCGATAACCGGCTCATGTTGTCAGCCAAATCTTTGACATCGAAATGTAAGGCGTCCATTGTGTTCATTTTAAGCCTTAACTTGTCCATTATGGTTATAAACAGCGAAACAATATCTGCAATACATTTTGACGTATTTCCTTTATCGTCTTTTATTGTAATGGGACGATCTTCACGTATACGCTCCAGGGCAGCTGGACAATCCAAGCGAAATTTCTTAACAAATATATCAACAGTTGGATATTCTTCACATTGCACTTGCTTAAAGGCCACTTTATATTGTACTAAATATTTAGAGCAAGCTGCCGTATACTCTTGAGGTGTAATGCAGTCTCTGATGTAGGCCTTTTCCAATTGTTGCAGTGTATTAATGATGGCATATAAATCTGCCATATTATCGTATTTTTCACGTTCGCGTGCATTTCTAAAAAGTTTAATTTCTTCATAAAGTTCTGGAGTTGTTTCCTGCATTATTATTCTGTATGTAGAACTTTTTTAAAACATATAATTAGAAGAATTACAATATGACGAATTTTCTTCTTTTCTTTCTTTGGTTTAATTAGAATTGTTTTTGTTAAATGCGCAGCGTTGAAAAAATATTATTATGCAGCATTGCAATACATAGTACCCATGGTACAATTACTTTACAAACTATGAACGATTTAACAGCTGACTATATGTTTGCTTTCGCGTTAAAATTGTCGAAACATTACGTTTTTTATGACATTAACGAGGTTGTTTTTACAACAACTTCATAAAAGCGCTTCCATTTCACAACGATGACAGCACTGGTTGTGGATATGATTTGAAAAAAGTTTTGTATATACATATATGTAGTTAATTTAAAAAAATAAAAACTCCAAATTTTCTCTCAAATATACTTGTACATACATATGTATCATCTAAGCCGTTGAAAGTTTAAAAAAATGATGTTTGCATGGCTTAGAGATAATTTTATGTTTCTGTGATATAACAACTATAATTGTATTTTTAAAAACATAATGTGCGCTGTTTTCATTAAGTTAAAAGATTTTCCGTTCGCGTAATTTTGAAACATAAATTTTTTCTGAGAGTAATTTTTTTACATTACTCAGTATTACTAGTCTTTACTATAAAAGTAAGCGAATGAACCTATTGTGAAGCCAGCAACCATTTTTTTGTTAATTTGCCTTACATATGCATGTGTATAGATCGGTGTTGCCCAAGGAGAGAGGATGATTTATGAGAATGTGTTGGTGATTGTTCACTGATTTTATTAATAGAAATAAAAAACAACAAAGCAATTTCCCCCTGTTTTGCTGTTGTTACTTTTCTATTGGTTTGTATTCGTCGTACGGAGACCGTTTTGGCTTAAATTGCTATAAACATTAATGCACCAAGATTATTTTTATTGCATATATCAAAATAAAACTTATGTACAAACTTTGACTTCCTAAAAGTCTGAAAAGTCATATACTTACTAATGTATATGTATGTAAGTTATACGAACAAGCGATTTCATTGCCTATAATCGAATCACATAAATTTTGTTTTGCTAAGGTGATAAGTTAAATTTAAATAGTATATATGTACCTACATACATATTTTATTTCTTTAGTCAGCAAATATAATAATTTTACGGTATTTGCAATTCGGAAGTAAAAAAAGTTATAAAATACTGTTTTGTTTGTTTAAAAAGATCAGAAGAAATTTACACAAATGTACTTCTGTTTAATTATTAGGTACACATCTGGTGATTACGGACCAATGAAGTATTGTCCGGAATTTTTGGTTTAATTTTTTGATAAATGCTTCTACGTTAGATTTTGTTTAAAATAAAACAAGTAATCATTAGATGATATGTAGTACATCACAGTATTACATCGGTAGTCTGTACATATATTGCCAAGTATTTGTCCAGATTGCTTAATCGTCTGGACTACAGTTGAAAAAATTACACACAATACAGTGTATCATACAAAATTCATATAATATGTTCTTAAAAAAGTTATTTAGTTTATTAACAGAAAGAACTTAAAATGAAAAATTACAAATGATGTACATAAACAATTGTATATTGAGTATGACGCCTTAATAAACAACGTTAAAAAAAAATTAATCGAACTGCTGTAAATTTAAAATCCTTAACTACCCGAAAAATTTATATGCCCTGATTACTGGATAGTTAGGATTAGCAAGTTTCCTAATTAATAAGGTTGTACTGTAATTAATTTTATTTATTATTAACCAAATACCTAAATTATCAGTAGAAAAATACGTGATGAAATTTTAATAGTTTTTTCTCGTTTCAAATTAAAGTTCATATGTAGTTTAAAAAATAGCTTAGTTTAGCAAAACCTTTAGAAAAGTTTAACAAGTACATACAACCTTAAGCGACCTTCTGTTTCAAGTTTAAGTGTCATAAAAAAATGTCCAATGACAATTGAAATTATGTTCAATAAAATTGATTAATTTGTGTATGTTAAGACGTTACGGAAATTTTTATTTAGATTTATTTAGATAAGCATATATTTGCCGTAGTGGACAATCGCTGAAGAAAAATAATTTTGAGCTGATTATGAATTTTTTTTCTGGCAGCGTAAAAGAAGTAAGTTATATACTCAGTTTTTTTTAGGTTTTTATTAAGTTTTTTTTGTCTTTATTAAAAAAATAAAACAAAGATAATTTATAATAGTAATACAATAAGTGTAAAAAAATGTACAAAAAACTTTAAGAAGCTTTAAAATGCATATTGGTAACTTAAATGCCAAACCACGTTATTTTGTTTTTACTTTAACATTAAATTAAAAAAAAATACTAAGTAACTCAAACGTTTGTTTATTTTTTATACGAACAGGATTAAAAAAACTTATGGTAATAAATTAAATAAAGATTAAATTTCTATCTCAGACTTGTATGTAAGTAACGTAGTTTTGCATTTAAGCAAATTATATTTTCATATACATACATACATACATACATAGGTACGTATCTGCGGACAGAAGTCATAACCGCCTAAGTCGGGGGTTTTTTTATTATATTATATTAGGTTTTTGATATTAATTTGCTCTTCTAATATTAAAACCCCAAAAATTAACAGTAAGCACGTTGAAATTAAAAATTAATTAAGTTTTGTTAACTGGTATTAGGCCGTTATGGTTTTTGACCACTTATTTACTTACATACATAAGTATGTGTAAGTACATAAAAGTAATGTATTTCAACGTTTATTAACTACTAAATAATGTGTTAATAAAGTGAAATTTTTTAATACTATTAAAATACAACAGTTTGGTCTACAAGCTTATAGCCTTGACCTGCAAAATTTTTTGGTGGATAGCACACAAATAGGCAGAGTTGTGTAAGCGATAAAATACAGCCTAAGAAATTTGGCAGCTATAAAAACAAAAAAAAAATTATATGTATTTCATTAATAGTTCACGTTTTTTTAATAAAAACAAACCTGTAAAAATGTATCGGATATTATAATGCCATATATTAACCATTGTATAGAAACTAAGAATGACATTGCTATTAAGGGAAAAGGCAAACTTTCCGAGTTTTTTACTCTAATCACATGGAAAAGATTTGTGAGAGGTGCCGCAAAAAAGCAAACGGTAACAACACAGCAAATAACGCCTATAACAAAAATTAAAAATATAAAAAATATATAAAATTATATAATGAATTATCGGTGATTTTATCATTTATTTAAAAATGTAATGCCAACAAAATTTTATTTAATATTCTTTGCAAATATTATATGTATTTCATGTCAAGTGACCCAACTTTTAAAACCGATGTCTTTCGATCGGAAAGAAATTTGGACCAAAGTAAGTTCTTGTAGAGAGTTGCTTAGACACAATTTTTTAGCACGATCGGTCAAGAACTCTCTGAGCTAGAGGGGTTCAAAATTTGACGTTTTCGGTAAATAGGTGTTTTTTCATGTTACATGTAGTTTGTTACCTTTTGCTTTTAACAAAATTCGTCCCAAATACTTTCGATAGCTTTTTTCTCAATATTCCAGAAAAAAATATTTTTAATATATATAAAATTTTTTTTTTTATTTTTTTATAAAATAATTAGAAAAAAATTTTTTTTTTCCAAATATGCCCATTTTTTTTTTTTTTTGCTCAAAAGAAAGCTTAGGTCTTTGCTTTGAAGAGCTTATAAGTCGCTTAGTGGGATATCTATAAAAATAATTGTTTTGTAACTCAAGGCAGAGGTTTTCCAATTTTCACGTATATTCTGTTTTGATTTTTTTGCTATTTATGTAAAATTATCTCTTAAGCAAAAAAAAAAAATTATTTTATGCTAAGAAACAAAATAATTTAACCTTTCCGACGGTATGCATTGAAAATATTAACAAAATGTGTTCAGACATTGCCATATAAAAGTGATTTTATTCCAGAGGTCTACCATTTTGTTGGTAATGCAGTGTCGAGTGTATGAGACTTTATTTGGTACTTGCATACCGTCGGAAAGGTTAAATTATTTTGTTTCTTAGCATAAAATATTTTTTTTTTTTGCTTAAAAGAAAATTTTACATAAATAGCAAAAAAATCAAACAGAATATACGCGAAAATTGGAAAACCTCTGCCTTGAGTTACAAAACATTATTTTTTATAGATATCCCACTCGCATCCCACTAAGCGACCTCCAAGTTCTTCAAGGAAAAGATCTAAGCTTTCTTTTGAGCAAAAAAAAAAAAAAAAATGGGCATATTTGGAAAAAAAAATTTTTTTCTAATTATTTTATAAAAAAAAATAAAAAAAAAAATTTTTTTAATTTTAAAAATATTTTTTTCTGGAAGATTGAAGAAAAAGCTATCGAAAGTATTTGGAACGAATTTTGTTAAAAGCAAAAGGTAACAAACTACATGTATGAGAAAAAACACCTATTTGCCGAAAACGTCAAATTTTGAACCCCTCTAGCTCAAAGAGTTCTTGACCGATCGTGTTAAAAAATTGTGTCTATGCTATTCTCTGCAAGAACTTACTTTGGTCCAAATTTCTTTCCAATCGAAAAAAAAAGTTGGGTCACTTGACATGAAATCCCCCATATGTATTAAAGGATAAAATGATTAGAATGATTTCTTGTTTATAATTACGTAATTGTTTAGGTTTTCGCTTTATTTTATCCTCGTTAAAAATAGTCCCCATTACTAAAAAATGTAATATTTGTATGTGTTATATATAAACCACTTTTTGTCAGAGCTTGAAAAGCGACATAATTTGTGTTGTAGGACTAGGTGAGGACATAGTAAAACCGTTTTCAATGATTTTGAAAAACCCTCAAAATTCTGAGTTATTTTAATAAAACTGTTTTAGAGTGCTCTTAGCTCACTAACTTTAAGATCGGTTTAAAAAATTTTAACGAGCTTTAGAAAGATAAGGAATAAGGCCTTTATGAAATATATGCAATATACAACATATGGGCATTTCCATGAATATGTCAACCAAGGCTGGAAAAATAAAAGTCATCGCAACTTTTTTTTTAAATATACCAAAGAGCAATAAAACACTTAAATTTTATTATGTAAAAGTATTTATAGCTAACTATAATTTTAAAAGAGCAAATTCAGCAGATTAAACTGGTAATATCTTTGATCAATTTCCAGAAATTGAAATCAACTATTTTCTCTTAACTAGTGGCTAAATTTAGGTAATTGTAATATTCCTATTATACTTTAAAAATAATGTTACAACAACAATGGACAAGTTCCATAATGAAAATAAAAATGTAGAGTTCGAATAGCGGTGTTTTTGATAGTTTGCTTTGAATGATATTCTAATGTCACGTACCTACGTAATGCAAAAACGTTATTTGTCATCATTTGAATTCGACCGGTCTTATAGTCTTTCAAAGTTTGTAGCATACGATATTGTAAGTAACACAATTCAATTTAATACTTTCAAATTCCTACTAGAAAGAAATGGAGTGAGGAGTTGAAGAAAAACGAAGAAAAAATAAAGAAGTACCGGAAAATGGAGGCTGAAAGACAGCGTATCTATCGAAAAAAATTCGCAGATGCAGCCAAAAAATTCTTCAAGAAAAAAAATATCGCATTCGGCAGCAAATGCGGAGGCAAAAAGTAAAGCAAAGTTTAGGTAACTTTATCCCTGGCTCTTACTATAAATGTTGACAAACTATGGGGAAAGCTGTAAGAAAGGCAGAGAAGGATTTGCCAATGGGCACAAATAAAAAATGATGTAATTGATACTTTATATAAGAAATATGTGAAATCCACAAAACGTGAACAGGAAAACCCCTCAGCCTAAAAGAAAACATCAAAATAATCAAAGAATTCTTCTTTCGAGATGAAATAAGTGTGCAATTTTCTGGCCGAAAACGCTTTATGCTTTTGACTGTCGGAGAAGCCTACCAACTATACAAAAATGAATTTACCGTAGAAAGTATTGGAAAATCTTTATTTTTTCAGCACTGACCTAGCTATGTACAATTAATAGAAAAAATGCTCGTAAATAGAGCTGTGTAGCTCATGAACGAACGGGTCAAAATGAACGGATCACCGAATTGAACGAAGTGATCCGGTTATTTTACTGAGCGCTTTTCGTTCAATTGTGTTCCGTTCAATGTTTGTTTCTTCAGGTCTTTTTGATGTCACAATTTCGTTCGTTCAGATGTGTTTTTTATGTTATGTTCTTTTGTTTCAGTTGATTGTTTGTGTATTGATAAGAGTTGCTTTAAAAAGTTTGCGAATGTGCGTACATATTTCTTTTGAGCATCGCTGTGGCACTGCCATAATTTTTTTAAATTTGGTTTAACAGTCTTTTTCTAAGAAGTTTGATTTATTATAGTGTTTGTGTTTTTATGGATTACTATACACTTTTTACACAATTTTTATATATGGATTATTTAAATTTTATTTCACAAAAAGTTTTTTCTATTTTGAATGTCAAAACCACAAGCTATGTCAAAACAAATCTTTAAAAAAACATGTTGCCGTACTATCGTTCAGAAGTGAACGATTGAACGAACGGGTTAATTTTTGTAAATTGAACGAAACTGAGCGATCACTGAAATGAACGATTTGGCACAGCTCTACTCGTAAATATGTGGAAGGAGTTAATTTGTTGTATGTTGCTACCAGAGATTGAAGGGTTTTCTGCCAGAGAAACAAGCCGATGTCAAATGATCGGCGGCGGCGGCGCGAGCTAAATCAGTCGGCGGCGGCGGCGCGTAGACAACATTGACGGCGGCGGCTCAAATGTCGGCTCAAGTGTATTGTTTTATACAATTACATTGAGAGTTTTCAGCAACCTGTAGTGCGATTCAGTAAATTTGAACGATCGTTATATATATCGACAGAAGTTGTCGTTTGCAAATACGGTTAAGTGATTCACTAAGAAATGTTTAACGATAGTGAACAACTTGATTTTTGTATATATTGTATTTTCAATAAAGTGGCTGTAAAATAAATTTCAAATCAACCAAAGGTAAAATAATAATAATAAGCTACTTAATAATTAAACGCCGTTCTAAAACACAAAAATAACTTTTATCGATAAAATTAACAACACAAAAATTATTGTCGTTAAATTAAAAGTGATTATGAACATCGTTAAAACATTTTGCTGTTTACTTAACAATAACAACAACTTAACTGAATCGAAAAATCGAAATATTTCTTGTTAACCTACTTAAACGATGCGAATATCGTCAAAATAAGTTACTGAACCGCAGTATTGAATGCTGTATGATCAAACAATATTAGGCAAGTGATTAAACCAATACACTTTGAACTTGTCTTTTTAACACGACCTTGTTGGACACATGAAGCTTTCCGAAATTTTCGCCAACATTCAGCACCACCGCTGGTTGTCACAGCACATACAATGTAGCAGCGGAGCTGATTTACTCGGCGGCTGTGCTTGCGCCGGCTCAGCTTTTGAGCCAATATAAATCGGCGGCGGCGCGGCTATCAAAAATATACCGGCGCCGGCTCTGAGCCGATCGGCTTGTTTCTCTGTTTTCTGCTTACCTCCATGAAAAATGGCAAAATGTCCATCCCATTCCAAAAATATAAAAAACTTCATTCGTTTACATATCATGATAGTCAGTATATAAATGTGTCTCAACTGCGTATCAAAGAAACAAGCCGATCGGCTCCAAGCCGGCTGCTAGCCGCCGCCGGTATATTTTCGATAGTCGCGCCGCCGCCGATTTATATTGACTCAAAAGCTGAGCCGGCGCAAGCACAGCCGCCGAGTAAATCCGCTCCGCTGCTACATTGTATGTAATGTGGCAAAGTCTTTTTCTTACAGATATGCATTAAATAGGTACAGAATGTAAAAATAACACTAATTTTTGCACTTATGTAAATTTTTCTAGATAAAAGTGCCGTTAGTTTTTATTATTAAAAAGTAAAAAAGTGTTATATGTATATAAAAAACAGTGAAAAAATTGTAAAAAAACTAGTTTTTAATATTTTACGTGTCGTTAAAAAATTTTAAAATATGCAAAAGACAATAATTGGATATATAACACAAAATAAAGAGCAGTCATCGCAAGAAGAAAATTCTGAAGAAGAAGTGCAAACCCCTCAAAAGGACATTAGTGTTATCAAAACCTCTTAAGGAAGCAAGCACAAACAAAAGGTTTTGCAAAAATTGTTACAACCAGCGGTGGTGCTAAATGTTGTCGATAATTTGGAAACCTTCTTGTGTCTAACATAATTCAGTACTGCGATTCAATAACTTATTTTAACGAATTCGCATCCTTTAAATAGATTAACATAAAATATTACGATCCAGTTGAGTTAATAAACTAATCAGGTAATCTCGTCCCTGCAACAACTACAAATTAGTACCAACGTGTCAAACAAAAGCTCATAGAAAAAAAAAACGATGAGTAATAATTATTGTTGTTTTATTTTCACAGGGATAGCATAATTTTGACATCTTGGCACTAATCAGCTGAGCCGATGAGACTACCTGGTACTTTGTGTCATGGTTAAAAGTTACTGAATCGAACCACAGGTTGCTGACAACTCTCAATGTAATTTTATGAAACAATACACTTGAGCCGACATTTAAGCCACCGCCGTCAATGTTGTCTTAGCGCCGCCGCCACCGACTGATTTAGCTTGCGCCGCCGATCATTTGACATCGGCTTGTTTCTCTGCTGCGTATTCAGTAAGAGAAAAAATTGAAATTTAATAATTAAGTGGCAGCGCCCAAGTACATAGTGTATAGTAAGAAATGAAATTAACCTTTTATTGTTTTTATGACTATCATCACCGAATAAACATTTTTTAGTTCTTTTTAAATTTGTTATGTATACATATATTTAAAAAACCTATTTTATTACAGACAAATACTTTAAGAGAAAAATCTGTCGCATACGGTATGTCACGAACGATATTAAGATTTGTTCGTAACGAAATCACTTAAAAATCTTTTTTTATTTAAAAATTATGGATTATCAGGGAACAAAATTTGGCTTGGTGTAAGAACTTAAAAAAAGGAAAAAAACTTTTACAATTCGCAGATTTTCGTATATATGTGCATGCACCTCGACATCACTTCCGTTTTTTGTCACGTACGATATGCACCTTTTTCGCTCGATATTTTGGCCGGCAAGGTTTTCAAAGGCATGATTTTTTTTAGATTGTAGTACCCTCTAAATGTAACATATTGACGAAACAATTTTTCAGTTACCACTCTTTTTGCAAAATCTACACCATTTTGTAGGCGTACAAATGTCACGTACGATGACATGGAAATGCCTATATATGTATGTATATTTTTATTCATTTATTTATTAATTTATATAAAAAGAAAGCCTTCATGCCAAATAGGCTCAACGCCGTTATATAAAACCCAGGGACCGATAATTAATTGAAAATTTTTAAAGAAAAAAGCAGTTGCAAAAAAAAACCTTGAAAAGTGAAGAGAACCACCCTAGTTTGATGGTATTAAATAAGTGTTTCTTTTTTGCAAAAAAATAATAATTTTTTGATTTAAGTTTTAGCTTTATTATGAAACAATTAAAAATTAAAATACATAATTTAAATTCCTAAAACATTGGACCCCCGACACAATTGACATTGACATGCAAATTAACTTACAGTCAAATATATAAATAGTAATGGGTTAATATTCTTTAAAATATCGACATACAAATATACATTCTTCAAAATAACGCTGATTTTGGATCAGAGAAACACACACACAAGGTATTTTAAATGTGAACAAAAAGTATAAGAAGGATAAAATGAAAAAAAAAATGTAAAACAATACTCTTGTGCTGATATTTGGTGTCGTGTCCTGTCTTTGTTCATAAAACAAAATTTGTATCTTTTTTTAACGATCGCAGGTCCTGTTGAGTGCAAAACAAAGAAATAAAATCCACTATTATAGAGATTATTCCTATTTCTTTTTTGTCTTTCAATCTGCTGTATAGTTTTTTTTGCCTTTTTTTTTTTGTTTTATTATTTGTAAACTAATGAAGAGATTTTAGTAAATTTTTTTTTGAAATCGTCATCTTATTTGTCAGAGGAATGATGCAGCTTAAAACCGAATAAAAAGCTGTTTGTTTTAATTAAAGTTTTTTTTTACAGAAAATCCTTTTTTCTTTGTTTTTTTTTTTTTAAAAGCTCTAAAAGTTAGTTGGCGGAGTTAATATCTCTCAAAATGTCAGGTTATTCAACAGTGGCGCAGACCTCGCTAGTCGAGCTATGCCTTTGCATAGCAAGTCGAAGCTGGCGCCATTAATTTTTTCCAATCGGAAACAGTTTTATCCCAATTTCCCTTTACTTTCGTATAAGATGGTGGGGCTCCAAATTCCACTTGGTAACTTCTTGGGTTTTTTCTTGGTTCTCTCCAGTATACATCAAACGAAAAATTTTGCATGCAGTCAAATCAGGATACACTTATCAGGTAGGAGCGGTTCTACAAAAACAACTAAAACCGTCATAAGAATGTCAGAGACAAATAACAAAAACTCACAAAATCTTTCTTCTTCTTTTTGAGCTTTTCTTACGATACTACAGTTGTTGTTTGTATAAAAGGAAGAAAATACATAAACATAAACAAAATTTGACATTAATATAACGAAATACCGTTACTCAGCTGTTTATCTGAGGCTACCTGATAAGTGTACCCTGAGTCAAATAATGCAGCCTCTGATAACTGTATCGCGGTACAGTTATGCGACGCCACACACTTCACCACATGCGAGAGTGAGACGTAAAATTCTCGAAGTGCGATAAAAAGGCACGGCCTGGTTGTTTTTAAAAATAATGACCAACGACGCGCGAGCTCTTTACCTCACCAGAGCTATTTTACGACTCACAGAAAATCCCTCAAGTATTAAAATAAAAAAGTAAAATGATGTTGACAAAACAATGATAGACCCCTGTGTTGTGATTAAAACTTTTTATAAAAAGTTTTCCGTTTTTTTTCAGTAAAAACCTATGATTTAATTTATTATAATTATTTGTTTATTCCTTGCACATGTCTTTACATTATTTAAGGGAATTGGAACGGTTTAGATTGCCACCGCAACCACCATAGACGGAGTCTACACATTCGTTGGAATCAGCTTTGTAAGAGTAGGAGGGAATAAAAGCGGCACATGCTATTAGAGCATTCCCATACATAGAGTGACTAAGTTGCAAGCAGCTACAGAAGAAAATTTTAAATTTTTTTATTTCTTTCAATATATTTACTTGTTAAAAAAACTTGCCATTTGTAAAAACAACGGCTGATAAAGTGAAACCCAAAATGGCCACAATTAAGGCGAAAATTTCCATTTTTAAAATATTTTATTTTCAAAACACTTTTTACAAAGTTTGATTCTAAACTAATTATGAAAACTAAATCTTTAAAACCTTTTATACCTATTGAAAGATTAAATATGATTTGTGTAGAGCAGGCTGTTTGGAGATTTTTAAAAAACAAGAGTTCACATATACACTTCCATACATACATACATACATATGCATTTTACAGGAAGTTGTTGTTTTAGGGACGATCCCACCAGAATATTTATATATAGAACAGAGAAACAAGCTGATTGGCTCACAGCCGGCTGCTAGCCGCCGCCGGTATGTTTTCGATAGCCGCGCCGCCGCCGATTTATATTGGCTCAGAAGCTGAGCCGGCGCAAGCACAGCTGCCGAGTAAATCAGCTCTGCTGCTACATTGTATGTAAGGTGGCAATGTTTTTTTCTTAAAGATATGCATTAAATAGGTACAGAATGTAAAAATAATACTAATTTTTGCATTTATGTAAATTTTTCTAGATAAAAGTGCCGTTAGTTTTTATTATTAAAAATTGAAGCGTCTAGTTTGTGTTATACATACATATATAAAAAACAAGTAAAAAAACTGTAAAAAAACTAGTTTTTTAAATTTTAGGTGTCGTTAAAAAAATATGCAAAAGACAATTATTGGATATTTAATAAAAAAAATAAAGAGCAGTCTTCGGAAGAAGAAAATTCCGAAGAAGAAGAGCAAACCACTCAAAAGGACATTAGTTATTTAATAATAACATGTATTCATTGTACATATATAATTAACCCTGAATGGTTACTGTTCGTCAAATTGACGAAACCTATTCACTTTTTATGATATAACTTTTTTAATTGTACTAAAATTACGCTCTTTTTGTCAACAACGTTAGCAAATGTCAAAATCTTGCAGTGAGCGATTGTACTCGTCGTAACGACGAAGAGTACATTTAGTGTAACTTTTTGCCTTTATAACTTTATACTTTTTTTGTTGTGTTGTTTAATTATTTTGCACTAGTTTTATTAGTATTGTTACAAAATGTTTTTTTTTTTAACAATTTGCTATTATTTACATAAAATATTTCTGAATTTAAGTTCTTAGAATAAAAAATGAGCTCTAAAAAGTACTAACAGACGCTGAAATCGAAAAATTTTTAGAAAATTGTGACAACGATGATTTCAATGTATTTTATCTTTTATCAAGCTGCGATGAAAAAAGAACCTTAAATCCGAAATTAGGAAAACCTTACATGGTAGAATTTTTCAATCAGACGAAAGGTGGTGTCGACACTTTGGATCACATCTGCAGCATTGTCTCGTGGTGGCCCGAGTGTATATTTTTTTGAATTTTAAATATTACTTTTGTAAACAGATAGGTCATATATACACATAATATGTTCCTTAAAGGTCATAAACCTAAAAACCGGCGACAAAACCTGAAAGATCTTTATGAAGCTCTCGTAGCTCCCCAGACTCGAGACGCCTACTTTACAAGCCTCATTAAGGAAAAAAAATAAAAATATAATACCTAATCTCCAAGAAGGTATCAAAAATGTTGATAAAGTGCCTAAAAAACGTAAAATTTGTCATATCTGTCCATATAATAGACGCAGAATGACAAAAACTACATTCAATATATCTAAGAAAAGCATCTGTGGGGAACACAAAGTTGAACTTTGTGTTTTATGTGTAAAACATAGGTAATAAATAAGACTATTTTTTTTTTATTATTTGACTGATTATATTTTAAGACTGTGTATGAATTAAATAATTTTTATTTTAATTTGTAATGTATTTTTGTTTTAAAAAATTAATTTGGAAAACCAAAAAAAAAAAGTGTTCAAGTTTGCATCAAATTTAAAAAGAGAAGAAGAACTATAATCAGAAAATTTATATTTTATTCTTAATTTTTAACAAAATTCCTGACTGAAAAATATTTTTTCTTATTTTTTACTTTAAAAATCATTCCGCCAAAATAAATTTATTTTTTAATAGTTCAATTCGACGAAGAGTAACCTTAATGTACTAAAATGAAGAGTAACCATCCAGGGTTAATAAAAATGACATCTTAGTTTATTGCATTTTTGTAAATAAACAAGTTCAAGGTGTATTGGTTATATCCCTTGCCTTATGTTATTTAATCATACAGCATTCAGCACTGCGATTCAGTAACTTATTTTAACGATATTCGTATCGTTTAAATAAGTTAACAATAAATATTACGATTTTGCGATTCAGTTAAGTTTTTTTTAACGATATTCACTATTGTTAAAGAAAGCTGTTATTGTTAAGTAAGCAGCAAAATGTTTAAACGATGTTTATAATTACTTGTTAATTTAACGACAATAATTTTTGTGTTGTTAGTTTTATCGATAAAAGTTATTTTTGTGTTCTAGAACGGCGATTAATCAATAAGTAGTTTATTGTTATTATTTTGCCTTTGGTTCTTTTGAAATTTATTTTACAGCCACATTATTGAAAATAAAATATATACAAAAATCAAGTTGTTCACTATCGTTAAACATTTCTTAGTGAATCACTTAACCGTAGCTGCAAACGACAATTTCTGTCGATAAATATAACGATCGTTTAAAGTAACTGAATCGCACTACAGGTTGCAGACAACTCTCAATAGGTCTGTCTGCGTACACATATTTTGCATCATTTTGTGCAAAATGTTACAAAATCTTGCAAAATGTTGTCTGCGTACTCCAAATCTCTTGCAGCGAGAGAGCCAAAAAGAAAATTTTTTGACAGTTGAAGGTAAGAGAACTTGCAAAATGTTACTGGAGAAATTTTTTCTTGCAAGATTTTGCAACTAGTTTGAACAGCTGTTTTTATTTACTAATTGAATGAAACAATTTTTGTGAAACGAAAATAAAAATTGAAATTTAACAATAGTTAGAATTGTGTTGATTTTTAACGTTTATAAAATTATAATAAACATAACATTTTACTTGATGCTAGAAACGTCCAAATATACAAATAATTTACCGTGTACACATATGCTAAAATTCTTTTGCTTTGTTATTTGAATTGTTTACACACCGTTCAGCTGTTTTCTTGCAAGATTTTACTGGATACTGTCTGCGTACTTTTTGATATATTTTTAGCCGACAGAGTAAAATTGGTCTTACTCTCCCAAAAAAAATTTACTGAGTATTTGCTACTGGAAAAGTACGCAGACAGACCTAATGTTATTGTATGAAACAATGCACTTGAGCCGACGGGAAAATAGAAGTGGATGGAGGTAAAGAGAAGAGCGCAACATTTGATGCCAATTTTAAAAATCAAACATGCACACATAGTGCCAGATCATGATCCAACTAATCTTCTGTGTATCATGGTGCCACATAATTTTGGTCTAATATCGTCAAATCATTGTTAAAAAATCGTCAAAACAAATTTTGGAAATCGTCAGAGAATCGACATCACTTAAATTTAGGTTTTTGATTACTTTACTAAATAATAATAAAAAAACGGAGAGACAATATTCTTACAGATAGTTTCGTCAAAAGTAGTAACAAAAAAAGTTAAAATTTTATTCAAAGCAAAGCAGACTGAAAATGGAAAAACGCAAATATATTGAGGAAATTTATTTACTGATTTCCAATTCCAAGCTTAGTCCTAAAAAATAACTTTTATGTTAAAAACAATTTAATTTGAAACACATACATTACATGCAGGATTGGGCAGTACTTCAAATACTTGTATTTGAAATACCTTTTTGAAATACAAATACGTATTTTGTATTTGTATTAGAAATACCACCTTCTAATGTATTTTTTATTTCAAATACCTAACACTGAAGTATTTTGTATTTCAAATACTTATGATGTCAAAATACATTTTTGAAAAAGACATTTTTTGTTATACAAAAAGTTGTCATTAGCAAAATTGAAAAATGTTACAATTTCCAAAAAAAAAAACAGAATTGAAACTTTGTCTTCGTATTCATTCATTTCTTCGCCTTACCAATGCCCGTTCTTTTCCAGGGCTCAATCATTCAGGTAATATCAAGAGCTCAGCGGATATTTGGAAATGTAAATGTCAAAAAAATTAAATTTTGTATAAAAATTCAAATTTTTTTGACATTCACACTTTTAAACACAATAAGTAAGATCGCTATATTTGCCTGTGCCAAATCTTATATACCCTTTACATTGGTCTTTTGATATACCCGAGCCGAGTTAATTTGTACTGCAAATAATATAATAAAAATGCCTCTTGTGCCAGCTTTAAAGTCCATAGAAAACTTTATAAAGACTTAACGTTCGTATGAATAACAGAAATAGATGAAGAAGGTTTGAGGTCGAGAGTTATAAAAGCTTTCGACATTATTCGTATTAAAAGGTAAATAAAAGTTGTTAATTTTTATGGGATCTTCTAGTCCCCCTGCTCCTCTCCAAATTTTTTCCCCAAAATGTAGGTCTTATCATCTAATTACTTTTTGTAGAACACAAGAAGTCGATAGCTATTATAGTTTCAGAGATATAGCGTATCGGAAATTTCATAAAATTGTTAATTTGTATGGGACCTACCCCTTCTCCTGCCCACAAAAAAAAAATTTTTTTTCTCCAAAGTGTAGGTCTTGTTGTACAATTTTTGAACATTTAAAGTCGATAGCTGTTATAGTTTCTAAGACTTAGCGCATGAAATTTTTCACATAATTTGTGCAGTTGAGGAGAAAAAACCACCAAATTTTCCCTTATTGCGGCCCCTATTTTCAAAGATCAGTGGCAATTTTTGTGCCAAGAATGATTATATTTACTGAGTTATGTAGGGATATATGCACGGATTTTGTCCTAAAAAATTGGTTTTCTTGAGTTTTCGTTTATATCTCGGTCAATGGTCAACCGAGTTTGCTAATTTTAAGTAGCAATTGTCTCCAGGATATTTCTAATAGCTTGACATTTGACTCCGAAAACTTGATTTCAACAGACGGACATGTCTATTTCAACTTCCCTATCTATAAGGATCCAGAATATATATACTGTATGGGGTCGCAAATGGATAATAAAGAAATTGCAAATGGAATGAGAAACTGATATATACCTTTATCACTATGTGAAGGGTGTACAAAAGAAATGCAGAGGGCGAATTTTTGAATTCGCCTTGATATTACTTTACTTTTAATTGATTTGTTTTTCACATACAGAGAACTGTTTTCATAAAATTTAACACCCGTTTGTATTCATCAGGACCTGTAGAAAGATTGATTTTTTTAACAGGATTTATATATTCTCCAACAAGAGGTTGCTTATTTGATTAAACTGTTCATGAAAAGAAACTCATGCTTTACCGATTGATTTATGGTTATAAATGTATTTTGTATTTCAAATAAAAGATACTAAAATACTGTATTTTGTATTTTAATAATCGACTTGAAAGTATTGGGTATTTTGTATTTGAAATACAAGCGGAACAAGTATTTTGTATTTCAAATTCAGCAAAGCATGTATTTTGCCTAACTCCGACTACGTGCAAAGGCTAATATGAAAAGGCTATAAATGGTTTTACAAAGCAGAATGGCCTTATTTTTGTTTTTTTTTTTCTAGGGCACGTATGTATATACAAACAGTATATTTTAGGTGTGTGGTGATGTAGAGTACTGAGGCTGAAGGGCCTTTAAAAACATTTTATTTTATACCAATGTTTCGAGATTTAAATAGCAACTTGTGATCAAAGTAGCGAAAGATTGATAGAAAATTCACAAACATTTTCTCTGGAAACACTCGTTCCTGATATTATATGAAATTAAGGTCATACTTATGTGCATATAATGAAATTTTAATGTTCCATCTTAAGTCGAAAATTTTTATAAAAATCGTCAATTTTAGGGCAAAAATCGTCTAATCGTCAAAACCCATTTTTTGTGGCCAAAAATCTTCAAAATGACGATAAATCGTCAACTCTGGGATCTATGCATGCACATACCAACATGAATGTGTGTATATACATACAATTGTATGTATAAACATACGCTTGTTTGCATATATGTAAGAATGTTAATATGTACATATATACATACAAGCGTAGGTATATACATAATAACATACACATGCTTTCAATTCCTTTTTCTTTAGTTTTGGCTCTTTTTAATTCTTTCATATCAAAGAATATGAATAACTCAGGGTACACTTAACAGGTAGGAGCGGTTCTACAAAAACAACTAAAACCGTCATAGGAATGTCAGAGACAAATAACAAAAACTCACAAAATCTTTCTTCTTCTTTTTGAGCTTTTCTTACGATACTACAGTTGTTGTTTGTATAAAAGTAAGAAAATACATAAACATAAACAAAATTTGACATTAATATAACGAAATACCGTTACTCAGCTGTTTATCTGAGGCTACCTGATAAGTGTATCCTGGAATAACTAGAAGCTGCATCTCTACACAAAAATTTTTGTATAGCGGGCTGTAACCAGCGCTGTCAGCTTTTTTTCAGGGTCCATCGCCAGAACGGTTATCAAAAACCGCCAAAAAATATTTTTTTGAGTTTAAAAACTAAAAAAGTCGCCAAAAAATTCGCCATAATTAAAATCTATTGGTTTTGACGAAAAATTAAAAAATTATTTTACTTAAACATATGTATGAAATATTAATGTTTGTTTTTTATTAAATAAATTAAATAAAAAGAAATAACTATTTTATTGAAGTACAAATAAAATTTTTTTTTGTGCACCAAGAAATTCAAAGGAAGAATTAAAAATATGTATAAGTAAGAGCTTGCGTAGAAAGGCAGTTACTTTGTTAAATAACATGTTGTTAAATATTAAAAACTTTGATTAAGAGATTAAGATAAAACACGAACCTTTTGTATGTAACATCGTTTAAAGCAAATCTGTAGCAAACAATGTTATTTTTATTTAAATAGGAGCAGTTTACGAGTTATGTAAATATTACGTTGAGTATAGTTTTTAAATGTGGGTATGTATATATAAAAAGTTAAAAAACGTTTTTTACTTATATAGCACTTAATTTAAGATGGATTTAGTTGGCTATAAACTTCAGCTTCATCTGTGCCATAAAAACGCGAATGTTTATACCAATGCTTTTTAAAATTTCAATATTTTGCTTAACAATTTCAGTTAAAATATCCGCAGATAAACCGTTTTGGAAAAAAAAAAATAGTTTAATGTAATAATCCAATATTTTTCACCTATTTTCTTCGATCTTCTGTTTTAATGCCTTTGTCCTATTTATTTAAGCTCAAGATCTTTTGTTTTTTCGATATTTCGCCACCACAATGGGAAGCTTCGTCAGGAAATTTTTTTATTTTTAATAAACAATTCAAAAAATTATTTTAAATAAAAATTATTTTAAATATTATTTTTTGAGTTGTTTATTAAAAATAAAAAATTTTCCTGACGAAGCTTCCCATTGTGGTGGCGAAATATCGAAAAAACAAAAAAACAAAAGATCTTGAGCTTAAATAAATAGGACAAAGGCATAATAATCCAATTTGAAAACATTGATTTTACCATAAAAATGCAGACATGGGTGGCAATTTTATTTGTCCTTGCAAATCCATTACTCTCAAACCCATCAACCTAGTCTAGTTTTGCATTGTATCTTAACTCTTTTCTTATAGACATTTCGTCCATTAGAAGCACCATATGTCTGGATTCCATATCATTCAACTGCGCACATTTCTGTTTTACGGTTTCAAAAGTACTGTATTTTAGGCCAGGTTGGAGAAACTTAATCGGTGCCCACCGGCTTAAAGTGGAAACATGAGGCAAGCTAAAATTAAGTTTATTTCTTAAAAAAAATAAGTAGATTGGGATTTATAATTTATAAATAAATAATTATAAATCCCAATCTACTTATTTTTTTTAAAATTTATAAATAAATAATTATAAATCCCAATCTACTTATTTTTTTTTTAAAAATAAACTTAATCTTAGCTTGCCTCATGTTTCGACTTCAAGCCGGTGGGCACCGATTAAGTTTCTCCAACCTGGCCTAAAATACAGTACTTTTGAAACCGTAAAACAGAAATGTGCGCAGTTGAATGATATGGAATCCAGACATATGGTGCTTCTAATGGACGAAATGTCTATAAGAAAAGAGTTAAGATACAATGCAAAACTAGACTTGGTTGATGGGTTTGAGAGTAATGGATTTGCAAGGACAAATAAAATTGCCACCCATGTCTGCGTTTTTATGGTGAAATCAATGTTTTCAAATTGGATTATTATATTAAACTATTTTTTTTCCAAAACGGTTTATCTGAAGATATTTTAACTGAAATTGTTAAGCAAAATATTGAAATTTTAAAAAGCATTGGTATAAACATTCGCGTTCTTATGGCACAGATGAAGCTGAAGTTTATAGCTAACTAAATCCATCTTAAATTAAGTGCTATATAAGTAAAAAACCTTTTTTAACTTTTTATATATACATACCCACATTTAAAAACTATACTCAAGGTAATATTTACATAACTCGTAAACTGCTTCTATTTGAATAAAAATAACCTTGTTTGCTACAGATTTGCTTTAAACGATGTTACATACAAAAGGTTCGTGTTTTATCTTAATCAAAGTTTTTAATATTTAACAACATGTTACTTAACAAAGTAACTGCCTTTCTACGTAAGCTCTTAGCTATACATATTTTTAATTCTTCCTTTGAATTTCTTGGTGCACAAAAAAATTTAATTTGTACTTCAATAAAATAGTTATTTCTTTTTATTTAATTTATTAAATAAAAAAAAACATTAATATTTCATACATATGCTTAAGTAAAATAATTTTTTGATTTTTCGTCAAAACCAATAGATTTTAATTATGGCGAATTTTTTAGTTTTTAAACTCAAAAAAATATTTTTTTGGCGATTTTTGATAACCGTTCTGGCGATGGACCCTGAAAAAAAAGCTGACAGCGCTGGTTACAGCCCGCTATACAAAAATTTTTGTGTAGAGATGCAGCTTCTAGTTATTCATATTCTTTGATATGAAAGAATTAAAAAGAACCAAAACTAAGGAGAAAGGAATTGAAAGCATGTGTATGTTAAAAAAAAGTTTTGGTTTTAAATTTTTATAAGTTTACAATAACAAAATACATTTGCTTGCAATTTTTGACTGTAAAAGTGTTCATTTACTTTTAAATATTTTTGAGAGCAATTTTGAAAATATTTCTTTTTACTCTCTCATTGCTAGTAATTACTGGAAAGTTATTGAACACAACTATTATGTATATACCTACGCTTGTATCTATATATGTACATATTAACATTCTTGCATATATGCAAACAAGCGTATGTTTATACATACGCTTGTATGTATATACACACATACATGTTGGTATGTGCATGGCATCTATAGATGCCAGATTCGACGATTTATCGTCATTTTGAAGATTTTTGGCCACAAAAAATGGGTTTTGACGATTGGACGATTTTTGCCCTAAAATTGACGATTTTTATAAAAATTTTCGACTTAAGCTGGAACATTAAAATTTCATTATATGCACATAAGTATGACTTAAATTTCATATAATATCAGGAACGAGTGTTTCCAGAGAAAATGTTTGTGAATTTTCTATCAATCTTTCGCTACTTTGATCACAAGTTGCTATTTAAATCTCGAAACATTGGTATAAAATGAAATGTTTTTAAAGGCCCTTCAGCCTTAGTACTCTACATCACCACACACCTAAAATATACTGTTTGTATACATATACGTTCCCTAGAAAAAAAAAAAACAAAAATAAGGCCATTCCGCTTTGAAAAACCATTTATAGCCTTTTCATATTAGCCTTTGCACGTAGTCGGAGTTAGGCAAAATACATGCTTTGCTGAATTTGAAATACAAAATACTTGTTCCGCTTGTATTTCAAATACAAAATACCCAATACTTTCAAGTCGATTATTAAAATACAAAATACAGTATTTTAGTATCTTTTATTTGAAATACAAAATACATTTATAACCATAAATCAATCGGTAAAGCATGAGTTTCTTTTCATGAACAGTTTAATCAAATAAGCAACCTCTTGTTGGAGAATATATAAATCCTGTTAAAAAAATCAATCTTTCTACAGGTCCTGATGAATACAAACGGGTGTTAAATTTTATGAAAACAGTTCTCTGTATGTGAAAAACAAATCAATTAAAAGTAAAGTAATATCAAGGCGAATTCAAAAATTCGCCCTCTGCATTTTTTTGTATACCCTTCACATAGTGATAAAGGTATATATCAGTTTCTCATTCCATTTGCAATTTCTTTATTATCCATTTGCGACCCCATAAAGTACATATATTCTGGATCCTTATAAATAGGGAAGTTGAAATAGACATGTCCGTCTGTCAAAATCAAGTTTTCGGAGTCAAATTTAGTGATACGGGCCACGATTTTGACGATTTTTTAACAATGATTTGACGATATTAGACCAAAATTATCTGGCACCATGATACAAAGAAGATTAGTTGTATCATGATCTGGCACTATGTGTGCATGTTTGATTTTTAAAATTGGCGTCAAATGTTGCGCTCTTCTCTTTACCACCATCCACTTCTATCTTCTCGCCCGCATCTATATCAGAGAAACAAGCCGATGTCAAATAATCGGCGGCGGCGGCGGCGCTTAGAAACATTGACGGCGGCGGCTTAAATGTCGACTCAAGTTCAGTGTTTCATACAATAACTTTGAGAGTTGTCAGCAACCTGTAGTGCGATTCAGTTGCTTTAAACGATCGTTATATTTATCGACAGAAATTGTCGTTTGCAGCTACGGTTAAGTGATTCACTAAGAAATGTTTAACGATAGTGAACAACTTGATTTTTGTATATATTTTATTTTCAATAATGTGGCTGTAAAATAAATTCCAAAAGAACCAAAGGCAAAATAATAATAATAAACTACTTATTAATTAATCGCCGTTCTAGAACACAAAAATAACTTTTATCTATAAAACTAACAACGCAAAAATTATTGTCGTTAAATTAACAAGTGATTATAAACATCGTTAAAACATTTTGCTAATGTCCTTTTGAGTGGTTTGCACTTCTTCTTCGGAATTTTCTTCTTCCGAAGACTGCTCTTTATTTTTTTTATTAAATATCCAATAATTGTCTTTTGCATATTTTTTAACGACACTTACAATTTAAAATACTAGTTTTTTTTTAATTTTTTTACTTGTTTTTTATATATAACACCAACTAGACGCTTTAATTTTCAATAATAAAAACTAACGGCACTTTTATCTTGAAAAATTTACATAAATCCAAAAATTACTATTATTTTTACATTCTGTACCTATTTAATGCATATCTGGAAGAAAAAAACATTGCCACCTTACATACAATGTAGCAGCGGAGCTGATTTACTCGGCAGCTGTGCTTGCGCCGGCTCAGCTTTTGAGCCAATATAAATCGGCGGCGGCGCGGCTATCGAAAATATACCGGCGGCGGCTAGCAGCCGGTTCTGAGCCAATCAGCTTGTTTCTCTGTTCTATGTATGAATATTCTGGTGAGATCGTCCCTAAAACAACAACTTCCTGTAAAATGCATATGTATGTATGTATGGAAGTGTATATGTGAACTCTTGTTTTTTAAAAATCTCCAAACAGCCTGCTCTACACAAATCACATTTAATCTCTTAATAGGTATAAAAGGTTTTAAAGATTTAGTTTTTATAATTAGTTTAGAATCAAACTTTGTAAAAAGTGTTTTGAAAAGAAAATATTTCAAAAATGGGAATTTTAGCCTGTTTTGTCTTAGTTGGGGCCATTTTTGGTTTCATTTCATCAGCTGTGTCTTTAACAATTTGTAAGTTTTGTTTAACAAGTAAATATATTGCAAAAAAATAAAAAATTTTCTTCTGTAGCTGCTTGCAAATTAATCACTGTATGTATGGGAATGCTCTAATAGCATGTGCCGCTTTTATTCCCTCCTACTCTTACAAAGCTGATTCCAACGAATGTGTAGACTTCGTCTATGGTGGTTGCGGTGGCAATCTAAACCGTTCCAATTCCCTTAAATAATGTGAAGACATGTGCAAGGAATAAACAAATAATTATAATAAATTAAATCATAAGTTTTTACTGAAAAAAACTGAAAACTTTCTATAAAAAGTTTTAATCACAACACAGGGGTCTATCATTGTTTTGTCAACATCATTTTACTTTTTTATTTTAATACTTGAAGGATTTTCTGTGAGTCGTAAAATAGTTTTGGTGAGGTAAAGAGCGCGTCGTTGGTCATTATTTTTTTAAAGACAACCAGTGCCTCGTTTCTGTAACTTGCGAGAATTTTTAGCATCGATAAATTTTAAAGGATTATATAAGTGTTCCAGTTATTAACAGGGCGAGTCATATAATTTTAATATATTGCAAGTTAACATTAAAAATTTATGATAGTTTTTCTTTGATTCATTCTGTTCTTGACAGGGCGACTATAAATTTCTCGACTAAAGAACTTTTCATATACCATACAAAATCGAGGCACAGGCCGTCCCTTTTTATCACACTTCGAGAATTTCGCGTCTCACTCTCGCATGTGGTGAAGTGTGTTGAGTCGCATAACTGTACCGCGATACAGTTATCAGAGGCTGCATTATTTGACTGCATGCAAAATTTTTCGTTTGATGCATGGTACCATGGTACAAGAAACAAGGTAAACTCATTACTGCAACAACAATTTTCAAAAAAAAAACAACATGCGATTTGTTTGTGTAAAATATTTTTAGTTGTCAAAAAACCCGCGCATTTCAGGGAAGGGAGTTTTTTGTTGTGTAAATATTTTAAAACGTTGCCCTTTCTCAATTAGGTCATGTACCAACTTACATATACAAATAATTTTAAACTTTAACAAGGGCGCTATATTCTACTGTGCATAATCTTTTTTTTCCCTTTACATTGGTCTTTTTATTTACTCAGCCATCTGATCCAGCCGAGTTATTTCGTTCTGTAGAACATTTGAAGTAGCGTAACGAATATTAATAAAAATTGTTAATCTGCATGGGGGTTACCCCTTCTCCTGCTCCTATCCAAAATGTTTTTCTCTATATGTAGGTCTTATTGTCCAATTACTTTTTTTAGAACTTTTAAAGTCGATAGCTATTATAGTTTTCGAGATATTTTTTTTTTTTTTCATATATATTTATTATTGAATCTTCGCCTGTGGCGAACTAACAATAAGTGTTCAAATCTTAAAACTAGGTAGGTTATATAAGTCCAGCCAGTGCCAGACTAAAATTTAAGTTCTCATATTAATTATCAAGCTTCATATAAGCGCAATAGTATCCCTCCTTTTCAGGCGGGTGTGCCCACTATGTTGCAGGATGTTTCGGGCGAGCGGATTTGGGTGAGCTTCCAGCTTATTTAAATACTTGTCCACATAGTTCAGGATTTCGCATTTAACTAGTGGAACTTGTAGATCCTTGTGGATGTTACTGTTTTTAACATACCAAGGAGCACCAGTTATCATTCTTAGGATTTTGTTTTGCCTGCGTTGAATTTTTTCTATGTTGGATGCGGAAGCAGTGCCCCATAATTGTATACCGTAGCACCAAATTGGTTTCAAAATCGATTTGTAGAGTAGAAGTTTACAATCAAGACGAAGCACAGAGTTTCTGCCGATTAGCCAATGAATTTGTGTAGCTTTAAGTTTCATTTGCGTCAACTTCGCATCTATATGAGGCTTCAATGTGAGGCGGCGGTCTAGGTGAATACCAAGATATTTTGTCTCGGTTCGTTGAGGCACCATATGGTTGTTAATAAGAATTGGAGAGCACGTTTCTTTGCGTAAAGTAAAAGTTACGTGGGTACATTTTTGTTCATTTATTTTTATTCCCCATAACTTTGCCCATTTTTCAACTTGGGTTACGTGTTGCTGCAATTGGTTTGAAGCCTCTTTAGGGTCTTTATGAATACTAAGAAAAGCAGTATCATCAGCAAATGTCGACGTGTGTGTAAGACTATTGGTTGGCATATCTGCTGTGTAAAGCAAGTACAGAACTGGACCTAGTATACTCCCTTGAGGTACACCAGCCCCTATTGTTTGAGAAGAACTTATTTGGTTTCCCTCTTTGATCATAAATTGTCGACCGGTTATGTATTTTTCTAAGAGGTTGAAAATATTAGATGGAAGGTTTAGCTTTAGTTTGTTTAACAGGCCTTCGTGCCATACTTTATCGAAAGCTTGAGAGACATCTATAAAAAGCGCGGAGCAATACTTTTTTTCTTCGAAAGTTTTTCTTATAACCTGCACCAGTCTGTGAGTTTGTTCGATTGTGCTATGTTGACTTCTAAAGCCAAATTGGTGATCTGGAATGCAATTGTTTTCATTCAGGATCGGAGTCAGCTTGTTCTTAAGCAATTTTTCGAACAATTTTGACATTGTGGGTAACAAACTTATAGGCCTATAAGACTCTACCTTTGAAGGATCTTTGCCAGGCTTAGGAATCATCTTTACTAAGGCAATTTTCCATATAGGCGGGAAATGCTCAAGCCGAATTATTGCGTTAAAAATAAAAAGAATTAATTTTTATTTATTGTTGAACTAATTGTTTTAATACAAATTTTTGATTTTTAGTTTGGCTTTAGTTCATATAATTTCTTTTTATTAGAAGAAATTATTATTTTCCGTTAATGTTGAAAGAAACTTTCAATTTGAAAAAAGCTGATTTTTCTACCGCTACTAGCCGAGTAGAATGCATTTTCGAAAGCAGCTACGCAATTTCATCATCAGTACTCTTTGAACGGTAGTAGTGTATTTGGTTGTAAACATCACCTATTTAACTTACATGTAACAGAGAAAAGTATACGGTATCAGTGTTTTCCTTCTGTTTTTATTTTTGTAAGTTAGGACGAAGTTTATTTTTCATATACACTATGCTTTTTTTTTTTTTTTTTTTTTTTTTTTCCTTAAAAGTCTCTTTGGCAACACTTGACTAACGGACAAGCATTTGTCCATCTCTCAGATGGAACGAAACGCTTTTTATTATTGTATATCATACAATAGGGGTAATCACTTTTTAATTTCTTTTTTTGTCAACGACAAATTGACAGAAATTATTAAAGATCATTTTTCACCGTGCCATGTGTGAGTTATATGTTAATTTTTATTTATTGTTGAACTAATTGTTTTAATACAAATTTTTGATTTTTAGTTTGGCTTTAGTTCATATAATTTCTTTTTATTAGAAGAAATTATTATTTTCCGTTAATGTTGAAAGAAACTTTCAATTTGAAAAAAGCTGATTTTTCTATTGCTACTAGCCGAGTAGAATGCATTTTCGAAAGCAGCTACGCAATTTCATCATCAGTACTCTTTGAACGGTAGTAGTGTATTTGGTTGTAAACATCACCTATTTAACTTACATGTAACAGAGAAAAGTATACGGTATCAGTGTTTTCCTTCTGTTTTTATTTTTGTAAGTTGGGACGAAGTTTATTTTTCATATACACTATGCTTTTTTTTTTTTTTTTTTTTCCTTAAAAGTCTCTTTGGCAACACTTGACTAACGGACAAGCATTTGTCCATCTCTCAGATGGAACGAAACGCTTTTTATTATTGTATATCATACAATAGGGGTAATCACTTTTTAATTTCTTTTTTTGTCAACGACAAATTGACAGAAATTATTAAAGATCATTTTTCACCGTGCCATGTGTGAGTTATATGTTAATTTTTATTTATTGTTGAACTAATTGTTTTAATACAAATTTTTAGTTTGGCTTTAGTTCATATAATTTCTTTTTATTAGAAGAAATTATTATTTTCCGTTAATGTTGAAAGAAACTTTCAATTTGAAAAAAGCTGATTTTTCTACCGCTACTAGCCGAGTAGAATTCATTTTCGAAAGCAGCTACGCAATTTCATCATCAGTACTCTTTGAACGGTAGTAGTGTATTTGGTTGTAAACATCACCTATTTAACTTACATGTAACAGAGAAAAGTATACGGTATCAGTGTTTTCCTTCTGTTTTTATTTTTGTAAGTTAGGACGAAGTTTATTTTTCATATACACTATGCTTTTTTTTTTTTTTTTTTTTTTTTTTTTTTTTCCTTAAAAGTCTCTTTGGCAACACTTGACTAACGGACAAGCATTTGTCCATCTCTCAGATGGAACGAAACGCTTTTTATTATTGTATATCATACAATAGGGGTAATCACTTTTTAATTTCTTTTTTTGTCAACGACAAATTGACAGAAATTATTAAAGATCATTTTTCACCGTGCCATGTGTGAGTTATATGTTAATTTTTATTTATTGTTGAACTAATTGTTTTAATACAAATTTTTGATTTTTAGTTTGGCTTTAGTTCATATAATTTCTTTTTATTAGAAGAAATTATTATTTTCCGTTAATGTTGAAAGAAACTTTCAATTTGAAAAAAGCTGATTTTTCTACCGCTACTAGCCGAGTAGAATGCATTTTCGAAAGCAGCTACGCAATTTCATCATCAGTACTCTTTGAACGGTAGTAGTGTATTTGGTTGTAAACATCACCTATTTAACTTACATGTAACAGAGAAAAGTATACGGTATCAGTGTTTTCCTTCTGTTTTTATTTTTGTAAGTTAGGACGAAGTTTATTTTTCATATACACTATGCTTTTTTTTTTTTTTTTTTTTCCTTAAAAGTCTCTTTGGCAACACTTGACTAACGGACAAGCATTTGTCCATCTCTCAGATGGAACGAAACGCTTTTTATTATTGTATATCATACAATAGGGGTAATCACTTTTTAATTTCTTTTTTTGTCAACGACAAATTGACAGAAATTATTAAAGATCATTTTTCACCGTGCCATGTGTGAGTTATATGTTAATTTTTTTTTATTGTTGAACTAATTGTTTTAATACAAATTTTTGATTTTTAGTTTGGCTTTAGTTCATATAATTTCTTTTTATTAGAAGAAATTATTTTTTTCCGTTAATGTTGAAAGAAACTTTCAATTTGAAAAAAGCTGATTTTTCTACCGCTACTAGCCGAGTAGAATGCATTTTCGAAAGCAGCTACGCAATTTCATCATCAGTACTCTTTGAACGGTAGTAGTGTATTTGCTTGTAAACATCACCTATTTAACTTACATGTAACAGAGAAAAGTATACGGTATCAGTGTTTTCCTTCTGTTTTTATTTTTGTAAGTTAGGACGAAGTTTATTTTTCATATACACTATGCTTTTTTTTTTTTTTCCTTAAAAAGAATAAAAAGAATTATTTTTTTGCCGTAAAAGGTAGCTATAAGAGCATTTTGTTGCTTATATTATCAACGCCAGGAGATTTTTTAACATTTAGGTTAGCAATAGCCTCTACAACATCTGTAAATCGGAAACGTATTTCTAAAGGACGTCTAGCAACAACTGGTGGTAATTCCCTCACGTCTGTGAAAGTATTGGGAGTGAACACGTTTTTGAAATGGTTTGCGAACAGATCACATTTTTCTTCGTCATTTCTAGCTCAGATTACGCAGTGGTGGTTTTGCGATAATGGGTCTTTTAAGACGTCTGGCTGATCGCCATAGGGAATAATTTGTCTGAGGAGTCGCGTCTAGACCTTCGAGGTACTCTTTAAGTGAAGCTATTTTGTGAACCTCCAGCAAGCTTTTTAATTTGTTAGTACATTCTTTCAGCTTAGATTTAAGTTGGGGCGATCTGTTCCTTTGCCATTCTCTTCGGACTCTTCTTTTTTCAGATAGAAGTTTTCCCACATCGTCAGAAAAAATTTTGCCGTACCTGACCTGACGATAGGTAGAAGACGCATGTTCAGCGGCTTTTTTAATGTTTTCATTTAGGACTCTCAGACTATCGTCTATGTCTCCGGGAGTTTTTAGCGGTTGGTTTTCCGAACAGTGGGCACTAATATATTTTTTATATTTTAACCAATTTATTTTTTTAGATAAGAAAAAATCACTAGCTGCTATTTGGTGAGGACTGCAAATAGTAATTATTGTGGGTGAGTGGTCAGAAGATAAATCCAAGGAGGCTACAGCCTCAATAAGGTCCGGGGATATACCTTTTGCCACGCCAAAATCTATTACGTCTGGAATTTTATTATTGTCCGTTGGCCAATAGGTTGGTTGTCCAGTTGAAATAACGAAAAGTCCTATTTCCGACACGGAGTCATACAAGACACGACCTCTGGGACTAATTAGGCGGGAGCCCCAGTATGTGTGCTTAGCGTTATAGTCTCCAGCAGCTATAAAGCGGGGACCTAATGATTTGTAGAAACTGTTGTACTGATCCTTCGTTATGGAGAATCTGGGTGGACAGTAAACTGATGAAATAACAAGGTTATGGAAAAATTCATCAATGCAGACGTTCATAGCTTGGATATAACATTCCGAGAGGCCACCCAACCATTGGTGTTTAATTCTTTATTTGATTAGAATAGCCGAGCCACCACATGATCTATCCCTAGGATCCTTTGAATCGTAAAAAGAATAACCACTAATTTTAAAACTGCTTCTAGATGTCATATGAGTTTCAGAAATACACATAACATCGATTTTTTGGTTCATCAAGAAATATTCGAGCTCGTTTTTGTGTTGGCGGATGCCGTTTGCGTTCCAGAAACAAACCCTGAGGCAGTTCATGGTCTTTTAAGCATAGCCTGCAGAAAAGCAGACTGCATTTTTTGCATTTCTTGCATCATGTTGGCCATTTGCGCCATAATCTGCGTAAATTGTGTGACCATATTGTCAATTACGGCTTCCAGGCGGCTAAAATTAGGCCCGAGATATAGCACATAAAATATTTAATAAAATTTGTGCAATTGTAGGGCAAACACCACTTCCCCTGATCCTATCTAAAAAAAATTTTTTTGATTGTTTGATATCAAAACGTTTAATGTCTATAAGGGTCCAGAATATAAGGTATTAAGTGAATATTGTAGAAATTACAAACGGAATGACAAACTGATATATACCCTTATCACTGTGTGAATGGTATAATTATTATATTAATATCAAATATTTTCGGCTTGTATACTTACGTTCTGATAAAAGTCAAATTTTTAACAAACGCGATTTTACAAATATGTACATATTGACCTTATAAATACTTTTATTAATTTAATTATGTTTTTCTTAAAACCTTTTTTATTATATGTAGTTTGTATATTTATTTAAGTTTGTTTCTTTTCACTACTCTTTTGACTTACATAAATGCAATCCATCGCAAAATTTTTAACAATCGACTTTTTACAATACATATATTTAAATGGTTATTTCATTATATACATATATAAGTACATAGTTTACTATGTAGTATCAATACCAAGTTGAAACAAGGAGAAAATTTAATAATATCAACATTTCCATCCATGACGTGAACATGTGTACATAAATTGTGTAGCATCATGCATTAAAAACATTCAAGCAACAAGAACACAGAAACACAAGAACACAAAAGTTTCTTGCTAAATTTGTGTCCGACTGGCTGCTACTGAAATATTTACTAGACTACCACTACAAAATAAACATATAAGCAATATGACTTTCTGTGGTGCCACCTAAAGTCTTTTTGTACTGTTTAAGCTATATTTTTTGCATCTTACCGTATTGGCAGCACTAATCTGTTATCTGTCGCGTATAAAAATAGAAATTAGTTTAAAGCATTAAATACATTCCTCGCTACAGGCTACCGAACACAACCAGCCAAAAATAGAATACACGTGTGCTTATGAGAATAATTTTTTAATTGCTACAATGCAACACAACTACGTGTTGCTGTCAATGCTAATTTTGTGGCGTGGTCGAAATTAAACTAATTTCTATTTTTATACGCGACAGATAACAGATTAGTGCTGCCAATACAGTAAGATGCAAAAAATATAGCTTAAACAGTACAAAAAGGATTTAGGTGGCACCACAGAAAGTCATATTGCTTATATGTTTATTTTGTAGTGGTAGTCTAGTAAATATTTCAGTAGCAGCCAGTCGGACACAAATTTAGCAAGAAACTTTTGTGTTCTTGTGTTTCTGTGTTCTTGTTGCTTGAATGTTTTTAATGCATGATGCTACACAATTTATGTACACATGTTCACGCCATGGATGGAAATGTTGATATTATTAAATTTTCTCCTTGTTTCAACTTGGTATTGATACTGCATAGTAAACTATGTATATAATGAAATAACCATTTAAATATATGTATTGTAAAAAGTCGATTGTTAAAAATTTTGCGATGGATTGCATTTATGTAAGTCAAAAGAGTAGTGAAAAGAAACAAACTAAAATAAATATACAAACTACATATAATAAAAAAGCTTTTGAGGAAAACATAATTAAATTTATAAAAGTATTTATAAGGTCAATATGTACATATTTGTAAAATGGCGTTTGTTAAAAATTTGACTTTTATCAGAACGTAAGTATACAAGCCGAAAATATTTGATATTAATATAATAATTATACCATTCACACAGTGATAAGGGTATATATCAGTTTGTCATTCCGTTTGTAATTTCTACAATATTCACTTAATACCTTGTATTCTGGACCCTTATAGATAGGGAAGTCGATATAGCAATGCCCTTCTGTGCGTCTGTTGAAATCAAGTTTCTGGACTCAAATAAAGTCACACATTAAACGTTTTGATATCAAACAATCAAAAATATCTCTGAGTCAATCGCTATTTAAAAACAGCAAAATTGGTTCACTATTGACCGAGATAAGTATAAGCGAAAACCCAAAATAACATTTTTTTTAGGAAAAATCCGTGCATATATCCCTATATTTCTCAGTAAATATAGTCACTCTTGCTACAAAACTTGGCACAAATACTTTAAAGATAGGAACTAAATGGGAATATTTTTTTTAGGTAGGATCAGGGGAAGTGGTGTTTGCCCTACAATTGCACAAATTTTATTAAATATTTTATGTGCTATATCTCGAAAGCTATAATAGCTATCGACTTCAAAACTTCTAAAAAAAGTAATTGGACAATAAGACCTACATATAGAGAAAAACATTTTGGATAGGAGCAGGAGAAGGAGTAACCCCCATGCAGATTAACAATTTTTATTAATTTTTAACTCCGCCAAGTAATTTTTAGAGCTTAAAAAAAAAACAAAGAAAAAAGGATTTTCTGCAAAAAAAACTTAAATTAAAACAAACAGCTTTTTATTCGGTTTTAAGCTGCATTATTCCTCTGACAAATAAGATGACGATTTCAAAAAAAATTTACTAAAATCTCTTCATTAGTTTACAAATTATAAAACAAAAAAAAAATTTTAGCATCATTTTTTAATTGAGAGGGAATATCTAGTGCGCTCTCTGAAAAATTTAGTGAAACAAAAAGTTTGCCAAAAAAAAAAAGTTTGTTATTTTCACGGAGATTAAAAAGTTATTTACTTACCCATATAAGTTTGTGCCTGATCATTATCAGTTATGCCATTTATATAACAGACTACACCAAATAATACCACAAAAATGCACATGAACTGTTTGACATAAACATTCTTATTGACCGTAAAAACATAGTAAATCACCGTGTATATCAGGAACAACGTCACACCGATGGTATTAACTAAAACTACGCTACGTTCTTCGCTTAATATGCCATAGTAAACCCAATAACTGCAGCTGTTTTATAAAGCACATACAAAGAAGAATATTATAGAAAATATTTTGCAAATTTACATTTTCACAAATATTAACTTACGATAAAAAGCCGCATATAAAAGGAAATCCGGAAGAGTCGCCTGTTGATTTTTTATTTATATACTTTCGACATATAATCCTTAAAAAATAAAACAAATATTGCGTAATGATTACAGTGGAGTACATTATTAGTTCAACTTACGCTCCTGATAGGAACTGTAAAACGGTGGTCACAACAGCAGTGGTTTCCAATAGCGCTATAAAACCTTCAACATTATGCATTCTGTTGTTGGTTATTGTTACCTCCTTTTCCTAATTTTTTTAATCAGTAATGTAAATTTTGTACTGGCTAACACAATAATTTGTAGCTTTTATAAACTAAAAAATATATATGAGGATTTTTTTTGTTTATTTTATACCACACAGTCGCTGTTTTATACGTCAACATTAAATAAATGCAATTGCTGCATCCGTAAAATAATTGACATTCACTTAGAAATAATACCAAATAAATTTTGAAGGGTTCACGTACTTAGTTGTTTAATTATATACCCGAATAGGATGGTACTTATTAAAATTGGATTTTCCATCAGGACATATCCCTAATACAGTCAAATCCCGATAATTCGTACTCCGATAGATCGTAATTCCCGATAATTCGTAATAAACCTTCGGTCTCTTGAAAAAATCTCGTTAATTCGTAAAATTTCCATACATTTTGGTCCCCTCGGTAATTCGTAATTTTTTTTTTTCAAATAAAATCTTCTTTACCTCTTATAAATCGTAATTGTTTGCTAACTACCACTTATAATTCGTAATAAAAACAACAAAAACATGGAAAGAATGATTTTTTGTTTACCGCTATTTATTTTACGTGGCTTTTGCTTGTGTGTGTGTGTTTATTTTCTTAAGTTAAGTTTGTTACAAAAATACTTCTATTTTACGCTAAGTAAATGAATTTGCTACTTTATTTTATGTATTTATATTATTTATTTTGTATTAATTATTTTTAGCAATTGTTTTTTATGTTTATTTTTATCGTTTTAGTAAATAAATTGAGAAACCCCGTTAATTCGTATTTATTTTACTTTAACCCCGTTAAATCGAAACCCCACTAAATCGAAAACCCCTATAATTCGTAAGAAATGACCGGTCCCTTGCGATTACGAATTATCGGGATTTGACTGTATGTGGAAATAATGCTCTAAACACAACTGGGACGAACGACGAATTTCGCACTACACGACGAACCACTCTGTTAAAATTCGTTGCGTAAATTCGTTAAGTGAAACACATTTAGAACGAATAAAACAGCTGTGATAGAGAGACCATATTTCTTAAAAAAGAAGCACTATTTGAAAAAAATAATAATTAAAAAAAACTATTTATAAATACAACACTTAAAATACACTAATTGTATATAATGCAACAAATAAAAAGTGAAAATTATTCTTAAAGTATAAAATGACATTATTAGATAACAAAATTAAAGAAAAATGGTCACTCTGTGCCAAATTATTCGTCGTTCGTCTGCGTAAGAAGTAGAAATAAACCTTTCGCAGAGTTTGTTACGCATGACGAATTTTAGTCGACGCACTGTTAGTGTGCATTTTCATATACACAAATGTGTTTTATTTTTTAAGACGAATATTCGCAACGAAAAATTCGGCGTTTGTTCCAGTTGTGTTTAGGGTATAAGCCAGGAAATGAGATTGACAAACTTTTAGCTCTATCCGACAATGTTAATACGTGCCTTATTTAGGTTATGCACTGTTCGTCTGCATGCTTGGTCTGCATGTTGATTTTGACAAGAAAAAAAAGTACTTCAGAAAAAGTGAGTATAGGTTTTGTATCCACTTTCAAAAAATCCAAAAAATAAAAAAATCGTAAGGCGAAATCAAAAGTTCAAATGTTTTATATTTTTTTAACAAGTTGTCCCCTACAAAAAAGCGAATATGTGAAGACAACTTAAAGCAATACAATTTTTTGAGATATTACGGTACTTTAATTTTCCCTTAAAACAAAATTTATTTAAAAAAAATAGATCTACCAATTTAAAGAAAAAATTAAACAACAAATTGCTTCTCAAAGGATTTTTGAAAATTTCATTAAATGTTTTTTATATATGTATCTTTAAAAATAAGTGCAGTATTTTTTATTTAGTCTTAATTACAGTTGTAGAATTTTTATAACAATTCATTAGCACACACACAGGCTGTATTTCTAAACGCAGTTTGTTTTGCATTAAGAAATTTTAAGTTCTTAGTTTATAAAACCCTTACCTTTCTGACAATGTTTTCTGCTTCCAATGCATTAATATAACTATAAACATTCTTTTGGGAGCAGAAGACATTATCGAAACCCTCAGCTTTGTTGTCAGGAAGAATTTGAAATTTCGTGATGCAAGGCAATCTGCATTTAGGAATACAGCCAAGTTCTTTGCAGCCCTTAAAAAATTAACAAACACATTTGTCGTTAAAACAATTTTTTTATTATCAGAAAATGAAAAATTGTAAAATATCTCTATTTGTTTAAGAGTTACGGACTTTTGGCCAATAAAAAACGATTTTCAGCCACTGTGCGGCAATTGGTCCATAAAATATAATGGATTAGATAGGCTCTACTCCCAAAAATTACCTTAACTTTAAAATGTATTACATTCTTAATCTTCTTTATGTACCTATACTTATATACTCATGTGCATATCGTCGTGTTGTTTCCTATTTGCTGCATAGGCATGTATGCCTTTTCCTATATATATGCGGAAAACAAGTACTCACCCGACGATACATATATGTATGCATTTCTTTCATGCTTTTAAAAAGTTATTTTAGGAATATTAGAATATATAAAAAATTTCCAAGCAATTTTACTATAAATTTATGAATTTTTTGAGTTATACCACTATTGGAGCAAATAATCGAATGCTAGTCGTTTGATACCAAATTTGTATTTTAATAAATAAAATAACATGCTGCCAGTGAAAGAGGATTTAGTATACGGGCTCGTTTCAATAAGGGGGCAATAACAGATTTAATTTTTCGTTTAATAAAAATTGCAACATTCTTTCGGGCTGTGTGTTTATAACAACATTTTATACTATATTTAGTGATTTGATTATTTTTATTTTGATATAAAACAAATACAAAAAAAAAAAGATTATAAGTATGTAAGCCAATAAAATTACAAAGAAAAATATAAAATATACTACCAACAAAATACATTCTTACATGTATTCTATGTATGTACATATGTATGTATGTATGTATGTTTGTAGTCTAGTAAGTGTTTTTTTCTTTATGTAGCCAAATAATTTAGTTGGTAAAATTAAAAATCATAACAACGATAACCATACAGTACGCCAAGAAATACATAGTTTATTTTAAAACTATACCTAATAGAACATAGTTTAAATAAAGATACATATGGATGCATTCATAAACGTATGCATGTATGTACATACATTGATATCAACTTACAAACCGGCCGTACAGTGCTATTGTTAATTTACAGCTGTTTGAAGTTGGGTTCATACTGTAAACGTGTTTAATTTATTAGTTATAATTGCTCTGAGTTAGTTCTTTTATTTTTTATCTGAATAAATTAAAAACTTCAATACATATACATACATACCTATTGAAAACAATGAATTTGAGACAGCTGGAAGAAGAACAAGAATCCAGTTGCCTATATCCAGAACTAACAAAGGCAGAAATCAGCAATGATACTCAACAACACAATGAAAAAGTAACAATAATAGTGACTAATAAAAATGCCAGAATTAAAAGCTACATTCAGGTGGGTAAAATTTAAACTAATATGCAGTAGGTACACGCTACATAAGTCCATTTCCAAAAAAAAAAATCAAAATAACTGTTGCAGCAGTTTCATTTCTATCCAATATTTAAATTTTAATTTAAATTTACTTAATTAATGTTAACATCGGTACCTACTAAAAACGTTTTTTTGGTAAGTTGAAATTATAGATTCGATAAAAACAAAACTTTTTTATAAGTATCTTGTATTTTTTGTAAAATAAATTAATAAAATAAACGGCTCATACATATGTACAGTCACAACTCAAAATTTTTTAAAATTCATTTTTTCCCCCTTTAACCAGCTCCCAGATTAAATCTACAACAAAAATTTTATTGCAATAAAAAAAATTAATTTTTATACGATTTTGTTACTGTTAAATTAAAATTACAACCATAGTTTTGAAAGCAGTAAAAAAGCCTGCCTGAAAATTTATGATATTGACTTGTAGTTGTTTTTGATTTAGTATACTTATTGTACGTCTTGACGAGTCAAATTCATGCCTAGACAAACGTCAAACTCAATATATAAAAAACCCAGTATAAAAATACCGGATTTTTTTCATTTGGATTTTGACATTTGTCTAGGCATGAATTTGTCTCTTATTTTTATCTTTTTGCTTGCTCTACGAGGTGACCAGATCAGCACTTCGTCATGTGCATGACGAAATTATCAGGTAAACGCATCCGAGAGAGTTTTTTTGACTCCTTTATTTTTTTCTTTTTTTTATATGGAATTTGACAACACGGTGGTGAAATAATTTGAACCGTGTTGTCCATGGTGAAATGATGTACCGGGTGGCCCCGATTCTGGACAGACAGCTTGATTCTCTAACCTTTTTTTTAATTGAAGTTTGACACATCGATTGAAAAAGAGTTTCTATTTAAGGGTCAAACTCCATACATATATAAAAAAAGTAAGAAAGATACTCTCTTTATTTCGTCTTTAAATCAACTGGTACGTGATTTCACCATGTACAAGAAAAGAAGAAAAAGTTAAGAGAGTGTCTACCGGAATCGAATTTCACGATCTTGGGGACATTTCGCATCACTGTCACCTCCCCAAAAGTGGACCAAATCCGTTAATTATTTTTGCAAGTTACCCAAAGGGTTACTTTTATACCTACGCAGATACCAAGATACCAATATGTATGCACATGGCGAGATTTGCCCACTTTTGTCAGCGCCCCCATGTGCAATTATAGACTTTCATATTTTTAGGTGGTAAAAATATACAACTTTTGTGCCTAAGAAGATATTGAAATGAGATTTTATACCCTCTACATAGTGATAAGGGTTCATATGAGTCTGTCATTCTGTTTGGAAATTTCTACAATATTCATTTGCGACCACATAATAAAGTATACATATGTACTGTGGATCTTTATACATAGGAAAGTCGATTAAGCCTTGCCCTTCTGTTCATTTGTTGAAACCAAGTTTCAGAAGCTAAGTAAAATCCGACAGGCCACGGTTTGGTGTCAAACTATCGGAAATATTTCTATGCAGAACGCTATTTAAAATCAGCAAGATCGGTTTTTTTCGAACCGAAGAAAACGCCTAATATAACCTTTTAGGGCAAAATTTCTGCCAAAATCCTTAAATATTGCAGTAATATACATATATATCTACTCTTTCCACAAATTAGAACTAGAGTTTAAAGTAAGACGACGACCTAAATTGGCAAAACATTTTTTTGATACAGCTGTCGACTACAGATTTACTAAGAGGTACAACAATGCCTAAATTCCGGAAAAAATTATTTGGATACAAGCATACGAGCAGGGGAAAGGTAGCCCCCAATGAAATGAATTGCGTTTACAGAATCAAAAAAATGTTAACACAAAAAAATTTGACTGTTTTTTTTGCCTTCCTCCCCTGTAAAATTTTTAAATATGCACTTAGAGCCCATTCACGTTAAGCCAGCGATATATATGCATATGAAACAATCTCCTCGTGATCTTAATCTTAAATAAAATTAAATAAAATAAATGTTTATATTAATTATTACAGCCCGACCGAACGTTCGAGTTCGAAGTTTGGTAAAAAAGGGTGTTCGGCTTATGTTCGGGGTTCGGCGTTTGCACCGAGCCCCGACCGAATTTTTCACAAAAATCTATTGCTTGCATTTGTTAATCACAAGAAAATACAAAAGTGTTCATTATTGCTTAAATATTTAAAAACACAACACAAATATTTGTGGTATCATTAATTTTTTTTTAGTAAAAATTAACGTATATATTAGAGATGAGTGATATTTCTGTACCTGTGATTTTATACCAGTGACTTAAAATCACTGGTAACAACAGTGACATAAACTGTGAAGTAACTATTACTGCGATGTAGTTACTTTGATATGTTATGAAAACAAATATTTTTGGGATTTCCTGTGAAGTAACTATTTACTGCGATATTGTTACCAGACTAAGTTAATTTTTGCCAACAACCTCGTTTAACCCATATACATAAATTACATTGTGATTCGTGTAAAAATAAGATATGTTCCCGAATAGCAACTGTTAACTGCAGTGTTGATACTTAAAATTTGGTATGTTATTAAAAGTAACATTTTTGGGTCTTTCTGTAAAGTAACTATTAACATATGTATGTGTTTGTGAAAAATAAAAAACAGCGATTACCGTCACTGTTTAAAATAACTGTTATTTAAAAACACGTTCACTGTTGGCTTCAAAAATGAAAGGATAAGGTTTCACTCTGGGAAGAAATTGGAACCAAATGTACTCTGAGACCAAACAAAATCTTAGTGGATTTTGTTACTCAAAAGTATTTATACATAGAATGAAAATAAAACCAAATGGGTATTATGAATATATGTATACACAATATTTTTTTTAATGTAAAAAATATTGGGAGAATGGATAAGGTGCTTACCAAACAGAGTAGAGATACGTTTAGAACAGAACCGCCACCAAAAACAGAAACAAGTATCTAAAACCTTGGTGGTTGGTTTGACATTTAATTTAGGCAATTGTTACTTAGAGCGAGATAGAATATAATGCTGCATTACAACATTTAGCTCTTATTTATAAAGCAAATAGGGTTTAATGCTGTAGAACCCAAGCGTAGGGTTTTAGGCATTAACATTCACTGTTTACAGTATTCTTCAAAAATCACGGGACCGCTCATCTCTAGTATGTATGTTGATTTAATAAAATTTGCAATTTTTTGTTTTGTATGTTTGTTGGATTTGTGTTTGGTTTGCATTCGGGTTAGGCCGAACAATAAAAACTTGACCGAAGTTCCGATTCGGGGGAGGTTCGGTTTTAAATATGATTGTTCGCTAGGTCTCTATTAATCATATAGTAAAGTGGAAGTAATTATATTTATTTAATGACTTTATAAATAAGTAAACACCAAAAGTCTTGGATTTTTCTTTTAATACATGTTAATTTGCATATTTATTATACCCACAACGTGGTAAGGGTGCTATGCGTTTATACAAATGTTTGTAACGCTCAAAAATAATGGTCTAAGATCCACCTGCAAGCATAGCGATCGATTCATAATCACTTCTGGGTCGATTTAAGCATTTCCGTCCGTCTGGCTGGGCGTCCATGTATTCTTCTGAACACGCTACAGGTCGCAATTTTAAACATATTTCGATTAATTTTGGCACAGATAAGTTTTCTGGCATATCCTCAATGGAGATGTACTCCCGAAATCAGCATTTTGGGCTATAACTGACTTGATTACTGTTCTATCTTCACAAAATTTGGCATTTATGTCTATCTAAGTGCCACCTAGCATTACGCTGAATACAAATGATGTCGCTCCATTTTATGATATATCCTCCATACAAATGTCCTCACGGAATAAGCATTTTGGGCTAACCCTGATACTAATATTACTTTACCTTCTTAACATGTTGCACACATTTAATCTTTATGCCATCAACTATTATTCTAAATATGTACAAGTATTATCGGCCTATTTATTCATATAGCCTTCAGAGATTTGTGGTGCAGGGTATAATATGGTCGGGCTTGATCGACTATAACTTTCTTACTTGCTCAAAAGTGCATTTGATTTATGTCTTTAACTCTTAAATAATTGAAAAAATCTTTGCTAACCCTTGATAAACTTCATCTGTTTATCTACATATCGTCACCTGAAACGGAAAAGGTTATGCGAAAAATATTAAAGTTGAGTTTTATTGATAATGGTGCGGCAGAATGAATCGCGCAACTTTAAAAAGGAAGCGTAAAAGACCATAAGAACTTTTTACAAGTTAGGAAGGCTTGTCAACATATTATTAGGTAAAGTTTCAAATTCATATTTTTAATTGTTAATACCCTTTGTAGCGATGGTTCACTCTTTTTCATTTTAGATGGCAATATGCAAAAGTGTGTAGTATATAAAAAAGAGATTTATTTTAATTTAATTGATTTTATTAAATATTATTGCTACGTTTTAATTTTCAGAAACCTCAATGGGGCAAACTATTGACTCTAGTTGGTTATGCATCAACATTCGGTGCTGCCGTGCCTGTTGGTTACTGTATAGGTGTCATTAATAGTCCTGCCAGCGTAAGTTGTTTTTAAGTTGTCTCAATATTTGACTTAGTAGCCTTTTATTTTAGCATGTAAAAAATTGGTGCCGTGAAAGTCTAGTGCAGCGTTATAACTCATATTTAAGTGATTCGAGTTTGGATTTATTATGGGCTTCCATAGTTTCCATATTTTTGGTTGGAGGGGCTATTGGCTCATTAGGTGGAGCTGGAGCGGCAAATAAGTTTGGAAGGTAGACATTACTACATATTTTTGATCAATATTTTTTTAATATGTATTTAAATGTTTTTTTTTTTAATTTCAGAAAGGGCTGTTTTCTTATCAGTGGCTTCCTGTTTACTGTAGGTGCCATTATGTTTCTCTTTTGCCGCATGGCAAGCTCAGTGGAAATGTTAATTCTAGGACGCCTTCTAGTTGGTTTAGCTTCTGGTCTCACAACAGCCACACTCCCAATGTATCTAACAGAAATCGCTCCACTGGCATTACGTGGAACTTTAGGTGTTTTCTGTGCCGTTGGTGTAACAGGTGGCGTTGTTGTTGGTCAAGTCTTTAGTTTGCGCAACATTTTCGGAACAGCTGAGTTATGGCATTATGCTTTTAGCTTTTACATTGTGCTAGTCATTATATGTTACTTGCCTTCATTTTATTATCCTGAAAGTCCAAAACATTTGTATATTGTACGAGGCAATAAAGAGCGAACATATTGTGAGCTTCTGCGTTTAAGAGGTTCCAATGCTGAGGAGCTAATCAAACAAGAAATAGAAGAAATGGACTTAGAGCGAAGCACTAAAGTACAAACTAGTAAATTTTGTTCTGTCCTAAGAGATCCGGCCTTATTTTTACCATTATTAATAGTGTGCTGTTTTCATGGTGGACAGCAGTTGTCAGGCATTAATGCGGTTTGTTTTAAAAGAAATATTAGTTTTGAAAATCAGTTATATTTTTTTTTTGTTTTAAATCTTATTATTTTAGATATTCTATTACTCTGTGTCCATATTCGAAAAAGCTGGCCTTTCTACTGCTGATGCCGAATGGGCAAATTTGGGAGCAGGTTGTTTGAATTTAGCCACTTCCTTTTTGGGTCCCTTACTAATGGCCAAAGTTAATCGTCGCCCTTTAATGATGTTTTCTAGTGCTATATGTGCCATCTTTCTATTAACTATTGCCTTCATTTTACACTTTATTGTAAGTTAATGTTTTGCAAAAAGTTAAATATTATTATTTGATTATTTGTATATATTTTTAGGAAGCTGCTAGTTGGTTCCCATTGGCATGTATTGTTTGCATTATGGGCTATATATTCTTTTATCAATTTGGTTTGGGCCCCATACCATACTTTATTGGATCGGGTAAGCTAAGCATTTTTTTAAGTTTACTTGTTAAGTATAAAAGTTAGCTTATTTAAAACATTTTACATGGTAAAACTTTTAAAGAAATAGTTTATAAAGTTAAGTTTGTAAGCAAAAGGGGTAAGAAGAATCTATTTTTCCAAATCTCTTGCCTAAAAAATCTGGCAACAAATTTCATAAAAAAATTCATTATGTAAATATACTTGTTCTGGCGTTTATGCACTTTGCGAAATACAAATAGTAGTACTCTTTTACATTTTATTAATAAAACTGTAATTGAATCAACCACTTAACCTCGACACATCAATTTTCTTTGATAAAATATATTTTCCGGCTCAGCATGTCTTAATTAACTGTTGCTTACTTCCAAGTAATATGCATAAATAAACAAAGATATTAAAAAACAGTCTCAATTTAATTATGACGGTTGAATTGCTATATTAACATTTTGATATGTCGCACACTAACGTATAAACAGTTTCAAATTAAACTCCATCAAAAACATTTAATTTTCTACAAAATGGTCCAAGCCAGCGTTGCCAATATAGCCATTTGAATTTTAGTTTTTATGGCAACGGTTAAGGCGGTGGCACATAGAATCCGTCGTACTTCAAGCGTTGCCTTTTTTAACTGACATTAACGTAACAACGCAAGAGGTAAGTACATAGAATCCTTTATAAACGGATGTTAAATCAGCTGATTTTTAAAAATTTTATGGCCGCGTGCAAAAACCACTAATCATGGCGCAATAATGTATCAGGTGGTGGCTATTCTACAACAACAAAATTTGGTGAATATAATTATTGTTTTTGTTGAAGTTTTTGTTGGCTCAGTTGTCAAAAAAAGATATGTATGTAAAAGTAAACAACTTTGACTACCCAGCCTCGACTTATGCATGAAAAAAGTAGATCAGCTGTGTTCGTAACACCACCTGGTACACATAATTTTACCATGCAACTAATCAAAATTAAGGTTATGAACCATCTGGTAGTTGTCAAAGTACTTGACGTACTGAATGTGGCAATGGCCCTTCACACATTAGAGTAATTCCGCCAGAACAAAATGACAAAGTGATGCCAAAAGAGGTGAAGAGTATGGTTATTAGTTGGCGTAATTTTTCAACCAGCCTCAACCCCGCACAAGCAGCACAAAACCAATACATACACATTTGAAAAACAACAGTCAAACGTCAAATGAATAAAAAAACACTAATACACACACACAAGCTTTATACACGTATACATTTTATGCCAGAACAATTAGTCCAGTGTGTTAGGAAGAGAACAAAAATTGTTCGCTTAAATCTTACTCTAATGTGTGATGGGCCATTGTTCATAATAAAATATGTTTTTCAACTTAGCTGTCAGTTAAAAAAAGCGAAGTATGACGTACGACGGATTCTGTGTGCCACCGCCTTTATGGTTATAATATATATATATGTATACAATTAGGGTTAAATTATACGTGCCTTAACATAACGACATAACCGTTGCCATCAAAACCAAAATGCTGTTTTCTGTGGTTATGAACCTTTAAGCTTAATGGAGACGTGGAACAACAAACTTAACGACTCTTTTTATTATATTGTTATTGCATAAAGATAAAAATATTTAACTGTGTATTAGGGGGCAACGTACTGTGTTGCATAAATTTTTTTTAATCAACTGACTTAGGTATAGCCTTCTTGATTTGTAGTAGCGTTTTTTGCTGTTTGTTTTGATTATGACCATACGCCAACTTAAGTTTTATATTTATTTTCTTTAACAATCTTCGTGTTGAAAAATTTATTTATCTTTGATTTTTTTTTTATATTTTTTGCAGAACTTTTTGAAGTAGCTCCCCGCCCTGTCGCCATGTCTATGGGTAGTCTAGCTTCTTGGTCGTGTAATTTTATTATAGGTATGGCTTTCCCTCTTCTATCTAAAGCGTGGGGTGCTTTTGTCTTCTTGCCATTTTCGGTAACCTGCACTTTGCTTTTTGTCCTAACAAAAATGTATTTACCCGAAACACGTAACAAAGATCCCTCGGAGGTAGCTTCTTTAGTATCTAAAGGTTTCCAGTCTAAAGTGATTTAATAAGGAGACTTAAAATCAATATACAAAGTGTTTTTGTTGCATATTTGTTAAACAAAGTTTAGTGCTTAAATATAAAACGAAAAAGTTCAAACAAATGTGATAACTAATCGCTTAAAGACTAACAAAAATTTTTTATAACCGCTTTTTTAACAAAACGCACATAAGTGAATTTAATTTAAACCAATTGCTTAATATAATAAAATTTTGTGTTAGATAATTTAAAAATAAATTGTAACATGTACATAAGTTTATAATAGCAGTATAAGCTGAATATTTAAATTTTAATATTTGATTATTTTAATTGTTGTACACATAGATTTAAAAATTAGAAACAAATTAATAAATTTTTATAGTGAACAAAAAATATTTTTTTTTGGTTTTTAGTAAGGTTGGAAACTAATTATTAAGATTTTTTTAAACGGTATTGGTGTTAGTATTATTTGTTTAACATCGGTTTTTTGACTACACCGGCATTTTTATCGGTTAAAAAAATTATTTATTTCAAAATTTATATTGATATCGGTATTTTGACCACATTAGTATCGGGACTCGGCTGCCAAAGTTGGTTTTTAATTTAAACTAAATTTAAAAATGATAAAAATGCTTTTTACAAGTAAAAAATGTTATTTTAACAAAAAAAAAAAATTGGAAGGAAATTTAAAAAAAAAAAAAAAATATATGTACGTATAAATACTGCGATTGCCTCAGTTTCAGGCATGTTCTGAAAATCGCGTGGTTTCAAATCACTTGTGATTTTAAAATCAAAATTGTTATTTTACGTTATTTATTTAATAAATTTATTGCAAAATTTAAAATAAGGTTATTAAATATATAACCAAGTAAATTTGAATTGGCAGGCATTTAGCTAAACCGGTTTAAAATCATAAAAACTTTAAACATTTTTTGTGTTTTCAAATCACTTTCACAAAAAGTGATTTTTAGAACATGCCTGTTTGTTTTCGAACAAACACACAAACTCCATACAAAATAAGTATCAAATGAAAGCTGGCAACGCAATAATACATGTTTATATTAATGGGCACCACCAAATACGAAAAAAGTTTCTAGTATGCTTGGACGTAGGTATGTACCTATTGTCATATGGTTGTATCTTCATCAGGTTAACATTTAAACTTCGTTCCCTTCATTACTCAAAAGTTATGTCTATACGGTTGCATACGGCCAGTGACGGTACTGTCATCCCAACCCACGACTAAAATGACTATAACGACCGCGTATCCAAAAGTCCTGAGAGCCAAATCCTTCATCTTCTAGGTAGCTCATCAATCACAAGGGTCCATAGTAGAGGTGATAAAACGCCTCCTTGTGGGCATCCTCAAATGCCCCGAATGATTTTCGACGAGTTAACGATAAATGGCAAGTTTTTAGATTAAATTTAAAAAAAATATTTCATTTGGATACGTAAAAATGATTTTGGTAAGACGATATGTACATACATATGTATGTATGTATGTATTTAAGTACTAGATAATTATGTAAGTATGTATGTACATAAGCAGCGTGTTCACAACAGACAAGATCTTTTTAGGATAATGACGTCACAAATTGAAAATATATTTAAAACATAACAACGTCAGCAAAATTAATTTGCTTTGGTTTAATGATGAAAAAGAGAAAATCGAAAACACATTTTCTGATTACAAAACAAAATTTTTCTTTTTGGGGTATTGTGCTAAGAAATATCGAATACAACATTTTAGTAACGTACGATCTGGCTAACGGTGAATAACGAAAATTTTCAGAACTATAACATAAACGTTGAGTCGGTCGATAGCAAGATGAGGCGACTATGAAACAAAAACAAAATGAATAAAAAATTTAAAATGACATTGTAAGAGTGAGTGGCAAAACCGCTTTTGTGAAATTAAAAAAAAAACACGTGAAAAGAATACAAAAATTTTAATTTTTACCATGAGGTTTATAAAAATAATTTTTTTTTCTAAAAAGTTTTCATTATATTTTGCTCTCTTGTTTTTTAAAATAAATACATATGTACGTACATACATATGTAATAAATAATTTTTCTTTTTATGTTTTTTATATGCATTTTATTTGTGATATTTTAGTAATCCCATAAAAAAATGTGAAAATCTTAATATTTCAAAAAAATAATTAAATTGGAATTATACGTATTAAAAAGTAATATGTTTATAAATATGAAATATAAGAAATTATGCTAAAAACATAAAATTTTTTATTTAAAAACACACATATTAATAATAAAAAAAAATCAGTTTGACTATTTTGTTTTGTTTTTATTCATTGCTGTTCCGTGTTTCTTACATACAGATGTTCTTAATAACACTTTAATGGAATCCTTATAAAATTGCCAACATCTGGAGATTTAAATATGAAATACATATTTTTAAAAACTTAAAAGCTATAAACATAAACTCACCAGATTCCGAAATTGTTTGTAAGAATTATCTGTAATCTCTATATTATATGTGTTTTACTACAATTTTATAAGTTTTTCAACTAAAATGAAACATTAAAATTGCAAAAGCAATTTTTTAAGAATATTTTTTATGACCAAAGACAGCAGCTGCTAAAAGAATACTTTAACATATGTACGTATGTAGTTTATCAAAATTGTTTTGTTATATAAAATATGATTTCAAGTGTTTTGGTTTTTGTTTTTTATGAAAAGTACTCTTCTGGAAATAATAAAAACTTTATTATTACATGGCACACTACGTATCAAAAAGTGTGTAAATTAATAAGCGTATTTTACCATAACTTCTTAATTAAAAACTTTTGGTTCGGATTTTTAGAATTTGTAATTTCAAAATACTGTGGGAGAAAAAAAATAAAGCAGTCGTACCGGTACCGATTATCGATATATACATATGTACAAGGTGGGCCAAAAGAAATCACCCAATTGGAAGATACTCTTTTTTTTTGCAAATGGCGGCCAATATAAAATCTGTTCTGACATTTGTGAACTATACAGATGTAGAATATATTGCAATTAGCCATCAGCCGGTCATCCCTAAAGCGAACTTTGGTCAAATACCTATGCATGTTCCTGTACAAAGTCCAGTCTGTGCCCCAACTGTTGCCTGTCGACCGCAATAAGCGTGCAGCCTACGCCCAAGCCATTCTCAATTTCGAGGCCGCAGTGGACGATTTTCCAACCAAAATCATAATGGGCGATGAGGTTTATTTCCACATCAGCGGGTGCGTAAAAAAGCAAAACCATCGCTTCTGGGGCACCGAAAATCCACGAGTGATGCATAAGGAGCCATTACACTCATCAAAGTGATGCGCTGTTCACGTGGAGGAGTCATCGGGCCATTTTTTTCAAAGACGCCACTGGTCGAACGACAACAGTGGACGGTGGGTGCAATAGGGCCATGTTAGCCGAGTTTTTTCTACCGTAATTGAACGAGTTAGGACTGGAAGACATGTGGTTTTAACAGGACGGAGCAATGACATATACTGCGCGAGCCACAACCGATAGTCTGAAAGCGGCGTTCCCGGGTCGCCTCATCTCTCGTTTTGGCGATTTACATTAGTCTGCGAGATCGCCCGGTTCAACCGTTCCAGAATTTTGTTTGTGGGATTTTTTGAAGTCCTGTGCTTACTTGAACAAGCCCGAGACCATGGAAGCCCTCAAGGACAGCATTTGATACGAGTGCGAGAACCTGTCGCCCGAAGCTCTCGCCGAGGTGATGAAATATGCAATAAAACGAGCCCGTATAGCAATCAATTGTGACGGCGCCCATTTGGCCGATATTATCTTTTTGACTTGCCTATTAAAATTCTAAAGGTTCAAGTAAACACAATCAAAAAGCATAGTCAAAGTTTTTTATTTAGAAAAAAATTAGAGCCAAACAACATCGGATGATTTCTTGTGGCCCACCTTGTATATAAAGAAATAACGTTGATGACTAACTGAAATAAGGAGCATAACAAAGAAAAAAAACTTAATTTTGATAGTTAACTTTATAACTTTTAAAGGAATAAATAAAGAAATATACATGATTCAATCTGAATGCGGTTTTTCCATTTTGTTCGAAATTTTGACCCTTAAGGGTAGGTTATGTTAGGTTAGGTTGAAAGGAGAAGGCTTTTAAGGCCTGAAGTCCCGTACACACAAAAAACAAACTAAGTTATCTTTACTTAAATTAAGCCGTAGCGGTGTCAAAAGTTCTTAAAAATACTACGTCGTATGATAAGTATATTAAATTGTCATAACAATTCCACATACACTTGCGCCGAGTGTCCAATAGTTGGTGAAGGTCTTAAACCATTGGGAAATTTTATAGCATTATGATAATAGGACATAATAGAACACCTTGTGAATCCTCTAATTTTATATAATGAAGGTACTATACCTTGTTCCAAACATGCTAATTTTGAGTTATGACACTATTGAGGTCAACAAACGGTGTGTGGTAACATACATACATATACAAGTACTTATGTACGTGTATAAGAATACCTTATGCAAAATTTAAATTGTTTTTAATAAATTTATGACGTCCGAAGACGAAAATAATTTTTGAGAGATTCAGGGCTTTTTTCTAGCAAATAAAAGTGCCTTTTATGTTTTTTAATAATTTAAAGAAATTTCTTTTCACATTTTTTTGGCTGAAGAAAGAAAAGGACTTATATTCCCGCTTTATAAATGTGTGTTTGTTATTACATACATTTGTACATACCCAGACTGCAAAATTGGCCGACCATTTCTGTATCAAACAATTTTAATAAAAATCTGGGACCAAATCGTCGCATTCGATTCGAATCGACGGTAGTTTTTTCCTGAGGAAAAAACCTCCGTCTGCTACAGCGGTCGCTGAGTTGACAATCCTTGGCCGAGTGATACTCGGGTCGTTCCGGAGCGTAGATCCGATTGTTGTGGGAACGCGAATGAGTCGTAGTAGTTGTATCTTGACGTCAAAATTACCTCCGAGCTTCATGTGCATGTAGGTTTTTACATTACATATACTACAAGATTTACAGACTTCTGCTTAAAATTTTTATGTACGACATGTCTTTAAAATTTCTAATAGATTTCCTGCAGAAAAAACATGTGTAAAATTTTTTTAAATATATTTTCAACAAAAAAAAAGAGAACAGATTTTTATTTAATTTTCCATCACAATTCTTTCAGATTGGCTTCAACTTCGTGTCAACCACTTTTTATGTTTCGCGGTTAGAAACCTGACAAAATTATTTAAGAATGCTGCCAATTTAGCCAACATTTCTGTTGGACATCTTTAAGATATCTGCCAATTTTGCTGGCTGGGTGAATTTGGTTAATTAATTTATATTTGTAAAGACATTTTTCATATGCATGCAAAATGTTCAAAGTTCTTAAATATTTAAATATAACCTTGACATAGTGATTAGAGTATTAATCAGTTTGACATTTCGATTTTTATTTCATTTCCGACCCCATAGAGCATAAATATTCTGGGTCCAAATCGTGGCATTCGACTCGAATCGAAATTTCAATCTATCGATTATCAATGCTTTAAGGTTAAATTATACGTGACATAACTGTAACGCCATAACCGTACCTATTGAAAATCCAACTGAAGTCCAATCGAATCTATTTGGAATCCAATCGGAAACCAATTGCATTTTCAATTGTTATGGATATGGCATTACGGTTATGTCACGTATAATTTAGGCTTTAAGTATAGAAATTCTAATAAGATTTTTTTTAGTTTCGATTTGAAACGAATGAAACGATTTGAGCCCTGGATTTTTTAAAATAAATAAATCATGGTCAAACGATCTTGCGGATTAAAAATAAATTTGCATAGAATTATTTGTGATAGATTGACACCAAAACGCCGTCCTTAAAATTTGACTTGACTCTGGAAATTTTATTTTAGATTACGAACAAACGAACGTGGCTAAATCGATCGATTTTACTTTCTATGAGAATTTTCAATATGTATATTTACTTAAAGTATAAATTACAAACTTATAATTACCCTAATTACCATGTGAAGAGTATAAAAATTAAGAAAAAAACATCAATTGTTTTTGTTAACTTGAAACTATCCCTCCCCCCCCAGAGCAGATGCAGTCCATTAGTAGCTAAAAAATTATTTTAATATTGTTTAAACGGATGGTTTTAAATATTATTGTTTTAATTTATTTTCACTCCTACAAACATGTACGTACATGTTCATTATTCGTTCATTTATAGATGCACTTATTAAAGTTCCGTTTTCACAAGCCAATTGAGTGTTCGTCTTGGACGTTTTATATGCATTTGGTTATTGCAACAAAAACAAAATACACACAAAACATCCAGATGATCACACAATTTGCTTGTAAAAACAGCACATAAATATTTTTATTTATCTTCTACGACCTCGATATGCTTCTAAATGAGTTACGGCATATGCAAATGCCTCTAAAATTACAATATCCAGACTTGTAATTATTCCTGATACAATGGAAAACACACTGCGAATCACTTTGTCTGAAAGGAGTGATCGCTAATATCTCTCTGCAAACAGTTTGCCTAGCACTTCTGAAACTTAATGCGCCAGTTAAAGCAATTTGAACCGGCTCTTTATGCCCAATTTCGTTGACAACATTTTCGTCCACCCCTAAGCCTTTGCCTTTCACGAGGCCAAAATTCAAAATAACAAGGAGTAAGAATGTCCAAAATAGTTTCATTTAAAAAAAAAAACTCAGTATTAGACAAGTAGAATTAAAAAACGCTAAGTACAAATGGTTTGTGAAAGACCGAAAAATTGTCGCTTTATTTATATTAACAGCTTTTCATTTATTTCTTAAATATTAGGCTAAATTGTGTCGTGGTTGAGCTCTTGATAATGGTTTTGTTGATAAATAATATTGATTTTAGAATCAGACGTTTTCAATAATTGTTTTTTCCTTTAATATATTTAAGCTTGTGCAAGCTATAGTATACATTTTGGATTGATATTGAATTGCAAATAACATTTAGTATTGTTCATCTTAAATAAATATAAAATTTTTCTGCGTCCTAATTTTATCTGTTTTTTATCCCCTGCCCCCAAGAGTGGTGAGCACGGGTATACACTAAGGTTGTCAATTATTTGTCGTCTTTTTGTTTGAAAAATATAATAAGCTTAAAAACAAGCGAGTTAAGTATGCATTAAAAAAAATGTTTTTCAATGTCTTTTGAAATGTTGACTTTTTTGTATCCCCTGCCGCTATTAGTGGTGAGCACGTGTAAACCCTGGGGTTTGTCATTTAATAGTTGTCTTTATTTTTTTAAAAACAAGCGAGTTAATAAAAAAATGTTCGAATATTCGAATGAATGAATGAATATCAAATAAAAATTCTTTATTTACAACAATTTCCAAGGGTTATTCAGGAATTGATCCCAATTTTCTTTGTTTATTTATATGGTTTGTTGTAGGTTAAGTTTGTCTATATGCATTTCATTGATTCTTACACCAAATCATCAGTAGCCTTCAACTAAATTCATTCAAAAATCTCATCAATTCCGAAAAAAGCTCTTGAACGTTTTGGCTTGTTTATAGTTATTCTCAATAAGTTTATCGTGGTTATTATATAAAGCGAGAAAATATTAATGAGGTATTTAAGAATTTGGTTGAAGGCTACTGATGATTTGGTGTAAGAACCAATGAAATGCATATAGACAAACTTAACCTACAACAAACTCTAAAAATAAATTCTTTATTTAATTAAATTCTAAATACGATCGCTTTACAAGTGAATTAAGGTGTATTTTTGCAAGGTGGTAGCCAAGGCACATTAATAAGATTATTTATGAATTTTGTACAAAATTTAAATTATTTTGACGTTCACTTTCTCAAACACAAAAAGGAAATCCGTAGGGTGATTTTTTTCAATTCACCTTAATAGTAGTACCTGAATTAATGTGCCTTGGTGGTAGCGTAACAACTGAATATATAACAACAAAACCAAATGACATGTTTACATTGTAAATCCGTGGGAAAACAGCTAGATCTCAAAAAAAAAATACAGATAGATCAGCAAAAACGTAAAGTGTTACGCTTTTGACATCTAGCTGTTTGAAAAAAGTAAAGTTTACAAAAATCAGCTGATGCTATGCCGTCACCTTGCACCATTGTGAAATTATATTGATCAGGTGTAACGAGCACAGATGATCTACTTTTTTCATGCAAAAATCGAGGCTGGGTTGTCAAAGTTGCTTACTTCTGACATAAGCCAACGAAAACCACAACAAAAACGAAAATTTTATTCACCAAAATTTAGTTGTTGTAGAATCACCACCACCTGATGCATTAATTCACTTTGCCTTGCAAATAAGTTTTTGTATATCTTTGCTAAGCTGATTTTTGCATTGTCAAATTAGTTTGAAAATAGCATCATGCATTTGTTGTACTTACCTTGTTACCGTATTGCCTATACCTTGTAAATGTTTTTAGCACGTTTAATTATTATTAAGCAAACCAAGCATCTAAAGTCTGCATTAAATGTAAATGTGGAATATAGAAAGCATGTGCTGCAGGGTTAAGAATAACAATATACATACATATTTCGAAAGCACTTACCTATGGTAAATTACACTGTGCAAAAGTAAAAAAATACACAGACGGGATGGTATATGTTCGATTCTACTTTGAAACGGTAGTAAAACCCTATTCTCATTTTGGCAAAATTGTTTACCGTTTTCTTTTTATGGGCCTTAAATTTTCAGAAAACCAGTGGGCCCCTTCATGGTATCTTCAGTTTTCAAAAGCCGATTCAGATTTGTAGCATGGTGCTATGAACCGATCTTTTACATATATTTATTCAATATAATAATTGAGGGCATAAAATGAAGCGCATACACAGAAAAAAATAAAAATCATTTTCAATAAAAAATTTTGTTGATTTAATTAAAAAAATGTGTAGGCTACAACCTATTAAAAAATTCTTATATCAAATTAAACAATTTTAACTAAAAATTTGTAAAAAATTTCAATTAAAAAAATACTACATATATTATATAATCGATTTCATCCAAAAACAAAAAAATTATTATGCTTAATTTTCATATTTACAAATACGACTACTTTCAGCATACATGCATTGCAAATTCGGGGAAGCTTATGGGGGTTGGCCGTACAATTTATTTCTCTAAGGCCGACTCAGGGGAAGTTATGGGCGTTTTTACATCATTTTTTTTAAATTTTGTATGGCAACCCCATTAGAGGGTGTAGATAGGAGGTAAGTATATTCTAGGAATATGTTTGAGAGGGAAAGAAACTAATGGGGATTTGTAATACATTTTATTCCTCTAAAGGCGACTCCGGGGAAGTTGTAGAGGCTTTTGCCCAAATTTCTTAAAATTTTTTGTGGCAACCCCGTTTGGGGCTGGAAGTAGGGAGTAAGTATGTTTCACAAAAATATTTGGAAGAAAAACTTAATCGGGGTGTGTCTTACATTTTACCTTTGTAAGAGCGATTTAAAAAAAATATTCGCGGGGAAAAACTAATGGGAGTCGGTCTTACATTGTACGGGGCAACTCCGGGGCAGTTGTAGAGGTTTTTATGTACAAATTTTAGAGAAATAAACAGAGGTAGTCTTGGTTTTTTGTTTATATCCCTTTCAGTTATCAGGCAGATATTTTTTACGGGTCATCGGGGGGCTTCCCAAAGTTATCACTTATGTGAAGGGTATAATAAAAACAGACATGCTATTAAACTATACAAAGGAGTCTAATTGTGAAACTCAGATGATAACTGAGTTGGTGTAAATATAGCATAAAGAATCACTTCTTTTTTTATAATTTCAAATTTTTTAATTTTTAACTAAAACGTGAATCAAATGGTCACACGCGTCACAATGAAGCCCCCTATTTCAAGTTGCTACATGTCAAAAACTACTTTTATATTATTTAAAAATGCCCTTATAATCAATAATATACATTGAACAATCTTAAAAATATCTCCTACACCGAAAATTATAAAACCAAAACCGTTAAAATTATACATGTGACGTTGAGGGTAAAAATGTAACAAGTGTAACCAAACGGAAACGCTGCTTGGCATGTCTGCTTTATAAAAGGCACGCTCAGCCTTAGCTTGTTTAACATTCCCTAATTCTATCCTTTATCGAAAGCTTGAAAAACATCGATGGTATTATGTTGACTTCTAAATTCAAATTAATGTTTTGAAATGCAGTTCTTGCCATTTAGAATCGGGCCACCTTGTTTTTAAGAATTTTCCCGAACAATTTTAACATGGTTGGCAAATAAGTCCCCACCTTCGAAGGCTTCTTTCTTAGGAATCAACTACTTTAATGTAACTTTTCATATTGGCGGGAAGTATTCAATCCGTAATATGGCATTGAAAATAAAAATAATGGTTCTTTTTGTTGTGAAAGGTGAACCTGAGCCCTAAGTAATAATAACCAAATTGCCTTAAAACAAACAGTTTCAGTATTAATAAAAAACCTCATTAAAAATACATTTATTAAATTTATATATTAGCCCTTTAAATGACTGCGTACATATGTACATATGTATATGTTTTTTGCTTTAAATTATGATGCTTCTGTTAATTGCCAATTTGGAAAATCCACACACTTTTGGTTTGGAAATAAATAATTTTTTACCCAAAAATTTATTTCACACATTCCACGCAGGTATTAAATATAATGACCAAAATTATGTGGTAAAAAATATTTATCAAACCATTAAGAACTAAATTATGCATACAAGTATACATTTATTTGTATATATGAATAAAAATACACACTTATGTATGTATATAGCCATGTTATTATTTAAAAAAAATATTTGAAATATGTTTAACATGCTAAGTTTTGTTTTCATTCAGCCAGCAGAATTGGCCGACATTCCCTGTATCGAACAAGTCTGACAAAAATCTGATTTGATTTTTACGAATATCCTTCAGACTTCTGTTAAACATGTCTGGAAATTAAGATGTAAGACATATCTGTAAGATTTCTAATCGTTTTCCTACAGACATGCTATTAAATTTACAAATTTTTACCCCTTGTGCTTTGTCTTTGCTTTGGTTTATGTCTTCGCTATAAAATGAGCAACGGGATTGTTATTAAGGAACAAATATGCAGCCGGCGAACGAAAATCAACACTCCAAAATTTGGCCATACAAATTAGAACACTTTATGTATACATATATATATACATACATACATACATACGTCACAGAAAATGCAAAACCCCCTATCTAACAAACAATTTAAAATTGGCTTTTTATTAATTCTACCCTTAAAATATGTACGTTATCTCGCAAAATTCTTTTTTTCCAGCAGAAGTAAATTTGTTGATCCTTTTTAACTTACATAAATGGCAAAAATTTGTGTTAATTGTAAATATATTTTTCATTTAAACCAAAATGCTTGCCTCTTCTAAAAATTGTTTTAATGTTAGAAAGGACATTTTGCATTTTCTGTGACGATATAGTAAGTACTTGTGTACGTGTTAAACATATTCTAAAGTTAATTAACCCAATTGTTTATGTATATTTAAATATGAGTACGAATTATTTATTAAGTTGCTTAGATTTTTCTATGACATAAAAAATTTAAATGTCATTTGACAATTCGAAATTGTTTCGCACGATAGATACAGTATGGCGATTCTTTGAAGTTTAAAAATATACATATGTATGTATGTTTGTATATGCTAAATCCAAAATTATATATTGTGTGCAAAATAAATTTAACAGAAATATTTTAAAATTCTTAAAAACAGTATATCATAATAAATACATATGTATATCGCCACAGAAAATGCAAAACGCCCTATGTAACAAACATTTCAAAATTATTTTTGATATTAACTCTGGTCTGTAAGTCTAAGTTATGTTTCTTTTTAGCTCATATTGCAAAATTTTGTGTTTATTCTAAATACATATGTTCATATTGCTTTACCACAAACACATCACTTAATCATAAACAAGCACAACTCAAAAATAAAAAAATTACTTAAGTCCATTGTTTTTTTTTTGCAGGAGAGCACTTTTAAGTTTTTTTGTGTTTTTATCAAGGTATATCCATACAAGGTGGCCGCAAGAAAAAGATTAAGAGAGTCCTTCTCTTACTCTTTATTTTTTTTTCTATGAAGTTTGACACTAAAATTGAAAAATAATTTTAAGTTTAGTGTCAAACTCCATATAAAAAAATTAAGACTGAGAGAACGACTCTCTTAATTTTTTTCTTGCGGCCACCCTTTATGGATATGCTTTGGTTTTTATTTTTAATTTTCATATCTAAAGGGAAGTTTGATAAACTCCATATATAAAAAAGAAAAAAAGTAAGAGTTAAAAACTCTCTCTGCGATGCGTTCAACTGATAATTCATTTCACCATGGTCGCAGCCTTCTTCTTTTTCAATTGTAAAATTTAATAACAGAGGTATAGGAAATTGTTACGGCCTGGATACTTGCTTTTGATCAAGATTTTTTTTAAATGTTTTGTATGCAGTTAATTTATATCTCCATGTAATCCAATTGTATAAATTTGTTTATGTTTAGTGGCTCTCCTCCATATATTTACAATGTTTTTTGCATGCAGTCAAATAATGCAGCCTCTGATAACTGTATCGCGGTACAGTTATGCGACGCCACACACTTCACCACATGCGAGAGTGAGACGCAAAATTCTCGAAGTGCGATAAAAAGGGACGCGCGAGCTCTTTACCTCACCAGAGCTATTTTACCACTCCTGGATATTTTTAACCAAAAATTATAATTTTTCAGTATTTACAGAAGCTTGCATTACACGAAATGTAAAGAGTTACATGCTTTACGATGACGTTAAAATTACATTAGAGCTGCATTTAATACGGGCTTAAATATTCATTGTTGTTAAAGTTAAGTATTATCATTTTTGAACACTATTAACTTTTTTATAATTATGAATTTAAAACTATTGAATAACAAAACGAAAATCTTAGTAAAATGGCGCTAATGAAATCGCCAATAAGTGTGTAGAAATAAATTGATTTTTTGCCGTTTTCTATTTTGAATGCACATATGTATATATGTGCAAATTTAGTTTTGGTTGTAAATTTTGAAATTTTACCGAGATCATGCAAATCCATAATGTTTTTATTGTGTTAATAAATGTTTTAATAAATATAAACACCATTACTTAAATATTTTATAACCTCTTTATTGTTTGTTTTTTAAAATACTTATACAATTCTTAAATGAATTATATGAAGCATTAATGTGGGTGAAAAATTTTTATACAAACACCACATATTTACGTGGTAGGGGTATTATTTGCTTGTGCAGATGTTTGTAACATCCCAAAGTAATGGTCTGAGAATTACCTTCAAGTATATCGATCGACTCAGAAACACTTCGCGAGTCGGATTAAGCATGCCCGTCTGTCCGTCCGTCAGGCTGTGTCCATGTATTCTAAGAATACTATTCTTGTAATCAAAGTACAGCTCGCAATTTTGAAGATATTTTGATGAAATTTGGCACAGATCAGTTTTCTGGCACTGGCATGAAGGCTAAGTGGTAATGATCGGTCCTTTTTTTGACATAGCCTTCATACAAATGTTGTACTGGAATATGCACTTTGGGTTATTACCAGAGTTCGAAATTGCTCACTCACTTCTCATTCGTGAGAACGAGTGCGAGCGCTGTGTTTACTACAGCAATTTTTCATTAATGAATGAGTTTTTAAAAAACATTTTGTGCCTTCTCACTGTCGAGTGAGAAAAAAAATTTTTTTTTTTCACCAGTCATAAGTGAGAAGTGAAAAGAAAAATTTACTTTTTTTTTTTCACGAACATAAATGAAAAGCATCAAATTCGAGTACTTCTCATAAGTGAGAAATCATAAATGAATTTTTTCGCGAAGCATTCATAAATGTGTACACATAAAATTTTTTGGTCATGTTACTGGTGCTGCCATATGTAAAATTTTGTCGCATAATTTTTGAAATGCTTAAAAAAAGTAGGAATAATTTTTTTTAAACATGTTTTTAATAAATTTAAAACTGTTATACGTTGTGGTTCTTAACTACTTTTTTTAATTTTCTTGCTTTCATTATAAAATATTTGCATTTATTTAACTTCATTTCATTTAAATTTTTCAATGAATCCGATTTAATGATTTTAGTAATAAAAATATGCGGTTTAGGGTTTTACAAAAATGGGAAGCATTACTCCAGTGACAAACAAAAGCATCGTCACCATCACTTTCATCATTACTTTGTATATCTTGTTTGTGAAGTAGTTTGTAATGTCTTTCACTAAGTTCCTTTTTGCATGATTCTATTAAGCAAATACTTTTTTTGAAGATGCATCGTACAACACATATTTTTCAAAATTAAATTGTCTTTTAGGCACTGATTGTTATTCACTTCACGCTATTTAAAATTCAAATAAGGTTCTTTTACAAATATTTAATGTTGATATTGCAAAAAAAATAGAGCTGTTACACACACTCATGCAAATTTTAAAAGGATTGGAAAAAATTGCATTCGGCTTTACCACCATTAGAGATAATTGTTCATCATTTCATTTTGTTTGGGATTTTCCACTAATTTAAAAGGTATTTTATACCTGCCTGTCCGTCATCCTTTTAGGTATTGGGTATATTGCTACAAAAAATTGTGGTGGTTATTATACAATACACACGCAAATCTTTTTATGTACAACAATTTGAAACTTTATCTTTCAGGTCAATTAAATAGAACCTAAGAGTTTGAAAGAGTTCTATTTGCAAAAGTAAGGTAAATTAAAAAAAGAGCAGTTACGACCTTGAACACAATACACAAGAAATACTTTTTATTTATCAGAAAACGTCAATTAAAAATTTAGGAAAATAGTTCAAAAATTTTTTTAAAGATTGCTATGAAAATTTGTGTCAGTGAAGACTTAAAAATTTCTAAAAAATCACAACATAAAATATAATGTATTATTTAAGTTTCTTAACAAAAACAATTTTTTTATAAATATGACTTTTTCACAATAAATACTGCTAAAAGTAATCCTTTATATTAATATTTATTTATTATTTATTATATTAGCAAAATAAAAAAAAATTATGTAAATGCAAGAATTTTTTTACTCTTATTGGGAGTACAAATTTCACACGCTTAAAAAATTATTTTCCGGCAACTCTGTTACAAAGCGTGAAAAATATTAAAGCAACACTCGCGCTCATAAAAGAATGAATCGAAAGTGAAAAGCAGAAATTTCTCATTCATTTGTGAGTGAGAAATAAAATTTGGTTTTTATTTTTCATTTGTGATTTGTGAGCGTGAAAAAAAAAAACGACAAACTTCTCATAAGTGAGTGAGGGTTGGCAAAAATTTTTTCACGCTCTTTTATGAACGTGAGAAGAAAATTTTTTTTTTAGAATTTTTCGCTCTCGAGATTTTTCATGAATGGTGTTTTTTTATCGCTCACTCTTGAGAAAATTTGTACTCTGGTTATTACTGACTCGACTATCACTCTATTTTGACAAGATTTTGGATATGTGCCTAACTTTATGCCGCCAACTATTATACTGAATACAAATATTATCGGCCTTTTTTTCAAAGAGCCCTAAACACATATGGTGTAGGGTATAGTATGGTCGGGCTTGACCGACTATAACTTTCCTAATTGTTTTTATAATATTTAATATTTCTAAAAATGCAAAAAAGTATACAAAATTTTAAAAAGTGCTTTCGACGTTAATTTAATATTAGTAAACTTGACACCCAGTTAATAATAAAAAGTACAAAAATGTAAAAAAATTACTTCTTGTCCACTTATGTAGTTTAATTTTGACTATAAGGTGATTATATCCCTTTCTTTCATATTTCAATACTTGAAAAGTGCATAAAAGTACCTAAAAATTACTTAAAAGTACCAATACATAATTTTTTTGTTTTTGGGATCTTTTTTTTACCTCTTTTGAGGTAAAATTAAAAAAAATACCAAACACCTTTTTTTAAGACCTGTTAATCACAATTTTAATTATTTTTTTTCTTTATTGTTTTAAAGTTACAAATGGACCTAAACCCCTAAGGGTCTCAAAATCCGAAAAAGTACCAAACATGGGTCCGCTAATTTTTTGACTTAAGTGCGCCACTTTTTGAATTTTATTCAAAAGTATAATTTAAAAAATGTTAACCTTTTGATTTTTCCCTGTTTGGCCTATTTTGCCCCTTCGGGCCCAAATATTCCGAAATGCCGTGTAAGGGAATCCATACGTATGGAAAGGTAGCCACAGTCCAAATATTAGGTTTAAAGTTCTACGAATATGGGCTGAATCAGTGAATAAAATTAATTAATCGAATTTAGTTCCATTGTTAAACTCTAAAGCAATTGCACTTCATTAACCTACATATTGTTACCTTAATATAGAAAGGCCCTAACTCGTTTTTTAAAAAAATCAAGATTTTTTGGCTAATTGTAATATATGAGCAGACCATTTATCGAATTAAACGAAAATCTGGGATTAAAAAAAATACGAGTTAGGGCCTTTCCATATTAAGGTTACAAATTGTTTAATTGTCACTTCTCTGCTAATCGTTATTCCCCCGGTTAAATTTTTGACAGGAAAATATATATAATTAATTGTTAAGAGATCTGTAAACTTATTTTTTAAATTTATTTACAGCTTCTAATATTTTAAAATCTTCCGTTAATACATTATTCGCTCAATCAACTCATGAACAATACGGAGAATGTCAAGCAACACGAAAATCAAACACAATAATTTATCTAATACGAGGGGTCACCATAAAATACCTCTAAAATCATTTACAAAATATCGAAGAAGATTCAAATAACAAATAAAATTTTGAAATCTGGAAATATAAAAAGAGTAGAAAACAATAACAAGTCGTTATAAAATTATAGAGGCGTTGCATAAATATGTCGACGCCTCGTCATTCATTTCGTCGAAAAGAGAAACCTCCCTTACAGCGTTTTAAGAATCATTTTCGTAAATTTACGGCGTTTATGTTCAGTAATGTTGGCATCATATTGCTTGTCATTTTGTATACAATCGGTGGCGCTTTCATATTTCAGGCAATTGAAATTTTCGAATATGAAATAACCAAAGATATTGAGCCTGAAAGGTATGGTATTCTAACACGTAATTTCACCGCCGAGTGTTTGGAACGTATATGGCTGGAAACGTCACAAAATATAGGATTTCGTGATGTCAAAACGTATAAGAGAAGGTAAGAGTAAATTAAAAATATTGCCATTTCTAATGTCAAATAATCAGCAAAAATTCTTTAGTAAGCCTATGCTAAAGGGTGTCCAAATTTGATGTATCATTTTTATTTTCATAAAAAATAAGTTTTTTTAGATAGTAAAAATCTTTTTATTTTAGCTAATTACAAATAGGTTCCAGTTAAAAACGAAAAATTATGTCGGTCAAGTGACTCCTCCTACTGGCCCGACAGCGTTCTAATCTTTTACCGAAATTCTCCATTACGTTTTTCAATAAACTGTTGTCAATTGTTGATATTTGCCTGATAATGTTGTTTTTAAGCTCTAAAACTGTTGTGGAATTATTTCTGTACAGTTTTGATTTTAAAAAACCTTGGAAAAATATTTCAAAGGTGTTAAATCGCACGATCTCCGTGGCTATTCACTTGTCCTCTACTAGAAATAATGCATTTTTCGAGCTTTTCTTTCAAGAGCTCAATTGTTTCTCTCGATGTGTGGTAAGTGGTACCATCCTATTGAAACCGCATATTCTTTTGGTTAAAATCATAAATTTTTCGCTACAAAAAGCTTTGGATCATCTCCCTGTAGCGATTTCCATTGATCGTCACGCATTTCCATTTTCGTAATTTAAAAAAAATTGCCCGATAATGCACCTGACCACAAACTACACCAAACCGTAAGTGTTCGTGGTTGTAATAGTTGCTCTAAGATAGCTCTTGGATTCTCTATACCCCAAATGCGGCAATTCTGCTCGTTGAGGTAGCCATTGAGCTAAAAATGGGCTTCGCCGATGAGGATTATTTTGCCAAAAAAATGTTGTTCTTTTTCCGTTTTTTCGATGGCTCAAGAAGCAAATTGCCGACGTAGTGTCTGGTGGACTGGATCTTATAAGCTTTTAAATGGAAAACCCGATGCAAAATTTTTAATAAGTTGGATCGTTTGATGTTTAATTGCTGCGAACGATGACGAATAAAAGTTTTTTGATCTTCTTTAACACTTCTGCTTACACTTCTTACGTTCTCAGTTTAACGACCAGTACGTTGATAAACTCGGATTCTGCTGTCATATACGGATCCAATTTCTTAACAATCAGCTTAATGGCACGATTTGTTTGAGCTTTTCTTTTTCGAATTTTGTTTTAAGTTTCCCGAATACATCTTGAAAGCTTTTGCCATTTTCAAAAAATGTTTTAATAATAAAAAACACTTTGCTCTTTGGTTTAGCGTACCATGTTAACTAACCGGAATGTGCTAAGAATTTGAAAATAAAAATTTTGAATAAAAATTCCAAGTAGAAAAAAATGGCAGCAAATCAAAATAATACTTCAAATTTGGACACCCGTTACAAACACATAGACCACAGCAGACTACCTACCAACTACATACATATGTTCTCGTATTTTAAAATTTTATTGCAAAATAATCTCTTTGGAAATGGCAGTACAAGTTTAGCACATATATTTCTTTACGACTATAGTTTATTTTTGTCAAACACCGGTTTTAAAACAGGGGCCAAATCGTCGCATTCGATTCGAATCGAAATTTCATTCGATCGTTCGAGTTGTCAATGCTTTGAGTATAGGAATTCTAATAAGAATTTTTTAATTTCGAATCGAATCGAATGCGACGATTTGGCCCCAGGTTTTAAATTTTTTTTCATTTGCAGAGTTAACGAAATACTTCTAGAGTTTCAAAGATCTGTAGTACACAACCATCTAGTGGGCCAAGACATAAGCAAGCAATGGAGCTTTTCTGGTGCATTCTTATACTCCTTAACCGTTATAACGACAATTGGTATGTTTAATTTATAATTATCTCATATACTTACACCCTTTTATATTTAACTAAGTTTTTTTTTAATATTTAGGATACGGCAACATTTCTCCACGTTCCGATTGGGGCAAACTGGTTACTATTGTTTATGCCATCATTGGTATGCCTTTGTTTCTTCTATATCTTTCTAATATTGGTGATGTGTTGGCCAAATCTTTCAAATGGATTTATTCGAAAGTATGCCTCTGCCGCATATGTCCTGGTGTAGCGAAAAGACGATTGATACGAGAACGTCGGAAAATAAGGCAAATGATGATGAGCAAAGCTGTAAGTAAAGATGAAACAAACGGGATTATACCCTTGACCTAGTGACTAGTAAAACTTTTAGAAATATTAATAAGGAAAAGTATACTTTTAATCTGCAAGATCTGTTTAGAAACGATCGAAATTCAGAAAAGAATTGCAATTACCAAAGTTTTTTTAATCAAAGCTCATGTACATATCTATAAACCTATATGTATACAATCTAGTAAAAGTCAGTTATGCCTTGAATTTTTTTAAATAAACCGATACAAAAAATAAGAAAGGAAGCTATAGTCTGTCAAGCCCGAACATTTTTTACCCTACACTATAGTTTTTTATATTAGATACCACCGTATGCATAAAGTGTACACAAGTTTGAGGTAGCTTTTGTGATTAGGGTGGGTTAACTTGATTTCTCGGTAAATGGTTACTATGTAAGGGTCAATGACGGACCAATTACAAAGTTCGATTGACTCAGTTCTATTTAAAAAGAACTTGCACTTGTGTTACATTATTTCAAAAATATTATTTATTTGCAATGTACATATGTAGTAAAATGTGATATCCGTCAGTTGGACTTATATATGTATATGGGACCTATTGGAAACTACGAATGGTTTATTACAGGATTCTATTTAATATTTAATGGCGTAAGATCATAAATGCACGCAAATTTTAGAAGAGATAGAGCAATATTCAATGCAGCTTTTTCTTAAAATGTTTATTCCGGGAGGACATTTGTATGGGGGCCTTAAAAACATGTAAGAGCGCTATATTCCTCTGTGCCAAATTTTATATATCCATCACGTTGGTTTTTTTGTATAACCAGCCAACTCTTCCAGCCAAGCTTTGTTTAGTTTTTGAAATAGAAAAATTCACAAAATTTTAACGTTTCTATGGGCGATGCTACTTCCAGGCTTTGTTGGATAAATTTTGTTGTAAATAAAAAATATGTAATAGAAATAGCTCGTAGAAGGTTTCAGGTCGAAAGCTTTATCAGTTTTCGAAATAAAGCGTATTAAAAATTTTCTTAAATATTATTTATTTTTACGGGGGCTGCCCTTAGCCTGTTCCTATCCAACTAGTTTTCCAGCATCTAGGCATTGTTTCACAATAATTACTTTTTGTAGAATATTTGATATTCTACTGGGAATATTTTGCACCTGGATTCATGTCGATAGTTGTAGCTTCTCAAAAAAATTTCACAAAATTTATGCAATTTTAGGGGAAATACCACTTTCCCTGCTCCTTTCCAAAGAAAAAAAAATCACCAACTTAAGTTGCCGCCTTTTAAGTATATGCGCAAAGGTGGGTGAAAGCAGGGTCTATATTTTCTATGATATATGTATAGAGATATATGCATGGATTTTGTACTAAAAAAATTATTAGCGTTCTGCCTAGAAATATTTCTAACAGTTTGACACCAAATGATTTTCGTTAGACTTTGTTTCGCTCCGGAAACTTAATTTTAGCAGACGGCCACACAGACAGACCGACAGGGCTTAGCCTACTTCCTTTTCTATAGGGATCCAGAATATAAGTATTTACATTCAGGGGTCACGAATATATTATATAAATAACAAACAGAACGACAAAGTTATCACTATGCAAAATAGACCGACAATATTTAAAACCAGGAAATAAAATCAAACACATGTTTAAAGCGTTGTTAACATAAGGTATAATACGAGGCAGTTATAACCAAAAATGCTTATTTCGAGAGGATATTTGTACAGGGGATATGCCAAAACATAAAGCGATCTTTACCAAAAAAGTTGGGATATTTGCACAAAAAAGATTTTTTTTCTGTTCACAAGAATACATAAATACCCAGCTAGGCGGACGGACATGCTTTAATCGGTGTGACTCCGGCTATTATATTTTTGGCGTTATAAACATCTGCACAAGTGCATAAAAGGTGTATTATACACGCAGGGAAAAACATTGATGAGTTTGTTGATCACCAAAAATTTCATAATTGTATAGCTACGAATACATTATTATGACTGCCACAATTATAATATAGTTTTTGTAAATTTTTGGCAAAAAATGCAAGTTATGATTAAGATTACCATTATATGTTTTTGGTAATCATTACTATGATTAAAGGTAACTGTAATCCTGATTATGGGTTATCATACATGTGTTGCTCTTAGATTATGTTGACCATGTTCTAAGAGCATCCTATATTTGATAACCCCTAATCAAGAAAAAGACTGCCCATGCCCAAAATAATGATTATTACAACCATATAACGGTAAGTTTAATCATAACTATGATTGCATTTTTCGCTAAAAACTTGGGGAAACTATAATATAGTTGTGGTAGTCATAATAATGATTTTCGTAACCATATAACGATAAAATTGTTCGTGATCATATTCCCGCAACCACACTCAACCATGTTTTTTCTTTGCGTCTAGTATGTTGTGTGGGTATAAAGACACGTCAAAAAGACATGATTTGCTATTCTTTCGGAAAAGTTGTTGCGATTTTTTGCGTATTTAGCTGATTTCCTGGTGGTATCGTGTCTGGGTAGTTCTGAGGGAGTGGTTTTAAAAATATCGCAATTGTGGCTGAAGATATTGCACAGAACCCAGTAATATCGACCAGACAACATCCCTTGTAATTAGACATATATCGACAACCTTTGCAGAGAGTATTGGTAAAAGATCTAAACATGCTCCCTTACGAAGTGTAGATCTAGCCATACAGAAGCTCGATAATGAGAAAGAAGACTTTTCATCGGACCTATTTTCTGAAATTTTGACACGATATAAATATTTCTAAACTAACACAGCTAATGACTTCAAATCTGATATGAGGTAGTTTTAGTTACATTCCAAAAAAACTTGTGTTAATAGCAGCAAGGGGGGAAAAGAGGGGCGGTAGCGGAATTATTTTAATAAATTTTCAAAGTAACAGTATGTCTCGAAAACTTTTACAGGGGGGTAGCCCTTACCTAAGCGGAATTATTTTATTAAATTTTCGAAGCAATAGTATCTCTCGAAAACTTTTACAGTTAGAATTATTATAATGTCCATATTTTACAAACTACTTAGCTAGATCGAATCACGGGTTAAAAAAACAATTTCAAGGGTATATAAGAATTGGCACAGCCGAATATATCCCTCTTACTTGTTTGTTTAATAATGTAATTTTCTTTTTTATTTGGTTTATACACATTTAGCTGGCCGATATGGAAGAGTCCAGACGTAGTAAATATGAATCCTGTACTAGCAGTAGTAATACTTCAGATAGTGCTACTAGTTACTATACCGATGAGACTGACAGCTCTTCTAACTCATCCCGAAGCCAAAAATATATGTATAATTCTAACAGCTTAAATATAATGGATCTGCTTGATGAAGAGGATGATTCGAATATTGAGCGTGAAATTAAAGGTAGTACAGATGAGATAACTGTGCCGTTGACTGTGTGTATCTTTATAATGATAAGGTGAGTCTGGATTTTTTTAAACATCAACTTAAATTTCGTTTTATGTATATTTTTATACCCTTCACATAAATGATGAGGATATATATAAGTTTCTCATTCCGTTTGTAATTTCTTTATTATCCATTTGCGATCCCATAAAGTATATATACTCCGTATCCTTGCATCCGTTTGCATAGACCCGTAAGTGAATCCAGTAATATCGCCCTATAACTGACCGAGAAATAAGCCAAAAGCCAAGACCACCTTTGTTTATTTCTCTAAAATTTTTACATAAAAACCTTTACAACTGCCACGGAGTTGCCCCGAACAATGTGCAATGTTAGACCGATTCCCAATAATTTTTATCCACGAACATTTTTTTTGGAACATACTTACACCCTATCTTCGCCCCCTAGCAGAGCTGTCATACAAAGATACATTTTTTAAAATTTTTTTTTAATTGCTCCCACAGCTTCCGGGGTTCCCCTACAAAGGTAAAACGTAAGACCGACTTCAATTAATTTGTCCTCCCAAACATTTTTGTGGAACACCTATCTTCAGCCCCTTACATGGTTACCATACCAAATTTGAAAAAAATAGGGTAAAAACCCCTACTTCTCCGGATTCGCCCCTAGAGTTTTTCCTTTGAAACGTATTCCTAGAGCATATTTATCCCCGTCACCTAATGGGGTTGCCAAACAAAATTTACAAAAATTATGTAAAAACGCCCACAACTTCCTTAGATTCAGCCTTAGAGAAATAAAATGTGTGCTACCGACCCCGATTAGTTTCTCCTCCCAAACATATTCCTAGAGCATGCTTACCCCCTATTTCCACGCCCTAAGGGGATTGCCTTACAAAGTTAAAAAAATAAGGTAAAAACCCCTACAACTTCCCCGGAGTCGCCCCTAAGAGAATCCACATTAAGTTTCCCTCCCAAACATATTCCTAGAACATACTTACCCCCTATCTCTATCACCTGAAGGGGTTGCCATACAAAACTTAGAGTTAAAGCCCCTACAAACTTTGAAAAAATTGGCATGAAAACCCCTACAGCTGCCCTTATCACCCTAAAGGGGTTAAAATATGACACCGACCCCTATTTAAAAATTAGAAATATTTCATAAATAAAGAAAAGGATTAAAATAAAAAAGGTTCAGGGTTGCGAAAGTGCAATGTGAAGGGTATCTAAAATTCGGCTCAGCCGAATAAAGCGCTCTTGCTTGTTTAATCTGGTTTTAAATCAATGTTACATACTTATTTGTCATTCTCTTTCCAGTTATATTTTATGGGGTGCTCTACTATTTGGCCAATGGGAATCTTGGGGATATTTGGATGGCAGCTATTTTTGTTTTATATCCTTGAGCAGCATTGGTTTTGGTGACCTAGTGCCGGGAGAGCGTGTGGTTGGTATTTGCTCTTAAAAGTTTTTATTTTTTATTTAAAAATATTTTTTCTTTAATTATTTAAGATAACTGCTGACAAAGACAAGGTAGAGATGAGCTTTATATTATGTGCCGTTTATCTTTTACTAGGCATGGCTTTAATTGCCATGTGTTTTAATTTAATGCAGGTTGGTATTGAATATTTGTTATAAACACCCCAGAACTTAGTACTTAAAACATTTTTAATTTTAGGAACAAGTTATACATAATATTCGAGCTATTAAACGAGCTTTTAAAGCCTGTTTCCGTTGTAAGAAAAGATAAAAGAAGAAAAGTTTTACTAATTATTTATGCCACACTATGTGTTCTAGTGCAACAAATTAATACGAGAGACAATAATGCTTTGTTAAAAGCAAAAAATTTAAATATTTATAAAGTGATTTTAATAAGTACATATAAGTTTGACAATAGCTTAAGATTAAATATGTATATTTATAATTAAAAATGGTTATAAGTAATGTAATCTTTCAGAGAGTCAGATCCTTAGCCATTAACACTTGTTGATTGATAGAAACATAAAAATAGATTGCAAGTCTTGACAGTTCGATTGACTTTTTATTTTCGAAATATTTCAAAAAATTTGGAATACCAACTTTGAACTTTTACCCAAATTAAACAAAAACATTTCAAAAAAAGCTTTTATCTGATTCATTCAATTTACATCTGATAGTGAAAACTCGAAGGAAGATGAAAAAATATTTTTTTGACAGGTGTACCACTTCATAGGGCTTGTTTGTTACAGTGTCAGATGTAAAATCCGATGAAAGTCCTTTGGTTTTGTAAGTTTGGGTCTCATTTCCTATTAATACGGACTTTAGATATTCAGCTTTAAAAAAATGGTCTGCGACACTTTCAAATGGGTAATTTTTGCATGGAATATATAAACCCCGTATATGTGTATACAGTAGCATTAAAAAGTTTTATTCTTAAAAGGAGGATCAATGCCTTTTATATTTATGTATTTGTAATTAAAAAAATCCTTTATACTTAGAACATTTTATGATTTTTTTACATTTAGGGTATTCACAAGGTGTTCTATTTGTCCTATTGTTAAAAAATTTAACAATGGTTTAAAAACCTTTACGAACTATTGGACACTCGGCGTAGGTGTATGTGGAGTTGTTTTGACAATTTAATAAGCATATTAAACGACGCAGTATTTTTTTATAACTATTTTTGCATGAAAGACAACAAAACCATTGTAAAATTTAATAACAACATGACATAAAAGAACACCTTGTGAATCCCCTAATTGCAAAACAAATTTTTAATTTATTTAAAATATCCCTCCAAGTGTTAGTAATTACCTTTAACAATCTGTATATAGAATTTATATAAGGTTATAATAGTTAGCTTTAGTTTATAAATAAGCAATAATGTTAAATTTTTAAAATAAAAAAGGCATGTAATAATAAAAAGTTAACAAAAGAAAAAAAAAATAAATATAAAAAAAATTTAAGTTAAATTAAAAAAAAATTTTAAGACAAACTCAGGGTACACGTAATACACCTTGCTTATGACGTTTTAGTTGTTTTTGTAGAATCGCTCCTGCCTGATAAGTGTACCCTGGACAAATTTTTGCATTTGAAACCAGCTATAGATTTTGATCATCAGTACCAAGGCACATTCAACAAGGTAAACCCAAGGCAAATTCAAAAAATTCGCCCTCTGTATTCCCTTTTTGTGTTTGAACGGTAGAATGTCAGAAAAATTTCATATAAAATTAAATTTTTATAACGTAATAATGTCAAATTGATTTTAATCAACTGGGCTCTTAATATTACTTGGTTGAATCGTCCACTTCGACCTTAAGATTAAGGATGGCTTGGGAATAGGTTACATGCGTTAAGCGGTCGACAGGCAGCAGCTGATGCACGGACTAAAATTTTTACGGAAACATGCGCAGGTCTTTGACCAAAACTCGCCTTAGAGCGACCGGCTGATGGATAATTGCGAGGCACGGCGTCTGGTCGATGTTTCTGGCGACAGCTCGACATCCTTGCCAACAGCGGCGATATTTTCGGCGGCTCCGGGGCCGCTGCTCTTGGCAGCGTCTTGTGGGTTGGTGAGGTTGGTGATCAAAAGGCGCAGTGTTTGCGCAGTCAGTGCCGGACGACCAGGGAATCTGCGAGAGAATTCGCGCTGCGCCAACACCACAGACGAATTGTTACGCAAAAAAATAGACACGATTATTCCGCGTGCTTGGAGAGCCATTCGCTTCATCGCTTGTTCACTTGTATTTTACATCTGTCTAGTTCACAAATGTCAAAACATATTTAACATTGGCCGCCATTTGCAGAAATAAGAGCATCTTCGCCTACAGGGTGATGTCTTTTTTTGGCCCACCTTGTATGTTACCTACAAGTTTGTTATGTTAAGCAAGCGATATGTACATATGTATGTTAGGAATTGTACAAAATTGTTTAATGAAAATGTAAAATTAAAGATAAATATACATATATATTTTATTATATAGTTTAATTTTTGCTATTATTTTATGATGCACAATTAAATAAAGTCGAATCACGTTCAATTTGTTTATTATCACCTCTAATCAAGACGTAACAAATTAACAGCGCCACTCGTTGCATGTTTAGGTCAAATATCTTAAAAACCTAATGGAGAAATCTCTAATCTAATTAAATAAATAATTAAATATTTTTGTCATAATGTTAATGTATAAAAGCTGTCCTAACTAATCTTTAAATTTTTAGTTGCTGCTTTTCAGTGCTGAAAAATATAATCAAAAAATTTTCAAAATGCAGTTCAAAATTTACTTTGCAATTTTTCTTAATTTCACAATCTGGTGTGGTGCTGAAATTTGTTCAAAAGATCCTGTTATATTAGATGAACAATTTGTAACATGTTGTAAGGGACGTCCGAGATATACCTCGGAGTCGTGTATTGATGCCTTGTTCGCTAACGATACTTTTTCAGAAGAGGTGTGTAAATATAATAATTTCTGGACAAATATTTTTTGTTTAAATTGTATTTGCGGGGTTTTTTTTTTGTATTTGTAGTGCCTTTTAGATTGTATGTATAGAGAATTTGAAATTTATGATGGAAATGATATTGATTTAGTCGCTGCAGGAAAATTTCTTGATGAACAAATTGCAGATGAAGATTTTCATTTGATGTACAAAAATGCCTTTGAAAGGTGCAGCCAATTGGGTAAGTTTAAACCTTGTTCGTAAATGCATCACTGCACTGCATCACGTCGCAAACTTTTACAAACTATTTTCCATAATATTAATTTGCGACATAAACTTACGAACGTTCGAGAACTAACTTTTATTTTTTAAAGAAAACTTCGGTAAATTTTAAAAGTTCCACTATATTTCTTAACATGTTTAAATTCAAAAATCCATCGACTTTATACCTGGGGCCACATAGTCACATTCGATTCGAATCGAAAATTCACTCAATTGATCGAGTTGTCAATGCTTTTAGTATAGGAATTCTAATAAGAATTTTTAAATATTAATTCGTATCGAATGTGACGATTTGGCCCCTGACGTTGACAAATTTTATCATAGTTATAACATGTTAGAAAAAAGCTAATTGGATCGAATCACGTTGGGTGGCAGTCCGACATGTTAATTTCAAAAATAGCTACGTATTTAACGACGCTGGTTTTGAAGTTAAAGTAAGATTCGGCATAGCCGAATGAATCACTTTTATTTTTTCCTTTTTTAGATAAACAATCAATTCGAAAATTATTCAACTTTATCCACTTGAGTAATGACCATAACTGTGATGTTTATCCTCAATTTATTGATGTTTGCGTTTGGTACCACACTTTGGCCAATTGCCCTGAAAATTATGCTACTGACGACGAGATTTGCAACAATAAAGGAAAATGGGTTAATGAATGCTTGCTGCCGTCGTAAATATCAAAATAGTGTCGTTTTTTTTTAAATAGTTGTAAATTAGCATATCGCACACCTAAACTTAAATTGCTACAATTCAAAAATCAACAAAACTTGTTTTTTTAATTTTCCCGATGAATTATTTAAGGAACATGAAAATTTCTTTGCATTAAAGAAAACTTAATTTAAATGATTTGGATGGTTTGGGTTTTTTACTCTGATTTAGTGCGCGATACACTTAACAATAAAGGCTTAAATTGCCAGTTTAATTTTTAATAAAACTCTTTTACCTTTTATTTTTTTAAAATACGTTTGTGACTTTAAAGCTTTGCTTTGTTTGGTTTGACTCGAAAACTAATTCACGCATCTGTTCGGAATAATTTTTGTCCAAGTAAAGTTTGTTAAATCAAGTTTGGTGGTCTCCTTAAGTATCTACCAAGAAGAGTCGACAAAATACGTTGTGAAAAAAAAACTAAAAATCAAAGAGTTATAGCTTAAAGCTATATTTAAACTACCTGAGTTGTCATCTGAGTTTCACAACTGAGACTTATTTTTATAGTGTAATAACATGTCTATTTTCATTTTTTTTAATATTTTTTTCTAACCTCAGTTGAAAATAGAACGTTTTCTATTTTCAAATAATTTAACGTCTGAGTTTTAAATTTAAGTTTTTAAAAGTTACCGGATTAAATGATTTTTGTTGTATTGCCATACACTTTGTACCAGTTTAACAACTTTTAGAATTAGCGGACTTATTATAATTTCTTAGATGTAATGTAATACCAAAAATAAAAATTTCGAATTGTTTTTTGACACTCATAAAAATGTAAACTTATTTTTTTGACACTCAACTCAGAAGAGAACTTAGGTAGTGTAAATTAAACACTTGCAAAAATATATCTTTTAGCACCAGTTTGTGTGTTTTTCAGCTTTTAGTGCGTATTGATAAGTAGCTTTGTGTTTTTGTTATAAGTTGGTATTGGTGTGTTCTCTAACTAAATATGGTGTGGTTTGGTAAAATGAAAGCAAGAGCAACAAATTTGTTTTTCTATGTTTCGTTGAAACAGTTACATACATATAATGATGTTTAACCATAAATACTTTTGGTGTGTTTTCTTATTCTGGCTACATGAGCCAGTTTTTCTATTTTTTAAATTTTCTTTAAATAAATTAAACAAATTTAGCTAAAAAAAATTAAAACTGCATCGTAACTATATACATTTAAGTCAAATTTAAAATTAAAATTTAAATTATTAAAAAATACAAAATAAATATATATTATTTTATCTTAATTTTTGAGCTTGAGATAAAAAAATGCTTTTTTAAATTTATTTTATTCATTTTTAAACACTATAGCTACAATAAACTTTAAAAATCAAATTTTTGTTTCATTCACAACCTTTTATATAAACGATCTTGTGTATTTGTTGTATCAACAGTAATAAGAAAATATTTATTATACCATTGTTATTCAGCACAAAAAAAAACAAATACATTCCACACTCAATGCAAAACCATAAACAACAATATTTGTTTATAAAGGTAGAGTAAGTGCGCAAAAGCAAAACCATACCATATCATTTACACTTATTCACACACTTACACCAAAAAGAACTGGTATGTACATGGATGTACAAAGTATATCTGCTTTTGAAATACGTTTTGTTATATTTTTGCAGGTCTTTAGTGTAAATATAGCTTAATTATGATTAAAAACCGGAGCTGGTTTCTAAAATATATTCTACTTGGCTTGTATATAAAATATAATATAAACAATTAAATTAAATGCTTCAACCATCTCAATTACCGCACAAAAATAATTTCGCAACAAAATTTAGTCAAAAGTTTGCCATACCCCAGATATTGGCTTCGGGGCACTAGATTATCAAAATTCTTTCCTTAATCATTTATAAACATACATATTTGAAAAACAAATAAGATACTGATGACTTCTGACTTCATATTTAATCATTCAATTATGAGAAAATAAAAACATTGATTTATCGTTTCAATTAACGATGTTTTTTGACATCGATGCTTCTCATGAAAACAACGATGTTTTTCATAACGATGTTGTATCTCTACCTTTGAATCAAAAATTCCTTTTGAAAGTCTCTTCGAGTCGAATCGAATTACGTAAGAGCGCCCCAGCATAATAAATACCAATCAATTATAATTTCGATTCAAAATTATCTCAGTTGCTCTTTACTGTGAAATAGTAAGAAGAGCCCGAACGTGCATTGCGTTTTGTGGAAATGCCGAGCCCCCATAATTCACCGAACACCACTTTTTAAAAAACTCTTAACCCGAACATTCCGTCAGGCTCTAATGGCAAGATCAAAAATACCTTTACCTCGGGTATGCTTAAACTTTTTGCTTTCTAAAAAAATTGTTTCTTTTTAGTTTTAAGTTTACAAAATATTATTTCGTGCCCAAGCAATCCTAGTCACGAAAGAAAGATATAAGTAATTTCGAATCAAATCAGAATAAATACGTTTGAGAAAAATATAAGTATTAAAAATATCATTATTTTGGTAAACGCAGCTTCCAGAGCAGCCCTGCTTACATTTACATATATATTACTTCTTTATTTAATAATTTTATTTATTTTACTTAAATATAAATAAAATATTAAAGATTATTTTACTTAAATCTAAATAAAAGAATAAAGATAAGCATTGTTTTTATGCTTAATTTTCTGTGGAAAATTACCATGTTTGATTATAAATCTTATTAAATTTTTTTATTACAGACGAGTAAATTTCAAATGCCATTGAGAACTGTGATTTGCCCCCGGGTTGCGATTGCAACTACCAGAGTTATTTAGTAAGAGTTGTATCTGGCTTCATCGTGCATCACGAAAGACTTGCTGGACTGCAATGAAAGACGACTTATTTCGAGAATTTGTTGGTCCTGCTGCAATGGCGGCACTGTGCTTAACACTTTATATTTTATATACGTGGACGAGGCTTTATTTACGCAACCTTTACGAAATTGGTTATTCAGCTTGTTGCTTAAACTAGGATGGTGATTTGAGTTAGTCAGCAAATCAAAAGCGCTCTTAGCCATAGACTCCAAATAAGGTCGAGGTTTATGGAATCTTAAAGAGTTCACTTGGAATTTATGGGATTTTGCTTCATAAGTTTTCAATGGTTCCGTTTGTTGTCTTTTAAACGTTTTTGGCGATATAAAGATTTTAGAGTCAACTATTAATTTACATTTCTTCATTTCAATTTCCTGTGTTACATTAGGCCCTTGCGTAGGGTTCACAAGATAAGTTGGTTTGACTCGAAAAGGTTTTGAAAAGACTTTGGCACTATTTATTAGCACTGGACGCTGTATATTAACGGGTGCTTTAGAGTTTCTGGTATACGTGCGCACAGGTGTTAAAACTTTTTGCCATCTGGCTATGGAATCTGCCTGAGAGGAGAGGTTAACAACTGTATTAGACTTTCCACTGTTTGTGCGTGATAATGCATAGGACGAGTTTAATAATTTAAAGCTTCCATTTAGAAGAGATTTGTTATCGAAATTTTGTTTTTTATGAGCATTTACAGTGTTCATTATAAGACGACCTAATTTTCTAGGAGTTTCTTCCTGCGAGTTGTGATATATTCGTGCCACCTTTATACCTGGATGGTAATTGTTCATAGACTTTTCTAGCATCTTAGGTGAAGCAGGAACAGCTCTTCTTACTGGCTCTGGCGTTGGTAGACTACTATCTGTATTATTTCTAACCGAAATGTTTTCCTTCATGCTGCCACAACTAAATCTTTTTTTTATTTCAGCCGGTGTGCTATTTGCTAAGGGCGCACTCATTGCAATTTGTTCGCCAGTCGAACGTCTTTCTAATTTTCCCGATTTCGCAAAATTCTCACTTAATGCACCCTTAATGGTAAAGTTCATTAGATGAGTCTTGCTTATTTGACAGCATCTTCGATTGGGTATAATGTTTAGAAATGCTATGCGACCGTTCACAATTTGAGGCACAAAAATCTCCGACTCATAATGATCTGCATCAACTAAAACCAAACTATTGCCAGCCAAAAGCTTGATGCGATAATTAAGCTTCTGGATATTTACGTCTCTTACTGCCATTATACATTAAAACATTTCTTTAGCCAATAACACCCAAAAAAAAAGTTTATATAAAAAGCGCATAAGGCCAAAACAAACAATTTAATCAAACCTAGCCTTAATTTTTTTAAATAAATAAATTTACATCAAATAAATTTGCCGCGACCACTTAAATAATAAAAACAAAGCGATGCCACATTAATACCAATATAGTCGAGCTGCCAACTATATACTAAATGAAGAATTTATTTTTTTGACATATAGATGGCGCGCGTATCAGCAAATTATTTTGTTTAGTAATTATGACGAAAGTATATTTAATAAAGTAACCCCATTTCTGCAACAACAAAGTTTCGTGGTTTTCAATTGCCATGTAGGCTATATGAAAAAAAATATTGTTTACTTTTTTATATGTGTATTTGGCAGCTAGCCATCATAAAAATCAGGCGCAAAAAATGATCAGCTGTGTTTTTGACTATACCTTATTGGTTGTACTATGATTATGACAAACAGCTTTTGAAGAATGTTTTTTACTACATTTTCACAACCATGGCGGAATAGTAAGGTGGGATCGTCCCTAAAACAACAACTTCCTGCAAAATTTCAGCATGTATTTTGTTGTTGCTAAATCTAGCTTGGTTGTCGAAAATGTTGCGAACACACAGTTTACACAACCATTGTTTAACAGAAAAAAATGTCCAAACTACATAAGTTAGAAAACATATGGCGGAAATAAAAGTCAGCTGATCAGTTATTCCTACCTTGTTCACAACTGTAGTGCGATTTAGTAAGTTTTAATGATACGACATTCGTTATATTTATGAATATAGGGGAAATGGGATATTTCATTTATTCATATGAGGTAAAAAGAAATATTATTATTGTACCATGGATCGCCACAGCTGCCGAATAAGTTTGGTTATTTCAAAGGAACCTATAGGTAGCTGCTTTGACAAATGTTTTAAATGTACACATTTCTTTGGCATAGGTACAAAAAAAGTTTTAAATAAATCATTTAACTTGATGCTTGGTAGCTAAAGACGGGCCAAGGCGCATGCAATAACATATATAGCTATAATTTGTGCTTAAAAAGAAAATTAAACAATTTAAAATTTTTTTTTTTAAAGCAGCCATCTGTTAATTTTCCAAACTCGTCAAGCTCAGGACAAAATTCGCAAATCGGCAGTTCTTGCCACAAAAAAACGTAAAAATGACAACAAATTGTTAAATCTGGCAACTGTGCTGACTGCAATAAAATGTTAAAAAGAGAAAGAGAAATATGTAAAGTGTTGCCAAAAATAAATATTTTAAATCATGGTATCCACTAACATCCTTTTTAATATACATATGTATTTAAATTTTTACAAATTTTTAGTGGTATTATTGTTATATATTTAACCTTTTAAAAATTACATGTCATTCCAATTAGTCTTAAATGGGTAGTCAATTGCCGATTTATTATTTTAAACTACGTATGTAAATGCTATACATATATAATATATAATATCATTGGGTAATGCACGTAATTTCAACGAATTGATATCTTGGTGTGTATAGATATCTATGGTGAAAATTAATTGTCGTGATTTTAACACGTAGGTATGCCATACCAACTATGATTTTTAATATAGTTTTACCTTATAAGTAAAAATATATATTAGTGTTACATAGGTTTGTCGAAATTACGGGCACAAAAAAGCCAGTGAGAAATTTAAAATATGTGACCAATGTGCCACCTTTTAATCTGTAATTCATTTTTCGGTGTCTTAAATATATTGGAATATGTCAAGCCCTAATATTTCTTAGTATGGACGATTTTGCTGCCCTTAATGGACAAATCTGGAGGGACAGGCCTGATTGCGGGATCTCCAGGCTTTTGTGGCCTAGGCTGAACAAGAGGGGCACTGAAATGCTGCTCATGGAGAGAGGGGGGTTCTTAGATGTATGAAGGGAAATATGTACAAAAATACATTTAGGACAAATAAAAGCTAATTTAGTACACTATTCATCACAACCACGAGTATTTATAATTTATTAACAAAAACATTTTTTACGTTAATGCAGCACTTTTATTTTAAAATATTTAAATCATTATGAACACTTATGAAAACGCCGAACCCCGAACATTTACCTACATTCACCAATTTTCACCGAACATCGGGCGTTTTGAGGCAAAGAAAGCATATACATAAATACATACTCTATTTTTAGTAATAAATATAAAGTTAAAATTAATTAGGGCTTTTAACAATGCTAAGGATTGCATTTGAACACATTATTTGACTTAAAATACTTATGATTAGAGGTTTCCTAGTTTCGCATTTTTTATTTTTACTTAACCCAAGTGACCCTTAAATTTTTTCAAAGAGTTTTTTTTAAGAGTTATATTGATAATTATTAAAACTTGTACTCTATATTTAATATTGTTTAAAATACTTAATGGCCACACTAAAGATAATCTAAGTAAACTGAAAATCAGGTTTGTCATTTTAGCACATTCTTTAGCAATTGTTTTTCTTGTTTAGCACTAAAAGCCTTCCAAAAAGTGCTAAGTGCTAGTTAGCACTTTTTCTTTAGCTATAACTGCTTAAATAATTGCATAAAAAAATTTCATGAACTCAATTTCTCTTGCTTTTTAACATTGAAAACTAACATAAAATTTTTATTACATTAAGCATTTTTATATTAAAAGTTACAAAAAATATCTACTACAAATTTTTTAGCTGATATTTATATGCTAAATTGTTTTAAAAAATCTAGAACTTTAGCACTTCAATGGCAACACTGCTGAAAATAGTATCCGTGAGATACACCATTCAACCATTTAGCATTTGTCGAGTTAAAGTCAAAGAAATGTGTTGCTCTTGTACGCGTTCTGTAATATGTAATTTCGGTTGCCGTTAGAAAATCTTACACCAATTTACTTTAATATACCTAATTTTGGACAAAAAAAGTAAAACTACATACATATGTACAACTAAAATATATTTATGTACATACATACATACCTATATGTTCATTCATATGTGTGCATGTATATAATCATGCGTGCACTTAGTTTAAGTTAAAAAATTAAATAAAAAAAAATAATAAAAAAGTTAACAAATAATGACGAAATATTACAAAAAATTTAAATTTTTTTAAGAGTAAATAAAAATTTAGTTAAAATAAATAAAAAAATAACAATTAAGTAGGTAGATAGGTGTGTAACTAAAGAAAGTCAACCATAACATCAATAATAACAAGTTGTAGTAGCTTGAGTAATAGGGTAAATGTACCAATAGTCGGCACTTTAACTTTTTTTCTTTCTTTGACATTATGCTCTTGCGTACGTTACCAGTCTATTTTTGTGACAACAAGTTATTATAATTCAGAATTTAGTATTCTTTTAGATTATCCTAACTATTTTAAAACATTTTTTTATTAAATTTGAGTAATTTATGTACTTTTGTAAAAACAGCGTTTTTTCCAGTGGTCGGCACCCTATTTCTAATGGTCGGCACAAGATATTTCTATTGTCGGCATGGCATATTTTCTTTCAAAATATATAAATTTTTAGCAAACTGAAAATGTTTTTAACGTGTATATATGCAAATAATTCACATTTATACCTATTTTTTGAGTTATTTACTTAAATTCAAAGTTTAGTACATATATAATAAGTATTTACACGTACGCATACACAGGTACCTATAAAACAAATTAAAAATTAATTTCTTTACAAAACAAGAAGTAAATATATATTAAAATTAATAATATAGGTATAAAAAGTTGTACGGTTTTTTTTAAATTCATAAGAAAATGAAATCTTAGGAATTAAATGGTAATTATAAGCTTTGCATACAAAATTCATTTCTATCACTTCAGTATAGAGTACATTTCCTAACTCGGTGCATTTAAGATGGAACCACTGAGGACAAGAACCGCATCCTACGTTTTTTAAGTCATCGTCTTCACCATCCGTGTCCGATTCCCCAACACAAGTTCCGCATATTTGTTTCCGCCCTCTATTTTCCTTTTTGATTTTTTAATTTTACGCTCTATTTTTTTCTTTTTTATAGCTTCGGCTTTAGCTTTTTTCATTTTATTCCGATCTCCATGTTTTACATAATTACCTGGAACTGGAGAATTTCTAGTTATTAAGTTATTTTTAAAACTAGGTCTTGAACTTGGGGACTCGCAGAAGACTGGATTTCTAGAAATGACTGAAAGTAGAGACGGGGATCTAATCGATTGAAACAACTGATTGATTGTATTTGTAGAAGTTACTGAGAGTGGAGATGAGGATCTTATAGGTTAAAACATCTGATTGTATTAAGTCAAATCTATATTTGGTGATGGATTCGAAGACGGACAGACGACAGATTGAAAAGTACTATTTAGTGTTCTCTTTTTCTCCATTTCTAAAATCCCTTCCTCGTTTATAATATACATATGTATGTACCCAATTGGATTGTTACGTTTCCTAAAATTTCAATATTTTGGCCAAGTTCTATTCTTTTCAAAGCAGCTATCTCTTCGGCGACATGTTCTGAATTTATTCCACGTTCTTTTAAGTTTTGAGCTATCTGGTCAATTATCCTAATTGGTATATCAAAATCAGTTTTTTTTAGAATTTCATAAGGTTCGTGACAATCACCGTTCAATATTTCCAACTGATTTTTAACACACTTAGTGTAAACTATATTGTTTGAATCAAAAGGATATAGACCACATTTCGGAAGCCCATTCTTAATTGCATCCGTAGTGTCTAGATTGCTTAGAACAGTTTTAAGAAGTGGACAAAACGTGGATTTTGAAACAACCTTGTTGATACTTTCAGGGTTCGCTTGCCAGCTCCTTAGAGTTTTCTTCCATTGGAACAAAAGTTTTGCCACTAGCAGAAAAAACAAGCAATACTTTAACTGTCTCCTCATTACCGCGTTAGATCGAATAGACGTTACGGTATCCTTTTGGCGCCAAACCCCTACCTGTTTTAGAGCACAAGCAGAAGCTTGTTTCGTCGCCATTAAATATTCTTTAAAATATTTTGCGAGTTTTTTTGGATAAGAAAATTTTTTAAGTCTTCAAACCATTTTCTTATAAACTCTTTAGTTATTACTGCTCTTCCCTTACTAATACCTTCTTCTTCTCTAATGGCTAAGTTTTTACATCGCTTCAAAAAGCTGGCATACCATGACCTTCCACGCCGACCATTTAAAAAAACAGTTTTTCTTTCATCTTCTTTGTAAATTGCTTGAACAGTGTTAAGTACATCATCCATTTTTAAAGGATATCCACATTTCGCCATATCATGACACAATTTCACCAATCGTTTTTTTTTACCTTGGTCAAAACTGGGTGTGGGCGCATTTTTCTGAGACCATCTGCAACGCGGCCATGAATACGGTCTTGTATTGTTGATCGGAAAACGTAATAATTTTTACTAACTCCTTTAATTGATAGGAAATTTTCCCTAATGTTAACTGGGGCGCCTTTTAAGGATTCTTGGGAATACTTTACTCTTAAATCTTTAGTTGTCTTCTTACAAATTTCTTGAATGAGTCTCAAAAGCCAGCTAATAAATACAGATCTCAGAAGATCGTTATATTTGATTCAAAGTAAGGATAAAAGCTAGGTGCCGACTTAAGAAACTCGTGCAACCTATACTCGGCAGGCCATATAGTTTACATTATAAGCTATGCCGACTACTGGGTAAATTTAACTTTTACTCCTTTTCTCTTTTACTAAAAGCAAGAGGGATCATTTTTTTACAATTTGTTCTATTTTGAGTGAAATCAAAGAAAAACACTCATTTGCTAGTAGTCGGCCCCCTAATGCCGACAATTGAAAATCACAAAAATAAATGCTCCTAACGCCGGCACCCATTAAAACAAGAAAAATATTTAATTTTTACTGAATTTTTTGCATCAAAAACATAATTTAAACTAAAATCTAACCTTAGAAACAGTTAAATTCACAAATAAAATTAAATTATTATGATAACTAACCGTTTTTAAAATTGCCTGCCCACTAAAAAATTTCCTAAAAATATTACATTTTTGCACTCGTTCAAAGACTGTTGCCGAATGAGCTTAAAATTATGCCAAAATACTCATCTCAGTATATTTAAACTATTGCAAAACAAAAGTATAGTACTTCTTTTTTGCATTATTAATGTTGTTGTAGAATAAAAATAACGTATTTCTTATTTATTTGATTTTAAACTTAAAAAATGCCGACTACTGGTACATGCCGAACTTACCAGCACTTACCCTACATCCGTTTAAGTTTTTTCCAAAAATATAAATCAAAAGTAAATAAAAAATACCTTAATAGGTATGTATGTATGTATGTTTGATGTAAAGTGCTTGTTCCATTAAATAAATTAATAACTTAAAATATTTTTATAATAAACCATAATGACAAAATGAAACGTGCTTGTGAATCATACAACCAAAAACTCGCTCACACACACTTCCATTTAAAACGGACACATGCACACCATATTGGAAAATATAAAAACAGTCTAAAAGAAATTCAAGAAAATTTACAACACAAAGCAACAAAATGTGATGGTATTTCCTTCTGTTGGTGTAGGTCAACAAACCTGTTAATAGTGTATTAATTGGAAAAAAGAGAAATGTAAAAAATAATAAAGAATGATAAAACACAATACAAACATATTACTATAGGTATTTCTAAAGTTTTAGAAACCGACGTTGAATTAAATATTATCATAGTTATTTCTTATTTGTATTTGTAACTTTATCAAAAAAATTCTATTGCCAATTTCAACTGGAAATAAGTATAAGTGCATATGCACAGGTACTTTAGTGGAGTTATTTAAATAAAATAAAATTACTTTACATAGAAATACCTCTGTGTATGCACATATCTATGTACATATGTAAGCACATAATTCTTTAAGTTATCCTTGTTAAAAAATTAATAAAAAAATTTAAATAAATTAAAAATTAATATACAAAAATAGGTAAGGTTAGGTTACAAAAAGTAGTGACGAATGCAATTTCCCACCTTCACCCAAAGAAGTGTAGGCTCATTGTGAATTCCTTCAGCCACCCAACCCCTTAATAAATCCTACGACGTTCCCAAGCCCACGGCCAAAAACCTCACTATTTAATAAGTGCCCTCACACCCACCTCTGTAAAATATAAAATAAAATATGCTTATTATATGACAAAACTTGAGCAAGGCACATTCAACCAGGTAATATTAAAAGCCCAGCTGATTAAAATCAATTTGACATTTTTACGTTAAGAAAATTTAATTTTATATGAATTTTTTAATTTTTCTGACATTCTACCGTTCAAACACAAAAAGGAAATGCAAAGGGCGAATTTTTGGAATTCGCCTTGGGTTTACCTTGTTGAATGTGACTTGCACTTGACTAACACAGGGCACATTCAACCAGGTAATATTAAGAGCCCAACCAAGGCACATTTAACAAGGTAAACCCAAGGCGAATTAAAAAAATTCGCCCTCTGCATTTCCTTTTTGTGTTTGAACTTTAGAATGTCGGAAACAAGGCACATTTAACCAGGTAATATTAAGAATCCAGCTGATTAAAATTAATTTGACATTTATACATTATAAAAATTTAATTTTATATGAAATTTTTAATTTTTCCGACATTCTACCGATCAAACACAAAAAGGAAATGCAGAGGGCGAATTTTTTGAATTTGCCTTGGTGTACCTTGTTGAATGTGCCTTAGCGGAAATTTTTATAACGTGAAAATGTCAAATTAATTTTAATCAGCTGGGCTCTTAATATTACCTGGTTGACATTTTCACGTTATAAAAATTTAATTTTATATGAAATTTTTAATTTTTCTGACATTCTACCCTAATGCAGAGGGCGAATTAGGTCAAATAATCATAATAATAATAATATTTTGTTATCAAAATTTGACACGATTAAAAAATTCTTCAAGATTCGCACAAGATTCAAAATGAGAATAAAAAGTTCGCTATCAAAATTCTGCTAGCCATGTAGTTTGCACAATGGTTAGTTTGCAAACCGTAAGTGAGAGAGCGAACTTCGAATTTCGGTGCCGTGTAAAAATGCTATAAGGGACATCATTAAGTGGACTCAGGAAGTGATACAAAGTTGATTGTTTTAATCAAAGGTGGCTTTAGGACTTTTACTGTTCAGCTTTACTTTCATTTACAAAAACCCATACTTCCCCTACCACATCATGTTCTATGTATCTCTGACTTTCATTTTTCTTGTTATTTTCATAATTGCAGTTTTTAACAACATTGCGCCTATGTGCAAGTGCATGGGTAAGTTTTAAATAGGAGTTTGTTTTTTATTAAGCAGATGATTTGACAAATGACGGATTAATGAACAACAGAATTTGATAACGTATTTTTTTTGTTTATTATTAGCGTGCTTACTATAACAACATTTAAAGAAACAGCAATAAAAGCCAAACTACAATACCAGCACTATACTAAAGTGCTACTTAAAAGATCGTTAAAAGGTACCTACTTATACTCTTATGTTTTGTTTTTCTCATTCTTTAACATTTCCTTTGTCTTACCATATCATTTTGTTTTGTTGTGTTTATGCTTGGCTTCGCCCTTTGCTTGCTGGTGCAGACACACTTTTATATTTATTTCTTAACAATTATGTTTGTGTTAAAAAGTGCTAAGATAGTGTTGCCATTAAAAATAATTAGTAAAAGTAGGCAATAGAGAATTGTTTACATAAAAAAACTCTTAAAATTATTTGAAAACCCAAATAAGTTAGATAAAAAGTTGAAATTTTAAAGTGCAAAAGAAAGATTATTTTAAAAATGTATTGAAAACAATTTGAACTTTTTTATGGACAGCTTCAATGTAGCTTTCTTTCAACTACACACTTCATATACAGAATTTTAAGATTTTTACATAAATTTTGGCAGATATCAAGAGACTAGAACACACACAGTATCAAATCAAATTCAAATTAAAAATATTAAAATCTTTTGATTTTTGTTCAACCAACTCCACAACTGCCAAACGAATCAATTGACAGAGACATACGCACCCTGATTTCGACAGTAACAACTCAGTTGCTATTTGGACTGAAACGTGTATGGGGTGCATTATTTACATTCTTTTGATTAAAATTACAAATCCTTAAAAAGTGATTTTTAAGAATTTTTATAAATGTTCTGCTTTAAATGACAGCAAGAGACTGTGACGGGAGTGACCTCATAAGTTTTAGTTTTGAATAGTTTGGACTTTTAGATAACCTACCTAAATATTTTAGAATATTCTGCAGACCGCGTACAATTATATTTTTTAGCTAATTGTTAAAATTTTTTTATATTACATATACATAATTGCTAAAAATTTTTTTATTTAAAAAAACTGAAATGAAGTGACATTTTTATCGAAACACAAAAAAAGAAGAGCGGATGATATTAAGTATATCGTCGAATGATTTTTAAATTGATGAACGGCATAACAATGTGTTTTAGAAAAATGTTTGATTAAATTTTTTGACAGATATACAGTTAGATTTTCTTAAATAGAAAAATGTCAAAAGCTTTTGTGATTTAACCAATGAAACACAGAAAACATTTGAGGCGCATTTATCATTTGGGGCATTAATATTCATAAATTTCTTTGAAGTGCTTGTTTTTGCAATTAATTTTTGTTTTCTTGCATTATTGTATGCCGCATATCTTAATGCTATAATATAATGGTGATATTTTACGTTCTTCAAATGTAAGAAGTATCATATTAATAATAGTAAATCAAACCCATATTTAGTAAGCTGTGAATTTGTAAATATAAGGAAAAGTTATAGTTTAATACGTCTTAATATATTTAAAATGCCGAAACAGTAGTTGTAGATTAGAAAACGGACATCTCTTTATTCCCTTTTAAATATAAATAAATTCATCGGCTCTAATTAAAAAAACGGATATTCCCTCCATCTCCTATGAGTTAAATCAACACTGGCAACACTCTTTTTAGCCATATATTGTCGAATCTCTTTTAAACATGATCCGTTAAAAAACAAAAGATCAAAACAATATATAAAGTTGGCTACGCGACGAATAAATCTTTAAAGAGAATTTAGTATAAAGTTGAACAGTGTGAGTTGTGGTTGTTGAAGTGTAGTTGTGTTTTTCATTAAAAAAAGATAAAATATTAAGAAAAAATAAAAATAAATAAATAACTTAATAAAAAATCAAATTATAATAAAATGTCTAAATTACCTGTTGCCCTGAAAGCTAACAAAGAAATTGATTAATAATGCAATAAATTAAAGAATGGTAAAAAAATAGATTAACAAAATAAAATCAGTGTTTTAAATGAAATTTTTGTAATACATACATAGGTACCTATAATAAATATAAAAAAATTATAGCTTTAGTTCTATGTTTGTTTCTTTAAACTATTGTAACAAAAAAACGAACTAAGTACCTACCTAAAAGTTATTTTTTGTCCACTACTTGTATCGCTTTATCTGCTAGTTTTTTTGTATTCTTTTATTACTTTGTTTTTACTTGTTTTGCCTTAGAAAAAAAAAAAACAAAAACAACCAAGTTTATCTTTAACCACTTTTTTGATTCAGCTTAAAGCCTTCTTTTTATACAAAGAATCCTAAAAAGTATATTCAAACAAGAACAAAAAGTAAACAAAGAAAGAAATAAACCGGAAATACTCTTGAATTTGCTTACCTTCTACTTCCATCTTTGCCTCTTATTGCACAAGCGTCAGGGAAATAATGATGTATGAGTGAGTCGCGACTGTCAGCAACATTAATAGCAGCAACACTTGCAACAAGTAAAAGCCATATTTAAAGTGAAATTTCGAAATTATAAGAAAAAAGTTTATTTTTTTAGTTGTATTTTCATTTAAACTTTCTTTAATAAAAATCTTTATGGTTTAACAATTATGTCATGGGATCGTGTACGCGACGACACTTTTTACTATCAACATGCTTTCTTCAAATGGTAAGTTGTAGTTTTCTTTTTTCACTAATTTCTTATATTTTCCACAATTATTTGTCTTCAAAGTTTTTTTTGTTAAAGTTTTTTTAAAATGTAATTGGTTACGTACGTACAACAACAATGGTGTAAACAATATTATTAAATACCTATTGTGCTTCGACCAGAACCCGCTATTTTCTAAGCGCAGTTTTTTAAACTATGTGTTATAAATGCGAAAGCATAAAAAGTTAAATTTTTACAATCTAAATACATTATACCTAATATCCAATATTATATTTTGAACATACGTAAAGATGTACTAAAAATATAAATAAATTGTTTTACCTTAATTTCAAATCAAAATCGGAAAAAAACTACTAGAGATGTGGAAAAGGGTTTTTTGTACACTTGGTTGACTCCTGGTCTCAATCGGTTTCTGCAGTTTTTATTTCATATTTCTAGAAACCAAATTTAAAAAAACCTTAAAAAAAACACCAAAAATTAGGACTTCTGACATCAATTCAGATTTCTATAGCCATTAATAAAAAACATATATGCAAAAATGTACTAAAAAGTTTAAAAAAAGTACTTTTTAATATTATTATTGAATTTAACCTCAATCTGGGTATTTTTTGGTTTCATATTTCATATTTAAAAAAATGTGAAAAAATTACCTTTTGTCTGCTTAGCTGATTTCCTGACTTTTTGTTCTTAAATATGCAAATAGGTGCCAAAAATAGAAAAAAGTATTTGTTGTCAACTAAGTTGACTTTGGACTTTAAGTTGAGAAAAAATTCCTTAGTTTTGTATATTAAGACTTTTAATCCTAATATATACAAAAAGTACCAAAAATTATGAAAAAGTACCTTTCGAGTACTTATATTACCTCATATTGGGTCATAAGTCGTTAGTTTCACATTTTTATGCATAAATGACCAAAAATGTGAAAAAGATACTTTTGTCCACTTCCGACCTACACATGGGCTTAATTACCTTAATTCTATATTTCCAGACTCGTTGTTTCAAAATATGCAAAAATTGCCAAAATTAAAAAAAAAAATTCTTGTCCACTTAGTCGACTTCTGTTTTAATCTGGGTCAAAGGTCCTTAATTTTATATTTTAAAACTTGTAATATCAAAAAGTGCAAACGGTACCAAAAACTGAAAAAAGTACTTTTTGAACACCTAATTGACTCTTTACCTCAATATGGATCAGTAGTCATTACGTTAACATTTGTAGATTTATAATCTAAAAACAAAAAATAAAAAAAAATTTAAAAAATTTTAAAGCTGAACTTTTTGCCCACTCAGATGACTTTTGGCCTTAACCGGCGTTCACGGCCCTTTTTTCACATTTTTTTTATTAAAGGTTAAAAAAAATGCAAAAATTGCAAAAATAAAATGTTTATCCGTTTTCTAACGTAGTCCCAAAATTTTAAAAAAGTACCAAAACCATATTTTCGTCTTTTCGAGACCTGTCGAACGCAGTTTGATTTATGTTTCTACCTTAATTGGGGTTAGAAGCTACAAAAAGTACCAATACATAATTTTTATTTATTTTCCTACTTTTGAGGGCCCAGAATTTTAAAAAAGTACCTCAAACATACATATATATTTATATATTTTTGTGACTTGTGCGCAATTTGAATTATGTTTCTACCTTTATTGGCCCAGAAGTTACAAAATGTACCTAAATAGTACCAATATATACTTCTTATCCCATTTTCTACCCCTAAGGGCCGTATATTTTAAATTAGTTTCTAAAAATATTCATATAAATATTTTATGACCTGTCGAACACAATTTAAAATATGTATGTTTCTATCTTACTGGTTTGAAAGTTACAAAAAGTTCCAAAAAAGTACCATTATGTACTGGTTTACCCTTTTTATATCTCAACTTCGACTACCATTTGAGTTATGTTTCTATTTTTATTTGTTTAGATGTTACAAAGTGGATCTAGGCACTTTGAAAAACGGGTTATACAAAAAGATATGCTCTTAAAGGGAAATTATGCTGTTATATGCAAAATATGCCCCAACAAATTAATGCCACAATTTTGCAAAAATTCTGAAACGCATGATTATTATAATGGGTTTCACTTTAAAATAAATATTCAAATAAAAAACAAAAACTTACAAAAGATGACAATAAATACTTAAAAGATTTTTTTTTCAAATTAAATATGTATAAAAAATTCAAAAAATGTTTTAAAAACTGGTTTAACAAAAAAATAAGCTTTTAAAGGAAAAATATGCCTAAAATATGTTCTGATATGCAAAAACATGCCCTAAAAAATCGATGACAAAATTTTGTAAAAAGAATAAAACCCAACATTATGGGTTAATGCGGCGCATGGAAAAAAATATGATTTTGCGTATATTTGGCTGCCCTGGTAATTATAAATATTTTTTTGTGTTTTTCTTATTATGTACTAAATATGTATATTTTATGTTTTAGTATTTAATATCAAAACCAAAGGAAAACATGAAATGTTCATGATTCATTCTTCAAAAAACCATTCACATATAATAATCGTCAGCATAATTTGTATATTTTGTATCACTCATGTGCACTTACCATCTCATCGCATCTCATCCATTATAAAACGTTTTTAAATCGTCATCAGTAGCATAAAAATTCATTATCATGAACAAAGACATCATGTTGTCTGATTCTGTTATTTATAATATTTTTTAATGCATTTTTTATATACTTTTCTTTTTTCTGGTTTTGTTTTTGGATGCAACTGATTTGTTGAAATTCAATGCAGAATTATGTATATGTATGATGTATGTACTTATGCGAGTATGTTACTAAGCAAACATGTGTCATGTGCATATGTAGTTAAGATCCGTATACACCCTGCAGATAACGCGACGATCCGTGTCAAATATGAAGTCCCAGGGCCGGGCCATTTTTGCATTACATCAGACTAGTTTTAAAACTTCTATAGTACAAACCAAAGGGGACAAGCTTTTCTACTACAATTCAACATGCGATTGTTGTAGCTAGACCATTTCAGTTAAAATAAACCATGTGGTCTAATAATATTTACAGGGTAATGCAAATACGTATTTATATGTAAATGTGTTTGTGTGCCCATAAGTACGTATATATGCATATATAAGCCATGTTTCCTTTTTTACACTTTTCCTTTGTTTTAAAGAAGATAATGAATTTATAATCGGGTCAACAGGCTGTCTACAAAGTTAAATTGCTGGCAAAAAATGTGGTAAAAATAAGAAGTTTTGCATAAAAATTCCATAAATTCGTAAAACCTTTATGCTTTCAATTTTAGTGCCCTTCACATTAGTGATAAGGGTATATATTAGTTTGTCATTCCGTTTGTAATATCTTTAATAATACATTTGCGACTTTATAAAGTATAAATTTTTTGGTCCTTATAGAAAGGGAAGTCGATTTTGCGCTGTCCGTCTGCCCGTGTTATAATTAAAATCAACTTTTTGAAGTACCCCGATGTCGCATATACCCGTAAGTGGTATCAAACTGTCAGAAATATCTGGGAAAAATTTGCTGTTGAAATCCAGCAAAGTCGCCCAAAAACAGACCGAGTTATAAGCTAAAAACCAAGACTAAATCTGTTTATTTCTTCAAAATTTGTAGATAAAAACCTTTACAACTGCCCCGAAATTGCCCCTATACGGTGAAGACGTTAAGGGTTTTACGTGGTACCTGCCATGCTGGCAATAACTCACGGTGCTCTCAACACTGGTGGATACAAAGCGTCCACCAGCGCCCCCAGAATGGCCTACCCAGCTACCCAGGTACCAATTCTCTTTCATGACTCTGTGTAGCCACAACAGACCCCTTGGCGAGGAAGTGGGATATCTTAGCCCGAATTGCGTTTCTAGTTTTGATCTCGCTTCTTCATAATAAAAACAGATCCGCGCCGACAAGACATCTCTCCACACGCTTGTAAAACAGCACCCAACCTTAAGCAAGACAGATTATGATTATCATGTCGCACCCAACGAATGCGACACCCAGCTCTGTTAGAAGGATCTTTTCTCATTTAGACAAATCAATTACTCCACCGTCATCAATGCTTCATAATCTGCTCACCGCCAGTCAGGACCGAGTCACGCACATGCTTCAACATGCCCATGCCGGCCATTTCATTATTTGCTACTACTTTGACGGGATCTTGTTTTAGATCCTAGGGTCCCCAGCCGTAGCCAGTTTCTCTATTCAACTACTTCCAAACACACTTATACCTTTTCAGCTAATAGCCTACTTCAACAGTTGCTCATGTGCCTGGGTAGACCCGCTTAAACTAGAAACTCTATCTTGTAAACCTTAAGTTTATATAAGACCGCTTACACGGTCACTCTAGGGCCCGTACAGGACGGACCCCAGCATATCAACTTTCGTTCTCAGTTGCCCCGCTTGGGGATAACCACAGTCACCAAGTGTACTCCCGAAGGAAACCTCACCATTAATCAGTTCATGCCCTGGTAAGCACATGGGGCCAACTGACTCCCGTGGTACCAGATAGGACTCTGGTCAGCCTTGGAGATCTACTTCCGTTTCATTCCTACCAATTTCTATTTTACACAGATAAGGTATTGGTACCCTTAGAACCCTGTATTGCTGGGCCATTTAATGGCGATGTACGTATCACAGCGCAACAAGGACAACCTGCCTCAAGCCAGACCAGTAAGTTAATAACCACTAATCATGGAAGGTTGCCCTGGGGCCTTCCTCTTCCATCACATAACTTATCAACCGCTCCTATAGGGTGCAATGTAAGATCGACTCGGATTAATTTTTCCGCACGAACTTTTTTGTGAAACATACTTACACCCTATCTCTGGCCCCTAACAGGGTTGCCATACAAAGCTTAATATTTAAAACATTTTTTTAAAATCGATCTCACAGCGGTACATTCATATAATCAGTAATAATACTTGACTTACTTTGAAAGTAAACCGCTATTACTTGTCATAAGTTTAGTTTTTATTATAATTAATGCATTAAACACATTTAAGCTACAAGAACACAGGAACACACGAACACAAAAGTTGCTTGCTAAATTTGTGGCCGACTGGCTGCTACTGAAATATTTACTAGACTACCACTACAAAATAAACATATGAGCAATATGACTTTCAGTGGTGCCACCTAAAGTCTTTTTGTATTGTTTAAGCTATTTTATTTGCATCTTACCGTATTGGCAGCACTAATCTGTTAACTGTGGCGTATAAAAATAGAAATTAGTTTAATTTCGACCACGCCACAAAATTAGCATTGACTGCAACCCGTAGTCGTGTTGCATTGTACCCATTAAAAAAATTATTCTCATAAGCACACGTGTATTCTATTCTTGACTGGTTGTGTTCGGTAGCCTGTAGCGAGGAATGTATTTAATGCTTAAATCTTATATATAAGTATGTGTGTGTGTGTTTTATGTGGTCTGCAGTTTGTGGTTGCAATTATAATTGAAGTGTCCTTGTTGTTTGTGTTAGTACCCGGTGGCGTATGTCATAATGATTCATGGTGACATACGCTGACAATGTTAAATCACAGATGACAAATAATGAGTTTTTAAAGTAGTTGTCTAAGATTTCAAATATGACTTATGTGGATTTTATTTATTAGGCATTCGCGTCATAGTGAGCCATAGGGGACAATATTACCGAGATTCATTAGTGAATTTTTATTTTATGAGTATGAGGAAACGTACCGGACAATATCACTTTTAGTCACTTTATTCCTTAATGTGTCGCCATAGCCGATATTTTTGCAGAAATTTCTTATTATCGATTCATATATAAAATATGTATGTATCTATATAAAATGGGTTCGTTTTGTCTGTTATGTCTCTGTATGGAAATATATCAAGGGATTAACCTTACGTTTAAACGCAAAATAAATGAGTGCAAATATATTTAGAAACAAAAATTCTTAAAACCAATTTATTTTATTTAGAAAACTGTAAAACTTACAATTGTGTCTGCTTTTTTTGACAGCCTTTTCTTAACTGTAATTAAAATTGAAATATTTATATTTTCGTAAAAAATAAACCTTCGTTTTTTTTTTATTCTTTTGTTGATGTGGACGTGTAGCAGACAAAGCCCTGCATGGTTTAATTTGTCGCCCACCCATAAGAGACAATGTCGCTAAGTTTTGACTTTTTTTTGATACGATGTTACTACAATGATATTGTCATGCACAACTCCATTTGTTTGTGTAATTGCCACGAAGATTCATTAACAATACGATAATTTCATGCAAGTTTTGACTTAATACTGATTTTGTCATGATGTTTCATAGATGGCGCTCAATTACGCCACCAGGTATTTGATATGTATGTATGTATGTACACACAAAAAATTATCTAAGAAAACTTTACTTAAATCAAGCCATAGCGGTGTCAAAAGTAGGCGAGTACGGTTTTTCTTAAATCAAGTACGAAATTTCTTACTCCAAGTAAAATTTTTCAAGTACGAATTTTTTACTTTTAGTCACAATTAAGCCAAAAAAGGATTGGTTTAAGTTCGGGACCGTACTTGATGTAAGCCAAAAAAAGATTGATTTAAGCCGTAAACGGGATTATTTCGAAAATTAAATGTCATTTTTTTTTAACTTATGAAGCTTTATTAAAGAAGAAGAATTTTATATTTTACAATTAATTTATCATTCATTTCGTTTTTTGTACTTGCCGAAGCTGAGATTCGAACCAGGGATTTCTGCACTGCAGCACAAGCGCGTCACCTCAAGGCCACGGAGACACTTTGTTTTCAAATGTAAAATATTATATTAAAACAACAAGCTTTTTGCTGCTTGATTTGTTGAAGCAATCCGAATAGGCTTGATTTAAGAAAATGTAAGAACGGATCGTACCTAAAAATTTCAAGAAAGATTTTGGATAAATTCAAGAATAAAACTCTTGATTTTAAAAGGCGAGTTTTCCAATGCACATTCATAAATATTTGTCTTTACCAAATTAGTATTTTATCTGCAATTCTTTTAGCTCATAAAACAAACATAAAAATTTCGATTTCTTTTCGGCATTTTGTTTTTTTGCCAATTGACCACTGCAGCTACAATGCAGTTGCACGTAAAGATCTTTGATGTGAAGACTGCACGAATGGCAGTTGTCAAAGAGCTTTCTTTTTTTTTAAAGCTTGAAGCAAAAATACAAATCTTTTTTATGTTTTGAAATTAATGTTAAATTGAAAAGTGCTTGTTTTTATGCAAGCATTTTTAGTCTTCGTTATAAATTTTAATATTTTTTTAAAACTTTAAATGACCTACTGATTTCTACTTATTAAAAAATAAATTACATTAAAAAAAAACGATATCTAGATATCCTTGTTTATTTAAAAAAATATTTGCCTCTTGTATTTAAATATTTTTATAAAACATAATAAAACTTAAACACATATGTACTTGTTATTGCAGGTTATTAGGCATATACACATATGGGTAACTGCACGTATAATGCCGTGAAAGTACAGCATTTTAAATTCTAATTACGAGTTCATATTTTTTTAAGGAATGCTGGCTGATCTAATCTAACCATTTGCGACCCCATAAAGTATATAGTTTTTGAGTTCTTATAGATAGGAAAGTCGATTAAGCCATATCCGTCTGTGTTTTGGTTGAAAGCAAGTTTAAGTATTACGGACCAGGTATAAGTGTCAAACTATCAGAAATATTCCTGAGATGATCGCTATTTAAAATGAGCAAGATTAGTTTACTACGGACCTAGAAATAGGCAAATTACTGCGATTGCCTCAGTATTTTGGACAAAATTAATACACGTGTGTAGCACATGTAACCAACTGGCAACGCTGATAAACATACATATGGAGGCAGAGACCTGCGCCGGCTCACCTAGACCGCCGATCATATGTTTCAGGCTGCCGCCGTCATAGATTTTGTCGGCTTAGTGTCGGCTAAAACTTAGCCGCTGGTATGCTTTGTATTAATTTTCAGTTAATTGTTATTTTCCTATTAATTTTAATCGATTAAAAAATCGATTAAAAATTATTATTTTTTAAATTTATAAAAAACTAAGGATGAAAAAGTATACTTTTTAAATACATACGAAACTATTAAACTCGAAGCCACATATTTTGATGTTTGTATTTAAGAAGTTGTAAGTCTGCTTCTAGGTTGCTTAGGCTATCAGTCGGCTCTTGCTTTAGGCAAAATTCATTCACAAAACTTTTTTCTTGTTATTTACTACCAGCTGCATGCAGGTTTTTTTTAGTTAAAATATAAACTTTTTCCACTTGTGTGTTTCATAAAAAAGGAAAATAAAAATTTTTGTGTTCCAATTTGCCTGTGAACATATCGCTCATTTGCTGAAACAACGTCATAATTCAAAAAAGCCTTTTCATTCATTCGCTTAAGCGTAAAAAGTAAAAACAATTTAAAAATGAACAAAACAACATTTTTTAAATTTAAAATAGCATTTTTAAACGAAATTTTAATACAAAATCAGTATTTAAAGTTCACAGTATACACCAACAATTTCGCATCGTTGACTCCAGCGTTTTTGAGTTATGACTTTATTTCAGCAAGTGAGCAATATAAAAGTATGTACGTATGTGCATTAATATGTAAATATAAATGTATGTATTATGCGCTTGGATGGAACATATTTGAAATAGTGTGCATGTGCTTAAACATACTGGATGCCACAGAAGAGTTGCAAGAGTCAGGTGGAGCATGACAGCAGACATAAATAAAATTAAATTTTTTTTCTTCTCCAAGAAAATCTAAAATATTTATGGCAAGATTTTTAAAATAAAATTTTTATTATTTCAATTAAATTTGACACAAATTTAAGTAAATTTATTATTAAACTTAAGAAATTTTATTAAGTATCATGATGCCATAAACAATTTTTGATCTATAAAAATATATACTTATTAAAATCATGGAAAACGAAAGCCATTTTCAAATAAACTATTAAATTTCAGTTCCTTAGATTTTCAATATATTATCTCTTTGTTACTTTAGCCTTAAATAAGGTTAATTTGCGGGATCTTCTTTCGATATTTTACATAAAAAGACCGAAAGTTTATTTAAAGGTAAAAAAAATTATAAATACACAGAAAAAAAATTTCCAGATTTTTTTAAAAATAAACTCATTGATTAAAAAAATATAACCTTATCATTTTTAATTAAAAATTTAATTGCTACAATCAAATATTTAATTCTATTTGAAGAATGCCAACATTAATGCTAACGGTCTTTTTTTCTACACCCCTCGCCTAGAAACATAAATTACCATGAGTGTGATTTCATGAAAAAAATCATCATATAAATCGGCCCTTTGAAAACACAATGCCTCGTTGGTTCGTACGCTGTACGTCTTGCAATCATAAGATCCCAGGTTCGAATCGTTGTTGAAGATTGTGATGTGTACCCAAATTGGGTGTAATCAAATAAAATTAATATAATGAAATATTTAAATTTAATAAATATATATAAATAATTTATATTAAAAATTTTTAAATAAAATTATAAAAAATTTAAAATATTTTTTTTTGATTTAGTTATACATATTTTAAAATAAATTTAAATAAATTTTTATTTGAAAGGTAGCAATACATTTTTTATTGAAAAAATATTTTAACTAAAGTAAAAATAAAATGGTAATTTTATATTCGAAAACATTTACTGGTGGGAGATTAATTACATTTTTAATACATATTACAAATTTTTTAATTGAAAATAATTTCTGTTTTATTATTTAAATTAATTTTTTCTGTGTAGGTAGCACAGTATTTTAAAAGTTTTTTTATATGAATAATATGGACTCAACCGACCATATTGTGCCCTCTGCCAAAATTCAATTTTTTATATCAGTATGAACAGTGGTTAAATTGTATGATAGTTGAGATGACTTAAAAAATATGGGAGAAAAATTTCTATGAGAAAACGATTTGTATCTTTGATTTTATGGAGTTAAATGTGACCTGTACTTCAAACACTAATACCCGGCCGAATGACATAACTTAATCTTTGTTCTTCTTTATAAATTTGAATTAGTATTTTTACATTGAAATTTTAAAATGTTGCAAATTTGCCATATTACAATTGAATGTTTTTGCTTTATTGTGTTTTCATTCGTCAGAAATGTTGCCGTAATGCTGTCTCAAAGTGCAGCCTTGATAATGGGTCATCATTTTTTTTTAATAAGTGTTGCCCTGGCCGAATAAAAAAATACTACGTACATGATTCCCCCTTAAAATCACAAATTAAAAAAAAAGAAAAATTAAATAATTTTTTTTAGATTTTTTGACGCTTAAGGGTCTTATTCATAAACGTACAATAGTGTTTATTAAAGGCTTATTTGACAAGTATATATGGAATAATTGTCAAATAAGCCTTTAATAAACACTATTGTACGTTTATGAATAAGACCCTAAAAATTTAATATTTTGTTTCAATATGTTTTTGTTCATTTTTCGTTAAACTTATTTTTTTTAGGGATTTTTTTTTAATATTTTGCCTCTAGCTCATATATTAATTTCTATTTATTTAGGAGAAATTAATATTTTCTGTTAATGTAAAAAAAAATTTATTTCAAAATGCGTTTTCAAAACCAGCTACAGAGTTTCACCATCAATACTCCTTGAACGGTAGTAGTGTTTTTGGCCTATTTAACGTACATGTTATCCAGAAAAGTAAACGGAACTTTTTATGTTGTAAGTTAGGAAAAAACTTTAATTCTCCAAATACACCATGCTTTTTGTTTTAAAGTCTCTTTGGCCATACTTGGCTTGTGAGCACGCTACAAGTCGCAGTTTTAAAGATAATATTTATTTGTTTTTAAAGCCCTCATACAAATCTGGTGTAGCGCATAATATGGTCGTACTTAACCAACTATAACTCTTTTGTTTGTTGAAAAATAAATTAAAATATTTCGCTACTTATTTGTTTTCTTGTTTTTAGTTAAAAAAGATATAGTCATTGCAGTGCTGAACAAAAATCAATTTAGGACAACTGCGTGTTGCCCTCAGTTTTTGTTGTATTGTAAGGACTACATATTAAGCCTTAAAAAAGGCTACAAATTAAAATGGAAACATTTTTTCTTCAAAAAAAAAAAAAAAACACTAAAATATGTATTTGTATACATATATGTAAATAAATCCAAGTTTTTTAAAAATAATTTCTTTTATTCTATTTTAAAAGTCGCATTTTGAATTAAAGCACACATTCTCTTATTTTACATACTTAACATGATTCATAAAATATTGCATTATCAGTTTGATTGTTTTGTGAGTTTTGTTTTACTAATATTTACTATGGATCGTGTTGAATCATTTCAACACCAATCGAACCAAGAAAAACTTTTTATTAATAAATTTAGTATTTGTCAATACAACAGACAACAGCTGACAGACAGTCTCTTCGTTTACGAAATCGACATTTCTTCTTTAGACAGTCAGACAACAACAAAATAAATTATAGAATAGTATTTTGTTTTTGTTGCAATAACAAAATACACTTAAAACCTCCAAGACGATTACTCAATCGTATTGTAAAAACAGCACATTAATAACAGCAACACCAGCATAAATAATTATTGTAACAATAAACTCTGAGAAATATTTATATGCAAGAGGCAGCTTTTGGAAGCCAGTTATTTTGGGTTTAAGTGATTAAGCAAACTTCTAAATACAGAATTTTTTCGCTTTTTTTATTCAGCTTAATTAAGCTTTTGCAATATAAAATAAATATTTAAAAATTTTTAAAATTTAACTGATTAAAACAAATCTAAATTAGGCTATAAACCGTTTAAATTGTCATTAAAAAGTTGTAATTTATAACTTATATAAGTTTATATTGAATACCTTAAGTTATAATTTAGATTAGATGTATAGTAAGGGGTTAAAAGGAACTTTAAAAATACACCTCCAGCAATTTTTTCTCATTGGTCTTTTTTGTGTACTCAGTCACCTAATCTAGGCAAGTTGTTGTTATGTAACATCAAAAACCATTGCCTTGCTTCAGGGTAACTGTTTGGTGTGCCTTACCCGCGTAAAAGATAAATACACAATTTTTTTCAAAAAAATTCTCGAGGCCAGGCGGCGAATGTCAGCGGCGAAAATTATCGACGCATGGTTACGGAATTTTTTTTTGCCAAACCTGCGAGCTCATCCATCGTACTTTTCACACACTTGGTTTTAACAGGATGGGGCGAATGAAAACCCAGCCAGAGCTTCGATAAGTTTGCTTTGGATCCCCCGAAAACTGACCAGTCGCTTTGCGGACATCCCATGGCCACCAAGGTCGCTGGATCTAACTCCCATGGATTTGCTTTGGTTGGGCTACATCAAAGAGAGGGTTTATAATGACAATCCCCGATCTCTTGTGGCTTAAAAGGAAATATTCGCCGAGAAATCAGCTCAATTTAACAAAGTTTGCTGCAGCGTGTAGCGCAAAACACAAGGCTCCGTTTTGGACAGTGTGTTCAACTCGACCGTAGGCATCTGGATGACATACTCTTTTAAAAATAAAGTCCACATTTTCATTCTATCATTCAATGCTCTTAGTAAAACTTTGTGTCAATTACTAAGTTTTTTATATAAGTTCCAAAATATAAATTTGCTACCAGACACCCTGTATATATTTTTCAGTGCTGGTAAAAAAATTTTTGAGCTTATACTGCGCTAAATCGCAAGGACTGAACAAAAAGGGTTTACTTTTTGAGCCAAAAGTAGCCGTTTAACTCGGCGGCGGCTATATTACATAAATTTAAGCCGGCGTCGGCCTTGCCGCGGCTGTTAGCCGGTCGGCTTCGTTTTCTGTTGTCTTAAATTTCTTAAAATAATTTGTCGTCGGGTTTGAGTCGGTTCCGGAAACTTGATTTTGCAGACGGGTATGGATTTTATTACTATGTGAAGGGTATAATGATAAAAAAATACACAAATAAATATCAGTTTGTATCTTGTAAATTGTTTTTTTGTGCTGTCATAGGATCCATGGATCAATATCTCTCAAGCGGCAAAGACATTCAAGAGCTCAATAGCGTAATTAAACTGCTATCCAGGAAACGTAGTCTTCTAGCTACTGGTACTGTGATTCACAAATCATATGCTCTCATGTCTCAAACTCTTTGTGGCAAAGCCAAACGGTTGTAGTGATCGCCTTGTAAAATATTGCAAAAAATTTTTAGATTCTATATTTAAAGAGAAATAATTCTTTTAGATTTGCTTCTGGGCAAGGTCAGGAACTTTATTGACTGAAACTGTTCCTAGCAATATTCCCTCTTGAATACGTCCGTGAAGAATATCGCAAATTCGTTTTGGTCCAGTTAGTTGCCGCCGCGCCTAAAAACTGTGCAAGCGGTTATCACATATAGGGGTCTAGTTGCCCTAATTACTTAGAGTGGAACAGTTGTATATTTACTGTAAGTACTTAAGTTTTAGAAATAAAAATGTAAATTTGCTTGTGCATTGCATAATAATATTCACGGAAGTTAACCATAAAATCAATGTTGAATGGATTGGCAATACTTCAAAAACAATTAATAAGTTCTATAAAAAAATTTAAAAAGTTATTATAAGACAATAACATGATTTATTTCAAAATACATTTATTTCTTTGATATTTCTATATAAATACAAACACACACCAATAAGGGAAGGCACGTACGCACTAGGCCTAAGAATTCGACATAAGCTCTAATGTCGAATTTATTTGGGGTTTTCAGTAAAAAATACTGCTAATAAAAATACAAAAAAATATAAATTATAAAAAAGAAGCAATAAAATCAAACAAATAGAAAATAAAAAAAAACCTAATTAAAGACAAACATATGTTAGTAAAAAGGTAAGAATTCCGGTAACTACGGATATTTGCTTTTAATTATAGATTTTTTATTTAAGATTTTTCATGCAAGATCTTCTTCTACAAAAAAGAAAGCGGCACATGCCTGTTTTTAAATTTTATAAGTATTTTTCATAAAAACTTTTGATGCACATATACTATTCGTCCCACACCCATCTACACGGGAAATTGCACAAAATCAAAATCTAAATTCAAATTGTATAAAAAGAATTTATACATAAATTCATATTTTTAAATAGCAATAAAATCCAAAATAAATATGAAATGTATATTGGATTCACAAATGCATTTGTGTTGTTATTTGTTGCTCAATAGCTAAAAATTTTTTCAATCAATTTAGATTTTATGTCTTTAACACATTTAAAAGCAATTAAATATGTTTGTTATTATATTGGAGCAACAAAAAATATATTTATTCTAGGAAAAAAAATCATAAATAATAAAAGAAAAGTATGTGTATCAATGTTAGCCAAGAGTGTCTCCAGGGGACGAACACTAATCGGGTTTTACATGTGCACAACATGAGTGCTTACAAAAAACCATAAAGAGAAGTGAAACAAAAGAAAAGTAGCAGCAAAAACACAGGGGGATCGGTGATGCAAAATGTGACACAATTGGGTGTCATTTGTGGCACTTTTGAATGTTTGATGGCCATGTGGTTCTTTCCAGTCTACTTCGACCCTTTTAGCTTAAAATATAACAATATTAAAATTTCAAAAATTTTCTCGCCGCAAAAACTTCTTACAAGTTACAGAACAGAGGGGCAGTAAATTTTTCAATGTAATTTTCTCCCCCTCAGCAAAAACTTACATTGCTTTGTAGTGCAATAAAATCCAAAAAACTCTTACTCATAAGCATTTTAACCCATTAATTCAACATGGCAATGACATTGGAGGCAAGCACTTACAATGTTCGCTTACAAAGAGAGACTTACATAAGCTATTATTTTACCGGCATTAAAATAACCTTTTCTTGGGGATCCCAGTTACTTATTGTTGCATTTAAAGCTTTTTTCTTTGATGTTTTAGTTAAAACTTGCTTAAAATATTGAGTTGGAATACGTTAAGAAATTGTTAAACTGAAACTACGTGCCTAAATTTTAGATAAGAAGTAACTTATTATCTAACAACTGCTAAAGGTACCTTTACACGGCAATACATATATTACGATATGTCAAAAAATGTTGTGGGATAATACAAAATCTCATCATGTAAAAGCATAATGTATTGGGTAGGAGAGAATACGGATGCAAAATTTGACAAGTGTTCGGTAAATGTTTATTTTCTAAACCATTTTAGAAACTTGTGTATTCTCATCACATCAGAGGTGTGAAAGATTGGCAGCACTTACAGCATCTAATGAAGGTGGCTACACTTAATGAAACAATACACAAACAATCAAAATAAAAGCAGATTTTTTATGTTGTTTTTGTTAATATTGTTGAACCTTAACCATATGGCGATACCCCAAAAGGAAAGTGGCAAGAAACAACCGATTTTGATTTTACCAACCTCATCCGTGTAAACACGAAAAATAGTTAGAACAGATTTTTATTCTCTTTTTTTAAACACGGAGAGAATTTCATAACATTTTGATTCTACAAAATCTAATTACTTTGTATTACCGTGTAAAGGTACCTTAAGTAATACAAACGGTATGTAACAGTAGTTGAAAGGTAAGAAATTTGTAATGCCCAATCACTTTCAAGTTTTTGCTGGGCCTGTTTTAAACACTACTTTTATTTACAACATTGATATGTGTGTCAAAAAAACTGCTTACTTTTATTTGCAAACCAGCAAATCAAAATTTTTTTTGGTCCTTTCAAAGGTATTTTGGCCCTTTTAAATTATAAATTTGGCAACAAAAAAAAAAAAAAAATAAATAAATAAAACTAAAAATACAACACTGGAGGGGATATTGAATTGTTTTTTTTTTAAATTATAAAAATAGTGAAAAAGCACTAATACATTTTGATAAATCATCCCCTCTCGTTGAGCAACGCCGATCTGTATAAATTCGTATGCATGTAAGTGTATATGCATGCTGCATATAATTCCATTGCAAGTATGTGTTTATGTCTTGTCAAAAGCAATTATGTTTTTATTATAAGAATTTCTTAAAAATATTTAAATTTTTATGTGATTAAGAAATAATATTTATAAAGTAAGAAATTTTATTGTAAATTTCAAAAACAAGCTTTTAAAGTGGCAACGACGCACAGTGTCGTGATTTTGTTTATGCAGTGGCCCTAAGTAGAAGCAGCTATCACAAATTGATGGAATTTGCCACGCATATTTTAATTGATAAAACATAATAAAATCCAAAATTTGATAGTTTTATATACAAGGTGGGCCAAAAGAAATCATTCGGTGTTCTTTGGCTCTCATTTTTTTTCTAAATGAAAAACTTCGTTTCTGTTTCGTTTTTACTTACAAATTCATTAATTGATGCAATCCACTTCTTTGCAGGTTGAGATTTAATACAAATTTAATTGGGATTACAAATAAAATAAAATTAAAAACCAAATGCTATCAGAAAAAAATCGGCAAATAAAACTAATAATTTCTTTAAAATGCAATCAAAATAAAAATCACCAGTAATTAACTTCAGCGATTAAAAATGTTCTTCAAAAAACTAAAAGATTACGCCACCATAATGGAGACCAGCAAAACCATTTAATAAAATTTTCCCTGATAAAATTAAAAAAGAAAAAATAATTTCCAAATTCATGGTTTCCAATCACTAGTTTTTTGTTATGCAGTTTAACCAAACTATTTTCCATTCACTTTTAATTTGCCTTTTCTTTAAATGTGTTTTTACTTAAAATTCCCATTATATGTTTAATCTAATGTAACAAAGAAATTAAATATACCAGCATGCTCTTAGTCAGTACCTTATTATTAAAAATGTTAACAAAATTATATTTAATAAAAAAGTTGAAAGTGTTTTAGATTTTGATTTTTCGACAAAGTCATGGTGAGCAAAATTTGTATAATAAAATAAACCGTTTTAAAATAATAAATGTGAAATTCAAGAAAGTGAAATTAAAGAAGGTTCAAGTAAATTGCTAAACTTAAAAAAAGGACGAAAAGTGCTTATAATTCTCCATTATTATTTCCCATCTTCAGTTCGGTTATTTTAACCTATTTGTATGTTTCTTAAATAAAAAAACCTTTAAATTGACAAAAGAGTTTTTAAAACGTTTTGTGTTTTCATAATAATAGCAAAACAGTAAAATGTTTATTTTTTAAGCCGACTTTCACCTCTAAACTACTCAATAAAAAATGTTCTCTTTTTTGCCTTTAACTCAACATGTCACTCAAGCTGCGGCTTGATACGTCACTAGGTAAGTTAGTATATTTATGCTCAAAACCCTATGACTCTTGAAAGATAAAGCAGGACAAAGTTAAAACCCAATCTCCCTCTGTTTACTCCCTTTTTAAAAGAAAGTCAAAGATTTCTGCGTGTTTATATACCACCCACGGACGTACGGACTGGTAGCAACCTTATTTCACCAATTCGATTACGGGTAATTAGTTGAATTGTATCAATGTGCCTATAATATGCCACCCTACTGCCCTTAGCCAGTTAAAAAAATCAATTTTTTTTTAAATTGTGGTACTTTTTGCCTTTCTTAATATTATGAGCCCAGAAATAATAAGTTGAGGACTATTGGCATATATAGAGGTCGAAAGTCAACTAAGTGAACAAAAAGTACTTTTCTGCATTTTTGGTAGTTTTTAGCCTTTTTTTAAATTATAATTCTAAAAATATGAAATATGAAGAATATTGACCCAGATTGAGATCGGAAATCATTAATTTGGACGAGAATCCTTTTTTTTAAGTAAAAAAGTACTATTTCAAAATTTTGGTACTTGCTATATTTTTTTAAACTATAAGCCTAGAAAAATGAAATTGAGCACTATTGACCCATATTGAGGTTGGAAATCAATTAATGCAAAAAGTATTGGTACTTTTCGCATTTTTTTGAGATTTTAAACTAGAACCAGATTGAGATCGGACGTCATATAATATAATTGGACGAGAATTCCTTTTTTTTAGTAAAAAAGTACTATTTCAAAATTTTGGTACTTGTTGTATTTTTTAAAATTATGAGGCTAGGAAAATAAAATTGAGGACTATTGACCCATATTGAGGTTGGAAATCAACTAATGCGAAAAGTATTTTTTTTAAGTATTGGTACTTTTTGCATTTTTTTTGAGATTTAAAACTAGAACCAGGTTGAGATCGGAAGTCATATAATATATTTGGACGAGAATCTCTTTTTTTAGTAAGTAAGTACTTATTCAGAATTTCGGTACTTTTTCTATTTTTAAAATTATGAGGCTAGAAATATGATATTGAGGACTATTGACTCGGAAGTCAATTAATACAAAAAGTATTTTTGGTTTAAGTTTTAGTACTTTTCGCATTATTTGAGATTTTAAACTAGAAATATTAAACTAAGAACAGTTGACCAATTTAAGCCCTTTATTTTATATATTTGATACTATTTTGACGCTTTGAAAAAATTAGTCTAGAAATACGAAATTTAGGGGTATTTAACCAAAAAATAAGAACAAATGGCCAATATTAAGTTTTGAAGTCAACGACGTGGACAAAGAATTTAAGCCCGTTAACCCAGATTGGGGTCAGTAGTTGCCAAAGTAAACGGAAAGTGTTTTTTTTTCAATTTTTGGTACTTTGTCCAGAAGTCAAAAAGTACTTTTTTACGTACATTTCTATTACTTTCTGCATTTTGTGAGATAATGCGTCAAGCAACATGAAATTGACAACTTTTAACCCAGAAGTCAATCAGTAGTCAAAAAGTACCTTTTTCGCATTTTTGGTACTTTTTGGATTACGAGTTTTAAAATATGAAACTAAATTAAGTTTGAAAGTCAGAAAGGTAGACAAAAAGTACTTGTATTAAGTTAATTGCTAGAAGTCATATATTTTGCATTAAACGGTAGGGAGATTTCGAACTTTCCTAACTGCGGCAGTTCGAAATTTATACTCTTGCTCTTTTTATGGAAAGTCTCAGTTTCGTTTGTTTTGTCGGATATGACCGACTTTAAATTTCTACTTGTTTTAATTGAAATAAAATATCGCTTAAATTTATGCTCCTAAAGAAGTAATAAAAATTTATTCATATGGTCTCAAAACAAAATCTTGTATTGACCTCATTATGAATAATAATATTAAAAATAAAATAAAACAAATCTTAAAATATTTTATCCAATCAACCAAAGCCCATTACCATTTTTTCACCAATAATAAAAAAATGCATTAAAACCATTTAAAATAGTTTTATCTTTATTATTCTTATCGATGCTGCTGGTGCGGAGCTGCTACTTCTGTTTAATGTTTTAGTTAAACTTGATCCAAAAATGCTACCAAACTATTATATTTGTGTGTTTTTACTTAGTTTTACTTATTTTGTTAAATATGTTTATGAAACTTTTTGTTTCTATTTATTTTATTGTTTATTCTACTTTTGTTTTTATTTTTTTTCTCTGACTTTTCTTTTAAGAATATAAATGAATTTTGGCAAAAGACCAATAAAATCACTTGGCGTTATGCATTGAAATGAAAATTATTATTTTTTTTCTTATCGTCTTAAGTTTTCTTTAAAAGAAAAAAATTAAAAAAAAAATATGGAAATGATTTTTTAAGCAACAAAATACTTGAGGGAACGATATTTCAAATCTACCTTGATATATTGACTAAAATAAATGATATCAAATGTAATTTTGAGAAAGATTTGAAAGTCTTAATAAATAAAACTAATCTAAATACAAAATTTATTTATTTTATATTTTTTTAACGTAAAATAAAGTCGATTTTTAGTTTGAAATGTCTTTATTTTAAATTATAATTCTAAATTTACTCCTATGTTAGTTTACCGAGGAGATCACCATTGTTACTCAATACAGGGTGTGCGCCGGCAAGGTAGTATATTGTATGTTTTTAATTTTTAAATAAATGAAAGAGAATGAACCTTATATTGATTAATGTTTTATTTAATGCCAGCAATTATGTATGAAATACAGTATCAATTTAATGTCCGCCTCTGTTAGCCTCACAAATGCGAGCCCTTTTGAACACATTGTTCATTACATTCTCACACATTTTACGCGGTATTTCATACATTTCATCACGAATATTTTGTTTGGGTTGCTCTAGCGTTTCTGGTTTGTTTGCATAAATCTTGCTTTTTATATATCCCCACAAAAATAAGTCTGCAGCAATCAAATCAGGGGACCGTGGAGGCCAATCAATATCACCATTTCTTGAAATAACTTGTTGTGGAAAGAGGTCTCGCAGTAATTCCACTGTAATCCTTGCTGTATGCGATGTGGCACCGTCTTGTTGATACCACATGCTAGCCAAAACCCAAAGCATGCAGTTATGGCATTAAAAGGTTTTTAATCATATCACGATATCGCTCCCCATTGACAGTTACTGTTACGCCGTTTTCAGTTTCAAAAAAGTAAGGTCCATTCAATGATTCCTCCTGACCAAATTGCACACCAGACTGTCACTTTTAATGGATGCAAAGGTGACTGATAAATAATTTGAGGGTTTTCCATTGCCCAGAACCGAATATTCTGTTTATTCACATATCCATTCAAATGAAAATGTGCCTCGTCACTCAATATGATTTTTTCATGAAAATCGGGGCTGTCATGGGCGAAGTGTAACATCCTATTGGCAATGGTCTTCTGGAAGAAGCTCTTGTGTCAACTGCATCTTAAATAAAAATAAATGCAAGTCCTTGTGTAAAATAAGGACCAAAGTTATTCTTTGAAAACAAAGCTCCTGAGCACGGCATTGAATTGAGGTTGATGGATTGTTTTGAACCCTTTCTTGAGCAGCGGTAATGTTTTCAGCCGATCTTGCAGTACGTTGTGGTCCATGTTTGGATTTATCAGCTATAGTCCCTCTTTCTTCGAAATCATTAACTACAGAATAAACAGTGCGTCTTGTTGGCACGTTGTTTCTTCCAAAAATTTTACGTAACTGTTTAATAGTCACAGTAATCGGTGATTGATTTCGATAAAATGTTTTAACGATTAAAACACGTTGGTTTACCGAATATTTTTCCATAATAAATTTGCCACGTCTCTACTTCACGACTGCCAAATATGAACTGTCAAGACTAATGTTGACTAAAATGGCGGCAAAACAAAGTAGTATACCTTACAGGCGGACACCCTGTATTATATGCTTTTAAGGTATAAACATGGTTTTAGTTTGCTGTACATATGTATGTACTTATGAAGGCTAAATCTGGAGAAGGTTTACAAAAAATATATTTTTAATCAAATTGCATTTCGTTTCGTGTTTCTTTTCTTAAACACTTTTAAACTTAAGTTGCAGAAAGTGTTCTGTTTTATGCTTGAGTGAAAATTTCCCACATAAATAAAACACATAAAGAAACAAGATGAATTAAAATATATGAATACATACTTATATATGTATGTACTTATGTACATAATAAAATAATCATAAAATTTTAAAAAATACTCGTTTACCAACATGAGAACAATTTCAGTAGGATGGTGCAATTTAAAAAAAAAAACAAATCATTTAACAAGTTTATAACTCTTATTGGGACCCGATAATGGCCATTTCTTCACATCGTTTTTAAACACGAATAAAGTTAATTTTCATTAAAATATAAAAGAAGACTTAATCGCAGTTTAATTTTTACATTCATATATTAAACTTTTTGTTCTCTATAAATTTAAGGCAACGTTATAAAAAGAAAAGCGTAATAAAAAATTACCCCTTAAAAACAGCTGTAAAAGTAAAACAAGCAATAAAAAATGCGGGTTCTGAAAACATAAAGATAATTTTAAAATCATATTGTTTTAATACCAGACCTAATTAAACGCCACTCAAGTAATACAATTTTAACTTAAAAAAACATGAATTTTGCGTTTAAATAGATTTTAATGATAATTATTTGACTTAGAAACTGAAACCAAAAAAATCATTTAGGTAAGGAATCGTTAAAAGGAGCAAGCCCTTAAAAAACTCAAATCCCGCGGGACATACCTTTAGCAAGGAAAAAAATCTCGAGGGGAAGGTTCACACAAATTCGGTGATGCGGAATAGTTTTCTTAACATCGCTAAATCTACACCTCCTAAGTAAGCCACATCTGGCAAAACATCAGACATAACAAATCTAACTCTGTTCTTTGCAAAAACCGGGCAGCGACACAAGAAATGCATAATGCCCAGCCCTAATTGTTTTCCGCAACTCACATCCGATGTAGGTGTTCCTTCAAGTTTGGATGACACGTAATATGCTTACGTGTCATAATTTTGCTCAGTTCAGGCTTTCCAAGTCTCAGAATGCCCCTGGTCTTGATCGTATGGGTCACTCCAGAGGGCTTTCGTAATTCTTCCAACTGTCTCGATGTTCAATTGCACCTTGCTGCTTTTGTCGCAGCAAAGAACTTTGGGCCAGGTCATTCTTCCGCCGTCCCAGTGCCCTAAATGACTAATAATTACCCCGTTAATTTCTGCCTACTCCCTGATGATCAAGAAGCCATGTTATGCAAACCTGCCCGTCATAAATCCGGCGTTCGCAGACATAATTGCCTTTATAGACACTTGGCTATCTGTGTAGGTACTCATATCCATGATTGCCCGGTCTTTCGCTTGAAGGACGGTATTGTAGTAAGAGAGGTGGAGGTAAATCTTGGCTTACGGGTTTTCAACAAGGATGCTCAGTCCAAACCACACGTCTCTTTGTGCATCTGTCCCAGAGCCCCACCCAACAGGACTGCCGATCTAGTGTAGGCGCAGTGCAGTAAATTATTATCTTTACTAAGGTGTACAAGCGGACAACTTCATTGTTTCCGTTTAACCCTCAAGTGTCCCCAAAATGCGTTGATAGTTAGATTAAAAGCCTCTATCAATTCCCCTGTATTCTGAAGGCGTTTCATCGCAAGTGCCGCCTCGGAGAGTACGCGGGATACAACAGGCTTGAAACCTAAAATCGTATCCAAAGCCTTTGTCGGAGTAGGTTAATTGCCCCGCTTATCCCGGGAAAAATGTACGTTAGACCTTTTGTAGGTCCGCTGTTTTGTTTATTGATGTCCACCACACCACCGAAGCGTAGGCTAGTATCGGTCTAATTACACTCCTGTATAGCCAGTGTGTCATCTCTGGACTGAGGTCCCATAGTCCATCTATATAGCACTCGGTGGGCTTTCACTGCCCTTTCCTCTAAGCGGTGCTTCCAAATAAATTTTCCATTCAGGATCACTCCCATCTCGGATAACATAATCTTCCTATCCAAGAAACGAGGCTCGACATAGTACACAATTTTTTGTTTTCCTGGTAAAAAGAAAATTTCATTCTTGTCTGGGTTCACACTCAGCCATTTAGGCTGAGTCCAGTCATGTGCAATATTCAGGGCATTTTCTTCCCTTCTACAAAGCTGATTTAAATCCTTTTCCCCCAGGAGTATAACCACATCGTCCACGTAGCAAAAAATCTCCATCAGCTAATATCTTAGTAGACTGTGTTTTGCAGTAACCTTCAGAAGGGGCGGCAGAATGCCACGTTCCACACTGCCCTTAACTGTAACACAATATAATCCTCAATGCACACAGCCAAGGTATACAATTTGTCATTGAAAGGTTTTTTTAATATAGTCTGTTACTTCGTGTAGTGATGTTTTCACTGATCTTGCGGATACGGGTTTATGAGAAAAACCTTTACATCTTTAATGCATCGTTCACACTGTCAACCTCAAGTAAAAAGTCATTTTATTTTAAAAATTCATTCAGCTTGTGTTTATTCTTTGGCTTACATTATGGCTTGTCTTTCTACCTTCTAGATACAGATAAATCTTGAAATTTTTTTTGATATATTGAAACCACCCTAATATCGCTTCTATATAAGTATGAGTGGCAACACTTTAATAAATTTGTGTAAACCAGTATACATAATTACTTTTGTAAGTTAAGCTTTCTTTGAATTATTATGAACATGCTGGATAATTATTGTGAAATTCAAATACATTTGCAAAAAAGATTGGAATAAATTCTGAACGTTTATGCTCTTAATGTCCATTGTATTTTTTTACAGTGCCGGCTGATTTAGCTTTTATAGTTTAAAGTTTAAAAATGACACCCACTCTAAGTGACACACACGACATCTTATTAAAAAGTAATTTTTTTTGAACCGTTGCCATAAAAACTAAAATTCAATTGGTTTCTTCTATGGTTATGGTTATGGTTATGGTTATGGTTATGGTTATGGTTATGGTTATGGTTATGGTTATGGTTATGGTTATGGTTATGGTTATGGTTATGGTTATGGTTATGGTTATGGTTATGGTTATGGTTATGGTTATGGTTATGGCGTAATGGTAATTCACCTATAATCAAATACAGTGTTGCCAATAAGTTTGGCTCGAACAGCTGTATTCTGTGGTTATGGTTATGCCACGTTTAACTAAACCTTAAGGTGTACTACCCAAGAAAAATATGCTTTGTTTATTGAAAGGGGAAACGGGGGCATTCACTTGACTTTTTGACATATATTAGTAGTTGGTTTTTTGACGTTTAAGGAAAAGTCGCAGGATTGTTTGAAACTTTTTACTAGCTTTAGCTTAAGTAAATTTTTCAATATATTTTATAATAAAAACAGTATACTATACCTTTAGTACATATAATTTTATTTTAATAATAGCTGCCAATTAAGTTAGATACCTGATGCTTAGAAAATATAATATAAGAAACTTTAAACTGTAAATTTACAGAAAATTGTTCAGTGTAAACGCTAAAGATGGTGCTGGCAGGTGTAACTGCGTGTAGCAGATAATATCTAATACTTTGAACCACGTAGAGACTTATGTAATGCGCTAAAAAAATAAATACTTATAGGTTGATTGCGTACTGGTATAAAGAACATATTAAGTGCAGTAGTGGTTACATTTAACAAAACAAAAGATTTTATTTTTGTCTCTGTGTGCATCGACTTTAACCATTTTTGGCCTAGAACGTGACAATGTGCAGCGTCACATTGTACTATTTGAATCAACTAATTAATTTAAGAGTTTTATAACAATTTTTTTGAATACTTAGTAACAACCCTACGGGGAAGTGGCCTGGTCTAAGACTATTGACGTGAACGGTTTCTTAGGGTGGGGACTGGTTCTAGTTCTTGCACTTTATATGAAGGGAACCTATCACTTTTACATTACGTTGTCATTGGAGGGAGCAATTGATTCAAAACTGATACCTCAAAACGGGTTACAGGCCAATCCTACTAAACAACTTTTACATTTATTGTTTAAGATCCTGTTCAAGCTACTTTGTTTATATTTACGCGTGTGTATATAAGCAGATGTACGTTTATGTATAAGGACCAGTATTTCTGTTTTTTTTTGCTTAACTTCTTTAGCACCTTTTAACCAGTTACTTGATGTGTGCACACAAAGAATAAACTAAGTAAACTTTACTTAAATCAAGCCATAGCGGTGTCAAAAGTACGGTGAGTACGGTTTTTCTTAAATCAAGTACGAAATTTCTTACTCCAAGTTAAATTTTTCAATTAAATTTCTCACTTTTAGCCACAATTAAGCCAAAAAAGGATTGATTTAAGTTCAGAACCGTACTTGATGTAAGCCAAAAAAAGATTGATTTAAGCCGTAAACGGGATTAATTCGCACACGAAATGTCATTTTTTTGACGTATGGAACTTTATTAAAGAAGAATAATTTTATATTTCATTTTTATTTTATAGATACTTAAAATTTACAATTTAAAAATTTCAGGGACTTTCTGCACTGCAGCACAAGCGTTACCTCTAGGCCACCGTGACACATTGTTTTTAAATGTAAAATAATATATTAAAACAACAAGTTTTTTTCTGCTTAATTTTTTGAAGCAATCCGAATAGGCTTGTTTTAAGAAAATGTAAGTAAGGATCGCACTTAAAAATTTCCAGAAAGATTTTGGAGAAGTTCAAGAATAAAATTCTTGATATTAGAAAGTGGGTTTTCTTTCTATGTGCCTTTTGAATCGACCACGACCAGTAACTTTTGTCCAATGCATGTTTTGTACCTGTAACAGGACGTGTACGCCGACCAATTGACACACGTTTCCCGCAGGAAAGCTTTAGTTTTTTTAAATAAAGTTTTAGATTTTTTTTCAGTGTAATCTTGTCTTATGAATTGTAATTTCTTAAAAAAATTCTTAAGAAGTTTATGGAATATATATTTATTTGTATTTACAAACAAGTAAAAAAACCATAAACTAATTAAAAAAAAAACTTTAAAATATGTAAGAAATTTTTTAACCAAAGACATAGAATCATGCATTATGTTTAAGAAAACTTTTATCCCTTTTATTTTGTACATAATTATGTAGGTTTGTTTTTACAGAAAGTTTCATAGTTTTGAAACTTCTTTAAATTAAGCTCAATAATAATTACACAAGTATTACGTCACTAGTTTACTAAACCGGTTATCTTGGAAACAGTCATATCATTTGTCTAAATAAATTAAAGTTCTTTAATTATTTTTGGGGTTCATAATTATAAGATGACTTCAGCACAGGCATACGTACATACATACATTCATACATAAAGGTATAGTGTTCATTAGACCATAAATAAATTTCTTTACTTCTTACAAGTTTTAAAAGGCCTACGAAAAAAAACTGACTGAGTGACGACGAGTGTTACACAAAAAGTGTGTTAATTAATATTTTGAACTCTCTAAACACTTTAACAAGGTTATTGATTAAAATATTTCTTTAAGAAAATATATAAAAAAATTAAAACGATTCTATTTATGTTCAATAAATTCGCATTTATACTAAGTTTTCTTACTCGCGTACTTAAAAATGTATAAGCATATGTATGTGTGTGTCTGTTTGTATGTATACAATAGCATTCAATCTAGTAGATGAAGACAACGTTAATTTTAGAAATGATTTACAATAAAATTTACATTGTTAGTAATTGATGTTGGTTAGTTGTAATTGAAACTAATTGACTCAAAGTGGGTGAAGTAATCATATTGTTGTGTTACTTGCATTTAAAAATAAACAATTTTTCGCAAATTTAATCACAACTTATGCTCTAAACACAACTGGGACGAACGACTGGTTTTTCTTTGCGAATATGGTCACTCTATCAAAGCTGTTTTATTCGTTTTAACTGTGTTTCAGTTGACGAATTAATGCAATGAATTTGAACAGACGAGTCTTCTGTTTAGCTTTAAAAACATGGTTCTTATTGCGTAACCAAACTAATTTTAACATAAAAACCCTATCTTATAATGAAGTTCACTGAAATGCAAGCGAAATTTTCGTGTTCGTTATTGATTTAATATGTAAACTGGGCTAAGTTAAAAGAAATTACTCTTATGATTTTTAAGTTGTGACTGTTTTTGGTTTAGCGTGCGATATGTATGTAAATGTTAGTCAATGTTAGCCAAGAGTGTTTTTCGGGGGGCCGAACACTAATCCAGGGTCACTAATTTGCTTATGTACCAAAAATATGAAGAAGCACATTTTACTTATCCCAATTTTTTATTTTTTTAAATTAAATATCAAAAAAGGCAAAAAAGTTCCAGAAATACGCATTGTCTCAAAGAATTAAAAATGTACAAAAAATTTGAAAAAAGTACTTTTTTACAATTTAATTGACTTTCGGTCCCATTTGGGCTATAGTACTTCATTTCATGTTTCTAAACTCTTAGAACCTGCAAAAAGAAGATGAATCTGCAATTCTGGCCACAGTGCTTGGCAATGATGCCAACTTTTTGAAAGAAAAAGTCACATCATACGCAAAAAAAAGCACCAAAAAGCGTCTTTTTGCATTCAGAAAAGCGTAAAAAAGCACTAAACCTATTATACACGCACTAAAAACGTGGAAGGGATATAATGCATTTGTGCAGATGTTTATATCGCCCTAAAAATAGTCTAAGACCCACTTGTTCTATTACCGGTAGACTGAGAATCACTATCTAAGTCCATTAAAGCATGTCCATCTGTCCGTCTATCCAACAAGTTGCTCATGTGTTTTTTGAGGCTAAAATAGCTTTAAATATCATTCTCCACAAAATTTATCATATCTTTATAAATTTTTTTTAAATGGTATCCTATCTATTATATATAGGGTTGCCAGACGGGCCTGGTTTGGCCTCATTTTCAAGTTTTTTAATGCGCGTCAAGTGTAAAGTGAAAAAGTAATTTGTCAAGTTTTTTTGGAGGTTAATTTTTTTTCTGAAGTTCATTCTAGTTATGTAATAATACTAAAAAAAGTATGTTTATAAATGTATTTAAAAAACAAATCTAAAGCCCATATTTTTATTATCAACACAACCAAGGACTAGTATGATACATTTTTTTCTGTGCAATTAAAATTTAAAAAAAAATATAGCTCTGTCAATACAATTATAACAAATGTGCCAACACTGATATTTACCCCATTGCTCAACACTAGTAAATTGATATCATTTAACAGCTGATTTCCAATACGTACATTGAAGCTTTTGGAAATAAAAATTGAGTTTATATATTTGTTTGTTAATTTGTTTCGGTTATTTTAACTTTTTATGATATTTTTGTTTTTGTTCTGATAATTTCTATGAAAAAAATAAACAATTAAATAAAAAAACAATAGTATGGGTGTTTTTATTTGTCAAGTTCTTTTTTTCAAAATCAAGTTTTTTTTGGTCAATGTCAAGCTTTTTAGCAAATTGGATCTGGCAAGCCTATTTATATACCATGCGCCCCCCATAAGTTATTTATTAGGCGAAAACTAAAAATTTCAGTTTTACAACAATTTCCAAATATTATTCAGGATTTGATCTTAATTTTCCCAATATTTAGAAATTGTTGCAATACGAAAAAGTTTTGTTTTCAATAGCCTTTATAATACATTTAGTGGTAACCAATGGTTATCCAGATGTATAAGGGAAAATGAAAATTTAAAACAGGTGAATAACGAAAAAAGGTTTGTTGAATTTTTAAAAGAACTCTTGAATGTTTGGGTTTGCTTATAATAATTCTCAGTAAGTTTATTAAAAATATCCATGCGGTTTTTTAAGAATTTGGTTAAAGTCTACTGATGATTTGGTGTAGGAACAAGTGAAATTTTCAGTTTTAGTTAAACAATACGAATTTATATTTTTATATAAAACGTATGTGAACTTAAGAAATATTTTGGTTTTTAACGGGTCATAAAGCCGATTTGAAAAAGGCTTCAAGCATATTCAGCTTCTTAAAATTGACTAAAAGATGTTAAAGTGAATTGTTAATCGAGCGGCAATTACACTTTTTAATAAAAATACCAATATGCTGTGAAATAAATAAAAAGTTTCTAGGCGGAAAAAACCATTCGTGAGACTTGCAAAAACAGTCACTGCATACAATAATTGCTAAAAAATTTCAAAACTTGTAAAAAGCACTAAAGGCACTATCGAAAAATCAAGAAAGCACCAGCTCTTTCTTAGTTTGGCACTTAAACTAAATATTTGGCGTTTCAAGTCATTAAAAAGCACCAAAAATAGTGCTAAAACACTAAGTTGGCATCGCTGGTGCTTGGAGCTCGTCGATATTTGCCCTCTCTCTCTCTCTTATGCATATGGTACTATAAAAATAAATCCTTTGTTACTTAATTTGTTTTGTTTAAAAAAAGGTATAAATTAACAAATAAATATTATCCTGTAAATGAGGAAAAGCCATAGTGTGCAATATTGAAAATAATGTTTTTTCCTTTTACCTTAAATTCAAATTCTAGTCCTACCCAAATCATTTTAATGTTTTACTCATGTTGCAAGCATTGGCTCCACCAACAAGAACTACAAGAAAAAATCCCAACATACATATAAATATATATTTATATATAGTACATACATATCTTTATAGGTTTCTTCTCTTATATTAAACGTTTTTGTTATAATAGTTCTGACCATTTGGCCGTTTGCCTAAGCTGCGACGAATGAAGTGCAACAATAGTAAAAAGTCGAACTGCAGAAAAGTATGTCGTCACATCGTTGCACAGTGAACTTTTAGCATAGTTTGTTTTTGTTTTGTGTGTTAGGAATATCAACAAAAAAAGGTTTAAAATTTTTTGTACAATTACTGACTTAGTTTTTAAAACATTAAGGGTATTCAAAAAATATAACAAACATTATTTTATACTAAACTCAAAGTATTTGAAATTTAGCTTTTGATCAACGACGCATAGTGGCTGAAAATCGTTTAAATTAATTGTTTTCGCCGATTTCAAAAATTTTAATACCATTCGAAAGCAAATATAGCAAAACTAAGGGGTAACAATATGGGTTAAAATTTTTTTGTTATATTAGTAGGATAGCAGTACGCTGTACAGCGGCCGAGAGCCTTTAACTTTTAAACCGATTAATTAAATTTGGCAGTGATATAGACTAAAAAATTCTTAACAAAGTGAACTGAAAACCAAAATTTTTTGGAACAAAAACTTCCTTAAACATTAATCTCAATGAAAAGCAATTTTATATGAAAAGCAAAAACAAAACAAAAACTGAAAATTTAAGAAATCTGGTTTCTAAAGTAAAAATTTTAAAAATATTTCGTTTGGTTCAACAGACTTACAGGAGTTTTGGAAGATATTAAGAATTAATATATAGATATTGAATTTAAAATTAAAATAGCGCAAAAGGCAACGTTTGGTTATCGTCTAAATAAATGGTTTATATTGCTTTTGAATTTAAAAAAATTAAAAATGAATTAATTAAATTTAAAAATATAAATTTTTTCTCAGTAGAAAAACTTTTTTTAATAAACTAAAGCCAAAAAAATAAAAAAAAATTTCCGTTCAGGGGCCAAATCGTCGCATTCGATTCGAATCGAAATTAAAAAATTCTTATTAAAATTCCTATATTCAAAGCATTGACAACTCGATCGATCGAATGAAATTTCGATTCTAATCGAATGCGAAGATTTGGCTCCAGCATTGTGTTTTGTCGAATTATAAGAAGAAATAGAATTTGCTTGCACATGTGTATGTATGTACATATGGATTTACCTTCGCTTTAATTCCCCTAATGTCTTTATCAGATTTTTTAATAAAAAAAGGAAAAACTTTTTCCGCTGATTTCGATTTAAATATGCATGTCACTCACTCAATTGTGCAATATTCTAACACTTTTATCCCACTTGCAAATTAATGCGACGATGATTTGTGTCGTAATTGCTGATAAGTTTTATTTTAATGCCTGAGGTTTATTTTAATTTTATTCTTTAGTTTGCAGATAATTGCCGTAAGAATGTAAAAGTTATGATGTCAGTTTTCAGCCTAAAAGAAATTTTATTAAAATTAGGCAACAAAAAGTAAGAGCCCTTCACAACGTTTTTACCCAATTTTTTCAAACCCTCTAAGGGGGTGGAGATTGGGGGTAAGTATGTTCTAGGAAAATTTTTGCAAAGAAAAATAATTGAGGGCCAGTCCTAAATTTAACCTATCCACAGGCACCCTGGAAGCTGTAGGGGGGACTTATTACAATTTCACACAAAAAACTACAAAAAAAATTTTTCAAACAAATTCTTGTTCAAAATAATTTATTTTTTTAGTCAATTTATTTAATAGTCTCTAATAATATTTTTATTTGATTTTTAAATCAAACAAAATTTTCGCCTAGACAAATAAAATATTTAACCAGCTCAGAAAAATTTTTTAACAGAAGCTAAAATTCTTGCAAAATTGTTTGTCTAAATTTACAACTTTCGTTGTAGGTCCTCAGCCAGACAAAATATTTACTGATTCTCTGAAATTTGTTACTGATTCTACAACTCAGTTTTTTCTGTGTTCTCAAACTTTGTATTGAAGCCCCCTTAGGCGATGGAGATAGGAGGTAAGTATGTTCTAGAAATATGTTTGGGAGGAGAAAGTAAGGGGGGTTGGTCCTACATTTAATTTCTCTAAGGCCTACTTTGAAAAAGTTATGGGCGTTTTTACATCATTTTCGTAAATTTTGTATGGCAACCCTTTTAGGTGATGAATCAAGTTGGTAAGTTTGTTTAAGGAATATGTTTGGGGAAAAAAAACTAATGGGGGCTTGTGATACATTTTATTTCTCTAAGGGCGAATCTGGAAAGTTGTAGTGGTTTGTACCCTAATTTTGTATGGCAGCCCTGTTAGGGGCTGGAGATAGGGGGTAAGTATGTTCCACAAAAATGTTTGTAAAAAAACTTATGGGAGTCGGTCTTATATTGCGCTTGTGTAAGGGAAACTCCGAGGCGGTTGAAGAGGTTTTAATGGTTTTTATTGGGATTGGTCTTACATTTGACCTTTGTACGTGCACCCTCGTGGATGTGTGAGTGATTTAAAAAAAAATTAAAACAATTGGCTTTGTATAGCAACCCTTTTAGGGAGCGGAGATAGAGTGTGAGTATGTTTCACATAAATATTTGGGAAAAAAAACAAATGGGAGTCGGTCTTATATTGCGCCCGTCTACAGGAAACTTCGAGGCAGTTGTAGAGGTTTTTATGAACAAATTTTAGAAAATAAACAGACGTTATCTTGGTTATTTGCTGGTAAGTGAGATGAAAAATGTTTCATCGACTTGATGTCCTGCTTGCTAATAGGTTGGAGTATCGCCTTTCACGATTCAGTTTGCTTTAATTATATTATTACCTTAGTTCTTTCGTTATTTCGTACTGGAAATATCGTTATCTTGTTGCATTTTTTCACTGTGTCCTCTGCTTTGATTCGGTCCTCGTCGCAATAAAAAGTTTCTGGTACCTTTGGCCTGCAACTTTCTAGCTTTCATCGCCAGATCATTCGCCATTTAATCTTTGGTTAATCCATAATGCCTTCGAAACCACATAATGTGCATCCGGCCATATTTCAATTACCTATTTACATTGCCACACTGTCGTAGATATGGTACAATTACCTTACAAGGTAGTATCGATTCAACAGCTGATTATTTTTTGCTCGAGCTTTTCCACTCTCTAAATCTGCCAAACAGTACGTTTTTTGACATAAACGGGGATGCTTTTACAACAACTTCATAAATTTGGTATCGAGTTTGTTGTAGTTGTTGCCGTAACGATAGTACCTTGTAAGGTAATTGTACCATGGTCGTAGATTTGGTAACCTCGGAAAATATTGCTTTAAATCAGGGATCGGCACACGCAGACCTTCTTACATATATTTTAATTGTGTTGGTTGCTTGTTTTTGAGCGTAATTATTTGTCTTTAATGCCACTAGGGTGACCATAGTTGAAAGATTAAAATATAATAGAATTGCATTTTAAGATTTTTTGAAAGCAATATTAAAATTTAGCTTGTTACGTTTAAGTAAAAGTTTCATAAATGCGAAATAATTTTGCCATTCTACATAGTTTTGCATAATCTCATAAATATTTATTGTATATTGACAATTTTTTATGCGGATAAGATAGTTGACATGCTTATTACATACTTAGTTTATTTCTGATTTTACTTTTAACTATATTTTATTACGAAAATGAAAACTCGAAGATATAAGTTAAACCAAGCATTGAATGTTATTTAAAAATTTGTCCATTAAACATTTTGATAAGCCTAGCTGGTAGCTCTGGTCGTCTGACACAAGAGACTAAAAAACCAATTTTTGTATTCTTACTCTCTTTAATGCTCGGAGAGAACGCATACGCGTGTGGGGTTTTGCGGATAATTGCTTTAAATAACATTTGTCTGCACTCACAGATCCACGGCAGCCATATTGGTCCCTGTACCCCGAACACTAATCGGGGTTTACATATACACACTGCGATTACCAACAAACACCTCCTAAATAAGGAGGGCAAACACCTAAACTGTACACTTTTATTAAAATTAACAAATTTTAGTATTTACTAACGAAGCAAAAACTGGTATCAAGTGTAAGAAGTCTATGAGAAAAGAAATTAGTATCGTGCTTAATGCATTCCATCCTTTAGTATTTTTTTTTAGGTGAAATACAATGATGATGTTGCTAAATCAAATTGTTCTTTTAATTGCCAAATAAAAAAAAAAAATAAAAAAGATGTAGAAGCTTCTATGAACTCATAGTTTTAAAGAATTGATGATCTAATACGTTCTTAACATACACAACTATGTATGTATGTACAGACGTACATATGTACATTTACAAAAGTACCTATACATGTACATACATACATATATTGTACATTTTGATATAATAAAATTGCACATTAAAATTATTTTAAACACCGGCAATTCTTAAGAAAATTCATTTGAAAATTTGTATTTTATACGATTTTATACACGATAACAGTATTTATGAATTGTTCGTGTGAGTTTATGACTGGACGACTGTCGACAAGTTCAAGGCCTTAAATTTTAACAGTTCTTTTTGGTTGGCCTTTGAAACTATTATTGTAGAGATATACATATATGTATGTACATATGTTCATATGTACTAAAGTTTGTATGTTTAGACAATAAATGCAGTGAGTAAGAAATATTAACACATGTTTCTATACCTCGATAGTATAAACATAAGAATGAATAATTTGTTCCTTAAATGTTTGTGCAGATGCATCACCATTTTGCGAAAGACAGTATGAATTCCATTTTACGTAATTTCTCGTCGACAACTTTCCACAAAGTTCGGGTTTTGGCGAATACGTGATGGACCGAGTGTAAATTTAATGCGTTCATGGGTGTTGAGATTCTGGTCATCTGTTTCGGAAACGAATGTCCCACGACCAGGGCCCAGTCGATCTTCGGTGACTTCTGAAACCATAGAAGTGGTTGAAATCATTTTACGTGAAAATCCGCGACTTTCAATATGGAAAGAGCAGCCTCATTGGGACTTCCAAGAGTGATTATTCATGAAATTAAAAAGAAGGATCTGAAGTTCCATCCCTTTAAATTTCAAATCGTTCAAGAACTGAAAGAACGGGCCACGTCAACAAGCAAAACTTCCGTTACTGGTCTCCAAGAATTCACAACCCACGATTCAAAAATCAAAAACCATTGCATTGTTTCAGGGTAACTGCTTGGTGTGCCTTATCCACGCATGAGATAAGTTGACAATTTTTTTTCAAAAATTCTCGAGGCCGGGCGACGAATGTCAACGGTGAAAATTATTGCTGATTGATTACCGAATCATTTTAACCAAACATGCGAGCTCATCCATCATACTCTTCACACATGTGGTTTCAACAGGATGGGGCGACTGACTTCACACACAGCCTCGATGAATTTGCTTCAGGAAAATTTCCCCCAAAAACTGATCAGTCGCTTTGGGGACATCCCGTGGCCACCCAGGTTGCCCGATCTAACTCCCAGTGGTTTATTTGATGGGAATACCACAAAGAGAGTTTTTAGAACGACAATCTCTAATCTCTCGTGGCTTAAAAGGAAAAGATTTGTCAAAAAATCAGCTCAATTGAACCAAGTTTACTGCAGCGTGTGGCGCAGAACATAAGGCTCCGTTTTGAACAGTGTGTCCAAATCGACGGAAGACAACTGCATGACATACTTTTTAATAAAATTAAATCCGTATTTCCATTCTATCGTTCAATGCTCTTAATAAAGCTTTGTGTCACTAATTACGTTTTTTATTTAACTTTGAAAATATAAATCTGCCACCAGACACCCTGTAGAAAATACCAATGTTAAGGGTATATAAGCGCTCTTGCTTGTTTTTCTTCAACTTCATATGTACATAAGTACATACATACTGGCGTACTGTATATACTTATAAATATGTATGCAAAACATGTGTTTATAAAATAGTGCTTATCTTCGTAAATAATCATTGAATATAAACAATAATGTAAAAAAAAAACAGGAAACTAAAAACCCTACAAGAAATTTGTGACCGAAACTAACACTAAAACATTTTTTTTCGGTCATTTGTGACCAATATTTCTATCACATCTGAAGGTGCGAGAGAGATGCAAGATCACACGTACACAAAGTTTCGGTCATTTTTTTCACATCGCCCTTAAGAAAATGATAGAAAATAATGACCGAATGACCGGTCATTTGTGTCGGTCATATGACCGGTCAAATGACTGTCACTGTTCTGGTAGGGAACTTAACAAAATTGTGATGGTTCGTTCTTATTGTGTATTTTTATGATTAACTTCAAATGCTACAAGAAAAAGAAACAAATGAAAAGTTATAGCCGGTTAAGGCCTAACATATTTTACTCTACACCAAAATTTACTTTTATTAACTATTACCGTATGCCAAAAATAAACGAAGGTCAAGGTGACGTAACCAAAGTATTTAACCCACAAGAAAAAGGGAGGGATGGACTAACATGCTTAAATCAACATGATTCGATTCGTATAACTAAAGGCGAGTCTTTGACTTTTACTTTTAGGCATTACAAACATCTGCACAAACGCATAATACCCTTACCACGGATGTGGTATTTATATCATAAACTATTTGCAATCACTTCAATACATATTTTCTTTTTTCTAAAATATTATAAGATGTCCCTTATCGCTATATATGCGTGCAAACATACAATACAAAAAATTTTAGTACATAAAATTTAGTGTTATTTTAATTAAATATTATTTATTAAAAACTTGACCTTTTGTACATTTTAGTGTCTAAATTAAATATAAAATTTTGTTGATTTTTTTCAATGCAAAATAGAAGTCAATTTAATTGCTTGAACTTTTTTATTTGTTTTTAAACGGGTTCGGCTTCGTACAAATTTAAAGACATTTCTCAGTTGGTTTTTAGTTTAAAATTTTTTTCATTTAAGAAAATACTGATGTTAATTAATAATAAAAATAAAAAAAATGTTTACAAAAATCAAAAATATTTTTTAAAAATATTTGAATAATAATCGTGCTTATAAATTGTTAAAACTATTTTAACTATTTTTAACTGAATTTATCATTTTATGACTCACTGTCTTCTTCAACTAAATATGTGAATTTTATCTGCAAGAAATTAACCCGCAACTTCGTAAGCGTAGTTGCATATATATGTACATATTAACCAAAACCAAGTTATAAGTGTGAAAGAGTACTACCCTGCAAATAACGCGGCTAGTTTATACATACGTCTATGGACTAGTCCATAAAGAAAAACAACAACTCCATAAGTAAACCAATTCTATGTGCATTATGATGTACTAGGGTGGGACCATTTAGCTTATTTTTGTTATACATCGGAGTAGTTCTAAAGCTACTCTGTGGTAAACCATAGATGACTCACTATGAGACCGTCAAGACACGAACACCTTTCGCTTAACTACAAGTTATTGTTTGCCAATGACTTGGTCCATCACTGCATTACATAAGATCATATTGTGGACTAGTTACAACATCAAAAATGTACCATGTGGTTCAATAGTTTTTGCAGGGTATGAGTTTGAATAAAAAACATGCAAAACTTTTTATACAATTCTGATCGATTATCTATAAAATTCTTTATTCTTTAATATCCTTTACATTAAAATATCCAAAAATGTACCATAAATATGAAAACGTCCGTTTTATGTACCCTAATTCCATACTTCTAGAGCTATTATCTCAAAAAATGCAAAATCTACCAAATATGTGAAAAAGTACTTATTATTCACCTTGCTTTTTTCTGATTTTAAGCTTTTTAAGGGCCAATAACCTTTTTTATATTTCTAGAGTCATAATCTCAAAAAAATTCGTGAAAGTACCAACAATGTGAACATTTTTTTTATTACTTAATTATTAGCCATTAATCGAAAACATGATTTTACAAATTGCAAAAAGTACCAAAAATGTTAAATAAGTACTTCTTGACTTGACCACTTAATTGACTTTATGCCTCAATCTGGATCAATAGTCGTGTCTATACTCGAAATCTCAAAAAATTAAAAAAAAGTACAAACTCAGAAAGTATCACAATATAATATTTACCCTTTTTTGGACTTTTGGTACCAAAAACGTATTAATATTTTTTAAGATTATTTCAACGCAATTTGAGTGATTTTTCTATCTTTTTTCTCTTTAGGGCCAAAAATTTAAAAAAAGTACTAAAAAACACGAAAAACATATTCAAAATTTTGCGAGACCTCTTCAATGCATTTTGTGTTTTTTTTTTCTAAAAGGTTACGAAAAGTACATTTAAAGTACCAAAATATAATTAAACCCACACAACATACGACTCCTATTGTTGGTGGTGAAATCCTGGTAATTTTTTGACAATGGTGTCCCAGAATTAGCACGTTAGGCTATAACTGACTCGAATATTATTCTATTTTGACAAAATTTTGAATATGTGTCTAACTTGATGCCACTAACTAGTGTACTAAGCAAAAATATGATCGGCCTATATTTTGATATAGCCCTCTAAAAATCGGATCCCCAATATTACAAGGTTGTACGTGCAAAAACACAGATGCTGAGAAAATTAAATTTAAAATTTTGAATCTTTTTTCTTCTACTTTATAATAAAACTTGGCAATAAAGTTTAGTTAAACTGTTAGTTAGGAATGAGTAAGGTGGTGTAGAGTATAATATTGTCGGGCTTGACCGAAAACTCTCGAACATCGTTTCAGTTTCTTTCAGTTTTTGAACGAGTTGAATTTACAAAGGATAAAACTTGAGATCCTTTTTTACAATTTAATGAATAATCGCTCTTGAAAGTCCCACTGAGGCTGCTCTTTTCTGTTTCAAAGTCGCGGATTTTTACGTTAACTGCTTTCAACCATTTCAATATTTTCAGGAGTCCTTAAAGATTGATTGGGCCCTGGCCGTGGGGCATTTATAGCCCAATACCGAACCTTGAACAAAATTGTCGACGAGCAATTACGTAAGAATCATTACTTTTAAAAAAACGCCTTCACAGCGAACGCGCGTTGCTCACTCGTACACTGCGACATCGTGACTGAAAAATCTTCACAATCGATAATTCCAACGGCGCCAGTCAGCCTACCCACCGTTTATTACTTTTTGAAATAATCATGGTGAAATAATTGTGACCAGGTGGTGTTACGAGCACAGCTGTTCTACTTTTTTCATGCATAAATCGAGGCTGGGTAGTCAAAGTTGTTTACATTTACATACATTGTTTTGACAACTGAGCCAACGAAAACTACAACAAAAACGAAAATTTTATTCACCAAATTTTGTTGTTGTAGAATCACCACCACCTGATACATTATTGCGCCATGGAAATAATCGTATTTAAAAATGAACATTTCCACAAGGCACCCTGTATTTCGCAACTAGTGGTGACTGATACTTACAGTTAGGTTTGAAGTTAGTAATAAAAAATTTAGTGAGTTATTTTTGTAGTCGACAACTGTTGGTTCGACAGGGTTACTACAGCATTTTCTAATCGCATTTCATATGATGGGGGAGTTTAAATGACTTCCTTCACTGAAAAGGAAAAGGTTAATTTAACTTTAGTTGTTTTGTTGTTTTTTCTGTAATTCCATTACGACAACGTAGAGTGGGATGAGAGAATGCCTATAATAATCCAATTAGTGTTTACGAATCAATTTTTATTACTTTAAATAGAATTTCCCAAACTTCTAACAACAGTTCTTCGCTAACTTTTGTTTGGTGGTGTTTAAAGAAAACAATTTTATTTATCAGCAATAACTTTTAATAAGTAAAAAGAAATAATCAAAAATTTAATGGCAATCTTAATCTTGGGCGGTGTTGATCCTCTCTTTTTTAAACCTTAGTACTGCTAATCGTATAACAATTGAACACAGTAAATAATTTGACATTAAATATCTGTATGATTACGTGGGACTGTTCTATAGACCGCGTTTCTTACCCCCTTTATTCTCAGCAATTCTTTAAAGGTGTAGCTACAACGGCTCAAATTTATTTTTAGCTTTATGGTCTAGGTCTTACTTTTCTCTTCTAATCTTTATATTAAATCCATCCTCACAAAGTGTAAAGATAGTTTTGTATTAAAGGTGTGGCCACGCCCACCTAACTTTTTTAAATCTATAGTCTATGGCCTAAATAAATATATTTCAATTAAAAAATATAACTTAAATATTTGAAATTTTGAAAGGGGTTTTTAGGGAATTTTTTATGGAAACTGAGATTTTATAAAACAGAACTGAACAAAAAACTCTTGTTAAGAAAAATAAATACTTTTGAAATCCCTGACTGCATTATATGAAGATTTGCGAATTATATATGTTTTAAGTAAAGTAAAATTTTATTCTAAAAAGTTATTTTAAGTTTTAGGTTAATGTACACAATAAATACAATTTATACGATAAATTTAATTAAGCTTAAAGTTTTTAAATAAATTAATTAATGAATCAATATCAAATGAAAATGATAAAATTAATGAAAATGCATTTAATTGAAAATCTTTCTCACTTAATGCTTTTTTTGTTTCGGGTTTTATATAATTTTATAACTGTTTGGTATTTAATGTTTTTGCTTAATTTTTATCAGCATATTGCGTTAGAATTTGTTCAATATGCACTTTTTTTATCCCTTTTTAAAAAAATTTTTATTAATTCTTATCTATTATATAAAGAAGGGGTGTATGTATGTATGTATGTATGTATGTATGTTTGTATTTTATAGCTGGCCACACCAGTGGACCGATTTTTTTGAAATTTTTACAGGGAGTTATCTCAAGTCTGAAAGGAACAATAGGCTACTTTTTTTTTAAAAAACTATTGCTGCCACGCCCACAATACGCCCATTTGTGTGGGAAGGTTAGGTTATGAATGGCCTAACAAAATTACCCAAGGCCATATTGATCAAACGCGTAGAGCTAAATACATGAAATTTATAACACGTGTTAAGCTCTACATGTTGTTTAAATGCACATAAATTTTTAAACATTGGGCCCGTAAAGGGATAAAAAGGGGACAAAAAGGGAAAAATCTGTAACCTACTATCTTTTGATGTATATAAGATAGAAACAAAATTTAAAAAGTTTAGCGTTTTCCTTAAGAAATAAACAGACAGGGATCTGGAGTTTTTTTTTAAATTTTGGTCCGAAAGGGCGAAAAAAGGGGTTAAAATTATATTTTGGTACTTTTTGGTACTTTTTTGTTACTTTTAAACCAATAAAGATAGAAAAATTTTTCAAATTGCGTTCGATAGGTTTTACAAAAATATGATTACGTTTATCGTACTTTTTTTAAATTTTGGGCCCAAATGGTGAAAAAAGGGTTAAAAATATATTTTGATTTTTTTATGCGTTTTTTGTAACTTTAAACTAATAAAGATAGGAACATTATTCAAATTAAGTGTAATAGGCCTAAGAAATATGAGTACGTTTTTAGATACTTTTTTAATTATTAAATCCTAAGGGCAAGAGAGGGTTAAAATTATGTTTTAGTACTTTTTGTAACTTTAAAATCAATTAAGATAGAAACATAATTTAAATTCTTCTTCCAGACCGATTTTTGGAAATTAGTTCGCACATAAGCGGCTTTTAAAGTTAAAATTTTCAAGGTAAAAAAGTGGGCGGTGCCACGCCCATAAAAGTTAAACTTAATATGCTGGTACTTTTATTGCACTGATTTTTCAAAATTGGCACACATATAGAAGGCCTCTAATTCCGAAATTTTAAAGGACAAAAATGGAGGATTGCAGCGCCCACAAAAATGTAAGTTTTCATACTGGTTCTTCTATTGTTGCAATTTTTATGAAGCTCAAAAATAGACCGATAATATTTATTTTCGGTACAAAAATGGGTGGCATAAAGATAGACAAACGTGCAAAATAATGTGAAGATAAGGCCATATTTGAGCCAGTTATAGCCCAAAACGCTTAATCCGGGAGGACATTTGTATGGGCGCTCTGTCGAAAAATTAACTGATCATCACCACAAACAACATGCTTTTTTCTTATGCCAAAAAACTTATCTGTTCCAAATTTCATCGAAATATCTGCAAAAATGCGGTCTCTACTTTGTTTACAAGAATACATTAATAAGGCTGAATTCCAAAACGCAGTTTGCCCTGCATTAAAAATTTTCAACTTCTTCCCTTATTCACTCTTTACAATTTGGACAACGTTTTTTACTTCCAGGACATTAATATAACTGTAAGCACTCATTTGGAAGTAGAAGATATTACCAGAAACATCATCTTTGCTTTCAGGAAAAACTTGAAATTTCGTGATGCAAAGCAAACTGCGTTTTGGAATCCAACCTAACTGCCAGCCGGACGGATGGACTGACAGGTTTTAATCGACTCAGAAAGTGATTCTGTGTCGATCGGTATAATTGGAGGTGGGTCTCAGACCTTTTTCTTTGGTGAGGCACAAAAATTTGCACAAAAGCATAATAAAATTTGAATTTAACAATATAAGAGAAGTTTGAACTTCTTTTGAAAAATATTTGATATGTGATCCCTGTATCTATATTATATAAAGAAAGGTTGTATGTATGTATGTATGTATGTATGTATGTATGTATGTATGTATGTATGTATGTATGTATGTATGTATATTTGTATGCATGTATGTATGTATGTATGTATGTATGTATGTATGTATGTATGTATGTATGTATGTATGTATGTATGTATGTATGTATGTATGTATGTATGTATGTATGTATGTATGTATGTATGTATGTATGTATGTATGTATGTATGTATGTATGTATGTATGTATGTATGTATGTATGTATGTATGTATGTATGTATGTATGTATGTATGTATGTATGTATGTATGTATGTATGTATGTATGTATGTATGTATGTATGTATGTATGTATGTATGTATGTATGTATGTATGTATGTAAATACATATGTATGTATGTTTGTAATTTATAGCTGTCAACACCGGTGGATCGATTTTTTTGAAATTTTTACAGCGAGTTACTTAAAGTCTGGAAGCAAGGGGCTAAGATTATAGATAGAAGTTTATAAATAATTTTTGCTTATTAAAACTTTCTGAATATCCAAAACTGTAAGCCTGGTGAATTTCCAATTTTTATGAGCTAAGTAAATAGTAGGGCTGACTTATTATTTATTGCAACTTATGTGGGGCAACCAATAAATTTAAAATAATATAAATTCTTTTGTGTTAACATATTTGAATAATTTTACTATGATTGGGGTAGCGAAGCACACCGGGGCTTAGCTAGTATCATATAAACCAGGGATCGGCACACCAATACATTTATATGTTTTGATTGTGTTGTTTGTTTGTTTGTTTTTGAGCGTCATTACTTGTCTCTTATAGCACTAGGGTGACCATAGTTGAAAGTTTAAAATATGATAGAATTATATAAAAAAAGTTTTGGAATGTAATATTATAAATTAAGCCGCTTATGTTAAAGTAAAATTTTCATAAATACGAAACAATTTTGCAATACTATTTAGTTTTGCAAAATCTCATAGATATTAAATGTATATTGACAATATTTTATGCGGATAAGACCTTTCACATGTTTATTACTTAGCTTATTTCTAATTTTGCTTTTAACTATTTTTTATAACGAAAATAAAAAGTCTCAGATATAAGTTAAATCAATCACTGAATGTAATTTAAAAATTTGGCCATTAAACATTTTGAAAATCCTAGCTGGTCACACTGGTCGTCTGGCACAAGAGACTAGAAAACCTTTTTTTTTGTTCCTACTCTCTTCAATGCTCAGAGAGCACGCACACGCGCGTGGAGGTTTGCGGATCACCGATATAAACTATTTACACCTTACTCTGTGTTTTTCTTAAGTTTTCTAAGAATATTGCAAAAAAAAGTGCTTAAATGGCAAGCCTGGTAAAGATAAAAGAGAGAAATTGCGCGGTGTTGTCATAGTCAAATAACTCGTCAGGTCGTAGCAACTAAAAAATATACTTTTTGCCTCTTTTTTTCTATGAAGTTTCGCACTAACGTTTGGAATTTTCTCTTTTATGACCGGCAAAGTGTCAAACTCCATATATAAATAAGAAAACAAGTAAGAGAGGCTAAAACTTAATTCTCTCAGTTGCTACGATCTGATGAGTTATTTGGCCATGGGTGTTGCGTTAGGCCTATCCATGGTAAAATCATGTAACAGATGGTTGATCATGTTACATGATGATTGTGAAGAGAGTCAATCTCCTACTTTTTTCTTTTTTATAAATGGATTTGAATCGAGTGTTCTAATTTGCCCCCTGGTTATTTTTGGTTTTCGCCTACACTCATCTCATTCAGTAGTGAACTGATTTGTCTGATTATTAATAGCGATTGTCTCAGAGATATTTCTGATTGTTTAATACCTTAACATTTTCTGTGCAAATTTATTTGGCTCCGGAAGCTTGATTACAAGAGACTCACAGACAGACATGGCTACATTGAGTTCCCTATCTATAAAGATCCGGAATATATATACAAGGGGTCTGGTGGCATATTTATATTTTTAAAAATTATTATTTTAAAAAGTAATAAACAGTGCAGAGAGAGAGGGTGGCGCCGTTGGAATTATAGATTGTGCGGGATTGTCAGTCACCATGTCACAGGGGTTGAGTGATCATCGCGCGTTCGCTTTGGAGACATTTTTTGAGAGTCATAATTGGTCGTCGACAATTATGTTCAAAGTTCGGTATTCGGTGAATATGTGATGGACCGAGTGTAAATTTAATTTGTTCGTGGGTGCAGAGATTTCGCTCAACTGATTCGGCTATGAAAGTTCCACGCCCAGCCTATCTTCAAGGACTCTCTAAAACTTTGAACTGGTTGAAAGCAGTTTACGTGAAAATCCGCGACTTTCAATACGAAAAAGAGCAGCCTCACTGGGACTTCCGAGAGCAATTATTCATGAATTTTTTAAGAAAGGATATGATGTTCCTTTCTTTTAAAAGTAAAATCGTTCAAGAACTGAAAGAAAGTAATTTTTAATTACGCAAAAATTTTTGTGAAACGATTTGGGGCATTTTCGCACAGTAAATCTAATTTTTTGGTTCACCTTGACGACCACGTCAGCAAAGAAAACTGCCTTTACTGGTCACCAAGAACCCGCATTTTTCGAGTGAAACATCAAAAACCATTGCATTGCCCCAGGGTAACTGTTTGGTGTGCCTTATATACGCATGAGGTTATTGGACCATTTTTTTTTCCGAAAATTCCTAAGGTCAGGCGACGATTGTCAACGGTCAAAATTATTGGCGCATGATTGTGGAATTCTTGTTGCCAAACCTGTGAGCTCATCCATCGTACTCTTCAAACACGTGGTTGCAACAGGATGGGGCGACTGCACACACGGCCAGAGCTTTGATGAATTTTCTTCGGAAAAATTTCCCTCAAAAACTGTCGCTTTATTGATATTCCATGGCTACCGAAGTCGCTAAATCTAACTTCCATGGATTTTTTATGGAGATAATTTGAAGAGAGGGTTTATAATGACAATCCCCAATCTCTTGTGGCTTTAAAGAACCAAGTTAACTGCTGCGTATGGCGCAGTGTGTTCAACTCGACGGAAGGCATCTTTTTAAAAATTAAATCTGCATTTCCATTCTATCGTTCAATGCTCTTAATGAAACTTTGTCTAAATTAATACGTTTTTTATTTAAGTTTAAAAATATAAATCAAGCACCAGGCACCCTGTACCTTATGGGGTCGCAAGTGAATATTGTAGAAACTACAAACGGAATGGCAAACTGATATACTTATGTATACCCCTATCACTATGTGAAGGGTATAAAAAGATTCCTACTAAACACTGGCGCATCGCATGTTCTTCTGTTTGCATAAATATAAATTGAGTAAACATGTTACATCATGTCTTTAAAAAAAAGTGAAATTAATAATTGTTTGATTACATTCAGTCAAATGCAAACATTTGCACATGACTTGCGTTGTGTCTGTGAGTGCATGTGTGCATGTACTTGTAACACTTAAACTTTCATTCAAATTGTTCTAATTTGTAGTAGTTTTTATAAATTTTGGCATTTTTGTTTTTTGGCTAAAATCAACAACTGTAAACCACATGGCCTATTTGTAAAATAGCTACTGCAGCAAAAAAAACTTGCATTTAAAATTAATGCAATAAACTCCGTTATTGTTTGCATTTATGTTAGTGTGCGTGAAAGTGTTTGTGTCGTTACAAAATTGAGTGTGAGTTTTTGTTTTAGTTGTTTGTTTGAAAATTAAGCTGAACGGTTGACTGGGTTTCTGGCATAAAATACATTAAATACACGAAAAATAAACTTCTCGTTTTGTTTGTTTAAGTTAATTTTGGTCTTATTTGTTTTATTTTGAAAAAAGTGTTTTTATTTCCATTGATTCGATTTTAAATTAGGAAAGTGTAAATATAAGTTTAATTGTGGTGTATTTAAATGAGAGAAAAAGAAAATTATTCAATGTAAAGCCTAATTGAAAATGAAAGGATGAAAATGTTTTCATTGATTAGAAGCATGCATTTGGTAAATGTTTTTAATTTTGTTAAAGGGTTGGTATAATGTTTATCGATAAGGTCTAGTGGTTGCCCATAGAAATTTATTAGAAAGCCAGCTGTTTTGGGCATTTTTCAAATTGTTATTTTAAAGAAATGTACATACTAGGTAAGCGAAAAGAAGTCATTCGATGTTGTTTGGCTCTTACTTTTTTCTAAATAAAAAACTTCGATTCTGTTTTTTGATTATGTTTATTTGAACCTTTTGACCAATAAGGTCAAGTCGACGGGATGATATCGGACAAATGGGCGACGGAATTGATTGCCATATGGACGGAATTTTTCATCACTTCGACCAAAACTTCGGGCGACAAATTCCCGCACTCGCGTCGAATGTTTTCATTGAGGGCTTCCAGGGTCTTGGACTTGTTTACCGTAAACACGGGACTTCAAAAAACCCCACAAAAAAAGTCTAGAATGGTTAAATCGGGCGATCTTGCGGTTCAATGTAAATCGCCAAAACGAGAGATAAGGCAACTCGGGAACGCCGCCTTCAGAATATCGGTAGTTGCACGAGCAATGTACGCCGCTTCTCCGTCTTGTTGGAACCACATGTCCTCTAGTACTAAATCGTTCGATTGCGGCAGAAAAAAGTCGGCTAACATGGCTCTATAGCGCGCACTGTCCACTGTTGTCGTTTAACGAGCGGCGTCCTCGAAAAAAAATGGCCCCATAACTCCTCCAGCGTGAACAGGGCACCATGCAGTCACTTTGAGCGGGTGTAATGGCTTCTCGTGCATCACTCGTGGATTTTTGGAAAGTTTGCCTTGTTCACGTACCCGCTCAGTTGGAAATGACCCTCAACGCTTATTATGATTTTGTAAAAAAATCTTCCACTTCGGCCTTGAGATTGAAGATGGCTTGGGGGTAGGTTACACGAGTTTGTGGTTGGCAGGTAGCAGCTGATGCACGGACTGGACGTTGTACAGGAACATGCGCAGGTCTTTGACCGAAATTCGCCTTACGGACGTCCGGCTGATGGCTAATTGCGAGGCACGGCGTCTGGTCGATGATTCTGACGACAGCTCGATATTCTCGCCAAACACAGGCGAAATCATCGGCAGAACGGTCGCTACGGGGCCGGCCACTCTTGGCATCATCTCGTGCGGTCCCATATTCTTCAAGGTTGGTGGCCAAACGGCGCAGTTCTTTTGCAGTCGGTGCCGGACGACCGGGGAATCACCGATGGAGTACGCTCTGCGCCAACACCACAGGCGAATTTTTACGCAAAAAAATAGACACAAATATTCCGCTTTCTTGGGGAGTCTATTGCTCCATCGCTTGTTTACTTGTATTCTACATCTGTCTAGTTCACAAATGTCAAATTAGATTTGACATTGGCCGCCATTTGAAAAAATTAGAGCATCTTTCAGTAGGGTGATTTCTTTTGGTCCACCTTGTACTTGTTAGAATGGGCGTGGAGAACAATTTCCACTTAAAAATTTGTTTAAGAAACTTTGTTTCTTACATTTTTAATATTAATTTTTAAAAAAGTTGACGTAAACCAAAAAAAGAAAAGTATTTTAACCCAGAAGTTTTAACAAATCAATCTCTGTGAAACTCACCTACTCTTTAATTGTCTAGGCGTTCAAAGAATCCACTAGTAGATTGTGTGCAGTGAGACAAGTGCACTTCTACTGTGCTCGGGGACACAGCGGTATTGAAGGAAACGAGATGGTAGATGAGCTGGCAAAGCAAGGGGTCCATTTGCGTATTAAAAAAAAGAGCATTGAACGTTCGTGCTTAAATTCAGTTCCCAAAACAAAATGTTGACTTTGCGATGAGCGCCAGAGTCCCTGAAGTCTGTGTAAATACCACTTCGTTTGGAGTCTTCGGAATTTTGTGGGGATCTGATGCCCCAGAGGGGACGAGGTTTCTTTTGTCTTTGCGAAGAAGCAATTATAGACTCCTATTTGGGATGATAACGGGTCATTTTTTGTGGTTTACTTGGGAATAGGAAGACTGTTTAGCATATTCTGTGTCTTATTTGTTCCAAAACCTGGAGGAAATATCTGGGGTTGGTAAGAAAATACTTCTGGCATTTGCCAAGAGAGTGTGGAGCACCCTGGATTTTACTTCATCGAGTTTGTGAAACTGGTTATTATTTCTTTTTGTCTGGTATTACTATGGACTCAAAGGGTCTATGTGGGGTCTTCGGGGCTATCCATTTTAACCTAACCTTAACAATACAACTTATTTATTGTAAAATGATTGTGGTTAAACTGGCCATAGCAATTGGTGGAATAAAGTTTTTTAATAGCAATTGATGTAAAGATGTGTAAGATAATGGACCATATTACCACTTCCAATAACTTTCAACCAAGTGCCAAAAAACTTATCTCAAAATGAAACCATTAGGTCTCCGTATGCTCAGGGATGAGTGATGCTGCTTTGCTGAATTTTTTTAATAAAGAAAATTGTGGTCAAAAATCCATAAAAGTTACATTTTAAAAAATTATTTAAAGAAAACTTTTGCAGTTTTTATTAATTCAAGAAAACCTAAACCAAGCACTTTTGGAAAACTTTTATCTAAATGCCTCTTTTTATTTCTTTCTTAAAACCAAACAAAACAAAAATTGCAATTAATTTACTCTTTTCAAAAAAAAAAGTTTTTTATTTTTTCTTTAAACTTTGAACTTTTAAACCTTAAAAAATGAAAATAGTTTTTCTTTCCCTTAACTATTGTAAATAAATTTTTTATTTATTTATAATTTTTTTTTCATTTTCCATTTTCAGATAACTATAATCGAACGCCAAGTATTCGATTTTCTTGGATACATGTGGGCGCCAATATTTGTTAATTTTTTTCACATTCTATTTGTAATATTTGGATTTTATGGAGCATATCATTTTAGAATAAAATATATAATAACGGTAAGTACACAAATCCTATATTTAGGTTAAATAACATTTTTCTTTTTACAAAGTTTGTTTTACAATAACAACAAGATACAACTTATAGCAATAATTTGTTGTGTACATTGGTTCTAATATTGTAGTTGCAAACTAAAAACAATTACGAATTTTTGACAATAAAGGCACTCAAAAATATATTAATTGGCGTGTCAGATAGCACATTTAAATAATATCAGAAAAAAATAGGGAGTTACACAATTTCTTCAATAAACTTAGACCCAGAGACTATCATGCATGCCCTGATAAAAAGAAAAATTTAAAGATTTAGGCGGAACAGTATGGAAGTGAATGTTGAAAATGAAAAGTAAAACGTCAAAATGCTAGATACTACCTGTTAACCATTTCAGGCTATTTGCATGTCCTAGCTTTACAACAGACTAAGAATATCGACAGGTTTTGTCAAAGTACCAATGCCGTCTTCCGGCAAAATGCGGGAATTGGCAAATAAAGTACCTCATCGTCTCGAGCAGGAGTTTCTCGGTTCAGCTTGCTGAATCGCCCGGCCTCTTATAGAGGCCTTGACAACGCTATAGCCTACAGCCGAGTTTCTGCTCGCCTTCTCTCCGAAGTACAACCTGCAGAAATCCGGAGAATTCCGGTTCCATTTGCTCGTCATATATCTCACATCGCATTGTCCTGGGAGAGTCCCAATAATGCACCTTAGGACCCTCCTGCTCTACTTGAGCAGCAGGTCAGTGCCTATCCTGTCCAGCCTGGGCCAGATAGGTCTGCAGATCCCCCAATCAGCCCTGTCCTTCCAGGTTTGACCCACTTTGTCTATTACCTAAGTCCCTATCAGCCTATAATAGAAACCCAATGGTGACCTCAACGGCTCACAACCAAATTAAAAATACCGGGCCAATCGCCTACTTGCCGGATTATTGGCAGTCTCATTGCCGGAAACGTCAAAATGACTCTGAACCCAACAGAGCTTAACCCTGCGTGTCGCCACGATCGCCTTAAGAGCACTTCTACAGTCGTCTACAAGTCCAGACCTGACTTAATGTCCCTTTGGTGCCTTGAGCGCGGCTTGACTACCAACGTAGATGGTCACGCCCCCTCTTCCATCTGCGTGTCCCTTATACATTTCGCGGACCCCATTATGCATAATGCCCCTCTGGTGTTTTGAGCGCGCTCTGAATACCAACGAAGGTTGTCACGTCCCCTCTTTCATCTGCGTCCTCATCTATAAATTCCGCGGCCCGCATTTTAGTGTGGTCAATATTAAAAAAAATTCTCTTTTCCTGACTTTTGTAGTCTGAGAAAGCTTTTCGCCGTTTGCATCATCCAGTATTTCTCTCTTTATGAATAATTTCAAAAATATAAATGAAAGGAGTTTCCTGTATTTTTCTTAATAAAAAAAAAAAATTTTTAATATTTAGGGTATTCACAAGGTAGTCATAAAGTTATATTATGTCTTAAAAAAATAAAACGAAAAAATACTACTGTTGTGAGCATCCGCTCATAATTAAGTGTGCTATTTTAAATTTAAATCAGCTGCTGGAGAAAACAGAAAAAAAAGTAATTTCAAAATATTTTAAAGTTAATGACTGGGATTTGTGAAATATATATCAACGGCTTCACTAAAGAGTTTCGTCCGCCCTGCTCAGGTTTCTACTGTTTAAGACAAAACAATGAACACAGTTCAAAAAGTCTTATTATTATAGAACTTTTTTCTTTTAAGCACAACAACAATTGTTTTAAACTATTTTAAAATATTATAGCATACCGCTTGAATACCCCAATTATATTTGTAAGTACTTTTTATCTTATCAGTATATTTATAGCAAATAAATATAATTTAAATCAAATGTTTATTTTATAGTTTTGCATTTGATTACGAATAATAATAAAATTAATATTTATAGATCGAAGGTTTTTCCTGTATAATACAAATGGAATAAATTAATCATTTATTTATTTAATCTTTTTTTTATTTGTCGCATATAATTATTTAGAAATTTTGCATGTGTAACATCTCTATTTGACTTATTTAAAGATAATAATTTGTTTCTATTTTCAGTATTTAATATGGAATTTCCTGTGGATAGGCTGGAATTCGTTTTTAATATGTTTCTATTTAAATGTGGGGACATTGGATAGGGTAAGTTTAAAATTTTTATTTACCCCTTCTATCATTTAGATCTATGAATATCATTGAGTATTGGCTTTCTCGAATTTGTAACAGTCTTCAATGCTAACACATGTACATGGAACTTTGAAAAATTAGTTTTTTTAAGTAAATTTGGGTGGCTATTTGGCAAGGCCAATGGAACTTTGCCCGTCCCTTTTTTCATATTCAAAATCCTCTCTAGCTGGAGAATTTGCCTTCATTCGTACAACATGACGGAGCCAACGCAATCATTATATATTTATGCGCTTCTCTGCGTCAATTTCATCAAACAGATTATGGTTAATGCGATGCTGGTAATATCCGTTAACACAAATCGCCCCGTATATTTTACAAAGAATCTTTTTCTCCAATACGGCAAGTACAACTGCATCTGCTTGCGAAAGTTTCTATGCCTCAGCACCACCCATAGCACTGGTAATACTAGTGTCTTGTATTGTGCTATTTTCGTTCTTAAAGAAAGGGTTTAACCTAAAAATGTAAGGCTTTGGATACGATTTTAGGTATTCAGCATGTTGAAACCCGCGTACGTTATGACGCGGCATGTGTGAAGAAACGCCTTTAGGCGAGGCGGAATTGTTTAATGGGAACTTAAAGTCTAATAATCAGAGTATTTTGGGACACTGGAAGGTTATACGGACTCAGTGGAGTTGCCTGATCATATACCTTTAGTGAGGGTAAAGACTTGCTGCACTGCTGCAGTGCTGCAGTGGCATCAGATCGGCAGTTCTGGTTGTGCGGAACTCTAGGAAAAATGGCAGAAAGGACGACGGAGGGAAAACAGGACTGGGCATCCTTGTTGAACCCCGGGATACCAAGATTTAATTTTACCTCCCTGACCATAAAACTGTCCTACATCGGTAGCCTGGGCAATCACAGAATGTCTGTCCTGGCTCAGGGCACACTTAGATTAAACGAATGAAAATATTTTTACAGATAGCTAAGCGTCTATAAAGATGATTATTTCTGCGAACACCGGATCTAGGACAGGGTTGCAGTGAAAGAGGATGATAGATGATTACTTGCAATATGTATAGGTTTGCATAATATAGGTGCTTGCCCATCAGGAAGTGGTCGAAAATGAACGGGCGAATGGTCTGGCGATTAGGGCGCTGGGATGAGGGATGGTTGACATGATTAAACTGAAATCCTTTGCTGCGACGAAGGCCGAGTGAAAAGAGTGGGCGGAAAACTTTCACAGGGTGAATTGGAACAACGAGACAGTGAAAAAAATGATGAAAGTCCTCTGTGGTAAACCAATTCAGGGCAAGAGTAGGCACATTCTGAGAATATACAAGTAGCATGTGTCATCACACGATAAACAATCACCTTGTCTGAATCCCCGCACACTTTTCTTATCTGTCTCTAGGTTCCCTTGTTGATCTTAAAATGGAGGCAATGCCTACACTAAAGCCCTCAGTCTGATGTTTTATCTTTTGGTAAAATTTTCGGCCTACATTTCCCGTCAAATACATCTCGATTTCCTTTTACTCACTCCTTTTCCTTTCAGCTTCTTCTTTTTGAAAAGGCGTCTTTTACAGTGTTCTCCACAGAGTGTGAAATGTTCTGTCATTGAGCCTGTACATTATCAGGACAAGTAGTGCTTTTTTGGAGCAATTTGGTGACCCGAGTGAAGTAAGAATTGGCAAAACCTTATGAGCGCAGTTCCATGACATCAGACTTTCTGCATAAAAGGGGTTTTACGTTACTTGTCGCGTTAAATTGCGTGCGCAAGTCGATGTAGGCTCCTTGAATCGAGCGTACGCCCAACACACTTGAGGGATGTCTTCCGTCAATTACAACGTGATCGATCTGGGTTTGAGTGGTTTAATCGGGATGTCGAAAGTGTCTTTTGAATATTTCGATGTTGAAATCTGGTTCTGGTCTGCCGGTTGTTCTCTCATGGATATTAAATTTCCCGATTGGTGGACTTCCTCCAGTCGCTAATAAAATCTGCCTTTATTCTGTTCACCCTTTTCCTTCGTCGAGGCATATGTCACTGAAGGCCAAGCTTATTAAAGGCTGTTAAGTTCGGTGTATTTTTTCAAAACTACAATGTTTTATTTCAAAATCATTAGATAAATTTAATATTATTAATAATATAAGAATTAACTTTAATATTTTCACTTATGTTTTGTTTATTTCTTCTTAAATCTCCTTAGGACAGCGATTTACTTAACCTGGGAACTGGAAGTGTCTCATGGTTTGAAGTTAATGGCTATGGCTGTAAGCCCATCTATAATACAAATATAACCTCAGATGACCCTTTCCGTCCAATACGACCTGAAACTGTGGAGGATTGTCTACTCACCTACGATGTCGTGGAGGTTGTACATTCTGGCATACAATGTGTTTTAGCGGTAAATTTTAATAAAAATCAATTTGAATTTTTTTTTAAACAATTTTAATTTTTTAATGTCACATTTTAGTTCGTTGGTATTTTGGGAGCCATTTTAATCAGTTACATATTCTTGGATGAAGATGACAGATGTAAGTTTAACACAATTTGATTTCAATTTAACTTTTTAGTTTTAATTTTTTTTTGTTTTTTTATGATTAGAATTATTTTAATCTTTAATAATTATGTTTAAAAGAGTAAGAAAAAAAACAAAACATGTTAAGAAAAAGCCTGTAGTTGTAGCGCTAATATAACCAACAAAAGAGCAGTGTAGGTCCCATTTTAAGGCATACTGTTTGACATATAATACCTTAAATGTCATTAAAGATCTGTTCTTCCGAAAGTCACCCTAATCTGCATGCATTTTTTGAATGTCATTACCGACAATTAGTTTTGCTCGACGTTAAAATCCTAGGGGCACCCCGGTAGATCAGTGGTAAGTGCACAAGTCTACCAGTCTGGGGGTTGTGGGTTCGATTCCCACCAGAGACCCTGGTAAGTTTGCTTCATTTTTCTGTTCTTTCTTTATTTCTTTCTTATCCTTCTCTAAAATTTCTTCTTTCCTTCCATCTCAACCTATTCTATCTGCTTCTCCAGGTAACACAAAGGGACCGAATTAAGCGGACCCAAGTGAGCTGTATCCTTTCCTTCAACGGCTGCCTGTTCTACCTAACCTAACCTAAATCCTAGGGAAGTTGTTTTGCTTCCAGATTGGAGCAAGCTTGGTTTTAAGCAATTTCTTGAATAATTTAAACATAGTTGGTAAAAGCGTACAGGTCTGTAAAGCACCAGCTTTAAACTTGAGAATCACTTTTACCATGGGAACTTTTCATATTTAAGGCAAGTGTTCAAACCGCATTATACTAATTTATTTACTTTAGTGGCTATAATAGAACGTTTGATCTGTTAGCCGAACGTGGAATCCATTTCCATTAGCTTCGATCTTTTGCGCTTCTTTTTTAATTTCTGACATTAATTTTCAAGATGTCTTTCTCACTGAAACCTTCCATCGGAGTTTCGGCCTTCCCCTTTTGCATAATCCGTCATCAGGCTCATACAAATAGCTAATAGCTCATACAGCTCGCGGTTCATACGATACCGGTATTTTCCGTTACTGCAGACCTGTCCATAGATTTTCCAAAGAATTTTCCTCTCAAAGGTGAAAGTTTTTGCTCGCAATGTTCGCCTTATGATGTCGATATCGTCGCTGTTACCAAATAACATGTGCTGTTTTGTAAATAGTATGCCAGTTACATTCGCATTTGCGTCTCGTATAACCCTTTTCAAGAGGATGCTAAAAAGATCACACGAAAGGGTCTCTTCTTGCCTGAAACTTTGTCTGGCAGTGAAAGGCATGCCTATCTTAACTGAAGATTGAGTATCAGCAAAGGTCATCTTGCGGAGTCGAATTCATTTTGCAGAAATACCCAACTCAGTCACATATTGAAACAGTTTGGAACGTATGGGGCATCGAATGCGGCAAGTATATGGTATGTGTCGACCTGTCTTTCTTGGGTCTTTTACAGGGTCTTTTACAATATGCAAATTGGATATATCTGTTAGATGGTGGATACGCCAGATCGAAAGCCACATTGATGTGATCTGATTATGTCGCCAGCTTTTGATTTCAATCATTCACACAATACGCTGAATAGTATCTTGTAACCAATAGGAAGGCAACTTATTCCTCTGTAGTTGGCACATACTGTCTTGTCTCCTTTTTTGTGTTCAGGACATAAAACATTGATATTCTCATTCTGGGTATGCGTTCTTCCAGCCAGACTGTAAAAACAAACGTGTCGCCTACGGTCTCAAACACTTTAACTGGCAATACAATGGCCGGCTGCTGTTGCCTTGTAATTCTAAAGGCGAGTAACTGATATTTCGACTTCAATCTGGGTAGACGGTTTGTACTCAATACTGTCTTCTGAAATTGGTTCTGTGAAAATTATCTTTTGTTTTGTTTTACTCTTTAGTTCAATTTTTCGACTTCATTTTGACGCCTGAACATATCGATACGTTCACGCCAACATTAGCCTTAGGGACGACCGGCTGATGGCTAATGACGAGGCACGATGTCTGGTCGATGTTTCTGGCAACAGCTTGCCATCCTCGCCAACAGTGGCAATATTCTCAGCAGAATTGACACTTCGGGCCACTCTTGGCAGCGTCTAGGGTGGTCCCATACTCTCCTAAGTTGGTGGCCAAACGGCGCAGTGCTTGCACAGTCGGATTTCGCACTGTGCCAAAACACAGACGAAATAATACGCAAAAAAAGTTACAAGATTATTCCGCGTTCTTGGGGAGTGTATCGTTTGTTTACTTGTACTGTACATCTCTCTATTTTGCAAATGTCAAAACAGATTTGCAAGATTTGCCAAAATAAGAGCATCCTCCAATAGCGTGATTTCTTTAAGCTCATCTTGTATATAGAGATGTCGAAATTAAGTGCTGCCTAAAATGAGATTTTTTTTTCGAAGCGAAGTTTACTAATCATTCCGATGTGGAATGTTTCCTTGTGGAGGCAAAATTTTCCGACTTTTGGACCAAAGATAATAGCCCTACCTATTTTCACGTAAAACCTCCAAGGGCGATATTAATTCCATGTTCAGGGCAGAGGTCCTATGCTTTTTTAAGGCGCTCGTAAAATACATCTTTGGCCTGTTCGTCTTTGTTTTCGGTCGGTGCATGGGCACAGATAAGACTGATGTTAAAAAAATTGGCTTTTATACTAAGGTTAATATGGAGATAAGATGCTTGAGTCTCTGGGTAGCAAAAATACAGCCTTTTGGTGCAGTTTTGACACCTTTCCCATTTTATCGCACTTCCTGTAAGGCGTAAATATCGTCCTTGTACTTTTCAAGTACATCCGTCAGTGCATACACTGCACCTTCTGCGCCGTGATATAGCGTTAAAAATTAACTAAGTTTATTTCCTTGCCGTGTAAGGCATTTCTTTGAACCTTTTTTTTAAATATTTAAGTTACCAATAGCCTCTTTAACATCTTCGAATCGAAATCGTAATTCCTATGGTTGTCTAGCATCAACAAGCGGGAATTTATTCACGTCAATACATGAAAAAAAACTAATTTTTCTTTGTCATTTCTAAGCCATGATCATCTTAAATTAAACTGTAGTTTTACATATACTCAAACTAGAGTTCATCTTTATTTGAATTATCATTAAATAATTTTTTTCATTAAAAACAATTTGCTAAATTTTTTCACTTTATAGCCCACAGTGGTGTCATAATAGCGAGAGAATATCGACATCTGTTTTTTGGTTGTTGTTTGCATTTGTTGTTTTTTTTCTTTTACAAAATGTTTTATCTCTTTTTAATCACTGACTAAACTCTTTGAAAAGCTCACATGCATATCTATTTGTTACAACCTTCTTTATATTCACTTTACAGTGGTACACAGTAAATGCTAAAATTTATTTAAAAAGTTGAAAGTAAAAGTGAATGCACGAATAGTAATGCTTCCTCTACTGTTTATACGTACATATGTATGTTTAAATGTATGTTTAAAGGAAAATACCATTAATTACCCTTTAACCATGAATTTTGATTGTTATATTCTTTATGGCGCCCAAATACAAACAAAACAAAACGGAATAAAATTGTAATTTCCTTCGACAACCATGTAGAAGGAATATTTTACCTTGACATGAATGTGTTTATATTTTCTATTTCTTTTTTTGTACTTTTTTAATGCACATGTAAAACCCTTGCATAAGTTAATGGTCTCTGTAATTTTATTATAATTTTGTTTTTCAAATAAAACATGTTTTAAAATCTTTCTGGAGTAAATTTTTAGGGAAGCAATGAAACTATAATGGCGATAAACAAAAGGCTTAACATGTTTTGTTTTTTATATACACAAATGTATGTTGTTAGGTTGGTGCTTTGTTGTAGAGTAAACTTTAGTTTATTGTACAACAGTTCAAAGTTAAAGTTAAAACTATGACTTTATCTGCTTACGAAAATTTTTTATATTTAAGGTTTACAACACCCATATCAGTTGAATATTCTATGTATATATTAATATTATTTTCTCTTTTATCATTTAGTTTTAAATACTTATGTATGCTGCTCCCTATACTTACATCCATATAATATTAAAAAAGAACAACTTTTATGAAATATCTTTATAAATGCTTGTGGGTTTCATGATGTATTTCACACTTCAAAAATATTTTTTTCTTCTATCCATTTGTGTAATTTTTTGCATTATCATCACCCAACTTTTTATTCACATTTTTCTGTATTTTACGTTGAAATATTTTTTTTAAATTTTTATTTTTATCATTATTTCTTTGTATTTGGGTTTTGCTCTATTTAAATTTAATAATAAAATCATTATTCGTAGTTATGATACATAATATTTTACATGTTTACTGTGGTTTTAATACAATTAATTTACTAATATTTTATAGTATTTTAAATCGATTAAAAAATATAATAAAAATAAAAACAAAGAATGCTAACGTTATGTTTATAGAATTTTAATTACGTGCTTTCTGATTTAATTATTAAATTGTATTATGCAAATTCAAAAGTTATTACCATACTTATAAATTATTACGTTTTTTTATAATTAGCCAAAAAATCTTAATTAAAAAAAACGAGTTAGGGCCTTTCCATATTAGGGCAACGAAATGCTTTGAGATTTAAGTAAAGTCTACACTCAAAAAACAAATCAAGTAAACTTTACTTAAATCAAGCTGAAGCGGTATCAAAAGTACGGCGAGTACGAATTTTTTTTCCCTATTTCTTATCTTTCTTAATGTCTTGCTGGATCAGACTTCATATTCTATCTATTCCTTTGCAGACGACAGCAGCATATGCCATACATACTCATTTGGCTACAGGCCTAGCTCTTTGGAGATTAGGCCATAAGGCAGAGTATATATGATACCCTTAGGCGTGATCTCGTGCTAATCTCCGACTGGGACCATGCGAATAGGGTAGACTTTGATGCCCGTAAGACCCAATGTTGTCTTTTGACACATAAGCGCACTTTGTACCACACTGCTCTTGATGTTCTTGGCATGAACATCCACTGTGATGTAAGCTGGACGGAAAACGTTTTTTTTTTTGTCGAAGGAAGCATCAAAGTTTCTTGGTTTCTTGAAACAGTGTAGGAATTACTTTACGCCATCTGATCTTTGATATATTTTTATCACCTATATCCGACCGAAGATGTTGTAGTTGCACAGTCCGTATGTGGAACAAACTACCTAAATATGTCTTTCCTGTCACGGTTAACATCGAGAAATTTAAAATAAATGTCCACAAACACTCTTACCTATATCCACCTTCTCATAACAAATTTTCTGATACCATTACGATTCAATGCGTGTATAAGGGCCATCCGCTTAGAACTGGGTATCATATATAAAAAAGGATTGATTTATGTTTAAAAGTAAGCTTAGAAAGACTGATTTAATCTTAAAAGGGATTAATCCAAAAATTAAAACTAAGTGCAACGTATCGAATATTCAATAAAATCAAACAATTTGCACACAGAAGGAAAATAACACATACCAAAGTTAGGGTACCCATTTTCACACATTTTTCCAGATAAACCGTATTAAAAATTTCATAAAATTTTCCATTTGTATGGGGACCAATTTTCCATTTTTCTCTTGTGGGATAAGGCACACCAAACAGTTACCCTGGGGTAATGCAATGGTTTTTGATGTTTCAATCGAGGGTTGTTGGTTCTTGGAGACCAGTAACAGCAGTTTTGCTTATTGGCATGGTCGTTTAAGTGAAAATGAGCCTAGTCTCTTCCAAAAAAACGAGATTTACAGTGCGAAAACGGGCCAACATCATTTTACAAAATTTTTGCGTAAATCAAAACTTTCAGTTCTTGAACGATTTTAATTTTAAAAGAAAAGTTCCAACCTTTAATACTATTAAGGACTGATTTCACATAGACATTTGTTAAATAAGTCCTTAACAAACATAAAATAGTTTTTTATGAATACGACCGTGAAATATTACAAAACCTAGAACCAAGGCACATTCAACAAGGAAAACCCAAGTCGAATTAAAAAAATTCGCCCTCTGCATTTCCTTTTTGTATTTGAACGGTAGACTGTCAAAAATATTTTAAATTTCATGTAAAATTAAATTTATAAAACGTGAAAATGTCAAATTGATTTTAATCAGCTGGGCTCTTAATATTACCTGGTTGAGTGTGCCCTGCCTAGAACAGACTCATTATATTATACATGACTTTAGTATTTTAACCAAAAAATAAATATCGAGCCTTTGGTGCAATACCGTAGTAACTCAAAATTTGAATTTTTTGAGCTGGGTATGCAGAAATTATCTTTGGGGAAATATCTACCTAAAGAAAAAAAGATTATGATTCCACCTCTAACTGTTCAGTTTCTACAGCTAAAAATGTCTTTATTGCCTCTAGGCATTTCCAACAATATTTATTTGAAATAACGAAATAATTCCCTTATGACAAGAAATTTACTAAAAGTATAAAGCAATATTATTTTTTGCTACGTTTAAGGCACAAAAACACAACTGCATAATTTGATTTCTTTTTTACTTGTTCGTATTATTTCATATTACAACTTTGTTAGAGAAAAAATAGTTAAAAGTTTATTTGCTATAACGTTATATTTCGAATTAATTTTTAAGTTTGTCATAGGTTTTGTGACAATAACGATACATCATTGATAGGTTGATACAAAGTACTTAAATATAAATAAATATTTTATATTTTTAATAATTTTTGGCCTTTTTTTATTTAAAAACATTCCTTTTTATTTAAAAACTTGTAAAAAAATAACTTTAGTAAACAAAAAATATCAAAAAGATGGTTCAAAACTTCAAATGCATTTTTCTCAGTTCACGATTTTTTGAATTACTACGGTATTGCACCAAAGGCTTGATATGTTTTGTATACAGCTAAAAAGTTAAAACATTGAGACTGCTGTAAATTTCCTTTAAAATCAATATATTTGCATGTTTATTTTGCTCTAATATTCACTTTTATTTGCTATTGATCTGTATAACTAATCTTGGTTCCCCCACTACATAAGCAAAAATACTGAATTTTAATTTGATAAAAAAAATATTACAAAAAATTAAATTAAATTCATATATGAACATATTGCGTTTGTATGACATTAATGACAGTCGTTTTAATTAAAAAAATTGTTTAATTTAACTTTATTTTCAAAAATATTATCAAAAAAAAGGATTAAGCGTGCGCTTATGTTTAGTTGATCTTTCAAACTATGGATATGTAAATATGTATATACTTACATACATACATATACACATATGTACCTATATATGAAATATATGTTATTTAAAGAAGAAATTACTAAGTTAGCAAATTTACTTATATTTATGAATGTACATAAATCAGTATATACCCTGCACCACCTATTATTATGAGGCGTTGCTGATGTTTGTGGCGCTCAAAAGTAAAAGTTCAAAAAATATCGATCGATCTAGAAGTATCTTCTCAATCGACTTTGCGTTAACCGTCGGTCCTTTGCCACCGAAAAATATCCCTGAAAGGCATTGCTGCTTTGAATCTGATGGTCTGTTTAAAGGGTGTGAATTTTTTTACTGACAGATCTTAGATGTATAGGGGCACCGAAGACAGCGATTAAATCACTAGATCGTTTATATCTGATGAGTGCAGAGATACTGATTCGATAAGGCATTGTGGGAAGGTTCTTAATGGACTTATGGGCTTTTCAACGTCAGAATGGGTTAGATTTCGGGGTGCTGCGAAATAGTTGGCAATAAAACTGCAGACGAGCTTGATCGTAGTGACTTGGGCGTTGCTTAGATACAAAAAGAGGAAATTGTAAGACAACCAATGGGTCTCTATTATAGGAAGATTAGAAAATAGGTGCTTATAATGACAAATTTTTTACTAAGAAGCTGGAATAATCATAGGGTAGCTAAAACTAAAGGTCAGTGCTAAAATCAACAATACTAGGTTTGCTAAGGAATGGGGTTATAATTGGACACCGTCCGCTTGATATTAGACCAAGAATGATGAGAAATTAAAAAAGATAGAGCATATTATGTGTCACTACCCGAGATTGCACAACCATTAAGTCAAGTGGTAAGGCAAACAATTTCAAAAAGAACTAAGCGATGTTTCGATGTGCCACCTGGGAAAAATTATTGAGTTTATCATGGGAATGGGAAGGCTAGGAAATGACAAACATAGAGGAGTTCAAGTTGATTGGTTTTTTCTTCACTTGAGATAATCTCGTACCCTTTTGTTAGTCCTCTTTTCTTCTTTACTTGATGTCATTTTTATACCCTTCACATAAGGGTAAATATAAGTTTGCATTCCGTTTGTAATTTCTTTTTTATCCATTTGCGACCCCATAAAGTATATATATTCTGGATCCTTATAGATAGAGAAACCGATTTAGCCATGTCCGTCTGTCTGTGTTATGTTTGAAATTAACTTTCTGAAGCCCCCCCGTAAGTGGTACCAAACTGTCAGAAATATCTGCGAAAAAATTGGTATTGAAATTCAGCAAAATCGCCCGATAACTGCCCGAGACATAAGCCAAAAACCAAGACTACCTCTGTCTATTTCTCTAAAATTTGTGCCTTTAAAACCTCTAAAATTTTTCCTTGCAAACATTTTTGTGGAACATATCTACACCCTATCTCCGCCCCCTAACAGGGTTGCCATACAAAATTTGAAAAACTTAGGGTAAACACCATCAAATTATCCGGAGTCGCCCTAGAGGAAAAAAATGTATTACAGACCTCCATTAGTTTTTTCTCCCAAACGTATTCCTTGAGTATACTTACCCCCTATCTCAATCACCTAAGGGGGCTGCCATACATAATTTACAAAAATGATGTAAAAACGCCCATAATTTCTACAGAGTTGGCTTTAGCGAAATAAAATATACGACCAACTAAACTAGTTTCTTCTCGCAAACATATTCCTAGAACATACTTGCCCCCTATCTCCACGCTTTAAGAGGGTTGCCATAAAAAATTTGAAAAATAGGGTAAAAACCGCTACAACTTCTCCAGGGTTGCTCCTAGAGGAATAAAATGTATCACATACCCCCAATAGTTTTTCCTCCCAAATGTTTTCCTAGAATATTTTTACCTCTTATATCCACGCCCTAAGGGGGTTGCCATACAAAATTAAAAAAAAAAATAAGGTTAAAACCCTTACTACTTCCCAGGAGTCGCCCCTAGAGGAATAAAATGTATCACAGACCATCATTAATTTTTCCTCCCAAACATATTCCTAAAACATAGTTAACCCCTATAACCATCACCCAAGGGGGCTGCCATACAAAATTTTAAAACATTAGAGTAAAAGTCCATACAAAATTTGAACAAAATTAGGGTAAAACCCCCTCCAGCTGCCCTTATCAGCCTAAGAGGGTTAAAATATGACACCGACCCCTATTTAAAAATTAGAAATATTTCATAAGTAAAAAAATAGGTTAAAAAAAAAAGGTTTGGAGTTTCGAAGGTCCAATGTGAAGGGCATCTAAGATTCGGCGCAGCTTAATATAGTGCTCTTACTTGTTTTTCTCTGAAGGTATTTTATGTATAATTGTTTTACGAACGTAAAATCAAGAACATTGTGGTGTAGGGTTAACTATAGTGGGGCTTGGCCGACTATAACTTGTTAACTTGTTTTAAATGATTGTTATTTGTTTATGAGTCTTGCTGTGATGTTTCATTAATTGTAAGTTTATGTTGCTTGAATGTTTGTTTAATTCTAAAATAATTTTTAATTTTAATTTTATTCCTTGTAATGTGTGTGTTTTTGTTTGAAAGATTATAACTAAATACTCGTATAAGAGAAAAGTTTCGAAACCAATTTTTAATTTTGATATAAAATATAAAAATCATGATATCATTTAATGTAACACTTAATTCATTCCTTTCCCACATATATACATACATACATACTTACATACATAAATGCAAAAAACAGTCTGTAACCCACATTTTCGACAACCCAAAATTCCTTACTATATTCCAAAATCTTAACCTTGTAAAGAAAATAAAAAATTAAGTTTATTTAATCATGAAAATCTCAATATCCTTTTTTAAAATCACAAATCACAGATGCCCACAAACATACAAAGAAAATAAAAAAAATTTTGAGATTTACATCCTTATTATTTTTAAGGTTTTAAATTAAGAAAAAAAAAAAGAAAAGAAAGATACATTAAATGCATTTATATTCATTTAATGTTCTTCTCTTTTTCTCTTTTTATGTTACAAAACACAAAAACGAATACATACTATTACTGTCTCTCTTGCGCGCGCGTATGTGTTTGTGTAAAAAATCCCTCTTGCAACTACTTGTAAATGGAAATGTGAACTATTTTGGCGCGAATTAATTGCAGTCGATTTCATGAATGGTGATGCCAAGAGTCCACAACATACGGTGGTCCATCCAATGTACGTGAGCTATACAAGCATACCAACATCAGCCAGTGGCACAATGCTCACAAATAAACATCTGAATCAAAATCATACACACCATACTCTCAGTAACAGTAACAATCATCTAAGTAACAGTAATAATGCAATTTGTACAAATACTACTACCAATTCTTCTTCTACTACTGCTACACCAACGGCAACGAAAAAAAAATTCTCATACTCTCAGCAAACATCGCTTCATAAACAAATTCTAACATCAGCAACCACTAACAATTGCAATAGCAGTCAGCGTTGCAATAAAAGCATTAGCCGTAGCAATAGTAATAGAAATAGCAGCAGCAGTAACAATGCAAACAACAACAGCAACACTTTCTTAATACACACACGTCATAATAATCATAATTTTAATTCCCCGAATCGTAATAGGGGTGCTGCCTTAGGTGAGGGCAGTTTTAGTGGTAGTTTGGTTAGTAACAGTAGCCAATTTGAGCCTTTTAATACGGGCAGTAGCAATTATCATAGACGCCGCCATCGAAATATGTCACCCACTAGCCGTAGTTATACCCCCAATCCTAGTAATGGTAGCAATTCTCTTACCCATATATTATACAGTCCCAAACAGGCTCGCAAATTTCAACCGACTTCCACGAATAGTATTTTTCCGGCCAACATAGATTTGGCCCAAAAACAACCCATTATGCCGGTGTATTACGATGATAGCACAGCCAAGGCTGATCATCAGTTGTATGTTAATGGCTCTAGGCGACAGATGCTTTGTGCCCAGTCCCCGACGCAAGAAACAACACCGTCTCTTTCCTATGCCTCTTTGCAAAATTCTACCCAGAATTTAAGCAAAAATCCAACAGCCAGTTCATTAAGTAATAGTAACTACAGTTTAACTAATAGTTCAAATAATAACCAGTCGGCTTATCAGGCCGCCATTAATTTCGGTGCGGGTGATGGACACTTTGCCCGTATACATTCCAAACCCAAACCGGCAAAATCGTCAAGTTATAGTAGCTTTAAACATACATCTACTGTCACTGCCGCCCCAGCCATAACGGCTATCCAACGTCCAGATACTAAATATTCACATGGTTTTAACGAAGGCACATCCAAGCAACTTGAGGAATCGTTTGAAGATGATAATTTTTCCATACAAAACCTTAAGACCGATGAAGGTCTTACTTATGTACCCTTTACTAAACCCACACCGGGTAATTATTTCTTAACACCTTTATCACACCAGGGGGAGAATAATAATAATTCACCCCATTCCTTAAGCTCTCAGCATTCTCAGAATTCTCTTAATAATAATAGTAGTAACTACCACAACCATCAGCAGCGATTGCGCACAAGTCCAAATAATAATTCGTCACAAATAACGCCCCACAATTATCACGACAATTCTGGCATTTTATTAGAACATGGTGCTATTTTACAGCCCCTAACTTCCCACGAGCTTAGTTCAGCTCAACGAACTTTATACCAGCAAAATGGTTTGCCTTTCCATCCGGCCTATTCGCCTACACCCTATAGACAGAACTCGGCTTGCCCAGTTCAAAAGCCAACGCCGCGGCCAACTAACATACCGCTGCCAAAAGTACCGATCTCTTATAAAGCGGGATTTTTGTCACCCTCAGAGGTAACACCACCTCCTCCGCCTCAGCCTAGGCCCCATATATTTCAACCTCGAACAGGTACGGCTCCGTATCCGGATCTCTCGCCTGAGGTAACCGAGCGTTATGCCATGCCCACTCAATACATACCAAGATCTCCAATAGCTTCTCGTATAGCGCGTCGTCAACGTCAGCAAAATTCAAACAGTGATCGATCTTATATTCCCGTGAACAGTTCTGCGAATTGTTGTGATCAAATACGTGACACCCCACCAGGTTATACAAATGACAATGGTTCAATACATACTTACACCATTTCAAAAGCCAGATCGCATGATCGTTTGTCCTCGCCACGAAACGTCAATGGTTCGCTCAGAGGCAAAGATCGGCCAGCAGTGGCGGTCAATGAACGTCTTAATCTTAAAGAAAGTCAACGTGATAAAGAAGATCTGGCTCCTCATGTAAATCGTCGTAGTGGCCGCAGAGATGGTGTAAAAATTCGTCCACGTTCCTATTGTAATTCCATGACGGGTGGTGAGGGCATCATACGCAATAGCATTGCCAGTGATCGCAAGCTTGGTTATGTGGCCTAAGAATACTCTGATTCTTCTTCTTAGTCATATTAAATGGGGGATTTTTTATTAGAACTAATAAGTAGAAATATTTAAATATTTGCTAGTTGAGAACCAGCTTTAAGTAAGAAAAGAAAATAAAGATGGCGATTTTGTAAAGGATTTTACCTAGAAGTGTTCCTTAGAGTTGGTGAACAGTGAAAATAAAAAATATAGAATTTTAATAGATTTATAAATCTTTTTATGCTTATGTTTGTAGATTTAACATAACTTTAAAATTCTTTTAATGTTGTCTTAAAGAAGTGGCGGTCTAATTGAAATTAGGATTCAAAACTGTCAGACTGTGTTTTATAAATTCAATTTAAAACTAATGCTTTCCAACAATTAAATTTGAAAAAAAAAATGAGTTGCAAATTGTTAACCAATTTCAATTCAGTTGTATGACAAGTGTTAGACGTAAAATAAAACATAAAACCTTCTGAAATTGAAAGTGTGTTGAATACCTGCACAAAAGGACAAAGGTTTTTCCTAAAGATAAAGGAGCCAAACATATCACCATATAACGTTTTGACTGATTGACTGAACGATAGCTGATTGACTGATTGCTTAAGCTAAAAAAAATACTAAAACTTATTTGACATTATTTTTAATGGGTGCTAAAATCAGCGATGGCCACGCTGTTTCCGTAATACATAGTTTGTAACACTTTAGGTTCATGTGACAGTGGTATTTGCCTTTCATAACCACAAATGATAAAAATTTAACATATTTTTTCTGCCACGGTTAAGTGTTTAATTTTAGAGAGAAAAGCCAATAGAATTTATAATTTTATTATATTTATTTTTCACCCCTCCCCTTTAGGTTTTAGAATACTTTGACTTGAGATCGACTTAAATAAAATTTTTTGAAAGAAAAACAAGTTTTATTATCGTCTCGCATTCAGCACTTTTACGTTGCATTTAATTCTAATTCTCATAAATCAAAATGACACCTGTTCATTGGGTGAATGTACATTTGTGTGTTCATATAAGCAATTTAAATTGCGCAATTCTTGATGTTTTGCAGAGACACGTATTAAAAAAATAAAACAGGAACGATTGCATGTATCGCTTTTGTAAATCTTTTTCGTACCTTTTTATTTAAGAAATAGCGAAAAAATTGTTGTGTAAAGACGAGTGCAACTACTAGAAGAGGATGTTAAGAGTAAAACTGTTCAAAAATTTGCTTTGGATTTCTAAAATATGTTTTCAACTTGCTTGCATGTTTACACAAAGGCATTCTGCATATTTGCGCAAATGTAATGACCACACACCTTTTTTTCCTTTTTATTCTTATTCAAGAGTTGCGCAAGTAGAATTGTTTCATCTTTAAAATAATGATTGCATACATATAATATATATTCATGCTCTTATGTTTGTGCAGGTGTATGCTTTTCTTTTCGTCCTTGTTTTTACTCATTAAATATAGTTATGCCATATATGTAAAATTCGTTTACGCAAGCAATTTTAATTGCTTTGAGATATTACCTGCAATTAAAAAAGGTCCAGCAAAATTTTTTTTGAGATTTGGTCTGAGAATAGTACACACATGTCATAACGACTTTAAGTAAAGTGGAGTCAAAACAAATGATTTCTTTTAATCTCCTGTAAAGCTTTTTTAAATCTTAAATTTTTAAAAAAACAAAAAATTTACATATTTTTTTCGTTTTTTTATCTCCCTTCAAAGTTTTAAAAGTAAAGTTAATTGCATTTGAGGGTCATAACGTCCGTTCACACAAGCAGTAATAATTTCTGCAATTTTTTTGAAACGTTATTTTTAATTTTGGTTATGTAAGCCAACCCAAAGCAACGAAATTTTAAAATGCATGCAATTTTATGTCTCTCCTTAAAACTCAAGAATTGCTATGCCTAAATTTTATGTGTAAAAAGGGTAGTTCATAACATTTTGCACTTTTTTCGTTTATCATTGTTGCCGTTCTAACCATGTTGTGTTTCACTTATATTGTTTTAAATTAAGTTAAAGAATTCCTTATGTTTTTAGCCTTATAGACTGCGATTGCTGACGTTTAGTTTAGAGCAAATTAAAATGCTAAAAATACCAAAAAGGTTTGTTTCATTGTTTTGAAAACTCTCACGTTAAAACTGCAAATCGTTCTTTTTTTTCATTTAGACTTAATACATCTGCCGCCTGCCTAAAGCTGCCTAATAACCAAAAAATGTCTATATAGTATTTATTTGATTCTTTTTTTATCTCTTTATAGAAATCATGTTAAATAAGTTTAAATTTTACTAATATCAACCTGCGTGTTTTAATAAATTATTTGATAAAAAATTTTTTTAAGATTTTTAAACAAGAAAAAACCTTTATTAATGTTGTGTATTTACTAAAGAAAGAAAAAAGTGTCTGTGTGTATGTATTATGCTGTTGTGCTAATAAATTTTTTGTCATAATCAATTAACATAAGGCAAGTATTTGATAAAAAAATTGAAAGCAATTTTTTGGTATTAGGCCCAAAATATCAATCAACTACTAAAACAAGTTCTTTTTTTAAATTATGCCTGACTCCTACTATCTATTTGGGCAAATATTTGCCTAATGTGAACAAAGATAAAATAAAAAGGAACAACTCTATGTAAATAAGTTTTTTTCCTCTTGTTTTTTACATTCGATTGAAAAAAATTAACAAGTATGTCTTACAAATTTTAAATAATTTATTTCTTTTTCTGGAAATAATTACTTAAATTTAAAAATAATAAAATCGCAAAAAACTAGGGTTTTGCCAAACGAAATTTATAAAAAAATATTCAAATGTTAATGTTTTTTAATAGAAAATCAAAGGCTGGGATTACACGATTGTCGCAATCACACAATTTCAATTGCGTCTAATTGGTGCAGTTAAAAGCAGGAACAATATTACTTAAATAGAAAATAAAAACTATTATTTTTATATAATTTTTTTGCAAAAAATATATTTTTTTTAAATAATTTTTTAGGAAATCATTGGCAACTTAATGGGAAAATTTCTAATTAATTTTTAATAGAGCCCTGATAAATTTCTTTCCGAACTGGGACTTGAAATAGAAACACTCTAACTCTCTCTTTAGCTCTCTTTATTGCACAAAAATTGTCATGGAAAGTTTTTGGGTAAGATTGTGAAAGTTTAAAATATTTCGTTATCCATCTGGAACGTAATATAGTCGTAGACTGCCCTTCAAAAATATTAATTGGCAAATCAAATGATTGAAATATATGTAAAAGCATGAGAAGATTGCAGACAATTTTGTGGCTCTCTCTCTTACGTAATTTAACTTTCATTTATCAATTAGATTGCAAAATTTTGCCAATTTGTGAGAGCGAGTTATCAGTTTTTAAGCTAACTTAGATAAGATTATCAGTTTAATTAAAAGCAAATCAATGTTATCTAAATTTCAATCGAATAAAAATATATTAAACCAAAAAATTTAAGATTCAATAAATAACAGAAATAAAACAAAAAAAAAAAATAATTGTTATGTAAAGATGGCTGTTGGCAATAGTTAGAATGGTTCAGTAATATACATACATACATATATGTATGTATATGTGTGAATAAGTGTTTATGTATCTAGCTTTCGAAACAAACCAACACATATAACTGCCAAATCCAATTAGGAATAGTATTCTAAACAGGCAAAATAGTAATGGTAATTCAAAGATCGAATTAAGTCATTACAGCTGTAGCTTTAACATGGTATAAAATACAAAAATATTTAGTGTATTGCGACAATCATTTAATCCTGCCTTTAAAATAACTAATTGTTAGAAAACCAGTGATTTGAAGACAAATCAAGAAAAAAATTAATTTTTTTAATATGTTTGTTATAGAACTCAATTGTTTCAGCAATAGAATTCAAGTCCGGTACGGATGTTGAATTTTTGTTTTTGCAAAACAAGAAAACGATAAAGCTAGGAAGACTTGAATAAATTTTTTAAAATCACGTTTTTATAATAAAATTGCCAAATAAACTACAGTTTATTAAGGCCAGTTCTTAGGTGAGGGACTTTGCTTCGCTTGGTTTGTTTGTTGCTTAATTAAACTGTAAACTATCTTAAATCCAATAAGTAATTTTTTAGAATCAGCTTAAGAAAGGTCAAGTAATTTTTTTACCGTTTTTTAACATATGGTAATATGGCAACGTTATAAATTTAAAAGTAAATGTAGCGGCAAAATTAAATTTAAAAAAGACACATATAACAAACAAAAATTATTCTTAAAATATGAACAATACATATATAATTTTCGTGCGAAAAAATAAAAACTCGTTAAAAATATATGTAGCCGGCTATACTTTTAAGCCGCCGGCGTTTGCTCCAAAAAAGTCGGCGGCGGCCTTTGGCCGACTTTAAACCAAACGAATTGTTTTTCCGCAGATTTCTTAGTTGTTTGGTTTTGATAACCACTTGGTGGGTAATTCTCCTATTTTAGTAAACCAATTCTCAAAACAAAATTTGAAGTTTAAACTTAGTCAAAACTAATGTTTAAGCTACAACCTAAAAACTGGCCCTTAGTGGTTACAATTTGTGCTTTTAGGAATAGCAGCAAAAAATATTTTTTTTAATAAAAAAATCGTACTTTAGCTTGGCCAAAACTTTTTTATTAAATAAAGCCTGCTAAAAATCTTTTTAGAATTTAAAATATAAAATATTTATGTAATTGTTTTTTTATTTTTAACTGTGATATTATGAAAAAAAATCAAAAGCTTAAAAGTTATGAAAAAAATTAAAAATAAAATATTTATACGTTAAAAAATAAGTAAAATAATTAAATGTTTTATGTGTAGGAATTGAATTCTCGAAAAAAAATTATTAAAAAAACAATAAAAGCTTTTTGAATAAAATCAAAAGAAAAATATTATTATAAGAAATGCCTTCAAGTTTAAAAAACATTTACTGAATCATTGTTACAGTAATTATTTACAAAAATAAAAAATCAAAAAAAAAAATAAAAGAAATGTTATTAACAAAAATTAAATATTTAAGATTGTTATAAATTATAAAATTTATAATATTTAAATAAAAAATATACGAACACATACATAGTTCATACATATACATATATATTAATATAATTAAATGTAATTTTTTTTAATGATTAAAATTAGTTTTATATAATAATTAAAAAATTCATTAAAATAATAAAACAAAACCAGTTAAAAACATTTTTAATTTTTTTGCTGTTCAAAATATAAACAAAAATGTTTTTCTTTAAATATTAAAAAGTTTTAGTTTAAAGGAAACAAATTAAAAAGAAAGCTTAAAAAATAAATTGACTAAATTTACTTCCAATAGCTGAAACGATTAAGGAAAATCTACAAAATCATATTTTTAGCCAAAAAAAATATATGTGTATGCAGAAAAGTACTTTAACTTTAGCTTCAACTTCAAATTTTTAAAACAAAAAAACTTCCCACTTGCTTTTCAATAAACTTGTTTACTTTTTTTTTTAAAAACTTCTCATTATTTTTTCAATTTTAAATGTGAAACAAAACCAGTTGCTCTTCTTTATTATTGTTCAATTCACTGTTCCCAAGTTAGCGCCTAAACTCTTAATTAACAGCTGTGCGAGTCTTGTGTTTTTTGGATTAAAAATATTGAGGTGAAAAAAGATCTTAAGAAACCAAATGATTTCCTTAATGGCTTTTATTTTTGGACTGCATGGTTCAACTTAAGGGTTATCTTTTTTTATTTCAGGGACTTAGCAACACTGGTTAGAACAACTTGCTTATAGAAAAATACGTGCAAAAATAAAATATGTGGAGATATATACTCTATTAATTGCATAAAAATTATTACGTATAACCTTTTTGGGTAAGTTCCAACTGTTTCGTTAACCATCAGGGATAAAATACAGAATGATGGAAGAAAGATAACCACATGTTTTCCCGTTATATGACATATCGAGCCTTTGGTGCAATACCGTAGTAACTCAAAATTTTAATTTTTTGAGCTGGGTATGCAGAAATTATCTTTGGGGAAATATCTATCTAAAGAAAAAAAATTATGATTCCACCTCTAACTGTTCAGATTCTACAGCTAAAAATGTCTTTATTGCATCTAGGTATTTCCAACAATATTTATTTGCAATAATGAAATATTTCCTTTTTGACAAGAAATTTACTAACAGAAAGCAATTTACGAAAAAAGTATAAAGCAATATTATTTTTTGCTACGTTTTAGGCACAGAAACACAACTGCATAATTTGATTTCTTTTTTACTTGTTCGTATTATTTCATATTACAACTTTGTTAGAAAAAAAATAGTTAGAAGTTTATTTGCTATAACGATATATTTCGAATTAATTTTTAAGTTTGTCATAGGTTTTGTGACAATAACGATACATCATTGATAGGTTGATACAAAGTACTTAAATATAAATAAATATTTTATATTTTTAATAATTTTTGGGCTTTTTTTAATTAAAAACATTCCTTTTTATTAAAAAACTTGTAAAAAAATAACTTTAGTAAACGAAAATACTATCAAAAAGATGGTTCAAAACTTCAAATGCATTTTTCTCAGTTCACGATTTTTTGAATTACTACGGTATTGCACCAAAGGCTCGATATGTATTCCATCTTTACGGTTGCCAAATCTCTTTCATATGAGTAATCTACAAGCCTCAGAAAACGTATGTTTTTCGTGAGAGTAAACAACCCTACAATCAAAAGCTTGGTCACGAAAAACAACAACAATATAGAATGAAAAGCACAAGGATGATAAACACAAGCACATAAACAAAAAGCTCAAAATTATTAAGCAGTAGAAAAGCAGTACTCATGAGCTTAAAATTGTTAGTTAAAATGTAAGCATTTTGTATGACGTCAACGATCCAGCATGCGCAGAAAGTTTCAAAATATACTGTTCAGGGCGTAATCTTTGGTTTTATCGTTTTTTGACACAAGTATTATTCGACTTCTGAAGTTGTTGCTATTTTTTTAATTTAAATTAAAAATTAAACATAAATTAAATAAATAACTTTTAAGAAATTTTAACTTTAGAAAAGTTTTAAAGTTTTTATTAAAACTTCTTCTTTTCTGATACCTTTTGAATAACTTTTGCAATCAAACTTTCAAGAAAATGTTTGTATTTTCTTAAAGAATAATTTTTTCCAATAACTTCTAAATCGACAAATCCGTTAAATATCGATTATTTTCTAAAGAAATCAACTCAAAATTTAAAAATTTTCAGAAGAGCAAAACCTGGGTAGATACTACCACTGTACATCGATTTCTTGTAAAAAGTGAGAATTGGAATATTTAAGTTGACTGCCTTTAGAGAAACCATTTCTTAAACTCCCAATAAGATCTTTCGAAAATTTAAAAACAAAATTATGTCCAAACAAATTCACTTTGAAATATGTTTTGCCTGTTAAAAATTTAAAGCAAATAATAAGCAAGTACATTTTTGAGTTTGAAAAAAGTTTCTGTATATTTAAGTTTTTAATAAATGAAATCTACACAGAAAAAATTAAAATAATTTTCAATTAAAAAAATTTGTTAATTTGAATAAAAAAAGGTTTGGATTACAACCTATCAAGAAATTCGTATATTCAATTAAATAAATTTATTAAAAAATTTCAATAAAAAAATTATTTAATCGATTTGATCTAAACACAAATAATTTAAATTAAATACAAAAAATAAAAAATTTTTTTTGTTTATATAATTTAATTATTTATGAATGTATTATTATGTTTAATTTACATTAAGGTATACATTACAAGTCTTAGCAACGACTCGAACCATGGGCCATTTGATTGCAAGGCGTACGCTCTATCCACTCAGCCAACAAGGCATTTTATTTTTTAAAGTGTTAAACTTAGTTTTATTTATTTACCTCCACATTAAAAAATGCAACCTCAGCGAGTGAACGTGAGGTGAGCTTAGCACACCCAAAGGAAAAACAAATAAAGCTTAAGACAATATTGCAGCTTTTTTGAAGAACTTGCAAACAATTTAAATTTTAATTGAAACAATTAAATGTTTATTTTAAAATTAAAAATTTTTTGATTTATGAGTTAATTGAAAAAAATTTTGAAATAATTTTTTCTGTGTAGAATTAAAAAAAATATTAACATTTTTAAGAAATTTTTTAATTTATTGAAAAAGTATTACGGTTTTAAAAAAAAATATTAAAAGCTTGTAAATTGGAGCTTTGTAAATATTTTCTTTAATATTCGATTACTTAAATATTTTCGCGAAATTTTGAAATTTTTTTGATATACAAAAATTAAAAAAAACCTTAACTTAATAACTAATCGAAAATAATAAATGAAATTTTGAAAAATGGTTTCTTAAAATAGTTTTTACTAATTTTGTATTTGTTTTGAATATGAAGAAAATTGTTAACTTTTTCATGTAAGTTTTCTACAAAATTCTTAATTCCTAAAAACTTTTTTAACAAATGTTTTTTATTTGTTTGTAAAATTTTGTTGTTCTATTATAAGCCTTTAAAGTCTAAAGTTAAAAGTATTTTCGCCTCTCAGAAAATAAATGATTTGCAAAAACAATTCAGGAAGATTACAATTTTAAAAAATTATTATTATGTATTTAGAAACTGGAAAATTTTAATAAAAAAAAAATTGATAAATAATCGATTGGAAGAAATTGTTGTGATATTTGATAAACCTTATATAAAACATACTGGTAGTTTTTAAATAATCTTAAAATTAAGACTTTGTTTTATTTATATATTTTTTGCACTCGGAATTTGTTTTTTTTTAATTTCTCTTCTTCGTTATGGTATAAAAAATGGTAAAAGGGAATTCAAATTTTCTTTTCTGTTTAATTTTATTTTCAATAATATTATTTTTGTAATTCTAATATTTATGTATTTTGACTTCATTTATATTTTGTGAATTTATGCTGCTTTTATTTGTTTTATTTTCATGTTAATTTTTAAGTTTGTTTTTATTAATTGTAACTAATTTCTTTATAAATGTAGTTTTGATAATTAATGCAAATAATGCCAATAAGCTTTTGTAATAATTCTTTATTCATTATTTAACCATAATTAAAAGGTAAATATTTAGTTTTAGTAATTTTTCAATAATAAAAAAAAGAATTATAAACATACATAAGTGGTGAAAACTTTTGAGGGAGAAAAAATAATTAAAAATGAAAAAGTTTTCCTTAATTTGTTAAAAATGTATAAAATTTCTGTTAATTAAAAAAATTGTTTTCGAAATTCAAATTAAAAAAAAAACAACAAATGTTCGAAAAGAAGTTGGTAGGTTTAAAGTTAGTAACTGTTGGTTAGCTTAAACTGGATGGTCTTTAGGACCTTTTGGGCCCCTAGAGCTACGTATTAGACCAAAACAAAAGATATCCCAGTGATTTCAATTGGACTAGTTCGATGTAATCCTAATCAAGGGTGCCTAACATTATCTTGGAACATGCCATTGTTTCCGACTCATCAATCGCAGATAGTAAATTCAGGGTTTTAAAGAAGAAATACCCTATAAAGTTCGTTTTTGACTGCCAGAACGCTGAATATTAACACGTTGTGCCAAAAATGTGCTTTTTTCCCCGGTACACCATAGAACCTGCAATAACTCACCACTGTCTATTAATGACCAGTTTCCATCACCACTAGCAGTCTTTAATCTCCCTTTCGCAAAGACAGTCGCCACTGGGATAAACGACTTCTATATAATCCTGCAGACTATCAAGGAGTGGTTTTTACTAAGATCTCCGTACCCTGACCGTTCTACTTAGTTGAAGCCCATACGCCCCTGCCCTTTGCATGATCAAATGTGCCCCTTACTTCTTAAATTCGTCAGCCATCTCACTTCCCTTAAAACTTATATTACGGCATACAGTTTACCAAAAGATTACTTGCACGGTTTGACGATTAAGGAGTGTGTGATGCTTGAAGTTATAGCCTTGGCCGCCGCCAGACTAGCAATAAACCTCTTCAAGAGTTTTCAACCTGGGAGAGATGAGTTATCAGATCATTTTGGTTGTTTAACTTTCAACTTGAAAGAAACTTCAATCATGAGAAAGATTGTAGGAGTTAATGAGGCCGAGGCCTTGATAGGAGAACGCAACTCCTTATTCCGCCCCTCCATTTTAGACCCATCTATTATGGAGTGGCAGATCCTGTGATCTGGATCTCAGCTACACCTGGCTTTGCTATTAAGCAGCATAGTTTTACCACCATTTAATCAATGTTACAATTCGTATCTAGTGGCCCCTGCCAAGTCCATACGGTACCAGTAAATATTTTCCCGTTGCCTCAAGTAGAACTGCAGATATGTTCAAATCCTTTGCAACTAGATTTATAGGTTTTCAATCCAAGATAAAATTTAGCTACTCTGTATTGCTGCTACATTGAGCGCTCTGCAAGTTTCTGCACGCTCTTCAGACACCTGTGGTCAGCTTGCCTTTCCAGCGGCGGTCCACCCTATTAGAATCGTTAAAACTAAGAAAGATAAGATCTGGTGTAAGGCCCTACGTTTTACCCGGAATTTTCCTGCATACATAAAACGCATTGGCTGTCTACTTTGCCCTTTCCCTGAAATTAAGTTTTCATGATTAATTTGGTAATTTTGATTTAATTTATTATTTTTTTAACTTTTATTTTAAACAAAAACAAAAATATTTAAGTTAAAAAGTTTGGAATTAGTAATAGAAATTTTCCTAAAAGTAATAAATTTGGTATAATTTTTTTAAAATATTTCCTCAGAAAAACGATTGTTTTCACCACTTTGCTTTTTAGGGTTTCGTAGAATATTATTTGTAAATTTCTGAATTTAACTCAATTTTATTTTCTTCTTCTTGAATCAACAGTAAAACATATTAATAAAAAATCAAAACATCGGCAGTCATTGTACTCGATAGAATTTGGGCCGAGTTTGGATACCATAAGAAGACGTACGGATACAATACTGGATTATGGAGATGATCAAATGCGCGAACGTGGTGGCGTTGGCTGCTACGAAGGTGACAATGGAGAATTGAGTCCGAAACCGATGACACCACGACGTGTAAAAAGACGTTCGGTTATGCACAGGGGCAGCAATAATCGTCAGTCAACAGCTAGTAGACGTAGTTTGGGAAACAGTAGTCATAAAAACACTTTAAGGAGTGAGGGAGGAGGAAGAGGAGGGGGAGTATTAAATGAAGTTGCCGCAGCTACAGGCACCCATTCACGTAGCAGCACACGAGCTTCCCGGCGTAAATATCATCAAAATCCTGTAACCAAGCTATTAGATCAGCAACAGCATTCTGGGGGTCACCATTCCAAGCAAACAGCTCAGCAGCTTGGTTCTTTTCATCGCAAGGAAAGCACAACTGCCTTGACGATCACCAATTTGGAATCTCTTAATCAAGAAATGCATAATAACATTAATGCAGTTCCCTCATCAGCAGCGGTGGGAAGCCTTACTAAGACCAATAATAATCATTATCAAGCGTTTCGTAAAAATATACCACCAGATCCTATTTACTATAACACTAATGCCCAGACCGCTTATTTACAACAGCAACAATGGCAGCAGCTGCAACAACAGCCACCCTCCCCCATTAACACCATAGATGAGCCACAATCACCCACTTTAACTCTAACACCTTCTTTGGGTGGTGGCCACTACAACCCTACCTATCAACATTCCACCACAAATTTGAATGATGTTGAACATGTTGATGATTTGTATAATAATCGTCCACCCTCGGTAAGATCTAGTTATTCTAATTTTCATGGTGCCAGGCCCATGTCTTCCTACACAAGCTCATCTAATGCCGCTGAGAATGTTTTTGTGGGCTTGGTTGGAACTAAAACAGCACAAAATGCTGTAACACCACAAAACCAGGCTTCATTGCCAGTTCATACAACGTTTCAGCAGCGACAATCAACACATGAATCTCTTTCCACACCACCTTTATATCAGCAGCATCCTTTACATCAACATTCTTTAAGTCAAAACAGCTTACCACCGCCACCACCTTTGCCAGATCCACCTTATACCTCATCACAGCCGATACCGTTTCATAAACGTACCGCTTCTCGGGAAAGTATTCGTTCTATGGCCTTCTTAAACAGTGGGCCACCAGCCTATAATCTTAATTATCATACTCCACCCGACTCGGAGACAACAATGTAGTAGAAACGTGGGCCACAATATATATATTATAAATGCCAACTTGCATCACTCAAAACACCGTCCATTATCATTATTTAAGTACTTGCCTTTAGTGCCTTTTAAAAGATTAATATAAATTTTAAAATAAATAATTAATTAAAGATATTTTTGAAATTTAAACAAAATTAAATTTTAAAAAATTTTTTTAAATGGAATTTTTTTAAAAAATTGTAAGTTGTAAGACTTTTTTTAAATTATTTTTCAACACAGTAATAGATTTTAGAAAAATATTTTATTAACATAACTGTGATTTTAAAAAATTATTTTTTAAAATATGTACTAGATTTTAAGAAACTGATAATAAATTGTTTACTGAAAGAAAAAAAGTATATTTAAAATAAATATATAAAAAAATAAATTCAAAAACAAAAACTAAGAATGATAACTTATTGGTTTTTGATAGTTTTTTTGGAACTTTTTTTGTTTGCTTAAAAGTCTTAATAAGTTTACTGATATTATTAAACATAAAAACAGATAATAATCTGGAGTATTTTAAATTACTTTGTAAAAAGTCTACTGATAATTTGGCTAAGAACCAATGGAATACATTTTTTTGTTTTTCTTATTCGTGTTCTTAATCACATTCGTATATCCAATGTTGAAAATATTTTTACCATCCATCACAAAATTGTTTTAAGTTTGTATGTAAATAAAAACAGTTTTAAGCTATAAATCGTTTAGTTGTTATGGTATCCTTGAATTATCGTTAGCAACCGTAGTAGAATTGTGTAACTAGCAGTTAGAAAGTTATTGCGGATAACAACTAACGGTTAATTTAGTTTTGCCAGCTGGCAACGCTTAGTTTTTATGTATAAAGAACTTAAAAATGTTAGTTTTAAATTATTTATTTTTATAAAATATAAAAAGAATTTTGGTTTTTTTATAACTTGTATTTGTGTATAACATAGCAAATGTTATATCAATGATATTTAACTTAGTCTTTAGTTAAAAAAAAAAAAAAATTCTTTTGTTACACAATTTTATTTAAATGCATTTAAATAATTTTGATTTCTTTCAATTCAATCTGTAGTACCAAAGTTTTTCTACATATCACCAGAGTTTTTTTAAAAAGTATTTTAAATTATTAAAATTTTGAATTATACTACCTTTTTGAATTAGTTTAAGAATTTTGAAAATGTTTATATTATAGTTAAATAAACAAATCAAAATTATGGTAAAATAAAAAGTTACTTAATTTTTAAACAATGGGGAAAAAGAAACAGTAAGTATTTGATATAGAAAAGATTCACATTTGGCGAATTCACAAGGTACGATACGATAGCATATTGTATTATTGTCATATAATTTCACAATAGCATAAAAATTTTGTTGTTGCTTTTCATACGAAACTTGTTGTGAAACAATACAACTTTGTTTGATATGTTTTTTGCGATGTCATATTATATACAAAGTCATGCGCCAAGCGCCTAAAACGAAACGGCGAGTTTTTTAATTTAATTTTAAGAGCCGCTAGCACACGCATCCGTTAAAAATTTCTATACTAAAAACTTAGGCAAAACCGCCAAAGAAGATTCCTTAAGCCGCCTCCGCCGGCAAAAATAGCCGGCACTGCTCTCTGACACATCAGCTGTTTTTTGTTTACGTAAAAAAATAACAAAATTCATGTAATTTTTTATTAAAACTTTGCTTATTTTAATGGATTTTAGAGATTCTAACCAGGTTAGATATAGACCATTTTGTGTTTTCATGGGTCTAATTTCTACAAATTATTAAGTTAAGCCAAGAGCAGCACTAGATTTATGTACATATATATATGTGTTTGTTTTGTTATCGTTTGGTCGTATCAGCTGATGTAGATTTTAAATACGACACCTACAAACATACGAAGAGTTGTTCACAACGGTCATATTTTTTGGTTCTATTATTTTACAATATATGATTTTACAAGACCTTGTGAATTCACCAATTATGTTTATTATTATAGATCAAAATCGGAGATTAAACTTTTTTGCGCCAGATTTATTTTAAACAGTGCTACAACCACAACAAACTAAATTTTATTAACATAAAAAAAAAATAGCCAAACCGGAAAAAATACATATCGTAAGCTTGAATTTAAAAAGATGTAACAAAAATATAAGTTTTAAAAAATATATGTGTAACTGCGTCGTTTTGAATTCATTAAATAAACATTTCCGTAGTTTCACCGTTTTTTGTTAATAAAAGTTATATTTTTGATCACAGAAGTGTAAAATTTTGTGACTTAACAATTATACACTTAACAAGTAATAGCGCTATATTCGGCTGTGCCGAATCTTATATACGCTTCACATTGGCCTTTCGAAATCCCAAACTTTTTTTATTTTTATCCATTTTTTTACTTATTAAATATTTCTTATTTTTAAATAGCGGTCGGTGTCATTTTTTAACGCTCCACGGGTGACTACGGGGAAGTTGTATGGGGTTTTTATCCTAATTTTTTAAAACTTTGTATGACAACCCCCTAAAAGGGTGGAGATAGGGGTAGGTATATTCTAGGAAAATGTTTGGGAGGGGAAACTAAAGGGGGTCAGTGATACATTTTATTTTTTAAGGGGTGAACCCGGGGAAGTTGTAGCCTTTTTCACCTTATTTTTAAAAATTTTGTATGGCAGCCATGTTAGGGGCTGGAGATAGAGGGTAAGTATGTTTCACAAAAATGTTTGGGTAGGTAAACTAATTGGGGTCGGTCTTACATTTTACCTTTGTAGGAAAACCTTAGAAGCCGTAGGAGCGATTTAAAAAATGTTTAAATTAAGCTTTGTACGGCAACCCTGTTATATGAATACTAATACTAATAAAATTTTCGTTTTGGTATCAACATGACTGATTCTGTTTTTTCTTTTTTTGTTGGTTTTTTATTATAACATACATAAGTATGTTCTTTGTTGTTGTTTTGGACTAAAAAAAGGAGGTTGTCTTGGTTTTTTGCTTATATCTCGGTCATTTATCGGGCGATTTGGTTGAATTTCAATACCGATTTTTTCGCAACTATTTCTGATTTCTGATTTTCCACTTGCGGGTCTATGCGATATCGGAGGGCTTTAGAAAGTTAATTTTAACCATAACACGGGCAGACGGACAGATGGACATCGCTTAATCGGCTTCCCTATCTATAAGGACCCAGAATATATATACTTTATTGGGTCCCAAATGGATAATAAAGAAATTACAAACGGAATGACAAACTTATATATACCCTTATCACTTATGTGAAGGGTATAAAAAGGGCGACAGAGATAATTCGTTTGAATCGAAAAGCATAACATGGTTCAATAAAAAATAAATAATAAAATAAACCATAAAACTTCTTAAATCTGCAATTAGCTTTCAAGCTTTGCTTTTACTTATAAAAATTGCATAAACTTTTTTTTTTAATCTTTTTTTTATTCGTTACTCTTTTTTAAAACTTATTAAAATTCAGTTCATTTTATGTTTTTGCTTTCGTTTATTAATACAATTAAAATCTAATAAATTTATGCTTTTAAGCGGCTTCCTCTGGCAATACCTGTAAAAATCTAATATGATTTTCACCCTCGTTTGATTTGAGGTGACTTTATTGCACAGCTTTTTACATAGAAAGTGAAAAGTGTTTTTAAAAAGCTTTTTAGTACTCCACTAAAAGTTCTTAAAAAGTTAAATCAACACATAAACCAAAACAAGTTTTCTTTCACATTTATTTTTCTTAGCTTTTATTAAGGACAATATCCTTGGAAACAGCATAATAATGTGTATACTTATATGGAAAATTTACCATGTAGGAGAAAAAGGTGAAAATTATTAAAACAGGAAATATAATTTTTTTAAAACTTTGTGTAACAAAAGTGTTTCCAAAGATGTTGGAGATTTTGATAAAAGTATAACAAAACTATATAAAATTTTTTTTGTTTTTGAATATTTGAAAGATATTTTGTAACAAAAAAATTATTTTATGGGTTGTAAGCAAGTAGCTAGGCTCGGTCAGGTTGCGAAGGATAGTCATTAATGCTATTCGCCACCACTGGCCAGAGATCGTCAAGCCCATTGTAAATGCTTTCGGAAAAGTAAAAAAGAGAAGTAAGAAAAGCACACAAGAACCTGTAAGTGGAATGATTAAAGAAGGACGATGTCAGCAAAGACTCAAAACGAAATCAATGTTCAACGAAACATTCTTGCTAAGCCCAGTAAAAAAATACTTATTACTTTGATGAATGTTATGGTACTGTCTATCCCCCAACCTCAGACCTTACCAAGTTAAACTAAAAATCACTCCCAGAAAGCTCTGTCGGAGGGTCTTCAGCCAATAGTAGTGGCAGGCAAGGTGTTCCACGTTTATATATCTTTCTGCTTTCCAGCACAACATGCAAAAGTCTGAGGAGAATTTCCATCCCATTAAATGCTCATATATCTTACATCGGAACACACAATTAGGTTACTGTTGCCCCGTACACGCCTGTATGGACTAGTAATGTTATCTGCAGGGTTACTTTTAAATAAATTCTGGATTTTTATATAAAAAAAAAAAGACAAACAAACAACATACTATTACACTAAGCTACAGATTAAAAAAATGCACACACGGGATGGTGTATGTTTGATTCTACTTACAAATGGTAGTAAAACCTTAAAATTATTTTAGGCTTTTTATGCTCCTCAAAAGTTTCCAAAGATCAGTGGACCTCTTAAGAATGTCGTCATCTTACCTAACAGCATCTAGAAAATTTGAGCCTAAGACTCCATTTAATATAAATTTTTTACATTTTTTTTTATTTTAAAATCTAGTAAAAGCAATTTTTTTTATAATTTGCAGGGAAATCCAAAATCTTTGCTAACAAAATTTCATTGTGAGTTATTTCATTTAAAAATTCATTAAAAATTAATTCAATTAATTTAGACAAAAATAATGAAATAATTAGTGCTAAAATATATATAGAATATGAATTTAATTCCAGTAAAATAATAATAATTATTTACATTTAACTTATAGTAGTCTCGAATAGGAACAGTGCTGACGAGAAAACGTAGCTGATTTCGAAAATGCATTACACTCAGCTAGTATCGGAATTACATAATTTTCAATATAAATGTTCATTCTTAGATATCAAAATTTTAATAATGAAGAAACTTAAACCAACTCGGCGCTGGTTCTGAAAACGCGTTCTACGTACTTAGTGTCGGTAAAACTTGATTTTCAAATGGTTTATATCTGCATTCATAAAAAAATTTTTACAAAATATAAGTGATTAAGTAAATGAGCTTAAACCAAAAACAAGTAAGAGCGCTATATTCGGCTGTGCCGAATCTTATATACCCTTCACATTGACCTTTCGAAATCCCAAACTTTTTTTTATTTTTATCCATTTTTTTACTTATCAAATATTTCTAATTTTTAAATAGGGGTCGGTGTCATTTTTTAACGCTCCACGGGTGACGGGGAAGTTGTAGGGGGTTTTATCCTAATTTTTACAAATTTTGTATGGCAGCCCACTAAGAGGGTGGTGATAGGGGGTAAGTATATTCTAGGAATATGTTTTGGAGGGGAAACTAATGGGGGTCGGTCGTACATTTTATTGCTCTAAGGCCTACTCTGAGGAAGTTGTGGGTATTTCCATATCATTTTTGTAAATTTTGTATGGCAGCCCCCTTAGGGCGTGGAGATATGGGGTAAGTATATTCTAGGTATATGTTTGGGAGGGCAAACTAATGGGGGTCGGTCGTACACTTTTGCTCTAAGGCCAACTTTGAAAAAGTTTTGGGCATTTTTACATCATTTTTGTAAATTTTGTGTGGCAACCCCCTTAGGGCGTGGAGATAGGGGGTAAGTATACTCTAGGAATACGTTTGGGAGGAAAAACTAATGGGGTCTGTGATACATTTTTGTTACCTTATTTTTTAAAATTTTGTATGGCAACCATGCCAGGGGCTGGAGAAAGAGAGTAAGTATGTTTCACAAAAATGTTTGGATGGATAAAATAATTCGGGTCGGTCTTACATTTTACCTTTGTAGGAAAACCCTGGAAGCCGTAGGAGCGATTTTAAAAATGTTTAAATTAAGCTGTGAATGGCAACCCTGTTATATGTATGAATACTAATACTAATAAAATTGGGTGTAGTTCAGTAATATCAACATGACTGATTCTGTTTTTTTCTTTTTTTTTTTTGTTTTTTTATTATTACATACATAAGTCTGTTCTTTGTTGTTGTTGTAGACGGAAAAAAAGGAGGTAGTCTTGATTTTTTGCTTATATCTCGGTCATTTATCGGGCAATTTCGCCGAATTTCAATACCGATTTTCTCGCGACTATCTCTGATAGTTTAATACCACTTACGGGTCTATGCGATATCTAGGGGCTTCAGTAAGTTGATTATAACACGGACAGACGGACAATGCTAAATCGGCTTCCCTATCTATAAGGATATATATACTTTATGGGGTCCTAAATGGATAATAAAGAAATTACAAACGGAATGACAAACTTATATATACCCTTGTCACTTATGTGAAGGGTATAATAATAACAACAAAATAAACTGAATTTTTCTTCATTTATTCATTCATTTATTCATTCCTTCATTCACTCATTCATTTATTTATTCATCCATTCACTCATTTGTTCACTCAATCATAAATTCAATCGTTCATTCATTCATTCGTTCATTCGTTCATTTGTTCATTCACTCATTCATTCATTCATTCTTTCATATATTCACTCAATAATTTAACTTAAAAACAGTTCACAATTTTTTGTGAATCAATCTAAACATTTGATTTTAATTCGCTTTGTTTATTTATTCGTCAATTTGTTCGTAATGTTTTTTAATTTTTTTAAATTTTTGGTAACATTTGTCAGATTAAAAATAAACTTTATATGTATGTTTATGTATCTTCAATTTTAATTTTGCTGACTTTTCTAATCGTTAACCTTTTGTTGAAAGTAAACAAAAAATGCAAATTTCTTAGGCAACATCATCAAATCATCATAAATTAGTTAAAAGACTGAGTTCACCTAAATGTGCTTCCAACTTTGCCACTAAAAGTAAATGTATGTACGTTTGTATGTACATACATACGCACATTAAACCATGATTGCTTTTTTGGCTCATTTTTAGTATTTTTGTTGGTTGCTTCTAGTACGAAGTTTTAGAAAATATGTTTTTTTTTGGCAAATGTTAAAGTGAAAGGTTTTAATCCAAGAAACTAAGTCTCTTTAAAAATATTAAGAAAAGGATATTGTTAAGGTATGCTTTTGATTAAATGCTTCTTCTTTTTTTTTTGCTAAACAAACAGTTTAGAAAAACTACGATACTAGCAATGACAATGACTTTTTAAAATAGAGTAAAATCTTAGCCTTAAGCCAAAGAAACCTTTTGTCAAATGATGTAGAAAATCTAAATGACACTGAAAAAGTGTAAAAGAGACGTGAGTTTAAAAAAGTGAAAACAAATCCCCGTAAAAGGATACAAAATTTTTTGAAATCTTTGATGTTATTCAAGCTATTTTTAGACTGTATCATGCAAAGCGTGTATGCCGTTATTAACTAATAATAATTGAAAGAAATTTTAAACAAGTTTTTCCAATCGTTAAGAATAATAGGTCTAGTAAATGTTTTTTGTCTTTGTTGACATTAAAAGAGAATATACATGCCGTAGCGAATAGTGTAACGGGTAAAACAATGATATTTTGGTTTAAGGTTAAATATATAAAATTTATTATTTTAATTTCGAAAATATCTACTTTTTTTTAAAAAGAAAAAGTCTTTCATCGCTTATTTGTAGTTAGAGGGGTTCGAAACCAAAAAACAAAATAACGGTCGCGGAGCCGGTATCGGATCTTAAGAATCTATAATTCCGTAAGCGTTAACGATGTTTTGATTATATTGCTGAATCAATTTAAGTTTAACTATTATTAATTATTAAATTATCTATTTTTTCTAGTTTTTTGACCTTTTCATTGTTAATAAATACACTGGCTCACAGCTTATTTTATGCAGTGCAATATTTTGTTTTTAAAGCCCTATAAAAACACAACCAACGGGAATTTAAAAAAAAAATTTGATGTCATTTAAAAGAGAAAACGTTGTTGTTTAATAAACGAAAATCACATATTGCAAAAACGTTTATTTTAACTACTTAAAAGTATAAAAACTGAAAATACTCAAATATTTATCTCACAGCCTATTTTATGCAGTAAATTCCTACTGTAACAGTACCTTAATGCAGTGTTGTTTGTTTTTTTCGTGTTTCGTATTTCTATTTCTAGGAATGATTTATTGTGGAATTGTTAGTCTTAATGTGTTACATCAAGTCTCGACTTGCAAAAATTCAAGTGAGACCGCGTACAACATTACAACAAAGGGAATTGGTTTTGAACCACTTTAAAAATTGCCATTTACAGCGATAATTAGCAGAAATGGTAAATATTAAGGCTTCCACAGTCTTAAAAAATCATTAAGCGTTTCATCCACGAAAATCGCGTCCATTACAAAGGCAGAAAGCTTTTGGCTCCAAAGCTGGCCTCAGAGGCTGCACCTGACCTTGGGAAACAATGCTGCGCCGAAACTGTTCGCCGTGTCCTGCGCTAACATAGTTTTCTTGATCATGCTACACGCAAGAAACAGTTTATAAATCAAAAAATAAAATTTGTACGCTTAATTTCGCCAAAGAACATGTTTCCGAGGAATCTACGTTTTGGAATTCGGTAATATTCGTATATATGTATATTATATCATCAGCGAATATCAGCATTAAGGTACTGTTACAGTAGGAATTTACTGCATAAAATAAGCTGTGAGATAAATTATTGAGTATTTTTTGTTTTTATACTTTTAAGTAGGTAAAATAAACGTTTTGCAATATGTGATTTTCGTTTGTTAAACAACAACGTTTTCTCTTTTAAATGAAATTTTTTCAATATTTCGCCACTCCGTTGTGTGGCATCATCAGGAGGTTATTTCAGTTAAATATTAAATTTGTTATTTTGGTTTTAAAATTAGCTTTTGGCTTTTCGAATAACGATTATAATATTAACAAATTTTTAATATAAACTTCAAAATATGTTGTTAAAGAAAATTTTCAAAAATGTACTAAAACTAAAGTATTTGAAAATTTAAAAAATGGGTTATTACAAAATTTTATACTATTAAAAAATCACAATAAGCATTTTGGCTAAATTTCAAGTGGAATTACATTTGAAATCAAGTCTCAATTTCCAATTTCCAGTGTTGAATTACAGTTGAAACACAGTTGAATTCAATAGCGAATCCAGCAAAATTAACCATTGAATTACAGTCAAACAAAACAGTACCTTTATAGTGTAATTCCAGCCTTGATTAACGGTGTGATTCAAGTTGAACCGAACTTGAATCTGAAAATTTAATTATAAAATCATCATCTTCACCGCCGCCAATGATTTTCCATCAACTCTGTGCCATAAATAACGTATGCTTCAAACAAATTTGTTGTTGTTTTTTAACAAACTTCAAACAGACTGGAAAGAGGATGAATTTTAAATGTAATTCAAGCTTGGATTCACACCGGAATTCCAACATTGGAATTCACAAAAAATTTGTGCTTATTGGGCTGTATCCATATACCAATATAAGTGTGTATGTCAATTTTATTCTATTCTAATATAAAAAATCCTAATATTAAGAATAATAGTGTTACTAAAAAGTAATAATATTAAGTGTTATACAGAGAAACAACATACAAATATAAACAAAAAACCACAATACATGCATAAAAAAATTTTTGAAGAATCTAATTAGTACAATAGTTACAAAATTTTAATACTAGTGTGTATATTAATTTTAGCTGTTCCAATATAAAAGTGTAATGTTAAGAATGCCAGTGTTACTAAAAATAACATTAAGTGTTATATACAAAAACCAAACATTCAAATATAAACTAAAAAACAATAATACATGTATTAAAAAATCTTTAAAGAAATTAGTTATACATTGTATGTTTAATATGTATTAATGTAGTTACAAAAGATTAGTATCAGAAGTTTGTGTAAAAAAATGTACATTAATACAAAAATACAATCATTTAAAAAATTAACTCATGAAAAAAAAAAAAACATAAACATATGTATGTATACCTAAAAACCATATTAGTCAAAATTATATATGTGCTAATATAAATCCTATCTTTGTTATATTTTACATATTAGATGCCTGTAATTCTGGACGGCTACAGAAATGGCGAAAGAATATTGTGGAGCTCACTTGGATCCCTTTTTTCAGTTCCTTTGTGATACATTCAGTCCCTCCATGATGTGACCAGTAAATGACTAAGAATTATGCGGAAATAAGAAAGAATTAGGGGCTGTAAAACATGTTGTCTTGGTTAATTCTCTGCATGTTGCATCCATTAACACGAGTCAAAAGCTATGACCAAATATTGATTCGCCTAATGTTCGTTATATCAAAGTTTAGCCGAATTAAATTTTCCTGCATAGTTAGGCTGACTATTTATTTCTGTTTCGAAATCAGTACGATTTTAAACTTTTATACCCTTTACATTAGTGATTATGGTATATATAAGTTTGTCATTCCACTTATAATTTCTTTAAGGTACCTTTACACGGTAATACATATATTACGATATGTCAAAAAATGTTGTGGGATAATACAAAATCTCATCATGTAAAAGCATAATGTATTGGGTAGGAGAGAATACGGATGCAAAATTTGACAAGTGTTCGGTAAATGTTTATTTTCTAAACCATTTTAGAAACTTGTGTATTCTCATCACATCAGAAGTGTGAAAGATTGGCAGCACTTACAGCACCTAATGAAGGTGGCTACACTTAATGAAACAATACACAAACAATCAAAATAAAAGCAGATTTTTTTCATGTTGTTTTTGTTAATATTGTTGAACCTTAACCATATGGCGTTACCCCAAAAGGAAAGTTGTAAACATGAAAAATAGTTAGAACAGATTTTTATTCTCTTTTTTTAAACACGGAGAGAATTTCATAATATTTTGATTCTACAAAATCTAATTACTTTGTATTACCGTGTAAAGGTACCTTTAATATCCATTTGCGACTCCACAAAGCATGCATTTTCTTGGTCCTTATAGATAGGCTAATCGATTTAACGATGCCCTTGTCCGTTAACCTGTTAAAATCAAGTTTCTAAGGCACCTTGATATTTTTCGGACCTGTTTTGGGTATCAAAACATCAGGTATACTTGCGAAAATTTTACAATTGAAATTTAGCAAAATCGCCGATTAACTGACAGAGATATAAGTCAGCAGCCACGACTACCTCCAAAATTTGTGCTTCTGTATAGAAGCACCCGTATGGGTGCAATACAAGAATATTCATACTCATATTCGAACATATTCATACTCATATTCGAATATATTCGAATGTATTCATTCTAATATTCGAATATATTCGAATATATTCATACTCATATTTGAATATATTCGAATGTATTCATACTCATATTCGAATAGAAGTATGAATATATTCGAATATGAGTATGAATACATTCGAATATATTCAAATATGAGTATGAATACATTCAAATATATTCGAATATGAGTATGAATACATTCAAATACATTCGAATATGAGTATGAACACATTCGAATATATTCGAATATGAGTATGAATATATTCGAATATGAGTATGAATACATTCGAATATATTCGAATATGAGTATGAATATATTCGAATATGAGTATGAATACATTCGAATATATTCGAATATGAGTATGAATACATTCGAATATGAATATGAATACATTCGAATATGAGTATGAATACATTCGAATATATTCGAATATGAGTATGAGTATATTCGAATATGAGTATGAATACATTCGAATATATTCGAATATGAGTATGAATATATTCGAATATGAGTATGAATACATTCGGATATATTCGTATATATTCGAATATGAGTATGAATACATTCGAATATGAGTATGAATACATTCGAATATATTCGAATATGAGCATGAGTATTTTCGAATATGAGTATGATTACATTCGAATATATTCGAATATGAGTATGATTATATTCGAATATGAGTATGAATACATTCGAATATATTCGAATATGAGTATGAATATATTCGAATATGAGTATGAATACATTCGAATATATTCGAATATGAGAATGAATATATTCGAATATGAGTATGAATACATTCGAATATATTCGAATATGAGTATGAATACATTCGAATATGAGTATGAATACATTCGAATATATTCGAATATGAGTATGAGTATATTCGAATATGAGTATGAATACATTCGAATATATTCGAATATATTCGAATTAGAGTATAATTATATTCGAATATGAGTATGAATACATTCGAATATATTCGAATATGAGTATGAATATATTCGAATATGAGTATGAATACATTCGAATATATTCGAATATGAGTATGAATATATTCGAATATGAGTATGAATACATTCGAATATATTCGAATATGAGTATGAGTATATTCGAATATGAGTATGAATACATTCGAATATATTCGAATATATTCGAATATGAGTATGATTATATTCAAATATGAGTATGAATACATTAGAAAATATTCGAATATGAGTATGAATATATTCGAATATGAGTATGAATACATTCGAATATATTCGAATATGAGTATGAATATATTCGAATATGAGTATGAATACATTCGAATATATTCGAATACATTCGAATATAAGTATGAATACATTCGAATATATTCGAATATGAGTATGAATATATTCGAATATATTCGAATATGAGTATGAATACATTCGAATATATTCGAATATGAGTATGAATACATTCGAATATATTCGAATATGAGTATGAATATATTTGAATATATTCGAATATGAGTATGAATATATTCGAATATGATTATGAATATATTCGAATATATTCGAATATGAGTATGAATACATTCGAATATATTCGAATATGAGTATGAATATATTCGAATATGAGTATGAATACATTCGAATATATTCGAATATACTCATACTCATATTCGAATATATTCGAATGTATTCATAATCATATTCGAATGTATTCATACTCATATTCGAATATATTCGAATATATTCGAATGTATTCATACTCATATTCGAATATATTCGAATATATTCGAATGTATTCTTACTCATATTCGAATATATTCGAATATATTCATACTCATATTCGAATATATTGGAATGTATTCATACTCATATTCGAATATATTCATACTCATATTCGAATATTTTCGAATATATTCGAATGTATTCATACTCATATTCGAATGTATTCATACTCATATTCGAATATATTCGAATATATTCGAATGTATTTATACTCATATTCGAATATATTTATACTCATATTCGAATATATTCGAATATATTCGAATGTATTCATACTCATATTCGAATATATTCATACTCCTATTCGAATATATTCGAATGTATTCATACTCATATTCGAATATAATCATACTCATATTCGAATGTATTCATACTCATATTCGAATATACTCATACTCATATTCGAATATATTCGAATGTATTCATACTCATATTCGAATGTATTCATACTCATATTCGAATATATTCGAATGTATTCATACTCATATTCGAATATGAGTATGAGTATATTCGAATATGAGTATGAATACATTCGAATATATTCGAATATGAGTATGATTATATTCGAATATGAGTATGAATACATTCGAATATATTCGAATATGAGTATGAATATATTCGAATATGAGTATGAATACATTCGAATATATTCGAATATGAGTATAAAAATATTCGAATATGAGTATGAATACATTTGAATATATTCGAATATATATTCGAATATGAGTATGAATACATTCGAATATGAGTATGAATACATTCGAATATATTCGAATATGAGTATGAATACATTCGAATATATTCGAATATGAGTATGAATATATTCGAATATGAGTATGAATACATTCGAACATATGAGTATAAATACACTCGAATATATTCGAATATATTCGAATATGAGTATGAATATATTCGAATATGAGTATGAATACATTCGAATATTTTCGAATATATTCGAATATGAATATGAATACATTCGAATATGAGTATGAATACATTAGAATATATTCGAATATGAGTATGAGTATATTCGAATATATTCGAATTTATTCATACTCATATTCGAATATATTCGAATATATTCATACTCATATTCGAATATATTCATACTCATATTCGAATATATTCGAATATAATCGAATGTATTCATACTCATATGCGAATATATTCGAATATATTCGAATGTATTCATACTCATATTCGAATATATTCAAATATATTCATACTCATATTCGAATATATTCGAATGTATTCATACTCATATTCGAATATAATCATACTCATATTCGAATATATTCATACTCATATTCGAATATATTCGAATATATTCGAATGTATTCATACTCATATTCGAATATATTCAAATATATTCATACTCATATTCGAATATATTCGAATGTATTCATACTCATATTCGAATGTATTCATACTCATATTCGAATGTATTCATACTCATATTCGAATATATTCGAATGTATTCATACTCATATTCGAATATATTCATACTCATATTTGAATATATTCATACTCATATTTGAATATATTCGAATGTATTCATACTCATATTCGAATATACTCATACTCATATTCGAATATATTCGAATGTATTCATACTCATATTCGAATATATTCATACTCATATTCGAATATATTCATACTCATATTCGAATATATTCGAATGTATTCATACTCATATTCGAATGTATTCATACTCATATTCGAATATATTCGAATGTATTCATACTCATATTCGAATATATTTATACTCATATTCGAATATATTCGAATATATTCGAATGTATTCATACTCATATTCAAATATATTCGAATATATTCGAATGTATTCATACTCATATTCGAATATATTCGAATGTATTCATACTCATTTTCGAATATAATCATACTCATATTCAAATATATTCGAATGTATTCATACTCATATTCGAATATACTCATACTCATATTCGAATATATTCGAATGTATTCATACTCATATTCGAATATATTCGAATATATTCATACTCATATTCGAATATATTCATACTCATATTCGAATATATTCGAATGTATTCATACTCATTTTCGAATATAATCATACTCATATTCGAATATATTCGAATGTATTCATACTCATATTCGAATATATTCATACTCATATTCGAATATATTCGAATGTATTCATACTCATATTCGAATATACTCATACTCATATTCGAATATATTCGAATGTATTCATACTCATATTCGAATATATTCGAATATATTCATACTCATATTCGAATATATTCATACTCATATTCGAATCTATTCGAATGTATTCATACTCATATTCGAATGTATTCATACTCATATTCGAATATATTCGAATATATTCGAATGTATTCATACTCATATTCGAATATATTTATACTCATATTCGAATATATTCGAATATATTCGAATGTATTCATACTCATATTCAAATATATTCGAATATATTCGAATGTATTCATACTCATATTCGAATATATTCGAATGTATTCATACTCATTTTCGAATATAATCATACTCATATTCGAATATATTCGAATGTATTCATACTCATATTCGAATATACTCATACTCATATTCGAATATATTCATATTCATACTCATATTCGAATATATTCGAATATATTCATACTCATATTCGAATATATTCATACTCATATTCGAATATATTCGAATGTATTCATACTCATTTTCGAATATAATCATACTCATATTCGAATATATTCGAATGTATTCATACTCATATTCGAATATACTCATACTCATATTCGAATATATTCAAATGTATTCATACTCATATTCGAATATATTCGAATGTATTCATACTCATATTCGAATATATTCATACTCATATTCGAATATATTCGAATGTATTCATACTCATATTCGAATCTATTCGAATGTATTCATACTCATATTCGAATATATTCGAATGTATTCATACTCATATTCGAATATATTCGAATGTATTCATACTCATATTCGAATGTATTCATACTCATATTCAAATATATTCGAATATATTCGAATATACTCATACTCATATTCGAATATATTCGAATGTATTCATACTCATATTCGAATATATTCGAATATATTCACACTCATATTCGAATATATTCGAATGTATTCATACTCATATTTGAATATTTTTATACTCATATTCGAATATATTCGAATGTATTCATACTCATTCGAATATATTCACACTCATATTCGAATATATTCATACTCATATTCGAATATATTCATACTCATATTCGAATATATTCATACTCAGATTCGAATATATTCATACTCATATTCGAATATGAGTGTGTATATTCATAGTTCAATTTTTTAAAAAAATTTTTTTAATTATTTTAAAGGTCAAATGCAAGACCGACAATTAATTTTTTTTCCCACACATTTGCGTGGAAAATATTTATCCCCATCTCTAGCCCCTAACAGGGTTTCCATACAAAATATTAAGAATAGGGTAAAGGGTATATAAGATTCGGCATATTCGAAAATAGTGCTCTTATTTATTTTAGTTTAAGAACCACCTTTATTTAGAGCGATCCAATTAAAATCACTTTCTGAGTCAATTAAAGCATTTCCGACCCCTGGGTGTCTATGTATTCTTATAAAGAAAATATTTGATTCAGAAAATAAATTCTCGAAAAATTTTTAACATTTTTGGGCAGCTGTTGATCGACTGGAAACAAAATTTTAATGATAAAAATAATTTAAATACACTTTTTGCTCCTAAAAAATATCTAACTACATATTACTTTTACTATAATTTAAAAAATTTTTTGAGGATAAAATTAAAATTTCAATTAATCTTGAAAAATCAGTACATTTCAGTATTAAAATTTTAAATTAGTACACCAAACGAAAAATCAGTACATTTACTAATGAAATCAGTACGAACGGTCACCCTATGCATAATTACGTATAATCATAATTATATTTGCTAAGGTACCACTGTACGTATACGTTATGTGGAATCTATATATTTTTTTAACTTGTATACGTAAAGTGGTTTGTTTTAAACAGGCATAACATTTTTTCAATAAAATTTAATGTAAAACCTCGCTGCTGAAAGCAGTTATGAAATAGAATCTATTTTGATTTGACGGCGATTTTTCCTATAAAGAAATTCTCTCAACAATATTGCCACATTTTTTTAAATTTCATACATTTTGTAAAGGAAATCATATATTTTAAAGAAGAAAAATTAAGAACAAAAGGTAATTAAAGAAAAAAAGGCTATAAAAGCAATTAAATTCAAAATTTTTTAAATTTGTGAAAGAAATAAAATTTATTTGAAGAACTACAAAATCATCATTATTTGCAGTCGCCACTGTGAAAATACTTTTAATTAAGGGAAAGCTTGTGGATAAAAATTGGAAAGTTGTTGGCATCACAGGCAACTGAAATTTAAGTTAAATGACAGTTCGTGAAGCTGCACCTGACTTTTTAGTTATGGGAATGTTTTCTCTAGGAGTCGCTTTTGCTTGAAGTTGCGGTTAAATAAATGTTAAATAAATAGCGCGCTTGTCGTTTTTGTGCATTTTTATTCTCGCTTCATTTAGTTGTTAATTTCTTTTTATTAAGAGTAATTATTCATTCAGTTTCATTTCAGACAGGGAGTCATCCAAAAGGTGACAACTGAGCCAAATGAGCCGGGAGTCCCAAAATGCATGATTGGTATTTAAAAAAATGTACTGACCTTTCGTAGTTGAAAATCCAAACGGCTCTGGAAAATTTGTTCAGTACGGTTTGTAGTTGCTTAAATACATATAAGGCTAAGAGAGGCCATCCAGCCAATGGTGTTTCACGATTTGATATATATAGCTGAGCCACCAGCAGATCCATCTTTGGGATCTTTCGATTTGTAAAAAGTATATCAACTTATTTTGAAGACACTTCTGAATGTCAAATGAGTTCTGAAAATTATCACTTCCTTAATTTTTTTGTTTGTTAAAATACATTTGAGTTCAATTTTGTGTTGGCAAATGTCGTTTGCGTTTTAGAGATATATTTTAAGACAGACCCAGGCCTATTTAATACACTTGGCAGTAAATAATATTGTGGTATTTGAATTTCCTTAAGGTATTTAGGTAAATGTGTGTGATAAGAGCCTAAATTTGGCCCAAAACGATATTCTGGAGAGACTTTTGTAGGTAGGCTATATAAAAATTGGATCGATCTACACTTTTTTCAATAGATTTGGTTCCCATGCCAAAGAATCATATGCCACAACTGTCAGCGAAATAATTTCAAAAGTGCAGACTGTATTTCGCTGGCCAAAATGCATGGATACTCAGCCGGATGGACGAAGTGGACGGATATTTTTTAATCGACTTAAAAGAGCATTCTAAGCCGCAAAATATTTTTTCCGAAAATTGTGTCTTCGACTATTATTCCTGGGCGTTACAAACATTTGTAGAAACGCATAGTACCTCTACTACATGCGTAGTGTGGGTATTAAAAATGATTTGAGAATCTAAATTAAAATAAATGTAAAACCCTTACACATAGTTACGAGTATTCTAACTTATACACAAACTAATACGAGTATGTTTATATAGTTTTAGTGTTAATACTATTAAATAATACACAAAGATATGAGACCAGTCAGAGCGATTTATATTTTTTATCTTTCTGTTAATTTTGGAAACCAAAACTAATACGGTTTGATGACCAATTTGTTGCTGACAAAGTGTCCTTGTGAATAAGTGTTTGTCATATTTACAACAGCATTAAAGAGACATGAGCTTTAAGTTAAGTATTGTCACCTCAAACTGGAAAATGAAAGAAACCAAAAATAATTACTCTGACCACTGATGCTCTAAACGTTTTATAACATTTTTATTATTTCCTTTAATTTTATTAACCTGCTTCAGCTACTCACATCAAATTGAATGGAAAAAAGATGATAGAAACACATTTATCTTTCAGTATCATTTTCGAAATTTATTTTATTTAATACTTTTTAAAGAGAAAGTAAATCCCAACGTTACTTAATACTAGATGCCTTTTTCTTAAAAAAATTTGTTTTGAGTTCAAGATGTTGATCATGTTACAGCTCAATTGATTTTAAATTATTATTACCCAAAGGACCTTTTTCAATATCTTAGGAAAGGTTGGGAGTTATAAAGTATTGTGGTGATATAAGGTTTTAACCTTTTGCTTTCGATACAAAATATTTGGCTTTTGTAAAGAGAAAACGTAAAAAAAAAAGTTTTTTATTTTATTGACTTTTAATTGTAGAAATAATTCTTTTTAGTAGAAAATTTTAGATTTAAAAAAAAATCTTTTTATAAATTAAAAGTAATTTATGACTTTTAACTGCCCAATTTTAAGAGAAATTGGGATCACAGCTAGCCGCTTCTGTGGATTTCGAGAGTTATTGATTTATTCCGAAGCTGTTGCAAAGTAGAGGATAAAGAGACTATTTTGAAACGTTTATGCTTCTTCTTAAACGGGTCAACCTTTTGGCCAGCTTTTATTCTAGGAGGACAATACTGACTTAAAGGCCTTTAGAGCCGCTTCCTTATATTTCAACAAATCTACCGATTTGTCACACTTTTAAAACTTTCCCTAAATATGGTCAATGCACCAAAACTTTTATACAAGGTGGGTCAAAAGAAGTCATCCGATGTTGTTTGGCTTTAATTTTCTTCTGAGTGATAAACTTTTGTTATTTTTTTATATTTATTTGAACCTTAAGAACTTCATTGGTCAAGTCAAGAAGATGATATCGCCTAAATTGGCGCCGTCAGAATTCATTGCTTTACTGGCTCGTTTTATGGCATTTTTCATCACTTCGGCGAGAACTTCGGGTGACAGATTCTCGCACTCGTGTTGAATGCTTCTTTTAGGGCTTCCAGGGTCTCGGGTTTGTTCACAAAAACATGGTATTTTAAAAAACTCGACAAAAAAGTCTAGGACGGTTAAATCGGGCGATCTTGCGCGCGAATGCAAATCACCAAAAACGAGAGATGAGGTGACCCGGGAACGCCACCCTCAGAATATCGGTAGTGGCTCGCGCAGTGTGTGCCGTTGGTCCATCCTGTTAAAACCACATGTCCTAATTCGTTCAATTGCGGCAAACAAAATTTGGTTAACATGACCCTATAGAGCGCACCGTCTACTTATGTCGTTTGACCAGCGGTATCCTCGAAAAAAATTGCCCGATGACTCCTCCAGCGTGAGCAGCGCAGCATGCAGTCACTTTGAGCGGGTGTAGTGGCTTCTTGTGCATCACTTGTGGATTTTCGGTGACCCAGAAGTGATAGTTTTGCTTGTTCACGTACCTGCTAAAGTGTAAATGAGCCTCAACGTTAATTATGAACTTAGTCGAAAAATCGTCCACTTCGGCCTCTAGAGTGAGGATGGCTTGGGCGTAGGTTACAAGCGTTTGGCGGTCGACAGGCAGCAACTGATGCATGGATTGGACTTAGTACGGGATCATGCGCAGGTCTTTAACTAAAATTAACCTTAAAGATGACCGGCTGATAGCTAATTGCGAGGCACAGTGTCTGGTCGCTATTTCTGGCGACAGCCCGATATCTTTTCCAACAGCGGCGATGCTCTCGGCCGAAAGGGCGCTCCGGGGCCAGCCGCTCTTGGCAACATCTTGTGTGTTTTCATAGTCTTTAAGGTTGGTGGCCAATACCACAAACGGATTGTTGCGCAAAAAAATATACACAAATATTACGCGTTCTTGGGGAGTATATCGCTCGATGGCTTGTTCACTTGTAGTTAGCTTACAAATGTCATAACAGATGTGATATTGGCTGCCAATTGCAAAAATAAGACCATCTTCCATTAGGATGATTTCTTTTGGCCCACCTTGTGTATGTATTTGGATATGTTTTGAAGAGCAAAGAGAATAACTCCTGTATTTTTAATGCCGTTTTATGGCTTAAATTGTTCTGGTCAATATGAAAAGTTGTTTTCGATCTATCGGAGGTAAAGTCTGCAGGCATGTAAACCTGCTTCCTAAAATGATGACGTTTGATTGAGGCTGCATTACACAGTGCAACACGAAAAAAAATAACCATATACGGACATCACTACGTGAAAGAAGACCAAAAAAGAAAAGACCCGTGTCTTTCAGTTTTGCCCAAAGTCATGCACTTTTTTTGTTATGGGTCCCCAAAGATTTGGGGCCTTGGTGTCATTTTTGCTAAAAGTGATAATTTTCTCAGGCTCATATCTTGCAAACCGTTCGGAATTTTAATTTACTTTTTGAGGCAAAGTTGTAGCCCTTTTTATAAAGAACAAAAATTATGAACATAAAAAATTTAAAAGTAAATAATTTTAGATCAAAATCGCAAAAAACTTTAAAAAATTAAATTTTTTTTTACCTTTTTCCCCCTGTTCAGGTCCATAGTTAGCAAACCGTTCAAAATTCAAGGAAACAGTCAACTACAAAAATTTACCTAACATCCCAGTAAACAACTTTTTAGAACATATGAACTTCCTAGGAATGATGCTTAACACCGTTTGGGTAGCGCTTAGGTAGCCGCAAAAGTTAAAAATTTTACGAAAATTTTTGAATTTCATTTGTTTTTTATTTTCTTCAACATTGAGATACTGTGCTGTCTATTACAAAAAAATAATAAAAAAAATTTGGTATTATTCTTATAAAGTTGATGGCCCTAGACTTGCATATCGCGCTCTCTTAAGTTGAGGATCTAAATCGTCGTCCGAATCTGACTCTGATTCAGAACTTACGGTGTCCACAGGCACGTTGCTTCCAGAATGTCTTCCATCATTAGCTTTTTCTTTTTAACATATCTTATTAACATCATAAAGGGTTATCTTGTGACTCCACCAACATACCTGAAATGAATTAGAAAAGAAATCAAAAATAATGCAAACCATGCAATAATAAAATTGATATTACCTCTGCAAGCAATGCGTCGAATTTTTTGCCTTTGTACCGTTTTTCCATTTGATTTTTTATTAGTTATTAGTTTTGGTCCATCTCTTCCTTGTTGGGGCTCATAGTCGGTATCAAATCGATCTCGATTAGTAACACCACTTACTGTAGTCATTTCTGTAAATTTTGTCCTACGATCTGGAGTTTGCGGCCTTGGGAATACAAAATTTTCAGGTGCAAGCACTGGTAGTGTGGCTGTTACAGCTGCTTTATAAATTTTGTTCTTCTCATTATGTCTATTTAGGCAAGATGTGTAATTAACGCATGCATAAGAACTGGTTGCATCATGATCACCTGGGCGATTAATCCAGTTTACCGGCTTACAATATTTCATACTATGTTTGCCTCCATTCAACCATGCTATGAGATTATTATAACATTGGCGACACACTGCGTTAGGTGTGTAATTTTCACTGATCAAATCTATTTCGTCAAAAAATGACTTACATGCTCTTTTAAATTCACTAGTTAAAAGATTCTTTTCCTTTTGAAATCTTGTAGAATTATTTTTTCTGATTTGATGACCGCAAATGTAGCAAAAGAAATAATTATTTTTACACTGCATATTGAAATTGTCAGTTGCCAATGTTGTGTGCGAATTACGCTGTAGAACTTTCTCTATAACTTTCACCGCTGAGATCTCGTTGACGTCGCGCTGTGTAATGCCTCGATGTGAGAGTCGCGTCGCTTTTATATATCTGCGTTCTTTGACGCGTGTGCGATCGGTGCGTGATCGCGTGAGCTGTTTACTGAAATTTTAGGTAAATTTTTGTAGTTGATTTCTTGATAAGTTTGGGTGCAATAATTTCTTCTTTTTAAATTTATCCAATTGCTATTTTATTTTGAATTGTCCTCACTTATTAAAAAAATTGGTAGTAGGTACATATATAGGTAATTTATTGTTGGTATAAACAATAGTTATTAAAAAGTAATAACAAAGCAATAAAAAAAAGTATGTACATAATTTAATTAAAGGCCGTTAACGATCATTATTGCGATTTGTGTATGATGTATTTTGTTGTTTAGGGTTTCCTGCAATTTTAATGTTTGCCTACCTGTTTAAGTTCCAAGACTTTTTGCGGCTATCTCACATGCATATACATATATTTATATGCACTAAAGTTCTCTGTTACACGAAAGACAGATACAATATATGTAATTAAGGCAATTTGGTTAAACGTAAGGAAGAGATAGCTTCATAACTACATGTATGTACATACATTTTGGGGAAATTTTTAACTTTTGCGGCTATCTAAGCGCTACCTAAACGGTGTTAAGAATCATTCCTAGGAAGTTTATATGTTCTAAAAAGTTGTTAATTGGGATGTTAGGTAAATTTTTGTAGTTGACTGTTTCCTTGAATTTTGAACGGTTTGCTACCTATGGACCTGAACAGGGGGAAAAAGGTGAAAAAAATTTGAATTTTTTAAAGTTTTTTGCGATTTTGATTTAAAATTATTTACTTTTAAATTTTTTATGTTCATAATTTTTGTTTTTTATAAAAAGGGCTACAACTTTGCCCTAAAAAGTAAATTAAAATTCCGAACCGTTTGCAAGATATGAGCCTGAGAAAATTATCACTTTTTGTAAAAATGGTACCAAGGCCCCAAATCTTTGGGGGCCCATAACAAAAAAAGTGCATGACTCTAGGCAAAACTGAGAGACACGGGTCTTTTCTTTTTTGGTCTTCTTTCACGTAGTGATGTCCGTATATGGTTATTTTTCCATGACTTAAAAAATTACACACAGTGTTATTTTATTTCATCATCCACACAACTTAAGGTGGTAACACCCCCCATAGCCTTAAGAAGCCAAAATATTCATCCCCGCGCCACACGTATTCAACCAAACAAGTCATTTTTTACTACTTAGAAAAGATTCTTTTCAAATACATATTTTTTTTAGTTTTATAAAAATAATTAAAAAAATGCAACATAAATTTAAAAGTGCCATTATCGTCAGTGAGCAGCTTAAATTAATTTTTGCCACAATCTAAAAAGAAAAGTAGTTGCAAATGAGCATTAATAAAATTTTATCTTTCTCTAAACATCAAATATCTTACTTGGATCATCATCCCATTCGTTTAGAATATCCAGTTCCTTATTACGGGCCTTAAGCCAAACATACAATGGTCCAAAATACTCCATTACACCTTTGCCGCTCAAACGTTTTTCACCCGTTGCCTTTTCCATGACTTCACGCCAATGTTTTGTGGCACCAGTTTGCATAGCCGACCTATATTTTAAATAATATATTATAGTTTTATTTTTTCTATGGTAAGTATTTTGTGATACAAACTTAAATATATCCCCCGCCGCCTTGTTGCCATAGAAGTCACAATTATATAGGGGATAAGAGGGATTACCCGGTTTGTATTCGCCACTAGCCAAGCATAGCGATCGATAGATATTGAAGCCCAAAACTTCCGAAAGAAATTTCCTAAAAGAAAGTTTAATGCATGTAATTAAATTAATTTTATTTTGGATGTCTTTTCTCCCAAATAATTAAGAGAAATATGTGATTCAGGAGATAAACAATAATTGGTCTTTATATGACAGAGTCTTAACCAATCTTGCTCCCTTCTTCATCTCAAATAAAATAAAAAATAAAAGACACTAGCGGCATAATCCGCTCGATTGGTCCAATTGCTTGGAGAAAGTATTATTGTTGCAACGTTATGGCAAAACAATGCCCATTTCGTGGAAGAAGCCACGGACTCCGTACTAAGGCATCGGAAACTTGCACAAGGAGTTTTTGGTACGACCAGTGGTGCTGAAGCAAAGAATACGGCATGCAGGGCGACACTGCAGCCAGTAGAGAGAATTCAGAGAATTCGGTTACAGGGGCGACCAATTTACTCCAGAACCAATCTCAGACGACGGTGTTGAGTGTATATCGGCCAGCAAAGATAAGGTCAAAGTAGAGGTATCCTGGCTAATAAATGTTTATGGAGAAGAAGGTGTTAGGTTGCCAGATGAGCTGCTTAGGGCTATGGGCTTATTAAGCAAATCCATCAAACTTTTGGCACAATCTGATTAGAAAAACGTAGACCAGATGGTTGGAACACTCAAAAATCATGTTTTGTGTACAAAACCCAAACAAGAAAATACAAGGCAACTATAAAGGAATAAATATTCTCCCCATCGGTTATAAAATACTATTCATCGGGTTGTGTGGAAAATTAAAATCTGAAGTCGGCTAGTTGATTGAGCGGTATCATGCACATTTAGTACCAAGAAACCAAAGAAAATCGAATCGACACATACTATATATTTCTAAACTGAAAGGCCACATTTGCAAGCCCTATTAATTCAAAGATATTTAAGTTGAGCAGGGGTACCAGCCAACAAAGCTAACCCGACTTTGCAGGATGACTGTAACTGGCGCACAGTCAAGCCTTTCAAATTTTTTTAAAGAGAAAACAGATAACAAACCACTTGAGCATGTTTTAGGTAATCCTCAGTGAATTACAAATATAATTAAATAATTAATCGGAAATGTATGGATTAATGAAGAAATCCCAAACCATTGGACGGAGAGCCTAATACCTAAAAAGAGGAAGAAGACCTAAGATGTTTTAAAACCTGGTGGGTTATAAGCCTTGAAAACACCAAGCGGAAAATCTTTGAAACATTTCTCTTTAGGATACGCTAAAGCAGAACAAATCAGCTTTTGTGAAGGCCTATCATTTGTGAATCCTGTGACAACATAGCGTTTAATTATTGAATAAGAAAACAGCATGTCGGCTTTGAGTGGGCGTTCGATGTAATCGTAGGAGCAAAAATTTTTAAAGCACTGCAGTGAGGAAACTGTGTTCTGTCGCCGCTTCTCGTTCTGCTTGTACTAGATAATGTTATTTAAGCAAAAAACCTTAAAGCACAATACGACATTTAGAGGATGTTCTTCACAAAACTAAACGAGCTGTACTGTGTTGACGATTTATAATTCTTATACCACAGGTTTAAGCAGACACAAAGCTAAATAAAATCAATTTTATGAGCCTAACTACCACAAGTTTAAAATATCGTGGGAAACAGATAGTACAGTTTTTACATGAGCACCTGCAGTGTCGGTATAAATCTCATGGTGACTTAATACCGTCCCAATATTGCCTGTGACATGGAATCCCCGACAACTTGCTAGACCACCCAGGTAGCGATTCTCTATCATAGCTCCAAGCTAGCCATTAGTAGATCCCTTGCTGAGGAGTTGTACTATCTAAGCTCGGGTTGCGTCTCCAGTTTTGACTTTATCATTTCCCAATCAAGACAGAGCCGCGATGACAAAGACACATCTCCATACGCTTGTAACTGCTCCCAACCGTAAGCCAAGACGATTATGGCTTTATCATGTCGAACCTCCAAAATGTGACACCCAACTTATTTTGTAAAATCTTTTCATTCGGGTTCAATTGTTCTAGCATTTAATCAAAGCTTTGTAATCTCCTCGCTCTCAGTCAGGACCAAATTATTGACATTCTTCAACATGCCAATGTCACCCATTTTACTATTTGCTACTACTCTGACAGGGTCTTATTTTAGATCATAGGGTCCCCAGCCGAGGCCAGTTTCACTATTCACTTACCTCCAAGCACACCCAAACTTTTTCCGCTATTAGCCTACTTCATCAGTTACTCATGTGCTCAGATACACCCCCAAAACCTAGAGACTCTTTATTGCAAAACTTAAGTTCTTATAAAACCGCTTACGCGATTACTCTGGGGACCGCACGAGACGTTCCCCAGTAGATATATTAACTTGCAGTCTCAGTTGCCCCGCTTGGGGATAACCACAGCCATCACGTGTACTCCTGAGGGAGACTCCCAATAATAAGACCGTGAAATACACGTACACGGGGGCTTTCTAGTTCCCGTGGTACCAGATAGGACTCTGGTTAGCCTCGGAAATTGACTTCCATCAACTCCTACTAATTTTAATCTGCACAGAAAAAGTATTGGTATCCTTTAAATCTTGAATTGCTGTATAATCTTTGGCAAGATAGCATGCCACATCATCAACAAGGACAACCCAAGCCCCAAGCCAGACCAGTAGCTAAGCACATGATCACATTAAACCCAAGACAGATTGTTTCAAATTCGCGAAGTCTGTTAGGCTTCCAGTAAACTAAAAAGTTTTCCGGTTGATAGCACGAGGAGGTAGACAAAGGTATGCCCGAGGGCCTGGCCTTCCACCAGTAGCTTACCAACTTATCGTTGGAGACATGCCATCAATCTGCTACTTTGGCTGCATAATCACTGCCAACAGCTGTGCCAAATTAGAACTAAGCTAAGTAATATACATGTCAAAGATCTTATCCGCATTAAACATTGTAACATAATTTTTTATTATTACATTCCAAAACTTTTTAAATAATATTTAAAGTTTTTAACTATGGTCACCCTAGCGCCATAAGAGACAAATAAATACACTCAAAAACAAACAACCAACCCAATCAAGCAAAAGAATGTATGGGTCTGCCGATCACTGATTTAGATGGATTAGCCAAACATTGAGATCCGATAACGAGCCGGTGAAAATATTGCTTCAGTATAAGACCCAAGACTTTCGGCAACGTGGGAACTTAAAAATGGCTTGACACCTAGAACTGCTCGTGAACGGATTTACAAAATATTCATGAGACAAGGCAACTACAAAAACCTACAACAAAATCGGTGGAAAAAAATTAATTAAACGTTTGCTTCCAGTTGAAAAATAGTTGAACATCGTCATTAATAATGTAAGAAATATGGATTTTTTTTGGCTTAATTTGACTTAAAAGCTACTGCATGGAAACTATATACGTTAAAGAATAATTTTAAACTTAACAACTTACGCTGTATTTGGCTTCTCTGGATCTAGACCTCTATAAAATTTATAATCTGGATCGAAATTTTTTTCACTACGACGTTGAGGTGGCACCACACCAGCATATTTGTATTGTAAATGCCAATAGGCACAATTGTATTCATGAGGACCAATCCGACCATCCATAACATCAACTAAGAATTGGTCATTAATAAAATACTGCGGTATGGCCAACAAAGTGTGGACACCCTAAAACCAATAATTAAATAAATAAAATAATAAAATTTTTATTCAAAATCACTTACCATACGAAACAAGCGATTCATGGACTCTTCAGGTGGTAAACTGTCATTAACTAAAATGTGCAAACGGTTTAGGTGGCGTGGAGTGCCCGAGGCTATTACTGCCGATTCACCCAAGGCTTTGGCAAAACCAGGACAAGGTTCCTGATCCAAGCCAAAGGGTAAATCTTTTCTATAAATATTAAATTGTAATTCAGCCATATAACCATGCATTTGCATTAAAACTTTATAGTCAACTTTGGGGCAGTATCGCAAAGCTACATCAGGAGGAAAATAATGAATTTCCGATCTACAGTCAGGACCTATTTCATCGTCATTCATGTGACGAGCGAATTTTTGGTAGAAAGCTCTGATGTAGAAGAAATGTTTGAAATATTTATTTAGGATTTGATTTCAATTTTAGTTAAGTTAATGGGTTTTTGTGGGTTAAGTTTGTTTATATGCATTTCATTAGTTTTTACATCAAATAATCAAAAGACTCCAACCAAGTTCTTAAAAAAATCGCATAAATATTTTTTGCCTCATAATTTCAATAAACTTCTTGAGAATTATTATAAACAAATGAAAAACATTCAGGGGCTTAAAGACAAACCAACAAGTCATTATTTGGCCAAATAGGGGCCAATTCCTGAGTAATATTTTAAACTCGTTTTGTTTTTTGCAGCCCATTAGTGGTAACCAATGATTATATAAATTGGCTTTTGAAAAAAACTCTTGAAGGGTTTTCACTGGTTTACAATTACTTTCAATAAGTTAATTGAAGTTATTATACAGGTGGGCCAAAAAAGTTATCCGTTGTTATTTGGCTCTCATTGTCTTTCTAAATGTACAACTTCGATTCTGTTTAATGACTATGTTTGTCTTAACTTTTAGAATTTTATTATTCAAGTCGAGAAGCCGATATTGGTCAAATCGGTGCCGTTACAACTGATTGCTTTACGGGTTCATTTTAGGGCATTTATCTTTACTTCGGCGGGAACTTCGGGCGACAGATTCTCGCACTCGTGTCGAATGTTGTCCTTGAGGGCTTCCAAGTTCTCGGGCTTGTTAACGTAAGCACGGAATTTAAAAAAAACCTCAAAAAGTCTAGAACGGTTAAATCGGGCGACTTTGCTGGCGAATATAAATCGCCAAAAGGAGAGAAAAGGCGCCCCGGGAACGCAGCCTTTAGAATATCGGTTGTGGCTCGCGCAGTGTGTGCCGTTGCCCTGTCTTGTTTAAACCTCATGTCCTGCAGTCCTTATTCATTCAACTGCAGCAAAAAAAAACACGCCTAACATGACTCTATAGCGCGCACCGTCCACTTTTGTCGCTTGACTTGCGGCGTCTTCGAAAAAATGTTCCGATAACTCCTCCAGCGTGAACAGCGTACCATGCAGTAACTTTGAGCGGGTGTAACGGCTCTTCGTGCAGCACTCGTGGATTTTAGGTGCTCTAGAAGCGATCGGTTTGCCTCATCGCTCATAATGATTTTGTTCGAAAAATCGTCCACTTCGGCCTTGAGATTGAGGATGGCTTGGGCGTAGGTCATACGCGTTTGGCGGTCGACAGGCAGTAGTTGATGCATTGACTTTACTTTTTACGGGAACATGCGCAAGTCTTAAACCAAAATTCGGCTTAGGGGCGACTGGCTGATGGCTAATTGCAAGGCATGGCGTCTGATCGATGTTTCTTGCGACAGCTCGACATCTTCGCCAACAGCGGCGATATTGTTGGCAGAGCGGGCACTTAGGGCTCCGGTCACTCTTGGCAGCATCTTGTGTGGTCCCATATTTTTCAAGGTTGGTTGCCATAATGCGCAGTGTTTGCTCAGTCGGTACCGTACGACCGGGGAATCGGCGACGGAGTTTCCGCTGCGCCAAAACCACAGACAAATTGCTACACAAAAAATAGACACGATTATTCCGCGTTCTTGGGGAGTGTATTGCTCCATGGCTTGGTTGATAAGTGTTGAAGACAAGTGTCTAAGTCTACCTCCAACTTTCGGAATAGTTACCGAAAGGCTAACAGACATGACTAAGAGAAAACAATCTGTCTTGGGCTAAAAGGGATCAGTGTACTGGTCTGGCTTAAGGCAGGTTGTCCTTGTTGCGCTGTGCCATGTACCTTGCCCCATGTGCTTATCAGGAGCATGAACTGATTGATGGTGAGGTCTCTTTCGGGAGTTCAAGTGGTGGCTGTGGTTATCCCCAAGCAGCGCAACTGTAGAACGAAAGTTGATATACTGAGGTCCGTCCTGTACGGGCCCCAGAGTGACCGTGTAAGCGGTCTTATATGAACTAAAGATTCAACAAAAAAAGTTTCTGGTTTTGGCGGATCTACCCAGGCACATGAGCAACTGTGGAAGTAGGCTATTAGCTGAAAAGGTGTAAGTGTGTTTGGAAGTAGGGGAATAGTTAAACTGGATACGGCTGGGGACCCTAGGATCTAAATTAAGATCCCGTCAAAGTAGTAGCAAATAAATGAGAAGGCCGGCATTGGTACTTCGAAGCATGTGCGTGATTCGGTCCTGACTGGCGGTGAGTAGATTATGAAGCATTGATGATGATGTCGGAAATATATTTGATCCTAAGTTGGAATGAGTAAAATAAAATATCCTTTTAAACAGAGCTGGGGGTCGCATCCGTTTTGGGTGCGATTGTAAATCATAATCTTTTTGCTTAAGGTTGGGTGCTGTTTCACAAGTGTGTGAAGAGGTGTCTTGCCGGCGTGGATCTGTTTTGATAATGAAGAAGCGAGATCAAAACTAGAAATGCAACAAAATAGGGTTTAGATAGCCCAACTCCTCACTAAGGGGTCTGTTGTGGCTACACAGAGTCATAACAGAGAATTGGTACTTAGGTGGTTTAGCCTAGCCATTCTAGGGGCGTTGGTGGACGCTTTGTATTCACCAGTGTTGAGAGTACCGTGGGTTATGCCTACCGGCGGTACCACGTAAAACCCTTAACGTCTGCTCCATGGCTTGTTCACCTATATTCTACATCTGTCTAGTTCATAAATGTCAAAACACACTTGACATTTGCCGCCATTTGCAAAAATAAGAGCATCTTCCAACAGAGCGATTTCTTTTAGTCCACCTTGTATAAATGCATAAAATATTCATTAGATTTTTTAAGAAATTGGTTGAAATCTTCTAAAAATTTGGATTTAATGCATATAGACAAACCTAACCTGTAACAAACCCTATAAATAAAAAAAAATTAGTTTTTAAGCAACAAAAATTTTATATTAATAATAGTTGTTGCAGGTTTGTTAAAGGCTTAAGCCCTTAATAGATAATTTAGTTTTCAAAAACTTACTCCGTCATATGACTTAAGCCCAGTGACTCAAAAAACTCGCCTGCCTTTTTATTTATAATAACTGGTGTAACATATAGCTCCTCCAGTCTTTGCTTAACAGTAGGCAATTGTTTCTTGGGATATGGAGTACGAAATATTGTACGCGGATGCCAGGACTGCATTAAAATTTGTTCCATAACCGGAGCCGGTATACCGCCATCCGAAGCCGTCAACGAATCACTGTAAGTCTTACGTGCCCAATAACGTAGATATGCATGTAATTCCTTATATAATGGCATTATGTCCCAAACAACATCTTCCATTTCATGTTGAAAATTATTCGTTTCGTAATACAAATACCAAGTGCGAGATGGTGTAACATGACCTGAAATTAATTAAACTTTTTCAATTTCACAAGAATAACAATGAAAACAAATTCATGTGTGTTAATGTGTTTAAATCAAGGCATGCATTTCTACATACTGAGGCATGTATGAAATTAAAGACACATTAAGAAACAAATACAAAAAACGATTTAATTTACGATTCAAAATTAATGTTTTTTAACTGTACAACATGTAAGAAGTTTTATACATTTGTTTAAAGTCTACAATAAAGTTTTAAAAGGTTTTATTTGGAACTGTGTATTGTATGCAAATAAAAGAAATAATTATTTTTGAGAAAAGAAAAGTTGGTTTTAATAGAAGAAATTTAAGTTTTTTTGCACTTTCGCTGTAAGTTTTTTACGTATTTTTTTTTGAAGGACATGTTTCCAAAAAAAAAATTGCATTCAGTATAAGAAATATTTTCTTAAAAAAACTCTCTTATATTATATGTTATACCCTACACTCAAAATTAATTTTTTATTAGAATAGGTCATGTCAAGTCATCCTGTAGTGCAGCGATACCGAGGATTAAGACAAAAGCAAAACCGGAACAACGCCAATGCAAGGAGATTTAAATAAATGGAAACAGAAATGTGTCAGAAAATGGCTCCAGCGGCTTAAACGTCAGGCAAGAGACTGGCATAACTTCGTAAAAAGATAAAAATAAGTACCTGGTGGCCGTAGGGGCTGAAGATTTGGTGAAATGATTTCTAAAGCTTGTCTGCAATTGAAGAATCACGTAACGATTACAATTCTTAATCAATCCAAAAGGTAACAAGGCTGGCTAATTTACAGCAAAGCCGCTGGTGTAGGCAGTATACTTACAGATCTGCCATATATCTGTCGGAAGGAAAGCATGCCCCGTAATTGAAGCATTAGTAGATACCATGTTCGATTTATAAGAAGGGGGATAAAATCTTTTTCGCCAACTATCGCGAAACAAATCAAACATAACATCATTTCTAGTCTTTTGGGTGAAAGATAAAAGCCAGAGCTCTGAAAACTGATTCATCCATCCATCTGTGTGATTTCAGGCCGAACAAAGAAAATATCAACAAAATCTTTAGGACCTGGCAAATACTAAAAAAGATCCATTAAAATCAGAGGAGTATGTATCATCGTTTCATCGACTACCAAGTTGCCTTCGACATGCCGATAAGAAAACCATTATTTGAAACTATTTTGTCTTATCAGATCCCAGAAAAACCTGAAGGGCTCTGTCGAATAATTCAAAGTGACTTTGAATCTCCCCTTAAAATTGGGTGCGACCTCTTGAAACCATTTATCCCTTTAAAAGGTCTTTGGCAGGGCGACAGCTTATTAAGTAACTTCTCTTTCATATTAGTGGAAAAAATATTGAAAGAAGTAGTGGTTAATAGGCACATGGATCATCAGAAGCCTCGTCTTCCTATTGTGAATGGCGTTAACATCCTAGGAAGAAAAGAGGGAAATGTAACTGGTGCCTTTTTTTAGATGTGGCAAAAAATTGGTAATAAATCTGATAACAAACGGAGTTAGGACCAAATATATGCTTCCAACTGCTGGGCAGATGTGGGAATAACAGCTCCGCTATCAATTAAAATAATGACATCTGCATCAAAATAGCGCGAAAGATCTTGTTGACAAATAAATGCTACTTTGGGCAAAACAGACAGTTCAAGAACAGATCCCTCTTTTGGAGAACTTAAATAACATCAAACAATATGTTTATTCTACCCATGCTTCTTTTTGGAAAAAAGGGGTGGGTTTAACATCGACAGAAACTGGTATCAGCGGTCAGTTGTGTTTAGCTTTAGTTTGTGCAGATCCAGAAGATAAATAAAATGTATCGGATCTAGCCATGGTCATGCTATTCTGGTGGTTTCGCATGTTAGAAAATCTGGTCCCAACGACTCTGTTAGTTCATGCATCCACTCAAAGCTTAAAGAAGGAGAGAAAAAATTTTTAGGGCATTTAAATATCCCTGCCATCCGATTTCACATCATCTATTGCCAGTGTATCAGCATTCGAAATCCGGACTCCCGATTCCAGTTCTTCTCTTAGAGCAATTAGTATATATTCCTAAAATGGACAAATCTCAATGAAACAATTCCATCTGTTGCTCCCTCTTAAGCAATGTTAGCCAAGAGGGTTTCCAAGTGCTGAAAACTAATCGGGTTGTACATGTACACAGCATGAGTAGCCACAAAAAACCATAACAAAGAGAGAAAAACGAAAGAAGGGGAAAAAACAGGTTTATTTTGCAGCATTTTTTTTTGTAATAACACTCACACTGAAAAAGATCAATATATCTTAATAAATCATGTCCTCCCTCGTTGGCCACCATGGCTCTTAAGAACCGATTAAGAGCTTCCTGCGGAGAAAACATTCACTAGTGTAATTTCGCTTGTAGAAAAAATTTTCACAAAACAAATATCGTAATCATTACAATTTTTAAACTTAAATTTCGTTTTAATTTTAAGGATTTTTTTTGTTCACATATGTATTTCTACAGATTAAAACAATATCAATTATTCAGTATTATGTGCATATTTCTTTCTCATAAAAAGCCCTTAAAGACTTTTGTAAAAACAAATGATGCAAAACATTAACTTTATTGCATTCATACCTTACAAAACCATCAGGGACAAATCTGTAGTATGTGTCCATACACACAAAAAATAATCGAAGTAATCATTTTTTAAATCAGGCCAAAGTGGTGTTAAAAGTAAGGTGAATAGGGATCTTCTTTAATCAAGTATGATTTATCCAATAGGAATTTCGTACTTTAAGCCGCATTTGAAACAAAAAAGAATTGACTTAAGTTCAAAGCCGTATTTGATGTAAGCTAAACAAGATTGATTTAAGCGTAAAAGGAGTTTATCCAAAAACGAGAAGTAATTTTTTTGACTTACGGAGCTTTGCTAAAGAAGAAGAGTTAATTATTTTATGTCTATTTGAATATTCATATTCTGTACTTGCTGTAGCTGAGATTTGAACCTTAGACGGTCCGAACTGCAGCACTGCCGTGCTAACATCTAAGCCGCCCAGATACTTTCATTGTAGATGTAAAAATACATATAAAAACAACAAGTTTTCTGCTCTATTTTTTTAAGTATTCCCGACTAGACTTGATTTACAAAAACCTAAGTACGGGTCGTACTAAAAAACTTCAACTACGATTTTTGATAAATTTGGGAATTTAATTCCTTTTCTCCGCAGAAAGTTTTTCTTCGTTATTTTAAAAGCAGAGGCGGATATAACCATCTTTTCGGGACCAGTCGATCAGTATATGTCAAAGGATGGATTTAAGAGGAGAACTGGTGGTTTGGGGGAAGGACATTCATTGCACAAACAGGAGTTTGGAATTCATTCAGACTTCCGGATGAAACCTGTGTACTGCAGTCTGAACTCTCAGTAATATGCAAGGTGGCTAACTGGCTACGGTATTATAGGATATTCGGTAGGAATATCGGAATCTGCACCGACTGCACGGTTCAGGTCCATTACTGATGTATAATATGCATCACAACTAGTCTACGATTGCCTGGCATCCTTCAACTAGATGGAGATGCATTCTAATATTACTCTGGCATTGCCGATATATTTTCTAGGAATATTGCGAAACTGGATGATCGGGCAATCGATCACTTATGTAGAGTTTCGTCCTTTTCCTGGAAGCTTCTTGTAGATAAATGCACTGGAAGAATCGCAGGGGCCAGATGGTCCAACGAGTCTATGTGTGGAACTACAAGAATAACCTAGCAGAGACCATATCCGAAACGTTCGAAGTCTCTTCTTTATCTGGATAAACAAAGGACAAGAGACACTGTTCCCACAGTTACCAGCCACGTTCGATTTGGTATTCATGCCAGCCAGACTTCTGTGGAAGCTGTCAGAAAGCAGAAGGGACTAAGAGCATACATCACCTTTTGTTCTTTCTTTCGGCACTGGATGACACTCTGGCAAAACACTTTAGTACCGGAAGGCTGGATAGCCTGTCAGATGTAAGCACATTGGTCTACCCAGTCTGCCATCTTTTATGAGGAATAGCGGTTGGTTTGACAGCAGGAATTACTACGGGGCAGGCGTGAACTCGAGGGGAGTAGAGAAGAAAATCACCTCCCCCCCCCCCCCTCCTACTCCCCAAAACCTTTAAAACTTCATACATAGCTACGAAAAAAAAATTTTAATATTGTGTGCTTAATTAAAGATTCCCCCCCAAAAGCTTGAACTGGATCCGCGGCCTCTACGGGGCAACTATTGTCAACCATAAGCAATACTCTCTATTTCTATCAAAATCTTTTCTTCTCCAAGCTGATCTAATTTAATTAAATGTATTTATCCCTTTTTATCTTTCTTTTCCCCAAGTATTACAAAAGGCCCAGAGAAACAGACAGAGGAGGTCTGCACATCATTCTTTTACCATTTCTGCAGCCGCCTATTTTACCTTACCACCAAACCTAAGAACAGAATTACTGATTTTAGAATGTAGTTTTTCTTTCTGTGTACATGTGTATAGGTAGATACATTTAACTAAATTAAAATTTCAATTCTAAAGTTCTGAGCAAATTTCAATTAAGTGTTATTGTAGTGTTTGTCCGTTTTTTTTTATCACTTTTATCTTTGCAATGCAAAAGTACTCACCATTATAGGCGGCAGCAACACGCAACAGCCGCACAAAATCAATAAATGTTGATTTGCCTAAATCACGTTCAGCCAACGCTTGTCTCCATTTTATCCATTGATATTCTAAATCCATATAATTCCTTGTACGCACAATATGTCCCGCAATTGTTGGCACCATCGCCCACTGTTGACTACAATCCTGCTGAACGCACACTAGACGTGATGTTACAAATGTTTGCATTGTATGCAACAATTCTTTTGCCCGTTCGAAATCTCTTTTGCCCAAACCGTACAATTGCAGTTTTGACAATCGTTGCACCTGACGTTGTAGTTGTGGATTTTTTAGTTGCTGCACTGGTATAACACTGAGATTGCCTGCCAATTCATAGACTAGACTATGATAGTCTCTATCTATTTCCTGCTGGATGGGTGCTTGATTGACGTTGTATCGTCGTCCCTGCGTAACACTGTAAAACAGTTCCCGTTTTCGATTGTAAATTAATTGCATGCGCTTAGTCGCCAAATCCAATGCCTTAATAGCATGAGCTTCATAAACAGAAGAATGTTGATATCTATCGTTGGTATTTGTAGCTTTTGTTGGTGCTGTTGCTGGTGATGAATTCTTAATGTCTTTTGATGTTGTCGATGTGATATTTGTGACACTTGAGTTGAATAGCACAGCATTTGCAGAAGGGGAGGGCGTTAGGTCTTGGCAAAGAGCCAGGCTAAAAATAACAAACTGCAAAAAAAATGAAATTGTTAAATTTTGCATAAAGTTTTAACTGTTAAAGAAACAACTGGTTGACCGGAAAAAAAGTAATTGTGCATAAAAATAGGAAAATTTTTAACGGCGACCATAAGAGTACGATTACCTGTATGCAGATGAAATGAAATCTTTGAGGTTTAGTGTGAAAGTTTTAGTTTAAAGTGTCGCCTTACATTCTTCGCAATAACACAATGTTTTACTAATCGACTGAATTTATGTTATTGTTGAATTCAATGAGGGTCTTTTTATAAAATTAAAGAATTTTATTAAATCAAACGGTGGGTGCCCCGGTAAGTGCGCGAATCTACCAGTCTGAGGGCTGTGGGTTAAATTCCCACCAGAGACCCTAGCAAGTCTGCTTCATCCCCGTTTTTTTTCTTTCTTAGCCTTCTCTCTAACTTTGCTCTATCTCCACACTCTATATCTGTCTCTTCAGGTAACACAAAGGGACCAAATTAAGCGGGCCCAAATGAGCTGTATTCTTTCCTTTAACGGCTGCCTATTCTACCTAATCTTGCCTGACCTCAAGAAATTTCGAAAAAATGATTCAATTATCTCATGCATAGGTAAGGCATACCAAACAGTTACCCTGGAAGAATGCAATAATTTTGATGTTTCAGACAAGACTTCCGAGTTCTTGAATACCAGAAACGGCAGTTTTGCTTGTTGACGTGGCCGTTTAAGTAAAAAATTGGAATTACAGTGCGAAATCACTCCAACATCGTTTCACAAAAATCTTTGTGTAAATCAAAGTCATTTTTTCACTTCTTGAACTATTTGAATTTTAAAAAGAATGGAACTTCCGAAGCTTTTTTAAATTTTCACGAGCAATCACTTTTGGTAATCCCAGTAAGGATGCTCTTTTCTGTTTTGAAAATCGCGCATTTTCAAGTAAACTGCTTTTAACCAGTTCAATTTTTTCGGGAGTCCTTCAAGATGGACTGGGCACTGGCAGTGGGACATTCACAGCCGAAGCAGTTTCGCGGAATCTATGCACCCACAAACTTTGAACAAAATTGTCAGAGAGCAAGTACGTGAGAATCATTACTCCTTAAAATGTCTCCACAGCTAACGCGCGACCTCACTTGACCACTGCGACATCGTGACTGATTAATCCGCACAATCGATCATTTCAGCGACACCCCCTTTTTGCCCACCCATTTTTACTCTTTAAAATAACCGTATTTAAAAAATAAATTTGCAACCAGACACCCTGTATATTAAAAAGAGCAACGTTACTGATTGCTGGCCTAAATATCGTACAGCTTTAATGGGTGAACCCAGGGTTGGGCAGTATTTTAAATACTTGTATTTGAAATACGTATTTGAAATACAAATACGTATTTTGTATTTGTATTTGAAATACCACCTTCTAATGTATTTTGTATTTTGTATTTGAAATACATAATACTGAAGTATTTTGTATTTTGTATTTCAAATACTTATGATGGCAAAATACATTTTTGCAAAATACATTTTTTTGTTATACAAAAAGTTGTCATTAGAAAAATTTAAAAATGTTACAATTAAAAAAAAAAAAAGAATAGAAACTTTGTCTTCGTATTCATTCACGTATTTGCCTTAGCAAGGCACGTTATTTTACAGGACTCACTCATTCAGGTAATATCAAGAGCTCAGCGGATATTTGGAAATGTGAATGTCAAAAAAATTAAATTTTGTATAAAAATTAAAATTTTTTTGACATTCACACATTTAAACACATCAAGTAAGATCGCTATATTTGCCTCTGCCGAATCTTATATACCCTTCACATTGCTCTTTTAATATACCCAGCCGAGTTATTTTGTACTGCAAATAATATAATAAAAATATCTTGTGCCAGTTTTAAAGTCCATAGAAAAAAATACAAAATTTTAATATTCGTATGGATAATAGAAATAGATGAAGAAGATTTGAGGTTGAGAGTTTGAAAAGTTTTCGACATTATTCGTATTAAAAGGTTAATAAAAGTTGTTAATTTTTATGGGATCTTCTAGTCCCCCTGCTCCTCTTCAACCTTTTTTTCTAAAATGTAGGTCTTATCATCGAATTACTTTTTGTAGAACACTAGAAGTCGATAGTTGTTATAGTTTCCGAGATATAGCGTATTGAAAATTTCATAAAAATTGTTCATTTGTATGGAAGCTAGAGAAAAAACCTTTTCCCTTGATCCTATCTGTAAAAAACTTTTTCCTTTTGAGGTCCCTACTTTCAGAGTATCTGTGCCAAGTTTCGTGGCAAGAATGACTATATTCACTGAGATATTTAGGGATGTATGCTCGGATTTTGTCCAAGAAAATGATTATTTTGGTTTTTTGTTTATATCTCGGTCAATAATCAACCGATTTTGCTAATTTTAAATAGTGATTGTCGCCAGGATATTTACAAAAGTTTGACACCAATAACTGGTCCGTATCACTTTATTTGACTCCGGAAACTTGATATCAACAGGCTGACAGACGGACATGGCTATATCAAGTTCCCTATCTATAAAGATCCAGAATATTAATACTTAATGGGGTCGCAAATGTTAAATAAAGAAATTTCAAACGGAATGACAAACTGATATATACCCTTATCACAAAAGAAATGCACAGGGCGAATTTTTGAATTCGCCTTGATATTACTTTACTTTTAATTTAATTTATTTTTCACATACAAGGCACATACAGAGAATCAAGGCACATTTAACCAGGTAATATTAAGGGCCCAGCTGATTAAAAACAATTTGTCATTTTCACGTTATAAATATTTAATTTTGTATGAAATTTTTAATTTTTCTGTCATTCCACCGTTCAAACACAAAAAGCAAATGCAGAGGGCGAATCTTTTAAATTCGCATTGGGTTTACCTTATGGAATGTGCCAAGGCACATTCAACCAGGTAATATTAAGAACCCAGCTGATTAAAATCAATTTGACATTTATACGAAATAAAAATTAATTTTATATGAAATTTTTAATTTTTCTGACATTCTACCGTTCAAACACAAAAAGGAAATGCAGAGGGCGAATTTTTTTAATTCGCTTTGAGTTTACCTTGTTGAATGTGCCTTGGAATGTGCCTTGCAGAGAACTGTTTTTATAAAATTAGACACCAGTCTGTTTTCATCAGGACCTGTAGAAAGATTGTTTTTTTTAGCAGGATTTATATAAAAATCTAGTGTTCATGATTAATGGTTATAAATGTATTTTGTATTTTGTATTTGAAATACTCGACTTGAAAGTATTTGGTATTTTGTATTTGAAATACAAGCGGAAGAAGTATTTTGTATTTCAAATACAGCAAATCATGTATTTTGCCCAACTCTGGGTGAACCCAAAAATAAAGCAAAAAATTCATACGAATAAATACTGTTGGTAAATTAGCTAAGCTACATTTACACTACCTGAGTTATCTTCTGAGTTTCACAACTAAGACTCATTTGTATAGTGTAATAACATGCCTGTTTTTATTTTTTAATATTTTTGTCTAGCCTCAGTTGAAAATAGAACGTATTCTATTTTCAAACTATTTAACGTAAATGTAAGTTTTTAAAAGTTACCAGAAGTTGTTGTATTGCCATACAATTTATTTCAGCTTGACAGCTTTTGTAATTATTAATAATTAAAAAAATTAATCCCTTAAACGGAACGTAATACTCCAGTTTGTGCAGCTGCCTGTTGACCGCCAAACGCATGTAACCTACGCCCTTGCTATCCTTAATCCCGAAGCCGAAGTGGACGATTTTTCGTCAAATTCATAATGAGCGATGAGGCTCATTTCCACCTCAGCGGGTACGTGAGCATGCAAAGATATCACTTCTGGTACCCCAAAGATCCACGAATGATACCCGAAGAGCCATTACACCCGCTCAAAGTGACTGCATATTGCGCTGTTCACGCTAAAGAAGCCACTGGGCCATCTTTTTTCGAGGACCCCGTTCGTTAAACGACAACAGTGGACGGTGCATGCTGTAGGGCCATGTTAGGCGAGTTTTTTCTGCTGCAATAAAATAAATTAGGACCAGAGGACATGGGGTTTCAACAGGTTGGGGCAACGATACACACTGCGCCAGCCTTATCTTTAACTTGGCGATTTTCTTTGGCCCGCAAAATAGCCCGATTTAACTGTTCCAGACATTTTTTGTGGGTTTTTTTTGAGTCTCGTGCTTACCTAAGCAAGTCCAAGACCAAGAACAACATTCGAAAAGAGTGCGAGAATCTGTCGCCCGAAGTTCTCGCTGAAGTGATGAAAAATGCCATAAAACGAGCCCGTATAGCAATAAAATTCTAAGGACTCATGTAAACAGAATAAAAATCATAATCGCACGTTTTTAATTAGGAAAAAATGAGAGTCAAACAACTTTGGATGACTTATTTTGGCCTTTCTTCTACATTTGCTGATGATACAGCTTTTATCAATATATATTAAAATCCAAAATATAGGAACAGAGAAATGGACAAAGTTGTGAGGAATAAAAATAAATAAACAAACAAACAATAAAATTTTATTTAAATTTCATTAAGTTAGTTCTTCCGTTCAAGATGTTTAAGTCCAAATATTTTTTGTTTCTAAAAAAGAACATTTTTTCAATAAAATTTTATTGAACTTTAAAGGGTAAAACAACATAATTTCAAGTTAAAGTAAAAAAAGTTATTAAAAAAACATGCGTATCTACGTATGTATGTAGAGGATAAGATATACCCTAGAGCGAAAAAAATTCTTCTATTGAAAAGGATTTTCTTTCAAGTTATATGACCAGCAAAGGCGGTAACGTTTATGACAGCAAAATCAGCAAAATTCTCCTGAGAAATATTTTGGCTAAAAACAGCTCGTGTAAATTATTACTTACCATTATTTTTAAGTAAATAGATTTCATCTTAAAGTGTATATTAAAGTAAGTGTGTATGTGTGTGTGTGTGTAGCGCTGTGTCTGCGCAAAAATTTGTATGTTTGAAGTGAAGTTTCCTTTTTCCTTTGTAGGTATTTTTTGGTTTGTTTTATTTCATTTAAAGTTCAAATTTGTTTTCTTTTATTGCTTGTTTTATTTATTTGTTGTCTATATTAGTGTTGGCATTCGTTTTTGCTTTCTTTTTTTTTGTACAGAAATGATTGCAAAAATTGGAGGGAAAGTTTATAAGCATTTCCTTGATTACATTTCAAACTTTTTTTATTCACACTCTTAAAACAAAAATAAACAAAATATGTATGTAAGTACATACAGTATAAGTGTATACATACTGACATACATACATACATATATAAATAAGATAAGATTTTTTTTAAACGAATATACATAAATACTCAAATCATATACTTAAAAAAATACACAAGAGTCAGCAAAAATCATTCGAATAAATTTTTAAAATTTTTAAAGTGTTGTTTGCCGATGCTGACCAGCTTTTTTTTTTACATATTTTTTGTATTTGTGTGAGCTTAAGCAGAATTCATTTATTTTTTTTTTCAAAATGATAATTTTGAAAAAGAACAAAAATAAATAAACAAAATTAAACGACCTTCATCCAGAGCCTAAATGACGTAAATATTTATTCATAATTTTTTTTGAAGACAAAATAGACTTTTTTCTTTATTAAAGTCTTCATCGAAGCAAAAAAATTAAACTTTGTACCACTTTAAGTATATTTCAGTTGCCTTTTAAATGTTAAAGGCAAATTTAGCCTTTTTTTAAATATTTTTTTTAATATTTTTTTTATTCATTTAAATTTAAACACAAGATTATTCTGCTGCCTTAATGTTTGACGATCAACATCACACGCAAGACTGAGTTTTAATTGTAGTTTTTAAAAAGCATGTTTAACCTCAAAGTTGATTTAGATGTTAGAGCTTATCTTGAAATTATTTGTTTTCCTCATAATTAGGTAGGAGTATTCAGTACGTAAATGCTGTGGGTTAATGGTTTAAAATATTTTTGTTGTAAAACGCTTCTTTAAATAAAATCGTTTGGTTCAGTTATCGATTTTCCGTGTTCGGCATTCTGAAAAAAAATATTAAATAAAAATATTGTCTGATATAAATTTGGGTTTTTTTAAGTATATAAACAAAAGCTTGACTCTTAATTTATTTATATTATTTCATTACCTGGAGTGCATTAAATACTTTATGTCTGGTGTATTTCATAAGAATGGTTAGTTTTAAGCGAATTTTGGGCATTTGTAGTTAAAATCTGGTTCAAAAGACATCTACACGCAGAGAAAAACATGGTTGAGTATGTTCACGGGAATATGATCATGGACAATTTTATTGTTACCAAGATCATTATTATGACATACTATAATTGTAGTAATTTTTTTTGCAAAAAATTCATGCATAGTTATGAATCAAATTACCATTATATGTTTGTGGTAATCACTATTTTGGTCATGGGTAGTCATTATCTTGATTATGGGTTATCAAATACATGATGCTCTTAGAATATCGTTACCAGCAACATGTTTATGATAACCCATGATCAAGATTATAGTTAACTATATTCAAAGTAATGATTACCACAAACATATAATGGTAATTTTAATAATAACTATGCATAAATTTTTCGCAAAAAAACTTACTACAACTACAGTATGGTTGTGGCGGTAAAAATAATGATCTTCGTAACCATGTATAAATGGAAATCTCCATGATCATACTCTGGTGACCATACTCAACCATGTTATTTCCCTGGCTAAAAGTAATAACATTTGAGTGGGCACCTGATGAGTCAACTAATTCTTGCGATATGCTAATCACTGCGCGGTGTCAGATTTAAATTTTTAGCAGGACTTAAACAAAAAATGGTGTTAAAAAATGAAATACAAGGCCGAAAATAACATTCTTGGTACTTAGAAAATATTTTGTTAAAAACAATTGCAGTACTCGGTGGAACAATAGGTTAAGCGCAGGCATCGGAAGACCGCACCAAAAAAATGCGGGACAATGTATAATTGGCCCCCAACAGAGGGGCTGGATGCAATCTTGTATATGTTACCTATTACCCTGGCTATAAACATGTCTGTAACTAAACGGTATATTTCACGCAGGTAAAATATGAATATGGCAGGATTATTAGGAAAAAAAAAAAAATGTAGCAGTTACTGCTAGTTGTCTGGTTGCAAGTTTATATTTTGAAAAACGATTATTTCAAAAAGTAATAAGCGATGCGGAGGAAGGATGGCTCCATTGGAATTATCGATGGTGCAGATTTCTCAGTCACGATGTCGCAGGGGTCGAGTTAGCATCGCAAGTTTAAGAGTCAGGATTCCTACGTAATTGCTCGTTGACAGTTTTGTCCAATATTAGGTATTCGGCGAATACGTGATGGACCGAGTGTAAATTAAATACGTTCGTGGGCGCAAAAATTCCACGCAACTGTTTTGACTATGAATGTCCCATGGCCCAGTTGATTTTCAAGGACTCTCGAAAACATTAAACTGATTCAAAGCAGTTTACGTGCAAATCCATGAATTTCAATACGGCACTTTAGAGAGTGATTACTCATGAAATTTTAAAAAAGGATCCGAAGTTCCATCCTTTTAAAATGCAAATCGTTAAAGAACTGAAAGAAAGAAACTTTGATTTATGCAAAAATTTTTGTGAAAAAATGTAAGAGAGTTTTTGCACTCTAAATCCTATTTTATGGAACTGCCGCTACTGGTCTCTAAGAACCCGCAACCGTCAATTGAAACATCAAAAACCATTGCATTGCCCCAGGGTAACTGTTTGGTGTTATTCGCAAATGAGATAATTGGACCATTTTTTGCGAAGATGAAAAAGGGAATGGAAGATGTGGTCTTCTGACAATATTATGCTGGACTTCAGTAAGCCCTTAAATACCTCCTGATAATTTCAGTGCAATTAAGGCAGAGATATTAAAAGCTGAGATGACTATTTATCTTTTCCTATTCTTAAAGGTATAGAGTTCTTATATAAGTTAATAGTCAAGCAGCATTTAAGACTATCTTCGCAAACCTCCTACACCCCTTAATAATCCAAATGTAAAGAATCAATTAGTAAATTAAAAAAAAATTAATGAAAAATTATTAATTATGGCCATTCGCCAAAGGTCCTAGGGGAGCTTTTATTGCAAAACCACTATTGCGCAATTTACAAGATCTTCAGCAAGAAGTAATGAAGGAAACTCTAACCTTCTCGTATACATATTATTTAAAACCCGTATTGACTTCCTATAGCTTTTCTGTCATAGGTGCTAATTAGAGCTAATTAGACAACTTATAGAAACATTATTTCATTTTGTGGCTGACACAGTGTCAGTTGATAATTTAAGTCTAAAGAAAGCTTCTGGTTTTGATAGAAACAGCAAAAAACGCTTTAAAAGTCGCTCTGTATAAAAAAGTGAGGGAGTTTTCTTATTTTTAAATATCAAATAACGGCTTCATTTCTACCCGCAAATATGTAAAATAGCTCTGGTAAAGATGATTTCTAAGGCTGAAAAGGATCTTCAAAGGTGGAGTCTTCTAGGCTTATAAGTGCGTTGCCAACTATGTCAAAATTTATTGTAAAATCATAGCTTCAATGCTTTGCGGCTCTTAAACTCGAAATTTTCGATGACTTAGTTTAGGAACACAACACAGACGTCAACGGGACGACTTGTAGTCGTTGAAAAAAATTAACATAACAAGGGCGCAGTTAAAACGGCACTATTTCGTTTTATTTTATTTTTTTTTTTCAAATATGTACATATGACATTTATGTGCTTTCATGAATTAAAAGGTAAATTAAAAAAAAAATAAAATCATTAAAGAAAAATTTTGCAATACTCTGAAGAGAATACCAGATAAAATATGAGAAAATTGTAAAAACCATTGAGCAAATAAAATAAATTTTATCCCAGCGGCAAGACCTGTCAAATTTGTGTGAAAGTGCCGCTGAAGTTGGCTATTGTGTTTCTACACTTAATTAAAGCAAATAGCAGATGGGTTTCCACTAAAATGCCAAACAATTTAGTCAAGACACAAACCATGTACAAAGAAATTGCCCAATAGGAGTCCCTTATTTGTAAGTTATACACCTAATAACCTTTCACAAAATAAAGAATTGTGATATCTAAATTATCACTTACGATTTGTTGTTGTCCAACCCACATGCAGATTCTTATCTAAATTATCATCTTCGATCCAGGTATGTAAAGGCTCAAAATATTCCATTAAAGGGGCCGCTGACAGTATTCTTAATTTTTGTATAGTTAAATCTTTAATGAGTTCTCGCCAGGATTTTGAGGAGCCAGCCTTCATCATATCTCTAAATAAAATACGAAAATATCATATCTAAAGCAAAATCATAGATTTTAATCCACAAAAACTTACTTTAGTAGAGTGCCCGCATCTTTGCTATTATCAAAATCACAATTGTGCAATGTCTTATAGGCATTACCCCTTTGATATTCTCCGATTTTAAGGCAGACACCCCGAAATATTTGATAACCCAAAAATTCACCAAAGAGTTTTCTGTTGAAAAAAATAATTTCTTTTATAAATAATTTGTATTTAATTGAAGTACTTACTTAGTGCTTCTATATTGATCAACTATACCCTGATAGAATTTATAAGGCATATCGTAAGCATTTGCATTAGTCTCTATGGGCCTCTCTACACCCATATACTTCTCCATAAGATCCCAATAGTGGCAATTATAGTCTTCTGGTTTTATTTTTTTGTCTATAATATCCACCCATAATTTTTCATGAACAAAATAAGTGGGTATTGACAGCACTGTGTGAACGGCCTTTGGGAGGATAAAAATGTAATGAACGTTTACGTTTAAATATTTAAGAGTAAAAGTGTTTTAATTGACTTACCAATCTATAAAGTCTATTTAAATTCAATATATCATCATAATTATATTCTTGTAATAAGCCAAGACACTCCTGCAAATGTTGTGGTGTTGATACTGATAAAATAAGGGCTTCTCCCATTGCATTACCGAATCCAGGACATGCTTCTTGATTTAAGCCTACTTTAAGATTATTTTTCATAAGGGCATATTGTATATGGGTAACATCTCCATGGGTCTGCAGTAGCTTTTTATAATAAACCTTGTGACAATAGTTTAGCTCTATTTCGCCGTAGGTGAAAATCCGTGATTTACAATCGGGTCCACCTTCGCCGGGCTCCATTTGAATAAAATGTTTACCTATAACGTCCCTGGAAAAAAAAATTTAATCTCTTAGGAAAATGTGATTTTTTTACTGCTCTCTTCCTTAACTTACTCTGTCAAATTGTTGAAACCTAATAAATTGAAATAAGTGGCACTCATATTGACAAAGTCATGAGGCAAGTAGCCAGCCTCTTCGATTTGACCTTGTAAATTCGGTAGCTTTCTTTGTGGAAAAGGATTGCGTAACACTGAATCCTTTTTCCAGGCCTGATACATAGCCTGTTCCATTAAATGATGTGGTATTAGACCATTTTGTGATATAACACTGTCACCATAGCGCACCTTTAATACATAACGCAAATGGGCATGAAGTTTACGATAGAATGGCCCTATGGCTTCCATTAGGCCTTCCAATTCCTCTATAAAATTTGCATCTTCATATTCATCATACCAAATAGCAGAGGCTGGCATTTCTAATGTAGACATATTTTGATAGTATTCAATATAGTAATGAAAGGCATCCTTTATCTCTTGGGGCATTTGATTGCGCCATTCTTTCCAATACCATTTGATTTCCTCCAAATTGTCACTGTTAGTAAAAATGGATTTAATATGATGTATAAAAGCCATTTGACACTTATGCGGTTTATTTCTATGGCAGACATAGCGCTTACGGGACATTGTTTTAAGGATATGTGTCGCTCTTTTGAATTCATAATTTAGAGGTGGATATTTGGCTCCTCTTAGTATAACCTCAAATTGTCTTTTGATCAAAGGATCTCTAAAATTTTGCCAATCAAATTTTTCCATTGTCTTATAGTAGGGACGTAGTTTATCACGCATCAATATTTCCGGTGATAAAGTTGTGTCGGAAAATTTGCGGTACGCTGTGGCACTCTTTTTATAAAAATCATTGATTTCCTCCAGCAGTTGTTGAGCACTGGTTTCATTGAAAAAGCCCAACATTCTAGTCTGATCGTAGAAACTTTCAGACTGGACCGAGAAAAACATCCCAATAATAAAAGCAAAAATCTAAAAGTAAAACTAGAAATTAATTTTTAAAAAAAATATATTTTTGTTATCTTACTTGAAGCAAATTAAACATGTTTCCTCCTGTTACTCGTAGTGCGTGTTACTTGTTCAGCTGCTAAATTATATATAAATTTTTGCACAAAAAATAAAGTTTATATTTATTTGCAAAAATACTATAAATGTAGTAAATAAGAGTTTTAAAAATAAATTGTATAAGATCTAGTGATAACCCTTGCGTAGACTTTTGCCATGAAAGCAACAGCAAAAATGATTAAATAAGAAAAAAAAATAATATCGAACTTGAAAATTAATAAAAAGAGTTGAATGTGTTTAATTTATATTTTGGTTTGAGGAATTAAATGGGTTTATTTTAGTTTTAGTTTTAGCTTTTGGCTTTTATTATGGGGTTTTTAGCCTAGGCCAGTCTAAAAATTTTTTAAATCAGACAATAATGGTTGTTTTCAATAAAACCAGTGCTTAAAACTGCTGGACGAAATCAATGATTTGAAAAAAAGGTGCCACAACTTTATTGCCCAAAATATTGATTCAGGAAACCTACATCTTTACCATAGCATAACGACATTTTTTGAGTGGCACAATTTCGAAGATCCTTTGATCGAAAGCCAATTTAAAGTTATCCTGAGAGCAGCCAAATATCCACCCCTAAATCAGAATTAAAGAGAGCCACAGATATCATTAAAACAATGCCTAATATGCGCTACGTTTGCCATAGAAATAAACCGCATAAGTGACATATGGCTTTGACACTTTGGGAATTTGGTATTGAAAAGAGTGGCATCATCAAATGGCCTAAAGGAAAAGGATGCCTTTCATTACTACAACAAATGCTATTGAAATATGTCGACAACGGAAATGCCGGCCTATGCTATTTGTTATGATAAATGTGAAGACGAAAATGTTATGGAGGAATTGGAAGGCCTAACTAATGCTTATGGGCCATTCAATCGTAAGCTGCATGCTTATTTGTGTTATGTATTAAAGTGGTATAACTTCATTTAACGTAGTAAGCTATGTAGCAGGCCTGTAAAACGTTTCCCTAAAGAAAGCTACACACAAAAAATTATCTAAGAAAACTTTACTTAAATCAAGCCATAGCGGTGTCAAAAGTAGGTGAGTACGGTTTTTCTTAAATCAAGTACGAAATTTCTTACTCCAAGTAAAATTTTTCAAGTACGAATTTCTTACTTTTAGCCACAATTAAGCCAAAAAAGGATTGATTTAATTTCGGAACAGTACTTGATGTAAGCGTGAAAAAGATTGATTTAAGCCGTAAACTGGATTAATTCGAAAGTGAAATGTCATTTTTTTGACTTTATTAAAGAAAAAGAATTTTATATTTTATTTTTATTTTATAATTAATTTATAATTTAAAAATTTCATTTTTTGTACTTACCGAAGCTGAGATTCGAACCAGGGATTTCTGCACCGCAGTACAAGCGCGTTACCTCTAGGCCACCGAGACACTTTGTTTTCAAATGTAAAATAATATATTAAAACAATAAGCTTTTTTCTGCTTAATTTGTTGAAGCAATCCGAATAGGCTTGATTTAAGAAAATGTAAGTAAGAATCGTACTTAAAAAGATTTTGGATAAATTCAAGAATAAAATTCTTGATTTTAGAAAGCGAGTTTTCTTCCTGTGTACCGAATTTACAAGGTCAAATCGAAGAGGCTGGCTATTTTCAACACCACTTTTTTAATGCAAGTGCCACTTATTTTAGTTAATTAGTTTTCTAAAACTGGACAGAGTAAATTAAGAAAGAGAGCGTTAAAAAATTGCATTTACCTAGGAGGAAATCTTTATTTATTTTTAAATGACTTTGAAGGTAAACATTTTATTTAAATGAAACATAGAACCCAAAATCAACCACAATTGAAACACTTACACACTGACCCTTACGAATGGCTACGCGTCACGGCCACTTACATCTAGGAATCAGAATACGGCTCAAACACCTGATATGGATATATGTATATACATTAAAAAAAGTATTAATGTTTAATCTACTAGAAATGGTATTTAAAATAACTGGATATTAATTTAAAAACCCTCCAACTAGATATTCATTAAAATCAACCAAAATTTTATTTAGTTTCAGACATCAAAAAAAAAAACTTACAAATTCGTCTTAAATTAACTAGATTTTCTGTTATTTACAGCTAAACACAAAGTATCGGAAAAAAATTAACAAAATTAAATATTACTAAAAAATAACTGACAAAATTAGCTGCAACGGAAAACCAGTATTTTTGTTTACTTGAGGCTTTGAATAACCCTTCAAACCAGTTAAAAACAAATATTATATTGAAATTTAACTGTTTTTTAATTTAAAAACATCTTTACGGATTACTTGCTAAATAGCTTACAGTCAGTTACTGTAATAATTTTTTAAGTGTACACAGAAACAAAACCCACATTTTGAAATCAAGATTTTTAAAAAAATCTAGCAAAAAAACTTGTCGTTTTTGAATATATTTTTACATTTAAAAAACGAAGTGTCTCGGTAGTCTAAATAGTGGCGCACTGGTGTGACAGTTTGGAAAGTCCCAGGTTAAAATCCCAGCCACACAGAACAAATACAAAGTTAATTTCAATTAAGAAATGTGTAATCCTTATTAAATTTGTGTTGATTCTCAGCCTGCAAACAAATTGATAGTATCAATTAAAATTTTTTTTAAATACAACAAATTAATTTAATTAAACGTTTTAGTTGAGTTTTAGTAAAGGTAAAAAAATTTTCCTATTTATTTTATTATATTATTTACATATTAAACATTACTTTATTAATTTTATTTTTTATTACATATATATTTATGTTAATATATGTATGTGCATTTTATTGGGACAATTAAATTATTAGCTTAAGACCGGTTTGGTTTTTTATTGAGCACGTTAATTGAAAATATATGGGAATAATTTTTTCTGTGTATGACAAGTATACAAAAAATGTTAAATATAATAACTATTTTATGCTTATTAGGGGATTTTTTAAGAAGTTTTCTATTGACACCATAGCGGTGTCAAAAGTACGGTGAATACAGATTTTTTTAACCAAGTACGGATTTTCCTAAACCAAGTATATAGTACAAATTTTTTACTTTAAACCACATTTGAATCAAAAAGTTAAGTTCAAAACCGTACTTGATGTAAGTTTAAAAAATAAATTTAAGCGTAAACGGGATTAATTAAAAAATGAAAACTTATTTCCTTGACTAACAGAACTTTATTCAAGAAAAAGAATTTTTTTTTTTTTGTTTTTATTTCATCCATATTAAATATTTATTGGTTAAAAAACTTTTTTTTGTATTTCCGTAGCTGGGATTTGAATCAGGGACTCTCCAAACTGTAACACTAATGCGCTACAATCTAGACTACTGAGACACTTTGTTTTTTAAATCTTAAAATGTATTCAAAAATAAATTTTTTGCTTGATTTTTTGAAGCAGTCCAAATAGACTTGATGTAAAAAAACCTAAGTTCAGATCTTACTTAAAAATTTTTAAAAACGATTTTAGATAAATTCAAAAATTATATACTTGATTTTAGAATGTTATTTTTCTTTCTGTGTACACGTAAAAAAATATATAAAACATAAAACTCCTTTCTTGAATAAAGCTCCCCTAGTCAAGAAAGTGAGTTTTTATTGTTGGCCTAATCCCGATTACGTTTAAATTAATCTTTTTAGGTTTACAGCAAGTACGGTTTTGAACCTAAATCAATTTTTTTTGGCTTAAATTCAAACTAGATAAATCGTAATTGGTTTTAGAAAACACTTATTTGAATTAAGAAAATCCGTACTCACCGTACTTTTGACATCGCTACGGCTTCATTTAAGTAAAGATTACTTGGTTTATTTTTTGCGTGTATGGTAGGCGGTAGAACGATATGGAATAACACGTACCAGGGTGACCGCTGAGAATTTTAAAAAAGTGGCATAAAAAGTCGTTAAAAAAAAAGTCGCGTAAAATAGTCGTTTTAAACAAATAAAATGCATTAATTTTTAAAACTTTATTTTAATATTTTTTTATTATTAATTTGATGAAGAAAAAATTCCTTTGCATTCCCATATTTAACGTTGGGATCTAACGAGAAAAATTCTTCATCTTTATGAAAAGTCCGTACATTTTTCGTGTTCTAAAGACAAATTCTTCAACAATCAGCTGTTTAAAAAACAAAAAAAAAGTTATTACGCGCGAATATGTTGATGCCAATAATATTATTTTTAAAATGTTTTTCTGCAAAAACGAACAGCTTTTTATCCAACAAATTTACTTTTTTGTAATTAATTTTTTGGTAAATTAAAAAAAAAATTTGTTTATGCTTCCCTACTTTTGTGTATTCTTGTTGTTTTGATAAAATAATGTTTGGTTATTAATTTACGGAACTTTACCCAATAGTAAGGAAACAACACTTTTATTTCGAAACTAAAGCACAAAATTCACATTTTTACTTTTTAAAATAAAGATGAATTGCTAACAGGTTTGTTTTTTTTCGTAGGGAAAATAGCTTGATTCCCTTACGCAGTAACTATGGTTAATTTCAAAAGGTAGACGAACGATGCAAATAGTATTCAAGTATTGATAAAAATATACCAATTATATCCTGACTCTATATATAAGAATGTACACGTGCAAATTTTTACTAGGTTTTCTATAAACGTCCATAAAATAAATTGGCAAATTATTTTCTATAACTTATTGTTTAAAAATGATGGATTTTTTTTATTTTGTATCTGTTTTAACAAAAAAGGGCCAGGAGTCGTTAAAAGTTGCAAAAAAGTATCAGTTTAACGAAGTCGCACAAAAAGTCACAGGCCGGAAAAAGGTTGCAAATTGCAACTTTAGTCGACGAACGGTCACGCTGCACGTACAAGCCTATTAATCGTTATGCAAGAGGATCGAGTGGCAAAAGCTAAACCATCATAGCTTGGCGTGTTGCCAAAATGGCAGAAAACCGAGGCCGAAACAAATATTGGAAGCATAACTGTCCGGTTTAAGAATCATTGTAAGAAGAAGACGTTTTTAGTTAAACGCAAAATTTTTTTGAAGGTATAACTATGTAACTAATCCATGTTTAAGAACTTTTTCATAATTTTTTTTTTTGTACCTAATATTTTGTCATTCGATGTTTTATCCCTTCATTCAATATTAAAATAATATTAAAACAAAAGTTGGCTGTCATTGTAAAAAGCAAACTTCTCTTTATTACTGCTTTCGTTTTTAAGTACATACCCCTTAATTTAATTGGCCTATATTCAAAGTTGGTCAACTTTTTTATCTACATTTTTCATCTTATATCCAGATATAGTATGAACGTAGTTAACTTTGATTTCGTTTTATGTGTTTTAACTATTTGTTTTTTAAGGATTTTTAATGTGAAACGTCATAAATTTACATATATTTAATACAATTTGGTGCCATTTTTATGTTTTTCTTTTTTGCCAAACAAAATAATTTAATTTATGACTGTGATTAGCATGAGATTACCACTCACACTATTTACACTCTTATGGTTTTTGCTTGTACAAGAACACGCACACACAGGCGCACACATAACTCTACATACTTGGATTTTTACATGTAAACATGCACACACTAATACAAACTTACCTTTTAACCATTTAGTTTAATATTAACGGTTAAATTTTTTTTGATGTTGTTTTTGTTATTATGATGACTCGAGTTTGTTTTTTTTTCTTTTTTTGATAATCCATATTTTTCCCTTTTAGTTGTTGTTGTATGTGAGCTCATTTTTGGATAAGTGATATACTTAACAAACACACACACACACACACACACAAATTTGTATGTATGTTATGTATCCCAGAGAAAATCATAACGTCACATGTTAAAGTGAAATTGTAAGTGAAGATTTCTCTGCTGTTGTTGCTACTGCTTTCTTGTTTCTCTCATTTTACCTTTTGTTTTTGTAACTAGTTTTGGTGAGTGTTGTGCATTTGTTTTTCCTGTTTGCCCTTATTCCCAGGTTTGCAGTGCAGGAACATAATAGGGGGAATTTTTTTTTTAATTTTTGGTTTCTTATCTTTGTAAACTTTAATAAGTAGGTGAATATTACAAGATAATTTTGCCTCTTCTTATATATATTTTTAATAATTTCAATCTCTGCTATCTTTACATTTTTGCAATACCAAAGCCGGCACATGGCAACAGAAAATATTTAAAAAAAAATAATGGGGTCTTAGAACTAATTAAATAATTTTATTTAATTTTTATACTTGCAAATATGTACATACACACATATATATGTTGATATTTACTTATTACTTATCGAAGGCAGACCGCTGGACGCCTATTTTTAAATACAAACAATCCTAAATAACAACTGAAACTTTGATAACAATTTTGGCATTGATACCCAAATCAAGAGCAAGGCTTACTGATAACACTAAACGACAATAAAAATAACACAAAAAAACTTATAAATAAAGTAATTTTTAATCGAAAATAATTTTTTTCCCCATAAAAAGTAAAGAACGTAATAGTCACTTACGCTGATGATATTTACATTATGGGGCCAACATTGCGAGCAGTAACTTCCACCTTTAAAAAAGTCGAAAAAAAATCAGCCGAAATGGGTCTGACTGTAAGTATAGGGGGAAAATTATGGCATTCGATTCGAATCGAAATTTTAAAATTCTCATTAGAATTCCTATATTAAAATCATTGAAAACTCGATCGATCGAGAAGAATTTCGATTCGAATGCCGTAATTTGCCCCCATATAAAACCAAGTTGATTGTATTACGCACAAGTTAGAAACTACAACTTTTAAATAGTCAACGATTTTATCTACCTCGGCACCTCCATTGAGAAAAAATGACATCCATTTTGAGATTAAAAAAGAACAATATTAGCTAATAGATGCTACTTTGGACTAAGTAAGCAGTTTAAAAGTAAAGCCACCTCCCGACAAACAAAAATCATTTTCCACATGACACTAATACTACTCGTCTTTTTTTAGGTTATAAAGCATGGGTAGTTGCGAAAGCAGATGAGGCAGTGCTTAGAGCTTTCGAAAGAAAGATCCTTAGAAAAATCTAAGGCCCAATCTGCGTTGACGTAGAATACCGGTGTCGTATGAACAGTGAGTTCTATGTGCTGTTTGCCGGCATTGAAGTAGTTACACGTATAAAAATTCAACGTTTACGTTGGCTCGAGTCATTTGAATGCCAACCAGTTGATGGATCACGAAGAAGAGGAAGACCGGAACTCCGATGAAAGAATTAAGAGGAGGAAGACATATTGAAACTTAGCTATGCCGAAAAACAACCTGATCATCACCGAAAACCAACCGTTTTAATGCCAAAAAACTAATCTGTGTCAAACTTCATCAAAACACCTTGAAAGTTGTTATTACAAAATAACACAAGAATGCATGGACACCCAGCCGGAAAGACGAATGGGTAGACTGAAGGACATGCATAAACCGACTCAGGAAGTAAATTTTATTCGATTGGTAATTCAACTGGGTCTCAAAATTTTTGGGCGTTACAAACATGTGCACAACCAATATTACTCCTACCACGTATGTCGTGTGGGTATGTATAAATTTATTAACTAACGAAGTAAGAAGACTTATGTTCTTATTAAAAAAAATTTTTTAAAATATTTAATTTTTTTTAAACTGCATAAAACGTTCATTACTACTATTATATTTGCTGCTAAAATCAAATAATTTTAACATATTAATCTTTCAAGCCCTTATCCTTTTATGCTTGCAGCTCAAATCTAACACCAACACAACTTAACATTTGGCATTTAAATATTAATTTTTTTTAAGTTGCAACTAAGAGAATTTTCAGCAAAAATACAAATATAAAACAATTTTGCTTTAAAAAGAGATTTAAAACTGAGCCATTGCTCAAAACAAAAAGGACACAAAAAAATAGAGGGAAATTTTGAGTTTCATAGTAACAAGGACTACGTCAAACAGAAGCATTGTTCAGTCGCCGACGAGCTGTTAGAAGGAAATGTTGTGTGCTTGGAAAACGGACTAGAGGAAATAAGAAAAAAAGTGTTTAAATATAATAATTAAAAATAAGAAGTGTTAATTTATAAATATACTAGAAACTAAATATAAAAAAAATTAAAAATAGTTGTTAAAAAATTGTAGTGTAAGAAAAAAAATTACAGAATATTAAAAAAACCTAAATAGCTTATTTAAAGTAAAAAAATAATTTAAAAATCAAAAAAGTTATAAATACTTATATATAAAGTTTGCGTTAAGAAAAAAAAACTAACCTACATTTCCTACGCGGCAGTTTTTTCTTATTAAAAATCGTGCGCTCTCGTTACATTTGCAATAAATAAAAAAAATATTAACAGCATAAGTGAAAAGAAAAAAAAAATAACAAAAAAGTGAGTTAACTCTCTTTAATACAAAAGGGAGAATAAAAATAAAAAAATTTAAAGAAAAACAAGCAAATACTCATGCATGCCTAGAGCTTCCTTCTCATACACACCCATATTCACGCAGTGTAGTAGGGATTATTTTAAGACCAACAAAAACACTAGTGAAACGAATAGCAACTAAAACAACATCAATTACAAAAAAAAAGAAAAAACACGCAACACGCAAACACACTAACACACTTTTAGTTGCTGGAAAAGAAAAAATGGCAAGAAATGTTGCATACCAGCACACGAAACAGGATACACGAAAGCAATGAAAACAAACTGTCGCTCGTACTCGTTTTGATTATGATTAAACCTTAGAATCTACACATATACATTTAACATACATAATAATAACACGCACACTTACACTCACTCATTTTTTTATAAGTTAAAACGGCTTTTTTATTAAAAGTGTTGCCGTACTTGGGGCTGAGTTTAATTTTTTAAAAATATTTACTTTTTTGTTTCGAAATTGCATTTTGAAAATAGTTTTAAGGTCCTGAGTTTAATATTATTTTTTTTACTTGTTCTTAAAATATATCTGTTAATAAGTAAATGTTTGCATTTAAGGAGAAATATGATAAACATTTTAGGACAACTATTTTACAAAATATTTTTAAATTTGCATAAAGAGATAAAAATAGAGACAATATGAAGTAAAATAAAAGTTATGAGTGCCTTATTCTAGATCAAAAATTTAAGTTGTTTAAAACTAAAAAAAATCCCAATTTTTATCTTGAAAATATTATGAATGGCAGTGAACATTTTTCCATATAGTTTTAACAATTAAAATTTTTAAATAAAAAAGGCAATAATTTTCAGGAATGATATGAATGTTTTAAATCAATTAATAGTAAGTAGACACTAAGGGTCGTATGAAAAAAAAATTTTTTTGGTGCGAGCCTGAAAGATTATGATTTCCGCTGCAATGAACACTTGGTGATTGTGACGGGTGTGATCTTAAAAATTTTATTTAAATAGAATTTTGATATTAAGATTGTGGCGAATAAAGTATTATTTGTAAAACTTTACGCATTTCTTATAATCTGCATATAGACAATTAAAACAAATGTTATTTTGTTAGGCGTTACCTTACCTGGCAACGTTGTTTAAACAAAACACAAAATTTTACAAATAATAGATACAAAATCGGGCTTTTACATTTGTTGTATCGTTAAGTGTATTATATTTTTGCTATTGAAGTTTTATTACTTTACTGCTCCTTGGAGTCTAACCCATAAAGATAACATTCCTCTCATATTAAGCACAAGCGAGAACATTAAATTTGTAGCCCAATATTGCACCATTCCAATTAAAGAAAGTTTTGAGCTCTTAAATTTAGGTTAGTTAAGTTGTTACTTTTTAATAATATAGTACAAAAAATGTCTTGTGAACTTTTAATTTTTTGGACCTTTTTATAGAAATGCCCATATAAGAATCACACCATTAACTTTAAGACTTATATTAATGGCTTTTTTTTTAAAGAAGAAAGGGATTTTCCCCATTTCGGGTCGTTTTATATGCAATTAAGTAAATGATTGTTCAAAATGAATTTGTTACTGGCTTGTGTTGATATAAATAATGTTTTAAATATAATAATTTTAACGTATTCTTTATATTCTTTTCGAATAGTGATCATTGTGTAAAACAGTTTGTTATGCACAGAAACTTTAAAACTCATTCTAAAATCAAGAATTTTATTCTTGAAATTATCCAAAATCGAACTCGAAATTTCTAAATCCGAGCCGTACTTAGGTTTTCTCAATTCAAGTCATTTTAGAAAAAGCTGGTAATCTTTGAATCATTTCAAAACAAAGTGTCTCGGTAGCCTAGGTGGTACTGTGCTGGTGTTGCTGTCCGTCCCAGTTTTGTTTTTAGCATTACTTTTATGAAGTTATTACACTTAAAAGCCTGGGCATTGAACATTTTGCTTTGAAAGCCGAGTAAGCAATTTGTACACACGCCAGAAGCGTTTTACTTTTAAATTTCTATATTTTAAAAGGATTTAACAATTTGTTTGAAACAAGTTAAGCAAAGGTTAAAACATCATCCAGTGACGGACAGAAGTGCAAAAGCCACTTTAGTCTCTCAGTATTCTCTGCATTCTGACAGTTTCAGCAGAAATCATTTAAAGACATTTTTAACTCACTGGCATGGGTAATCAATAGGCAGTTAATGTTAATTGCGACCACGGTGTCCCCTATAGTTCATTTATTCAGATCTATACTCGTTCAGATTATCCTAGATGCTCCACATTTAGGCTCTTTAGACCATCTGACCCTTGTGACTCTGCCGGCATATTCATTCATTCACAGCGAGCTTACAGGGTAGAATGAGAGTGTATGGTCGATTGTCCCATTCCTTGCAAGTGTATCTGCAACCCAGTTGCTTGCATTGGTCCGGTGTCCTTTCAACTGCGTCAGAGTAACTATACGATGCATCGCCATTCAGTTTAAGAATGTCCAGAGTTCGTAAACTAGACGTCACGCAGAGTATACATCAGTCCAACATTTTGTAGTCCCGTAGCCAGACGCTCTGCCTATCTCCGACAGTGCACGGATACGAAAGTCTAAATAAAATTCAGACTCCCGTTTGTGCAATTAATATGCCTCCACCAACACCAGGTTTAAGACACACTCATTCAACGAAGGAGATTATCTTGCGATGAATAGCAGTTAATTAAATTGGAAACAAAATCGACAGTCCCGATAACACTTTCGTGGCTATATGTCCTGTGTCTCACCCGCATTCACATCCAGCAGCGTGTAGTCACACCGCGGTGTTTAGCGGCAGTTTCACTGAAAGCCAGTTGAGTAGAGTGGAAAGTGACCTAGTTGAAATTGTTCTTATTACGCCTGTTATCAGGTTCGCCATAGTGCGCATCGTGCTCTTAGCACGTAGACGATTTGTGGTATAGTCTTAAGGCTTCCCCCATATTATAGCTCCAAAGAAAAAAAAGCAGCTAAATCTATTTCGGGAACTGAGGCCGCAGGTCTTGCCAGTGGCACTATTTCACAAATACATCGCAGTCTGGGCCTTCGCCACTCTCGCCTGCACGTTTGTTTTCCAAGACAGATTGCTGTCCAAAAAGAAGTCGAGATATTGCGCGCCATCCGGTACATTCAGTACCACTCAGTTCTGTGCTGGGGGGCGATAAGAAGGAATCTTGTACCTGTTTGTGAAAAGCAAAAGCTCCGTTTTAGAAAGGTTGAAAGATAGCCCGCTTTTTGAGCTCAACTCACTAAGCATTTACTCGCTAAGTGTCCTCAATTCTATCAGAGATGGAATTTATATGGACGCATGATAACGTGACTGCTACGTCATTTCCCGCTGGATCCGCACCTGTTCCCAATAATGGTAAAATAAATTCTTCCTGAGGAGTCGTAATTTCAGCCCTTCCCTTCGTAGACTTAATTGCTCTATGTTCCAGTTGGTGTAAAATGAATCTAACCACAAAACTGTCAACCCCCATCTCACGTAGCGTCCGGAGGACGGATGATGGTAGGACGTTATTAAAGGTTCCCAGTAAGTCCAGAAACACCTGCTTAAATTGAAGGGATATTTTGATATAACTTACGATCCTAAAGGAAACCAGTGTAGATTGTCACCCTTAATTTTGCGTTAACCAGCTAAAACAGGTATAAAAATGTACGACATTCTTTTGCAACCAAATTGCTTTTACATACAAGCGTTGATCTAATAAAAGGCTGTTGTATAAGTTTCAACGAAAAAAAAGTTGAAGGGCTTTTTGCATTAAGAAAGTCTATTGTATCGACCCTGAACTGAAAAAATCTTACTTTATAATAACTAAAAGACTTTTAATCAAAAAAGATCTTACAGTAAAAACTCCTTGAAGCCCATAAATATTTAAATTCACTGCTGTGAAAGTTTTCTCCTACTTCTTCTTAAAAAAATATAGTTTTAAGCATCATTATTTAAAGCATTTTACTTGCTATTGGCAACACTTTACACAGAAAAGCAATATTCAAAGTTTCATTTCTTATAAATATATTAAAGTCACTGTGCTAGGATGTCGTTAAGTTGGCAGTATTTTCTTATAAAATTACGTTTCTAACAACAACATAACTATAGATAAAAGTAGACAAAAATAAAAAAATAGCAAAAAAAAAAAAACTTATATTTAAGGCCAAAATTGTTGTTGCTAGTGTATTGGTAGGATTTCTTTTGCGTACAAGTATTATTTTTTATTTTCATTATAAATTTAATTTGTAGCGAAACTACCCTGTTTATATGTTGGAAAAGAACTATTTGCCACGTTATATGTAACTAATACTTTTGCGTTAGTCATGACAGGAATAAGTAGATTTAAAGAAAAATTTTGCTGGTTTTTCTCACATATTGTGAAATCATTTCCACACAAAATAATTTAATTTATTTTAGTTTATATTTATTTATGCATTGCAATATTCACACTCTATAAGTTTTTATTGGTCAATAATAAGATTTTTATTTATAAGAAAGGTGTATATAGGTACAAAATAAAGTAATGTAACATCGTTCTTTGAAATTAAAACATTTCACTTAACAGCCACATAATAATAAATAGATTATATTTGCAAAAAAGAAGCAAATAAGAAACTTAATACATATATGGATTTAGCTAAAAATTCACTACAAGAAATAAAAATGGAAACTAATAAATTAAAAGGTTTGTAAGTAAAGAAAAAAGAAACAATTGTCAGTTTTCATTTAATCTAGTGAAAACAAAATATTTAACAAACACCTTGAAAAGGGTTTATTACCAATTAATGTAACAAAAAATTATAAGTGTTGAAATACATGTATTTGTCTTAGCTACTCCGATTTCGATAAGGTTTTTTTTTAATTTAGAGAAAACAAAAAAATTCCTTTGATATATCCAAAAATCCTTTAAATATGTTTATTGACCAGACTAAATTTTTTACAAGTTCTGTAGGACATATCATTTCAAAATTTTTTCGTCGATAACGGTTTTATTTTCTTTTATTTTATTTTATTTTATTTTATTTTATTTTATTTTATTTTATTTTATTTTATTATTTTTTTATTTTATTTTATTTTATTTTATTTTATTTTATTTTATTTTATTTTATTTTATTTTATTTTATTTTATTTTATTTTATTTTATTTTATTTTAATTTATTTTATTTTATTTTATTTTATTTTATTTTATTTTATTTTATTTTATTTTATTTTATTTTATTTTATTTTATTTTATTTTATTTTATTTTATTTTATTTTATTTTATTTTATTTTATTTTATTTTATTTTATTTTATTTTATTTTATTTTATTTTATTTTATTTTATTTTATTTTATTTTATTTTATTTTATTTTATTTTATTTTATTTTATTTTATTTTATTTTATTTTATTTTATTTAATTTTATATAATTTAATTTTATTTTATTTTATTTTATTTTATTTTATTTTATTTTATTTTATTTTATTTTATTTTATTTTATTTTATTTTATTTTATTTTATTTTATTTTATTTTATTTTATTTTATTTTATTTTATTTTATTTTATTTTATTTTATTTTATTTTATTTTATTTTATTTTATTTTATTTTATTTTATTTTATTTTATTTTATTTTATTTTATTTTATTTTATTTTATTTTATTTTATTTTATTTTATTTTATTTTATTTTATTTTATTTTATTTTATTTTATTTTATTTTATTTTATTTTATTTTATTTTTTAGTTTACTTTATTTTATTTTATTTATTTTATTTGTTCATTTTATTTAATTTTTTTGTTTTGATTTTTAGAAATTATTAAGTTAAACTTTGCTGTTAGTCCCACTGTGCATTTATTAATATTTATATACCCAACCGTTAGCGTTATTGTATGACTCTTTTATTTGCCTTAAGCTATGCCTTAGTTTCACTAATTTCTTTAAATACAATTTGAGTAAAAGTATAAGAAATTAAACTCTACATTATTTGCAAGAATTCCGTGCAAAAGTTCATGTGCATGTGAAAGTTTGAGTAGTGGTATTTTTAAACATAGCGGAATTTTTATTTTTATTAAACCATGTCAGTCATAAATAAACTGCAATATGCGAGTGTATGTGTGTATGTGAGAAGATTTATGAGTGTATGCAAGGAAATTTAATTGTTACTTTGAAAAGATGTATGAAAGATAAAGGCATGAGTCAAACGCATACATAAGTATGCATGCACATGCATGCATTTATATACATATATGTGTATATGGACAAAAGAAGAGTGTGCGTGTTTATTCATTATATAACAATGCGAATATTTTTGTATGCATTAAAATGTGGAATATTATGTAGCACTTATAACAATAGAAAGTGAAATGAATAGAAATGAAATACGTTCAAACAATTACTTTATTCTTATATCAAATATTTTTTAATTTTTTATATATTTTTTTTAGCGCAAATAAAAATATCTAAAGCATTTTTCTCGTCCTCATCTTTAACAATATAAGTTAGTGTATTATAAAAATGCCTATTCAAGAAGAATAAAAAAGCATGTGAACTTTTAAATTTCAATATACTACGTAAGTTTGAATAAATATTAAAATGTGTATATATAAAAAGGAATAAAAAAGCAAAAAAAAAATGTTTAAATATTGTAATTTTTAACCTTATCTGGGCGTAATAATTTATTAAGAATTAGAGTTCAACTTTATTTAGAATCCATTATGTAATAAGTAAGCAGTAAATGCAAGCAGCTAGCAATTATTTGCTTAATTTAAAAAGTAAAATAAACTTAGAATTCTCTTTCCATTAAAAAAATAACTTATAATCAAAATAAAACGAAAATTAAAAAAAAAAATAAAAAAAAATATTACGAAAATGGTCGGTATTAAAAATAAAAAATTTTTTAAACTTTTAAAAATAAATTAGGCTTGGCGTTCCCTAAAAAAGTGTTTCAATTGGGAAAAAACTAAAACAAAACAACTGAACCAAATTTGCTGTATTCAATAATAAGGAAGGTAATTATTAAAAAAACTCAAACATAAGGTCGTTTAATAAAAAAAAAATTGTATTTACATAAGTAGTTTTCCCAATTGTGGATTTAAAATTATTAAACAAAATCCAAAGTTGGGGCAGAACGATTAAGGCTGCACTAACACCTGGTATGATTTGCAAGTTAATATTTTTTGTTATTCTATTTCTAAAACTCTGTAGTCACAAACGTGGTGTTATTATTTTATTAAAAAAAAATCCTTATATATCATTTAATTTCCTTTTCAATTTAAATATTTTAATTTAGATTTCTCTTTAATCATTTTTATTTCTTTTAAAGAGACAGTTGCTTGAAGCAAGGTTTAATATTTCCATTCAAACACATTGATTGAAATTCAACAAGAGTTGCCTGTCTAACAGCCATGTGCAAACAAATGGTTTTAAAAATTATCTTTTTATTATTCTAATCGATTGCTGGGTGTGGGCTTGACATGTTAAGTGATGAATTTACAGCTGTCAATAAGAGTGATAACAATTTAATTAAAATTGACAATTATTGAAGAATTTACCGATAAAGCAATAACAACAACTGTTATATATTAACATATAAAACAAAACACATTTTGTATATCAAGACCATTTGAAAGGGGAAAAACTGAAAACCAAATTTTATTTTAAATAATCTTAAACGTCTAAAACAATTATATTATTAATTTAAATATTTTTAAAAAGTTTTTTGAAATAATAATCTGTCATAAAATTTTAATATATCTTTACTTAGAAACGATCCATATTTGTTTGCTAGAAGCGCTTTTAATTTTTGTATCTATCGGCTTCAATTTTTGGGTTAAGTTGAAAGTATTAAATTGTCGTCGAAAGCCAGGTTGGTGGTTAGAAATGAAGTAACTGACATTAAAGTTCGAAGGGCCCTTTCTAGGCTTTGGAATCCTTCTAACCAGTGCGGCCACGTTTCGTCTATTGAGAAGGCCTTTAGTAGGGTTTTTCAGTTGTTTGTACAAAACAGCTTAAAAAGGGTTCTATTGGTGGTCTTACTAGCCTATAAGATAATACAAAAATTCATAAAAATGTTATTTAAATTTTATAGCAGTTATTAGACTATAAAATGTTGTCAGTGTTATTTATAACTCGCTTTCGTTGCCTCTTTGGACAATGATTTACTTAAATTTAACATGGGACACACCCATTTCTTATGCCCTAAAATTTTCTTATAAGAACCCAATATCTTTCCACAGGCCGATGCTCTGGATAGTTGGCGGGATTTGCTTTCCGTGGCACAAAAGTAATATTATTGTTTGAACAGCCCTTTAAGTGCCTCTTTCTATAATTGAGTAATGTTAAATCCGGCCAGAGATATAAAAGCAATCTATGCTATTTTAAAAAAGGTGAAAGCTGCTTAAAAACATGTTAACAATTCAAACTTTTTGGGGAATTTCGTTAATGTTTTATCTGGTATTGATTTTGAACATTGGGTCTCATGCATAAAAAGTGAGCTTGAGCTCGGACTCGATTTTTTGAGTAAAAGGTGCTTGTCGTATGCATAATAAAATTTGATGTATTTGCTTTTACTCACTGCTCACGTTTGATCTCGTCTTGCTGAGTTTGAAGTAAGTTAGATGAGTTTGTGCTCATTTTCATATGCATAAAAACAAGCTTTTGCTTCATTTTGTGAGCTCTTGCTCAAATTTTGTTGAGCATGCCTTTTAGTTGACTCGCGTACACTAAAAAGGAATAATGGCTGAATATTTTGTGCCACAAAGAAATACAAAATACTACCAACAGCGTAAAACAAATTTAGCAAGTGAGGATAAAAAATTATACAGGTTTTTTATATTTTTATATTTTTTATATTTTTTTTTATATAATTAATAATTAAATGATAAATACATAGGTTTGATGATAGTAGCATCTGCTGGTTGGCTAATTACTTTTTTGAGGAGTCAGAAGAAACACGTGGTGGTGCCCTCAGCAACATTGATAAAATTCGACTGTATTTAAGATTTTGTGCAGATCCTGGATTCCAAAATGGTATAGCCACAGATATTGGAGTCCATCAATCAACTGTGTCGGGAACTATTGCGGAAGTTGCGAAACTTATATCTGCCAAAGCAATCGAGTGGATAAAATTCCCGAAAGATGCAGATGAAACAAAAGATGCTTAAATGAAATGGGAAGAAAGAAGTGATTGGTTGTACGCATATAAAAATTAAAAAACTCACAAATCAAAGCGATGAGTATATTTGTAGAAAAGGCTTCCACTCTATAAATATTCATGTCTATTTTATTTTTTATGCTACATTTCATGTTAGCTATTTTTTTTATTATATTTTTCTCCGTTAATTCAATGGCAAATTTTCCTTAATTTCTGTTACACATGTTTCTATTGTTTGTTTTTTTTTTATTTTTAATGCTTGGTAATTGACCCTTTTCTAGTAAATATTTGTTTTGTTTTAGCTTTTCTACTAAAAATTTAGAAATGTCAGTTTCTATTTTATTATTGTTATATGATTCTACTTCAATTTCACTTGACGACATGTTTGCACTTCAATAACAATTATACGTTTGATCTCCATTTGCTCAAGTAATTGCAATTGGTTTGAACTCATTTTTATGCATACGAAATTGAGCAAAAGCTGTTGCTGTTTGATCGAACTCGATTTACGAGCAATTGCTCACATGCTTTAACTCAGCGCTTTTACTCGTTTTTATGCATGAGACCCATTAACTTGTTCATCAGCAACATATATATAAACCAGAATCGTATTTCCTAAGATATCTAAATACATGATTTACAAAAAAATAAAAGTCTTTCATTATTTCCTGCCCAAAAACCTGCTAAGCAAGATTGTAAAGGTTCCGCAGATAAGGGTCTCCTAAAGCATTTACTTGATTAATTCGTCAGAGTAATCATATCTAGACCTTATAAGTGTTGTGAGCTTGTTCTTTTGCTTCATAAAGATTTCGGAGTTAATTAGTGAATTCCTTCTTTAAGATGTATTTTAAGACGATTGAACAGATCAAAATTAAAATATTTCCTTTTATCTTTCTGGATAACATATAAGTTAAATAGGTGATGTTTACAGCCAAAAACACTGATGATGGGTTTCGAAGCTGGCCACGAAAATGTATTCTATTTGGCTAGTGACAATGAAAAAATTCCTTTTTTAAGTAAAGTTTCTTCCAGCAATAATAAAAAATTTAATAAAAAATCTTTCATGTTTTCTATTAAAAATAAGTTAAAATATGAATTTTATTTTTTATTAAAATTTTTATTCTCTTCAGTTTGATAGCTTAAACCTTTCCCAATCAATTTCTCCTTAGAAACTACTTTTCTCAGTCAATATTTTTGTTTGATCCTAAGAATATTTTTGCTTAAAAATGATATTAAAAAATAAAGCTAAAATCCAAACAAATATTTGTCCAAAACCAATTTTTTTTAAATTTAATTTACCACAATGTGTAGGCTTAGCCACATCAATACATTACTAATTTTAAAAATTTTTATGACATAATTATTTACATTTGGTGAGTTTTTTTTTGAAATTAATTGCTTAAATCTTTTGCTTTTCGAAAAGAATATTTACAACGAATATAATATTTTTGTATCAAATTCAGCATTTTAATGTTCACCGTGACTCTTCCTTTATTTTGCCTTTTTGTTTGCTTATATAACACTTTAAGTTTTCTTTTATTTGTTTTTTAATTAATATTAAGTAGTTCTTCCTTTAATAGCAACGATATGACTACACAGCTTTTTAATTGGGAAATAGTGTACGTATAAGGAATATAAATTAGAAAATAAATAATTATTGCGTATACGTATCAGTATAAAATAAATGATTAGAGTTTTGTTGGAGTATTTAATCAAATTATTGTTTTAATAATTTATGAGTTTTTTTTAAATGTTTAGTATATTTAAAGTTTAAAAAAACTAATAAATATTTTAAAATTTGGGGTTTAATTAATGATATAATTAAAACAATTAATATTTTTTGTTTCCATGCTCTGACACTCAAGTAGCTTTTAAGCATATAAAATTAAAATAAGTTCCTAAAATTCTTGCAACAAATGTTAACTCTCTAAGCAGCATGTTTAAGATCAATACCTATATATACTTATAAAATACATTTTTTATATCAAATAAAACTTTTTATTTAACTTAAAAAAAACATAAATTAAATATGTTCCATTAAAAATGCAATTTATTTAAATGAATTCAAAATAAAACCAACCATTTAAGTGCGAAAACTCTAAAAACCAATGTCACATAATTCAAATACCACAAGCAATGCCAAAAACAACAAGTACCAGGCCAACAGCCACAACAGCAAAAATACATTTTCTAACCACTGCTTTAAGGGAAATTGTATGCAAATCGAATATATAAATAAAAAAAAGTAAATAAAAAGTAAACGAAAACAAGATAAAAACATTAAAATATTCATAAAAATAGAATCACATCAGCTGCTATTTTTTACATGCATAAAATGCAAAAAAGCAAATAAAAAAGTTTATGTTAGAATTTAAGCCATTAGGAAAAATAAGCAGATCAGAGAGCTTAAACAAACTTAAAACCAACAAGTAAACAAACAAATCAACCGAAATACAAACACAATTACAGCTGCAAGCAAACTTTTTTGTTGTTGCTTTAACCAATATTAGAACAAATTTTACAAGTCGTCGTTATCATTGCTGTCAAGCAAATGTGTAAAGATGCTAGACAAGTTAACTAAGGCTACTGTGAATGGAAGAGGTTTATCTTAAATTTTTTAATGTATGAACTACAGTTTAGGTTTTTATGTTTATTCTTATTTTAATTTTTTTATACGCTTTTTTATAAAAAAAGCATTAATTTATTGATGTGCCCCAAAATAAATTTGGAATTACGATAGCAACTATATGTCAAAATTTTTTCAGAGAAAAATGCGACAAACTTAGTATCACAAAGGCAACCAATTTTAGAAGAAAATTGTATATACAAAAAAATTATTTTTCTTTCGAAATGACAATTATAACCAAAGTTTTTATTAGAAAAATATTTTTTTTACTTTAAGTTTGAGGTAGATTTTTAAAAATTTCAGGCGCATGGCAGCTTCTCAATATAAGAGAAATTAATGTTTGTTTTCAACTCTATTTTAATAGTAGCTTTTATTTGTCTCAATTTTTTTTTTGAATTTTAAATTTTTTATTCATGTAAATATTAAATTTTGTTCATGTCTTAGGCCTTGTACTGTAATGTCTTCTTTAAGCGTTTTTCCGACACTTTGAATAAATATTTTAGTAGTCAGGGTAGTGCAGGACTTAATATTTTTCAAATAAATAAACTCCTTTTTTAAATAAAAAATTGGTTTTAATATCAATATTTTCTAAGATATAGCACCCGAAAGTGAAACCATTTTTTTTTGTTTCTTAAGCGTTGCGTTTTGCGAAATAATTCTCACTTATTTAGGTCGCCATTAAAGAGCGTAAATTCCATTAGCTGAACTTAGAATAGATTTCTAGGCGCCTCGAATTTCCGGGCTTCTTCTCTAATTTCTGACATCAAGTTTCGTGATGTCTTTCAATTCTTCCACAATAGTTTCGGTGTTCCTCTCCTGCGTGATCCGTCACCAGGTTCGCATTTATATGACTTGATAGATGGAGTATCTTCATTGATTCGCACATCAGGACCTAGCGAGCGTAAGCGTTAATACTTAATACGCGTAACTATGTCAAAGTCGGCAAACAACTCATACAGCTCACCGTTCATACGACACCGGCATTCTCTGTCATTCCAGATTGGTTTATAAATTTTTCGTGGATTATTTCTCTCCAAAACTTTAAGCACTGCCCTTATCTGTGTTCGTAAGTACCAATGCTTCAGAGCCATATATAAATGCGGGTAGTATCAGTGTCTTGTAAAGAGTATTTTTTTTTGTCGGGAGGTGGTTTTACTGATAACAGACCCACTTTGGCTGATTCTTTCCCGAAATAATATGTTTGTTGCCAAAATTGTGCTTGTAGAAAATAAGTTTATTAAAGAATTTATTATTAAACGAAATTTTTCTTAATTAAAGGAAATTTCGCATTGTATAAAAATAAGGACAAAAAAACAGTTTGACGTAATAGGTTTTTGGTAAAAAAACAGAAAATCCAATAAATTTGCATATTTACGAGTGAAGATTTCTAAATATACGAGTATTCACGTAAAAGCAAAATGGACATATGACTGTGCGTTTTTTTAACGAAGCAAAACAGATTTTTTCCAGCCAACACTTGGATATACATAAATATATACATACATTTCAACACATATTCATTTTTATGTAAGACTATATGCAGCAGCAAAAATTGAAATTTATTTCATTTATTAATTACAGCCAAGCATGACTGCTGCTTGTTTTACTTTTTTTAGTGATTTCGTTTCACAAAAATATATTTTCTTTCTTTTAAAAATATATGAAAAAAACAATAAGAACAACAAAAAAACAAAAACGTGCAAATGTTGAAGAAGTAAAATAAAAATACTTGTAAAAGAAATCAAAATAACGATACAGATTTAACAAGCAAAAAAAAGTAACTCGTTGCCCTCTTTTGCACACATAAAAGGATGTTAAGAAAAATTGTAAAGGACTTGAGTTTATTTGTTTTATATTATTTTATTTTTTTAAAACAAAGGAAAGTAATAGAAATCAACTAAAAATACAAAGATCAACCAACCATTTTTTTAGATTTTGTCTTTCTAAAAATATCTAGATTGCTATTTTGTAGGTGAACTCTTTGTTCATACAGTAGTTAGGAAGGAGTGTACAACACTTAAATATAGTGGGGGAAAAAATAATTTAATTCTCTTATGTAGTAACGAAAACTAAAAATGTTTAAAAGTGGAATGGTGGCTGTATCTATATAGGCAGACGTAGTGACAGTTCCATTGTGACCAGCGTTGTCAAATTAACTATTTTTTTTTGCTAGATTTGCCCATTTTCTTAGCCATTTTGCTAAAATTTTTAGCCTTGTCTTGTTTATATGTGAAATGATACTAATGGGGTAACAACATAAATTAATGTCAAGGTATTTTGCCTCTAAATGCTAAGGCACCATCTAGTTACATATTTATAAAATTTGTGAGGCATGACTCTCTACCTGAAAAAACTAAATGAGTGTTTACTTGTAAATTTATTTTTATTCCATCTAATTTTTCCCCTTTCTCTGCGGGGTTAATATTATTATGCGTTTGATTCAATGCCTCTTTAAGATATTGTATATATTTATCTCATGAACCGTTTACCTTGCCAGGTTTCCTTCTAGATCATTTTTTGTAACACATTCTCAGGCTATGCCTTCCCGCCAGGCGCGTGTTTAAATACAACATAAAACAGCAACAAAAAAAAAAAAAACAAAACGGAAATTACCCTTGCGACCACATGAAGTACTGACTTTTATAGAGACAGGTGTTGGTTTCTTCATAATATCCTCCCAACCTTGCCGCTGAAGGACCCACAACCTAATTTTCTTAGTGAGAAAAAACCCACCAGACCTTCTCATTTAGCACTCTATCATTGCTTTGAGCTTTTTAATTAAGTAGTTTTCTTTTCAAAAAATCCAGACTTTGTTTTCGAATAAAAACAAATAAATACTCGAAAATTAATGATGGCAGACTTTTAGGCCTGCAAAGTGAACTTTCCTCGGTAGATGGTTACCAGGCCTGGAAGTCAGTTCTACCATGGCAATCTTGTATTTTGGCAGAAAATATCCAACTCGCTCTATGACATTAAATAAACTTCACTAATGTCCTTGCCAAGGCATATCGATACAAGTTGGCCGCAAGAAAAATAATTAAGAGAGTCATTCTCTTACTCTTCATTTTTTTATAAAAGAGTTTGACACTAAGCTTGAAATTATTTTTCAATTTTAGTATCATATAAAAAAATAAAGGGTAAGAGAACGAATCTCTTAATTTATTGCTTGCGGCCACCTTGTATCGATATGCTCAAAAATTTAATACCAATATGAGCAATAAAATAATATGACGCAATTAAAATGCAGTTTTAATATCTTTCTACATACTTAGTTTTAGAACGTTAAGATTTTAACAGTTAATTTAACATTCGAAATTAAAAAATTGAAGAGTTTTCTTTAATACATTTTATGAACAAATTACTTGATTTCACTACAAAAAAAATAATGGTTTCTCTTGTTAATAAAAAACAAAATGCCAGTCATTAGTTTTGCTTAACTGTTGGCCACTTTAACTGATTTATGCTTCTAGAAAACAAAACTAAAATAGTAAAATAAAATTTATTAGCCCTAATTTCATTTTCCTTTAAATGAACTCAATTCTTAACATGTAACCACTATGTACAAATAATTAGTAGTTTTCCTTAGTTAAAATTCTGGTTGTATCCTACCAACCTTGGCAAATGTTTAAATGTATGTACATATATCCGTTCTCTATTTCCTAAATGCTTACTCACAAAAATTAACACTGACTTTCAGGACAAGAAACAAAATGTTTCTCAGTCATTTAATAAAGCAGTGACAAAGTAATGTAAAGATTTCGTATTTGTGTTTTACATTGAAGATAGGATGCATCCATATCGTTATTTTGTGTTAGTCTTTTATTATTTTAATAAACTCATGTGTATAAGTAAATAAATGTAAATACAAGTTTATTATTGCATATACATACACACATAAGTACATGCATACTAATATATATAGTACAAGCTAAGCCCCGGTGTGCTTCGCTAACCCCGAACTGTTATGATACTATTTAAACATTATTGTTAAACCGTATCCAAATTTCCCCACTAATTCTCTATTAAGAACGTAATATTAAACCGTTTAATATTTATGTGAAATAAATAAAAAGAAAGAACAAAATTAATACAGTTTGTACGTGTAATGCCTTAAATTAAAAAAAAAAAACAAATTCATATCTCTTGAAAGCTACAAAATCAAAAACTTTTTCCCTCATTACTGAAAACCATTAATAGCGCATGACGCTTACAAAATTAATTTTATCTTACTTAGCAAATATGTTATTAAGCCGCCTTCCTGAAAGCAATTTTCTTTGTAGTTCAATACTTCAGCTTCTTCTTTTAGGCAACCCTTTCAGTTTTAAAAATATTCTGTGTCTCCAGTCCATCAATGTATCTACAACAAACACCCGTTTGGAAGCAAAATAACTAACCAAATATTTAGATTTGCTGTCAGAAAGAAATTGAAATTTCTTACTGCAAAGAATATTACAATTACCTTACATGGTATAGTCTATTCAACAGCTGACTATTTTTTGCTCGAGTTTAATCAATCGTTAAAACTTTTGTTTTTCAATATCATTGTCAGAGCTCTCTGTTCACCTTCCGACTTGAGCTCCAATACAAATCATATCACAATCTTAAAATGGGAAAAAAATCACCAAAACGTGGAAAAATGTTTTTTGCCTAATTCGATGACTTTTTGCATATTCTGGTCAATGACGTTAAATTTCGTATTTAAAAATGGGAATACGCTGTAAATTAATACCTTTAATATCTTTATCTTTGTTGATTTTCGACCTCCAACCCGGGATATAAAAGAATACAAAAAAGTGCTTAAAAAATATAAAAAAAGTAAATTTTTTATTTAAAATACCTATAGTTAAGGAAAGCACTTTTTCCCAACCTATGCAATCTGATATAGTTTTATTAAGAGATCTTTAAAGTTTCCCCATTCCTTTCTTGTTGTGGGCTCAGAATCATAAATTTGTTTTGCCAGCTGACCTTTGTATTGTTGTAGAATTCTTTAAAAACCATCTTATAAAACATGTTCAATTTAAAAAAGGACAAAATTTTTTTTTCAAAATTTATTCCTTATGCTTTCATATTTCAAAAATCCATTATAACGGTTTAGAAGCTATCCAACATGATTTAAAATGCGTTTTCCTTTTTTTGCTTCAAAGGTTGCAAAATGTAAGAAATTATAATTTAAGCCCTTAAAATTTCAACAAGAATCCATATTTTTTGAGACCTGTTTAACCGAATTTGAATTATGTTTCTATGGTTATTTGATTTAAACTTTAGAAAAGTACCAAAATATAATTTTTCGCCCTTTGAAGTGTCTATCTCATGCAATTTAAACTTTGCTTTTATCTTTGTTGGTTTAGGACCTAAGAAATGTACCTAATGAGTATCCAAATATAATTTATATTCTTTTTTCCACCTATAAAAATCCAAAGTTTTAAAAAAAGTAACAGCAAAAGATTTACAAATTTTGAGACCATTTGGAAGAAATGTAAATTTTGTTTCTATCTTCTTGGGACTTAAAGTTCCAAATGTGCCTTAACAGTACCAAAATTTAATTTTAATTCCTTTGTCTATCACTAGCATAACAAATTTTAAAAAAGTTCGAAAAAATTATATATTTTGTTTAAATTTTCCAACGCAGTTTAAATTTTGTTTTTGATCTTTATTGGTTTCAAAGTTACAAAAAGCACCCAAAAAGTACCAATATAATTTAAACCCTTTTTTGCCCCTTTCGATCCAAAATTTCAAAAAAAGTACCAAAAACGTATACTTATTGTGGTTTGTCAAAAGTAATTTTTGTTGTTTTTCTATCTAAATTGGCTTATAAGTTACAAAATGGCCCTAAGCAGTATCAAAATATGGCTTTTACTCGGTCCTGACAGGCTCCAATATTAAAAAAAAGTATTGGAAAAACATATTAATATTTTTTCGAGACCGGTGGAACACAAAGTTGATTATATGTTTGTATTTATTGATTTAGAAGTAACAAAATGGATCTAAGCAGTAACAAAATATAGCTTTTATCCTGTCTTTTCCGTTAGTATTCAATGTTTCAAAACAGTACCCTAAACTTCTATCGTTTTTTCTTCAGAAGTTACAAAATGTGCCCTGAGCAGTACCAAAATATAGCTTTTACTCTGGCCTGTTGTTTGCGGTTTAATATTTTAAAAAAGGACTAAAATATATTTTTATATTTCTTTGAGACCTGTAAAACTTAATCTGATTTTGGTTTAACTCTTCTACAAAAAATACCAAGAAGGGTTTGTTATCCATTTTTGATCCCCTATTTTAGCCTTTAGGGTCCAAATTTTAATAATGGGAAAAAATATATTTGTACATTTTAAGACCAGTCTAATAAACTTTATATATATCTTATTTGGTTTGTAGTAACTAAGTAAATTAAGCACTATCAAACTTTAGTTTTTAGCCTGTTCTACACCCAAGAGGAAAAAAGGTGGAAGACTTTGGTCCGTTTATTTTTTAAGCAATTTACTTAATATTTTAATTTTGTTTCTATTGCGTGTAGCTCACAAGATATACTTAAACAAACCGATTTTTATCTATTTGGCCCATTTGTAGGTCCTAACTTTCAAAATTTTTTTTGTATTAAGAGCACACATGGAGTGGCTAATGCCTGTTTTAAATTTAATCTCTTAAGCTTACCGCGTTTGAACTGTACGCTTATGGTTTAGTAAGCTGGACATTAAATAACAATACCCTCCCACCTAAATAGACGTATTGTGGGCGTGGCATTATTAACTTTTAAAGTGAAATTAGCCAATTTTTCCTTCTAGACTAAAAATTAAACCCTGTAAAAATGTTTAAATCGGTTTACTGGTGTGAACAGCTTCAAAATATAAACATACATACATACAAACTCAAGTCTTTTTTGTATAAAAAAAATAAGAAAACTATATAATTTGTGGGTCATTTACTGTCTGTCAACATTCTTGAACAAAGATATGTGCAATTTACGACAAAATTGCTTTGATACAGAAATAAAGAATAATAAAAGGAAGGAGAAATACAAAAATAAAAAAAAAGAAAACGACAAATGTTAAATGAGATGAAAAAAAGGTCATCATTTATAGCAAAATCTACTGCTTTAGTTGCTGTTGACAAAATCTTACAATGGCAGGACATCTTCCATACAACTCAATTAATTCATCTGTAGTCAATAGTTTTTAAGAAACGAATTTATTATGTGATTCATAGTGGGTAAAGATTTTAAGGAAATGTATCAGTTGTTTTCTATTGTAGAAACATTCTAGAATTTTCCACGAAAGCCGCTTAGTGCTTTGCAATTAAGCATTTTGAAATATTTTCATGTAGAAAAAAAGCTTTATAAAAAAATAAAATAAATAAAATAAAATAAATGCCTACAACAATGGCTTTATAAATATGTTCTTATTTTTTAATGTATTTTTAATGACGTTGACAGAAGTATATGAGAACATATATTTTAAAAGTGATTTATTAAATAGTTTTTAAGACATAGAGGTGGACATATCGCTTAACAACATAACTGAAAGGTCTTAATATTCAATTGAAAATAAATAAGAAAAATTACTTAAATTATTTAAAAACAAGTAAGAGCGCTATATTCGGCTGTGCCGAATCTTATATACCCTTTACATTGACCTTTCGCAATCCCAAACGTTTTTTATTTTTAACCATTTTTTTACATATTTCTAATTTTTAAATAGGGGTCGGTGTCACTTTTTAACGCTCCACGGGTGACAGGGAAGTTGTAGGGGTTTTTATCCTAATTTTTACAAATTTTGTATGGCAACCCACTTAGAGGGTGGAGATACGGGGTTAGTATATTCTAGCAATATGATTTGGGGGGGAAACTAATGGGGGTCGGTCGTACACTTTATTGCTCTAAGGCCAACTCTGAAGAAGTTGTGGGCATTTGTACATCATTTTTGTAAATTTTGTATGGCAACCCCCTTATGGCATGGTAAGTATATTCTAGAAACATGTTTGGGAGGAAAAACTAATGGGGATCTGTGATACATTTTGTTCCTCTACGGGCGACTCCGGGGAAGTTGTAGCGGTTTTTACCTTATTTTTTAAAATTTTGTATGGCAACCATGTCAGGGGCTGGAGATAGAGAGTAAGTATGTTCCACAAAAATGTTTGGATGGAAAAAATAATTTGGGTCGGTCTTACATTTTACCTTTGTAGGAGAACCCTGGAAGCCGTAGGAGCGATTTTAAAAATGTTTAAATTAAGCTTTGTATAGCAACGCTGTTATATGTATGAACACTAATACTAATAAAATTTTTGTTTTGGGTGTGTTTCAATAATATCAACATGACTGATTCTGTTTTTTGCTTTTTTTGTTGTTTTTATATTATTACATGTAAAAGTATGTTCTTTGTTGTTGTTGTAGACTCAAAAAACCGAGGAAGTCTTGGTTTTTTGCTTATATCTCGATCATTTATCGGGCGATTTTGCTGAATTTCAATACCGATTTTCTCGCGACTATCGGTGACAGTTTGATACCACATATATCTATGCGATATCGGGGGGCTTCAGAAAGTTGATTTCAACCATAACACGGACAGACGGACACCGCTAAATCGGCTTCCCTATCTATAAGGATCCATAATATATATACTTTATGGGGTCCCAAATGGATAATAAAGGAATTACAAAAGGAATGACAAACTTATATATACCCTTATCACTTATGTGATACAGATTCTTCGCACACACAATCTTAATCGATATTTCCCAACTTTCTATTTCAAGATGGTTTTAAAATTTGTTATTTGCTTTAAATTAATTTCTTACATACTTTAGGTGCAAAGAGCTATACAATGAGAACGAAAAACTTAACTATAAATATCGCAATAACTTCCGAATTGCCAATTTACATGGGTTTTTTCCTAAATCCAGTTGAAAAGATCCCTTCTTATTGTTTTTTTATAAATAATAAACAGCACTCAGAGGATGGCCCCTATACATGCGTTGTATTTTGTTGGTATCGGGAAAATAGGTTATGGGTAGAAGGATAAAGGGAGTAGTGTCTGTGGACATTTGATTTTAATTTCTTGGTATTTACTGTAAAAAAGAAAGTTATATCTAGGAAATTTATGCCACATATGAACTGTGCGACTAAAAAAGGAATTCTCCCTGTAATATATGGTGCGATTTACTGGCCAGTTGACCATGTATGGGTGTACTCTTTTAGAAAAACGCGTATAACGCAAAAAGTTGCGGGTTTTGAGAACAAACTCCCTGATTTCCTCAGAGCACATTCCCTTATGGTATGAATAGAACAGTGAAACACACCCCACATCCCAACGTTGCTTGAGTGAATCAAGACGATTAGATATCATAACGTCGCCGATGAGTATCTTCACTCGTTCCTGTACGTGGTCAAGTAGCTCCAAAATAGACTTTGGGGTACCAGCCCATACATGAGAGTTGCGTTCCATTTTTAATTTAAAGATTAAGAACTTCAAAATGTTTTAAAATGAAATTTTTTAAAATTATATTGTGTCTTTTCATTCATATTTTTTTCTTAAATCCAACAAAAAACAATTTATTTCGTATTTTTAGTCTATAATCTACTTAGCTACTGATTTAGTTAGGTAGATATTACACAACTTAGTTTCTTAAGCCGAACGTAGAATAAATTTCCAAGCTTCTCGACCTTTTGCACTTTTTTCTCGTGTTTTGACAATTTCCAAGCTTCTCGACCTTTTGCGCTTCTTCCTCGAGTTCTAGCAATTAGTTTCGAAATGTTTTTCTCCACTTGATCTTTCCGTTTTTATTATCTTCCACCCCATTATAGTTTTTAGTGTTTTTATGATTTTTTAGCCCAATTTAGTTAATGTGAGCGGGAAATTTTAATAATTTAAGCTGCTTTTTATAAAAAAAATTGTTTAATTTTATTTAAGTATATTTGCTTGTGCTTAACTGCCTTGTCAGCTTAAAGGTGTTCAAGCTAAAAAAAGCTATAAAATGTCCTTTGAAAATATTTTTGTTAGCTTTCTATATGTGAAAATACTCTTTTTCTTATTTTCATGCATTTCCAGCATTAAGAATAAAATAAAGGATATTGTTTATAAAAAATAAAATAAAATTTTGTTTATAAAAAAATTAAACCAAGAATATTTTTATACATTTTAAAAACAGGAAACACCAATAAACCTTTAAAGAAAATGTTTAAATAAAAATAAAATACAACAATAAAAACAATAACAATAAATGTGGACAAAACATAATCAATAATAATAATAACGACATTTAACATTTAATATACGTGTCCTTGAATTGTTAAGTCAACAACAGAACTTTTGTTGTTTTCTAGCGCACAACCAGAGACAATCAAAAGAAAAGAAACACGTAACAAGCATAAAGCAATCACATAAACACACACACACATATACGCGCATACACATTAACAAATATTGTCATATACATACACAAACCTACTTATACAAATGTAGAATATTTATATTTATTACACATACCCTTGTCAGCATTAAGGCATTAAAAGAAATAAGATAAATGCTTACAGAAACGTTAATGCTTAGTTTTCCACATGCCGTTATATAAACGGGAACATGTTTTTTTGAATGTAAGTTTAATTTTGTATTTTCATACGTTTTTGGTGGCCATAGGGCGACAGGCTGGTCTAAGGTCAAAATATTAATGTATTTACATTCATATATTCACAGATACGTTACTTTGGTGCTAAGAGATAAATTGAAATATTTTCAAAAAGAGTTAATTTTTTATTAACAAAAATAGCTTGTTCTCACACACAGCAAATACGAAAATGATTATAGTGATGGCAAAAAAAAAACCAATTACAATATATGAATCTAGTATTCTTCTATTTGGTTTTTATAACGATGAAACTTTTGCTATACCCCAAAAATGGTCATTATATTTTATTAATAAAATGTTTGTTCAAAGTTCGCCGGACAGGTTGTTGTCATGGTAAGCAATTGTATAGATAGGGTTGCCTTTTATGTTTTGGGATTTGGCAACACTAGTGTTTCAATCTGACAACTAAAAACTCTATCGGAAAGTTTGACATTTTCTAAGTTATACGTACTCAGAACATTTTGACATACGAGCGCTATTTGTGTTGTTTACAGTAACTTAAAAGATTCAACTCGACCCAAAAATAAAATTAAATCGTGAACGTTTTCGTGCGATTATTTTTTACAACTTTCGACGTGGATTAACTCAGCAACAGTGCATGGATGAACTAAATTCTGTTTTTGGCAATGAAGCTCCATCAAGAACCAGTTTGAATTGATGGTATAGTGAATTCAATCGTGGTCGTAGTTTACTCCATGACGAATTTCGTGAAGGTCCTGCAAAATCAGTTGTTGTTCCAAAAACCATTGATGCTGTGCATGAACTGATATTGGAAGATCGTCATGTGACCTATCGTGAGATTAAGACAACGTTAGGCATTGGTGGGACCAGCATGCATTCAATATTGCATGAACATTTGACTGTCAAAACAAGTTTTTCATGTTGGATTCCACACAATTTGTCAATCGCTCAAAAAAAGGCTCGTGTCGATTAGTCGAAAGAAATGCTCAGAAAATACGATCGCAGTGCTTCGAGTTACGTCTATGATATCGTGACAGGTGATAAATCTTGGATTTACGCGTATGAGCCCGAAAGTAAACAGCAGTCCACTGTATGGGTGTTTTAAGATGAGTCAAATCCAACAAAAGCTGTTTGCGCACAAATCCGGGACATTTCGCAACCGTATCACTATAGTTACGCACAACAGTCAATTCTGAGTGGTACACAACCATATGTTTGTCAGTTGTTTTCCAAAAAATCAGGAAAACCAACCGCCGAAGATGGATAACTCTCCACCCAAACAATGCGAGCTCTCACACATTGGCTCAAACAACTGCATTTTTAAGCACCCAAAACACCGATTTGATGAATCATCCGCCGTATAGGCCTTTCTTGGCATCAAGTAACTTCTTTTTTTTCCCGTACGTAAAAAATAAACTAAGAGGTAAACGTTTTTTGACACCTTAAACTGCAGTTTCTGCATTCAGAATGCATGTTTTGGAGATACCTCAATCAGCGTGGCAAAAGTGCTTCGACAATTGGCTCGAACGCATCCAAAAGTGTATAGATCTTCACGGGGAGTATTTTGAAAAACAATAAAGTGATTTTCGATGATTAACATTCGTTTTTCTTGTCTAGTCCCGAAGTAAGAATAAAATGCAACCCTCGTATATGCTTTGAACAAATATGTGGTTTTTTAAAAATAATTCGCGTTTTAAAATTAATTTATTAATAATTTCTACACAAAAAATAAACTAAATAAACTTTACTTAAATCAATCCATAGCGGTTCTAAAAGTACGGTGAGCCAAGTACAAAATTTCTTACCCCAAGTACGATTTTTCGAGTACGAATTTCTTACTTTTAGCCACAAATAAGCCAAAAAAGGAACCGTACTTGATGTAAGCCAAGAAAAGATCGATTTAAGAGTAAACGGGAATTGTTTATCAGTCATCAGCAATTATCAACATTAGCGAAAGATCCTTTAAATCCTGATATAGAATAAACAACGACATGTTAAAATTACAGCTTTCTTCAAATATAATTTTAGGAAAACAATAAAGAAACTGTTGAATTTCTTTAAAAGAAAAAAATATATAATTTCATACCATTTTATGCTTTTAGTTGAGCTTGTCAACAGTTTTTTGCTCAAAATACACAATTTTACCATTTCTTTATTACTTTTTATTTATTTATAACATTTTTGTTTGCTTAAAGACAACAATTGTATAGAAATTTCGCAATTATTTTTGAGAGAAATATTTTAAAATGTATATCATGTGACATGCAAACATGTGGTGAGAATATAAAAAAGGTAATAAAAAGATAAAATAACAAAGCCGGATATAGATACATTGAAACGAGTATACATACATTCAGGAAAATAGAACATTACGTGCAAATTAATTTTATTTATGACTTTTGACTACATAAAAAATTTATATTCAGTACATTATTTTGGCCCAAAATAAAACTTTAAAGAAACAAAATAATTTTGGTAAAAAAGGCATTTCTTAAAATGTTTACTAAAAATTTTAACTTATAAATTTAGTTAGTGCCAAATGTTTTTTACTTAACTTTTGGAATGACTTTAGCATATTTATTTGTTCGTTAATTTTTACAATTTTTTTTACACGCTTTACAAATTATTTGTTTTAACGAAAAGAACTATAAAAAGGATTATTTGGAAAATAACCCTTTATTTGGCCCCTTAAACTATATTGTTGCGAAATTCGTAAATATTCTTTATTAATCAATGTAAATGTAGAGTTTAATTAAATTTATGATATACAAAAAATGATTTTGTATTTATATTTTGCTATCTTCAGCACTACAACATTTTTATGCACCAAAGTCTTGCTTTAAGATTAACCTGTTACTTCGTCAGCGAAGTATCAGATATTACAAAAACAAAGCACTAAACACAAAAGAGTACTTTAAACATAAAAAAGTAAAGTTTGAATGTTTTTCTTTCTTCACTCTTAATCCATAGTTTCTATATTAATAGTTTTCTTTTTTAAGACCTCCTTCTTTAATCATCTCAGAAAATTCAAAAAAGTACCAGAAATGTGGAAAAAGTCCTTTTGACCAACTTATTGACATTCATACTTTTTTTTGGACCTGCCAAATGCTATATGAATGTTGCTTTCGTATTGATTGGCTCAAAAGTTACAAAGTGCACCTAAGTAGTATCAAAATATAGTTTCTACACTGCTTCTCTCTTTAGGGTCCAATATTTGAAAAACTACCAAAAACTTATTCACATTTGAGACCTGTCAAATTTAAGCTCGCTGCTAACTTTGTAATTTTAAAAGTTAAAAAATTTACCCGAGCGGTACTAAAATATAGTTTCCACACTAACTCGCCGCTTAGGATCAAATATTTCGAAAAAGTACAGAAGATATATTAATATTTTTCGAGAACTTTTAAGCGCAATGTGAATTTTGTTTCTATCTGTATTAGTTCACAAGTTACAAAATGGACTTTATAAGTATCAAAATATAGATTTTACCCTGTCTTCTCAATAGGGTATTTCAAAAAATTACCAAAACTACATTCATATTTTTCGAGAACTATCCAACGCAGTTGAAATTTTGTTTTTATCTTTATTCATTTAGAAGTCACAAAAAGTGTCGCAGTAGTACCAATGTAAAATTTTTGCCTCCTTTACCTCTAAGGGCCAACGATTTAAAAAGTACCAAAACCACATTCAAGTTTTTTGAGGCATAAAGAATGCAATAAGAATGTTGTTTCTATTTTTAAACTTCAAAAGAAAAGGATTTAAGCAGCATCCAGATATAGTTTTTAATATATTTTATTTTTTATGGTGGGTCAAGCTCAACCATATTGTACCTTGCAGCAAAATTTCTTTTATAAAATGAACCACTGTTTTCAGAAAACGTAAGCGGGTTAACTTGACTTTCATGTTAACGCTTGTTATTGAAGGTAGAGTTAAAGATTTTCACAGACTCCGAAGTAAATTATGGGCCGCTCATTATGGAAATATATTAAGCAACTAGTGGTATTAAATTATAAAAAATTCTGTCTATATGCTTAGAGCAATATTCGAAGCAGTTATAGACCCAAATGTTTATTCCGGGGGGAAATTTGAGTAGGAGATACGCCAAATAATTCACTGCCAAATTAATTTAAAATTTCTTAATAAATATGACCTGTCATTTGTTTACAAGAAGACATAGTCACCCATTTGGGCGGGTGGATAGACGGATATACATCAATCGACTCAGAATCGACATATGCACGTGATTTTTGACATTTAAAACGCATAATACCCCTACTCTGTATGTGGGATAAGAATACAGAGCGACAATTTTTTAATAGTTTTTTGAGAAGATTGAGGTCATTATTTATTTTTATTGTTATTTTTATTTAATATTTTGTACCCTTTTAATAGATTCTTCAGGAATATGACCGATAACAATAAAAAATACAGAACAGTAATAACAATTGAAGTTTTAAGTTTAATTATTTTTGAAAGATCGCAAAATGCTGAATAAATATTAACAAATGAGAGCGATATATTTGGATGTATAGAATCTTAAACATTATTCACATTGGTTTTTTCATATACCCAGCCATCTCATCTAGCCGAGTTATTTTGTACTGCAAATATTATAATAAAAATACTTTGTGCCGGGTTTAAAGCCGATAGAAAATGTAACAGAAAACTCTAGAAAAATTTTAACGTTTATATGGACAATAGAAATACCGTGTTGAAGGTTTGAGGTGGAAAGCATTAACAGTTCTCGACATAAAAAGTTTATTAAAAAAATGTTATTTGGGGGATAAGCCCTCCCTGTGCTACTTTACAACTATTTTTTCTTAAAAATGTAAACATTATTTTACATTAACTTCTTGTAGGACATTTGAAATAGATAGATGTTATAGTTTCTAAAACATAGCGCTTCCGAGACATAGCATATCGAAAATGCCATAAAATTATTCATTTGTATGGGGGTTGCCCCTCTCTATGCTCATATCCAACTGACATTTTTTCAAAAGGTAGGCATTACTGTACCACTATTCTTTGTATATTATTAAAACTCGATAGATCTTACAGTTTCCAAGACATAGCATATCGAAAGTTTAATAAAAACCGTTAATTTGTATGGGGATACCTCTTCCCCTGATCATATCTAGATTATTTTTTTTTACAAAATGTGGGATTTTATTGTCCAATTACTTCTTGTAGAACATTTGAAGTGTCAAGAGCTGTTCAAGTTTCCAAGATATAGCGCATCGAAAATATAATAAAAACTGTTCACATGTGTGGGGGATGTATTTTCCTTCCTTCAATTTAACTTATTTTTTTCCAGAATATGGACATTATTTTACCATTACTTTTTGTAGAACATTTAAAGTTCATAGCTGTTATAGTTTCTCAGATTAAGCACATCAAAAATTTCATAAAATTTGTACAACTATTGGAGAACACCACTTCTCCTAGTTCTATCCGAAAATAAAAATTTTTCAAAGTATCCGTTCCAAGTTTTGTGGACAGAGTATTTACTGAGATATATAGGGATATACGCGCGGATTTTGTCGTAAAAAAGTGGGTAATTTTGGGGTTTCGCTTACATCTCGGTTACTAGTCAATTGATTTTGTTAAATTTAAATAGCGATTGCTTCAGAAACATGTCTGATTGTTTGCCACCAAAACGTTTTTTGTGCAAATTTATTTAGTTTGGGAAACTTGGCTTAAACAAACTCACAGATGTACATACGGATATTGCTATATTGCCCTATATTCAAGAGTCCTTCGATGCGATAGTATATTTCGACATCTTCAAAATGTTTTTTTCTTTCAAATCTAGGCTTTTCAACTAAAATTTTCATAACAATGCAAATACCTTTTGCCTTTTTAAAATAGTTTTAAATTCTGCTTGTGCTTTATTTTTTCTTTTTAGTCTCAAGACACATTATCAGGGTTTTTATAAGAGATGATCCTTTGTGTAAATCTATATCCTGCTTTTGTAAAATTACACCAAGCGGCTATGTGACAGTAAGTATATTATTTAGAATATATAATCCTCAAATTAATTCGAAAGTGTTTAGAGAGGTTCTAATTAATAAGGCTTATGAAGATGTATCCCTATCTTTCCACTCGGGTATCTTTTTCAAAGGACATAAAACTTTACTTTTATTGCAAACTGTTAAATTTAACCATGACGATCCACCCATCGTGTTTCGCATAATAGAAACAACTTTGTACCTAGATATTTTAAAAAAACTGCATTACTCTTAGGATAATGTTTTTAAAAAAAATTTTTTGGTTTTTTCAAACAACGATTCAACTTTTTTAATTATTTTGGTATCTTGTTGCTCTTCGATATTGAGTGTTTAAGTCTATGGGAATAGCCAAGCGTTTGTTTAGCATTTTTTTTTTGCGATTTCTTGTATTTTTTTTCTGCTCCATTTTCTGCTAACTTTAAAGGACCCCCGTCATTTCCAATCTCTTCTGTTCGCATATAATTTTAGCAACACTTGCTATTTGCAAATTTAAAGTCCTTTAACTTGGTACATTGTTAAGGTTTTTGTTTGCGATTTATTATAGCCCGATGCATTTTTTAATATGGAAGGACTTTGTTTGATATATTGAGCTCATTGTATATGAGTAAAATAATCATGTGAATAAGTAACCTAGCATTTTGAAATAATCAAAATAAATAATCGTTTTGTTCTCTGACTCCTCAAATAATATCCTTAAGCTTGAATAAATTTTTCACAAATACTGAGCGATTACAGAACAAGGACATCATAAATTAAGACATTTTTATTGTTAACATAAAAGTTTAAATTTTCTTTTTTTTATAAATTTTTTAACAACTGAAAAATTTTAAATATACACACAAACACAAATGTGCGAGTTTGCTACCGGAAAAATTAATGAAACTTACAAAATATTCGCAAATTAAAAATATGCCCAAAAAAAATAATTTGTTTTATCATTTATTTAGTTTCGTTATTGACTCAATCAACTGTTAGTTTAACTGTGGAGATTTGGGGTTTCTCTTTAATGCCATCATTTATGTTTGTTTTCCAACGAAACTACCATAAGCAAGAACGTTAAGTACATTGACTACATTAGGTTTATTGATTGTTTTTCGGAATTTTATTCTTTGGTGGCAAGATCCCAGCAAAAAATGATTTTTTTATTTAAAAAAGTTTTAGTAATTTATTTAAATTCTTTGGCATAATTAGGCAAGTAAATATAATGACTTTTATTTGCACAAGGCTTTTGCTATCATTGGAATGATTTGGGAAATAATTTCGTATAACTCAGATTTTTAATTGATGTTAAATAGTTAATTATTTAACTTAAAGATTGTAGGCGTGGCTTTAAAGTCTTTGGTAAAATAAAAAAACAATTTAATTGCTTGATTTATATCTTTAATATTACTTTTGTTGAGCACTCGATGTCAGGAAATGTTTTGCTGGGATATTTTAGTCAATATTGTTGTAATAATGGCTTTTTGTATTTGTCTTGTTTTTACTATGAGAAAAGTTTGTTAGAAAACCCACAAACAACTACAACATTTCATAACTGTTATAGTGTATAAAAGCAGCAACAATTTAAATAAATCGGAAAAAGCAAAGAGCGTTGATAGTAAAAGCAATAAAAGTTAGACATTTATTTTCAACAGCCACTTTAATCATGGGGCTTCTAAACTTTTTCATTGATAAAATCATACATGGAAACAGCAAAATAAATGTTGAATGAACATTTCAATAATCAATAAATAAATTAAAATAAAAAAAAGTGATATTCTTTTGCCAAATCAATCAAAACTTTAGTTTTGGAGAAACAGAATGACACGAGGGCGAAAAAAAATTCGGCATTAAATTTATTAAAAGAAAATGCGAACTAAAACAAGTAAGAGCGCTTTATTCGGCTGTGCCGAATCTTATATACCCTTTTCATTGGTCTTTTAACATATCCAGGCATCTGATTTAGCCAAGTTATTTCGTGCTGAAATAATAAAAATACTTTGTGCCGGGTTTGAAGTCAAAAATCATACTAATTTTTGAAATAGGAAACTTTAGAAAATTTTAATATTCATATGTACAACAGAAACATCAAGTACAAGGCTTGAGGTCGAGAGTCTTAAGAGTGTTCGACATTATTATTTTAAGTCGATAGCTTTAAAAGTTTTCGAGATATTGCGTATCGAATATTTGAGAAAAATTGTTCTTTTTTTTAGGGGCTACCCCTTCTCCTGCTTCTATACAAATAATTTTTTTTTGGTAAAAGTACTTCTTGTAAAACATTTTCATTCTATAGCTATAGTTTCTCAGATTAAGCGCATAAAATATTTTTTTAAAATTTGGGCAATTGAAGGGGAAATACCACTTCCCCTGGTCCTATCTGAAAACACTTTTTCCATAATTTAAGGTGCCTATCTTCAAAGTATCCGTGCTAAGTTTTGTTACAAGAGTGGTTATATATTTTCTGAGATAAATAAGGATATATGCACGATTTCTTTAAACTATGTGTTATTTTGGGGTTTTGCCTATATCTCGGTCAATAATAAACCAATTTTGGCTGATTTTAAATTTTAAATTGTCTCAGGAATGTTTATGGTTGATTGATTTCAAACCATTTTCTGTGCGACTTTATTTAAAACTTGATTTCAACCGACAACTGACGGGCAGATCGCTAAATCGACTTCCCTATTAATTGGGATCCAGAATATGTTTATGTATATACTTTAAGGGGTCTAAAGTGAATATTGTAGAAATTACAAACGGAGTAACAAACTACTATATATCCTTATCACTATGTAAAGGGTATAACATAAAAGGAATAATTTCAAATTCATTGCGTTCCAGTACGTAGGAGAACTGACAACTAAAATTTGATATATTGGTACATATTAAGATTGAAATGCAAATTAAAACAGTCACAACTCAAAATCATTATTTTTCTATTTTCATTGCTTTCTTTTCTGCTTATACAAACGTTAGTTGTTCTAAATTAAGTTAAACATAAAAAAATCTTGGAATGAGGCTTTTGTCCGAAAACTGGCTTAATAAAATACATAAATATGATTCTGATAAATTTTGAGTTGTGAGTTATTTTAGTTTATTGTGCGACATGTACATATGAATATTCGGGGGGAATTCGTTTCTTTTTTTTTTTGGAAGTTAAGTTTCTGCTCTCAGAAAATATTATATAAAAGTGTAGAAAAATTATCTTAATATTAAATTTAAAAAAAAAAAACAAAAAAATAAATTTCAAAGTTTCTTGGGAAAATTAAAAAAAGCGTAAAATTATTAAAATATTTGATTAACTTCTGGAACTGCGATGGATGTGTTTTCCGATTTTTTTATAAAGGGCCCAATGAAACCATAGACCGATAATTATTATATTTATATGTAGTATAAAAATTGGTGGCATTAAAAATAAGTGTGCCAAATTTTGAGAAGTGAAGGAGGCACCTGTAGCCCAAAATATTGATTTCAGGGGGATATTTGATGGGTGCTATATCAAATAGTAGAACTTTTGTTAATTATAATAGTTAGTGGCATAAAGCTTGACATATGTGCAAAATTTTGTTTAAATAGAATAATATTCGAGCTATGATTATTTTGGGAGGACATTTGTATGCCAAATTTCATCAAAATATCTTTAAAAATTCGACCTGTAGCGTGTTAGGAAGAATACATGGATACCCAGCCAGACCAATGGATGGACGGGCAGACATGTTTAAATCGACTCAGGAATTGATTCTAAATCGATCGGTATACTGAAAAGTGGATTTTTTAATTTAGGGCGTTACAAACATCTGCACAAACGCATAGTACCCCCACGGAGTATGTGATGTGGGTATAAAAAATTACGTAAGTTTGTCCCCTCGGTTTTTTGAAATTATCGATCGACGCTATTTAATTTGAATTTTTGAAAGGCTTTCGCAAAAAAAAAAACAATAAAAAATATATAAAACATTAGTTTTTAATAAGCGTTGCTCTATAAAAATGACATCTTCCCCTTCAACGTTTTTTAATTTGTAATTTGGGTTTTGGAGACCCTTTGATTATAGTTCATTGTGTGGTTTTGTCTAAGTTTTTAAAACGAAAAAAAAAAACAAATCAAATATGGTGATAAGAGAGAAGAATAAACAAAAGAAAAAGCGTTCTAACCCAAGGCATATCGATACAAGGTAGCCGCAATAAAAAAATTAAGAGAGTCGTTCTCTTACTCTTAATTTTTTTTACATGGAGTTTGACACTAAACTCGAAAAATTTTTCAATTTTGGTGTCAAAATTCATATAAAAAAATAAAAAGTAAGAGAACGACTCTCTTAATTTTTTTAATAAGACCACCTTATATAAATATGCCTTGTTTTAACCGAAGAATGAGAGTTGATAAAAAGAGTATATGTGAAAACAAAAAGTATTTCTGTATTCTAGTTTCCATTTAATTGGGGTTAAATAGAAGATATTTACTACCAAAACTCAGTACCGAACAAAGGGTGCTAATGAAGAGTTATAGCGGGATCTGAAAATGCATTCCAGTCGTTTAGTTAAATGGAACTTTTACAAGATAATTCTTTAATAAAACTCTTATCATAATAAATTTTAATCAATTAGCCTGATAAAATATACAGAAAACTTAGAAAAATTTAAATCGGTTGCTTTAGTTTCTATGCCTCGTGTTCAGCATACACCACACCATCAATAGTTAGTTGCTTTGCGTCTCCCATTTGCGGAATATAGCGTTTGGTTCAAGTAGTTTTTCGAAAATGCAAATACAAAACATTTTAGTTTTTTTTTTAAATAAAGGATCATTTTTTGTTTTTATGCTCGTTGCAACGATAAAATATTTCAAAATTTTTTAGCAAGCATTTCCCATACTGTATATCAAATAAGCTCAAAACCTTGTAACATTTAAATAAACTCTTTTTGATTCAAGTTTTTTCCATTTCTCTCTAAATAACTTAAATTCCCTTTAATATGAAGTCTCGATTTAATGTACTTTTTTCCTGGTCTCTTAAGTAACAAATTATCGAGATTCAATCGTATTTAAAAAGAAATCGTAAAATGGCTATTGATCCGTGTTTTTTTCTAATACCTAGAATAATGAAAGAAAAGGCCTAAAAATAATCTACTGATGCTATTTTGATTTAAGTTGAAAAGCTCAAAATCAAACAACACACAAACCAATAAGCAAAAAAGGCACACACATACACACACACCCACACTCACAAATTTTGTTTTTAAATTCATCTATTTTCAAGGGATTTAAATCAATCTTTGTTCTTTAGCTATTGATTTTGTGATTGTTTGTGCCAGAAGCAAAATTTTTTAACCCAAAGTTGTTGTTGAAATTTTGGGTGAATGTATGTATGTCTTTACAAAATATATGAAAGTAAAATATATGATAAAGGATTGTTCATATAAAATCTGGTTCCACTTTTTGTTATTTTTAGTTTATCTTTGCTTATGTCCATATTAGTAAAGTACAAGGTTGCTTTAGAGGTACTTTTTCTATGATGATATTCAAAATGTAATTTTTTTAATGCCTTATTTATTTAAAATTCTGTTCACAGCTTTAAAGAGTCCGAAGTGGAGTATAACTACCTCGTGCAAGCCTTTCATCCTTAGGTATGGATTTTGGGTAAAAAGAGATTTTTCGTCCCATTGTAGTCATTATCAGCATCGTTAGAATGAAAGATCTGCAGTAATTTTGCTAAATCTAAAAATTTCTTTTTAAACAGACGGGCATGATTATGAGATATTTATGTTTAATTTTTTTTTTATTTAATAGAAATAACTAATAATAACTTATTTTATTTGTATGACAAACACCCTATTTTATATTGGCTTTTTGCTGTGATAAAAAATAATACTTTTTTCGCTTGAACTCTAAAAGACTATTAAAACTGCCAGTGAAAAAACTAGTTTTCTTAGTTTAAGTTTGTAAAACTTTGTCTTTAAGCTGTGGCTGTGTGCACTTATGCATTGAAGATTGAACACAAAATGTATTGACATTTGATTTTCCAATTAATCTTTATAGAAGCAAATTTTAGAAAAATCAGTTTTTTTAAATAATTGAAACCAAAAGAATAGTTAAAAAAAGTTAAATATTTGCAACTAATACCTTAAAGGATATTCTTTTAATGGGACTAAGAAAATTTAATATTGAAACTTCGACTAAAATTCTTTAAAATGAAAAATTTATTAAAAGTTTAGGTGGTCGGGCTATTTCGCGTTTGTGCAGATGTTTGAAACGTCCAAAAAAACCTTTAAGATTCGATTCAGATTTACCTTTGAGTGGATTTGAGCTTATCCGTTCATCCGTCTGGATGGATGTCCATATATTCTTGGGATCAAAGTACAGGTCGCAATTTTGAAGATATTTTGATGAAATTTGGCACAAATAAGTTTTTGGCAAAGTAAATTTTTTAACAAGTAAATCATCGTTTATGCGTTTTTTGCAATCATTGAAGGACTATTCTTAAACCAGATTTTTCAGCAACATTTTGGCATTTCTTGAGCAAAGATTGCTTATGTAAACTTACAATCCTCGTTTAAATATCCTAGAGGTCAATAAGGGGTTTACATTTAATGAAAATATTATTTTTCCCTTCTAATTAATGCTGTGAATTTTTTTTTATATTTTTTGGCGACTAAATATTTTCTTGCCTTTTCTGACGACAGTAAGGCGATTTTTACTGTTCTGTTCATAAAATTTTTGCAAAAATAAAGGAATAAATTTGCTCTATTTTATCTCAGGTCTTGCTTGATCAGCTTAGCCGTGGGTAGACAAGAATAAAAAATTATCCTTATAGTTTTATAACATAAAAAATTTTTGCTCAAACATTTTGTTAGCTGCAAGACAGCAAAGCTTCTAACACTATCAACTCAAGAAATAAAATTAAAAAACTCGGTCCCCTCTTAGTATTTTTTTTAATTTTGAAAAAAATGAAAGAAGAAGCAAAATGTCCTTACAGCCATATGAAGACGAAAATTATTTACTTCGATAATAAAATTAAAAAACAAATCCTACTTATTTCCGAAATATATCATGGAGGACAAGTATTCCATGTTTTGTGTTAAATGGGTATACTGGTAAATTATAAAGTTAATGGAATAATATAAATGTAGATTACAAAAAACTTAAAAATAACTCCTGCGATTTGATATCTCATTTTATATCTAAGATAAAAAGTCTAAGTCGTTCAAAACATTATTGTAACAATTGGTAAGGCCTATTTAATTTTTTTTACAAAACCAAGCATTCACAACCTGTATTTTGATTATAAGAAAACATAGGCACACAAACGGACAGACGGACGTGTTAATCGGCTTAGAAAGTAATTTTAGGTCACTCCCTAAAACTGAAAAAGGTTATTAGAATATAAAAACTTAAAAGACCCTATTTAGGAAAAAAACCGAAAATGTACAAATTTCGAACAAGAAATATATGGCCACCCTAATTATAAGCCATAAGTGACTTTAACATTTTCTATTTTAACACAATTTTCCATATGTAGCTTACCTAATATCGTTAACTTGTATACTGAACAAAAATATAATCGCCTCATTTTTTTAATACATCCCCCACACGAATGTTCTCCCGAAATAAGAATTTCGGGCAATAAATGGCTCAAGTATTACTTTACCTTCTTAAAAGTTTGGACAAATATTTACATTTATGCCAGCAACTACTGTAGTGAATAAAAAAAAAATTTAAGGATCATTTTTTGTATAGCTCCTATACAAATGTTGACCACTATACAAAATTGACCGACTATAACATTCTTACTTGTTTTAATTTTGATTTATTAGAAATTTTGAAGGATATTTTATTACAGAAACCAAAGTTTTCTCTACACTTCCTTCTAAACCTATAAAAATGTATTTTTCTTTACAAGTATACACTGACAGGTTATAACAAAGCATTGCTTTCTTTTTAATATATATAACTAGTTATCCTTAAAAGGGTCTTGTTTGTTTGACAGTTTAGTTACTTAAATTGAAAAAAAAGAATGTGTTAGCATTTTCTAAGCAACCCTTTTCAAATTAGCTTCAAATTAATTTGATTTTAGAAGTACTTGTTTGTCAAAGCAATCACATTTTAAATATTTATGGCTTTAGTTAATTTTTAATGCGGTATGGGTTTTCAAACTTTTTTATTTGGGAGCAAAATAATTGATTTAAATTTGTGGTTATTGATAACACAGGTCAAAAAACGAAAATTCTTTTTAAAGGGTTAAAGATGCAAAGTTAATTTAAAAAATACAATTTTTCGGCATTTAAGCTCAGTATAAAAATTTACTACGAAGCCTTCGACCTTATAAATCGTGTTGACCTGTGTAATAAAAATTTAAGTTTTTTTAATGAGAACACTTAAAAGAATACTAAAAAGCAATTTTTTTTTGCAAAAAGCAACTTTACTTAAACAGTAAAGTAAAATTAGTTATGAGATAGCTTATCTCTCTTAACCCGAAATTCTGTGGTTCTGGGGCAAAAGTTAGAAAAAGTTGCTAGAATTATTTTTGACCATAAAATTTTAATCTCAACCGGGTATCACCTATACTTTCAAATAAGTCGGCTTTTTATGTAACAAGACATTGAAAATTACCTATTTTCAGATACTGTTGGTAGTTATTTATTCACCGATAAGACTATGCGACAAGCAAAATTAAATTATAAAACCACTATACCTTTTTGATGTATTTAAGGTTCCCTAAGTATTAAAACAATTGAAATTCAAAATTCTATGGGTAAGCTCTTTTTTTGAGATTTTAAAAGAGGCTGCCTCATTTTATTTTGTTCAGAAGGACCACGTAAAGAATTGAAAGAAAATTTTCTTTAAGCCATGTAAATAAAAAAAAAAACATTATTTGACTCTAATTATAACAAATAATAATCTTTTGGCAAAATTTAAAAAATTTTTATTTTTATGAAAATTAATCAAAAATAGAAAGTGGCAAAAAGCTTCTACTTTTTAGTGCCCAATAACAAACCCGTATATATCTGAAATTTAAAAAGCCCTCCCATAAGCAAATCTAAAAACTATTTTTGGATTTATTCACAATAAAGTGGTGTTAACTGATTTTAACAAATGTTTACTTTTTTTAGAACTTCCTCCTCGAAGTTTAAATTAAAACTATTATGACACTCTGTTTGTTTTTGAATTATTCAAACTAAAATCATGAAAAATATTTTTTGATTTTGCCAAAATCGAAAATAATGTTTTTTTTAACCATTAATAAAAGGTCAAATAAAGCAACAGCTTCGTAATAGATCCCTAAAGAACCTTTTTAACAAATGCCAATGGTTTCGTTTAAAGAAAATGCAAAAAACTGATATTACCGGTACATTTTTTTTTGGTCCGAATACGAATAAAAATAAACACATCTTAATTATATATGTATGAATTTTCCGACATAATTTGTCGATAATTTCCAATTTCAATAAAATTTTGTGAATGAATATAAAAACAAGTAAGAGCGTTATATTCGGCTGTGCCGAATCTTATATACCCTTCACATTGGTCTTTAAATATACCCAGCCGAGTAATTTTGCCCTACAAATAATATAAAAAAAAACCTTGTGCGAGTTTTAAAGCCCATAGAAAAAAAAACAAAATTTTAACGTTCGTATGAATAATAGAAATAGATGAAGAAGATTTGAGGTCGAGAGTTTTAAAAGTTTTCGACATTATTCATATTTAAAGGTTAATAAAACTTGTCAAATGTTCTAGCCCCCCTGCTCTTCTCCAACTTTTTCTCCAAAATGTATGAATTATTTGATTATTACTTTCTGTATAACATTCCAAGTCGATAGCTGTTATAGTTTCCCAGATGTAGCGGATCGAAAATTCCATACAAATCGTTAATTTTTACGGGAGCTACCCCTTTTTTGCCCCCACTCAAAAAGTTTTTTCTTTATAGTGTTGGTCTCACTGTACAATTACTTTTTGTAAAAGGTTTCAAGTCGATAGCTGTTTTAGTTTCCGAGATATGGCGCATAAAATATTTCACCAAATTTGTGCAATTGTAGGAAAAATACCACTTCCCCTAGTCCTATCTGAAAAAAATTTTTTCGTTATTTAGGTCCCTGCTTTAGGAGTATCCGTGCCAAGTTTTGTGGCAAGAATGACTATATTTACTGAGATATATGGGGATATGTGAACGGATTTTTTCCTAAAAAAAATGGGTTGCTTTGGGTTTTTGCTTATATCTCGGTCAATAGTGAACCGATTTTGCTGATTTTAAATAGCGATTGGCTGCGGGATATTTCTAACAATTTGACACTAATAACTGGTCTGTATCTTTTTATTTGACTCCGGAAACTTGATTTCAACAGACGGACAGACGGACATAGCTATATTAACTTCCCTATCTATAAGGAATCAGAATATATATACTTTATGGGGTCGCAAATGGATAATAAATAAATAAATGGAAAATTACAAACGGAATGACAAAATGATATATACCCTTATCACTATGTGAAGGTTATAATAAGTCTTTCTATTACAAAAGAGTCAGTCATTTAAAATTTAAAATTTTTAACAACTCATGTAGTTCGGAATTGTGGAAAAAGTGTGAGGTAGGACCTTAATTGAAAATGCAGTAACTTTTGTTGGTTAAAGAAATTGAATATATTTTTTGAAAAATCAAATCATAAAATTTTAAGGTTCAAAAAATTTAGTTAAAGACGTTCTTAAAAATATATTTATATAAATTTTATATAAATATCTAAATAGACAACACACAATATATTGATCTATTTTAGTATAATATTTTAAAAGAGCAAATTTCATTTAAATTTCTTAAGTCTTATTAATTTATTCTTTATTCATTTTAATTTACATAAATTCAATGTTTTTGATTGCAAACAACAATATGTATAATTAATTTAGTATTTCAATAACTTTATTTTAAATCTTTTTTATCCTTCTGGTAAACGAACCGCAAAATTTTTTATTCTAAAAGAATTTAATTAAAACAAACACACACACACACAATATATAAACTACAATTGACACATTTTCAAAACTTATTTTATTTTATTTAATATTTTACATCATTTACAACAGAATTTTTAAAGCATTCATACTCATGAACTTTCAAAACAATTCTAATTTCACACAAATATGCTGGAAATCTTTGAGTAAGACAAACTATACAAAATGCATACACAAACACATTGCAATGAATGTGTGTGTGTATATGTGGTTGTATGTATGCATTTATAGTTAAAGTTTTATTGGAAAAAATACAGAATTTTAATTTATCTTGACATCAATGTAATATTTGCATGTTAAGTTTAGATTAATGCAACATTTGTTTTATTTTAAAATATTCGGAAGGATTGAAATTGCTTAAGTTTAGGAATAAAATATTATTTTAAACTTTGTTGAGGCTTTAAAACTGATGATGAAAATTATTCAAAGACATTTTAAATTCATTCGTTTTAATGTTTTAAAAAATAAAATAATAATGAGTTAATAGTAAAAGAAAAATTGGAAAAATTAAATAATTTTGCATTAAAGTGAATCACCTAAAATCGGAAGTTTCGCGCCTAATTTAAAAGTTAAACGTTTGAAATTAGTATTTTTTGTTTACAAATACCTGTTAATTTTAATTTATTTTTGAAACACGCATATACAGAAAAGAGAAAAAGACAAAAAAAAAAAAACGGTTTTTTGAGCGTTTCCTAATCCTATATTCCCTTAACATTTCGTTTTGTATACCCAGTTACCTAATTTAGCCAAGTTGTTTTTAAACCGCAAAAATTACAATAAAATAACTTTCTGGTAAGTTTGAAATCGACAAATGTCCTAGTTTTTAAAAAGTAAAAAAATTTAAACAACTCTATGGGCAATACAACTTCTGGACTTCTATCCAGCATTTTTCTTATTTTTAATAAAAACAAAATCATAAATAAAATAAATAATAAGATTGGAGGGGATTAGCTCTAACAGTTTTCGACATATTTCTAAGTAAAAGTTTTAAAAAAATTGTAAGTATTTGCTTTTGCTTCCTCTGCTTCTACCCAAAAAGGTTTTTTTCGACCTGTAGGCATTGTTGTTCAACTAGTTTTTGTATGAAATTTAAGGTCAATGGCTGTTAAAATATTTGAAATATTTCGCACCAAAAATTTTTAAAATTTTTTTAATTTGTATTGAGGCTACCAGTCCTCTTAATTTAAAGAGTTTAAAGATATTAACTGCTATAGTTTGTGAGATATAGCGTATCAAAAATTTTATAAAAGCTTTCACTTGTAAGAAAACTTTCCCTTCTCGCACTTTTATCCAAGAAATTTTTTTTTCTAAAAAATCATATCATACTAAGACCGCTTTGTTGCAGGTCTAAGTTTGGTGGTTGCTATAGTTTCTCCAGCTTATCTTATGAAAATCGCTTTTGAAAAATCCTTTTTTTGGGTCGACGCTTTTAAATATTAAAATTTTGTGACAGCAAAGCCTTATGCAGAGATTTTGCCCTAATAAAGTTTCTTTAAGGGTTTTGCTTTTATTTCTGATAGTTTGGCATCATGGTGTTTTCGCCCGACTTTGTTTTGTCCGGAAACTTGGTTTTGGATGGACAGATAGACCAACGGGTAGCGCTAAATCTACTACCCTATCTGTAAGGATCCAGAATATACATATATATATGTAGATTGTGGGGTCGCAAATGTATACTATATATATTACTAACAAAATAACAAACTGTTAAACATACACCCTTAAATACAACTTTAAATTTCAAAACATTCTTTGCTGAAGTGCATTTATTGAACACACTGGTTTATGTATTTAGAGTACTGCCAAGGACTCTTTTAATATAAATCAGAAAACCTTATTTGAATCCTTTTTAATATTTAAAAAAAACATTTCTTTAAAACAGAATTTTTTAAGATCAAAGACCAAAGGCGGAAAAATAGGCAACTGCTTCGAACAACAAACTAATAACACCAAGCCTTGGTCCTAAGTTTTTCTTACCGAGTTAATGCAGTAAGGGGATTAGCTTAGATATATTTAAGTCAATATTAATCGAACGGTATGCTTAAAGTTTCAGAGTCAATGCTTAACAGACAAATGCTTATTATTACTTATATTGTTAATTACCATTTTAATTTTTAATCAGATTTGTATGTAGCTTTTCGATTTCTAGCCTTTAATTAAATTTTAAATGTTAAAATATTCGATGATCCCCCTAGCGTATGAGTGTTTGCATTAACAATGCATTTAATATAACGCATAAGTGGTGGTAGTAAAAATCAACTGAGGGAGTTTTTAAAAATAAATAAAAAACTAACAATTTGATTAAGTTTTCAAATTGCAGATATTCATCACTCAATTTGCCCCCCAATACGTTGTTACTGGCCAGCCAATGTAAGGAGGAGCTGAGCCGTATACCTAGTTTGGGTACCAGTGCTTAGGGACCACTTTGATAGTAAAAGGGATAATTAGCTCACTAAACTTAAATCTGCTCTACCTACCTTTATTCTGGAATCAGCTATAAATCTACTTGGGGCTATCAAGGGAGGGATCTTCAGACAATTTTATGAAGTGGCTGAAAGCAGGTGGCATTATCTGGATACGTGTACGATCTCTAGGGTGATAGAACCTTTCTCTGGTTATTGGCTTAGGATCTGTACTGGTTATTGGCATAGAAACGTAACTGGAGGGATTTATTCAAGTTCACATCCCTCCTAACGGATCACTGTGCGGCAGGTAAACACGCAAGAAGACTCAAACTCCCTTTTTACGACCCCAGTCATATTTGTGAAAATAGGAAAAAGGTGGAGATTGTTCTCTACTATTTCTGCAAATGTGCAGCGAATGCTTTGGCAAAGATGTTTGGGCAATTTAGTATGCAATTGCCCAAACATCTTTGCTAGGGGGCTAGTGGAATATCAAGATGTACACGCAAAGAAAAAACATGGTTGATACAATCACAAACACAAACTATCATTAATGATTGGCTTAATGATTATATCAAACATATTTATAGCAAGATCTTGTGGATCATTATATGTTTGTACATGCTAACCATGGTTAATGGTCATATTGAACATATTTTTTTGTTCATATGGATCATTTAAAATCTTTTCTTGAACATATATTTATGTTTGCGAGAGCTATTTAAAATATCACGTTTAACATATTAATATGTTTCCTAAAACCATAAAAGCTTCTAATAATAATAATAATCAATTTTTGTGGGTTTTATTATTTTTTTATTAGGAAATAAATAGTTTTAAATTCAATTTTTCTTTAAAAATTACGTACATGTATAACTATACACAAGTATTTAGAAAATATTTAAGCAATTAATAAATACATACTTATTTACACATGTTTATGTACATATATTTACATTTATAAAAATAAAAAAATAAAAGTTAATTTTATATATTTTTTCAATGTAAAAACATTCACAAAATTCACAGTGTTTATATACTGCTCAATATCCATTAAAAAAAGGTCTGAACCTTATAATAAAATCATATGTTAGATGTTTACGTTGGTGGTTTCTGGAATATGGCAAATTTTCTTCGCTGAAAATAGAACAACTTACGAATGATTTGTACATCACAATTGAAATAAAACATTTATTAACCAATTCAATAAACGCGTTGTAGTGAAAAAATTTATTAAAATCTATTGTCATAATGGCTTTTTTTCAAAAACTATTGTTATTAAATTAAAATTTCTCACATTTTAGTAAAGCACAACCCGCACTTCTAAAATTAAAACTTGAAATGACGCTCGTTTCGGCTTTTGAAAGCGTCTTAAAAAAATTGTATATTCTGCACAAACATATGCTGGTCGTATTACCCTTAAATTTTTTTGCATTACAAAAATTGGCACTTTTTAGAAAAAAGTAATAATGATAACAAACAGTCCATTTTGTACAACTATGCTATTTGTAAAAATGTTATTATTGTCAAATTTCAATAATTTTATTTTAGTTTTATATATTTATGTAGGTTGGCAAAACCTTTATAAAAATAAAATAAAATACATACAATTAATTTTTGAATTTATACATACTTCACATTTGATTTTCCTTTTGTTTTATCCTATATTTTAAATATCACTTTTAGCTATAAATAACACAAACAAATAAAGTGAAAATAATTTTTATTTAAATTTTTTATTACAAACATTTAATTTCTTACAACATAGTTAGAGCTACCAAATTCACCACTTGAGTATCAATGACCATACTATGGTGTTAAAACGAATACTTACAAGATTAGGATAAAAAATAAGTTTTCAAATGTTATTTTGACTACCATATTTAGTCGTTTGAACTATAAGGGACTGATATAAACAAATTATGACCGCAATGACCATTTACCTATCATGTTTTTTCTCTGCGTGTAGGTTGAATAACTCGTTGAGAAACCTCTTGGCCAATGGTTTTGATATATAACTCGGGTACAGGTTTTAGGGGGCGTTATATCTAAAATGTGCACTCTTATTTCAGGCTCTTCAATAAATTTCAGCAAACACACCGTTTTTAAAAAGCCCTAAAAAGTTAAACATTCAATTTAAATAAATCTGTTAAGAAAAGTAATTATTTACATACAAAGTTTTTAGTTATTCAAATGGATTATTTCCGATTACAGATGCTTGTTAAATTTATTTATGTTTTTTTAGAAATTGAACTAATTAAGTTCAGTTACACCAGTATATATACTTATTATGAATATAATCTTTGCTAGCCAGGTTCTAGGCACTTTTATGCTTTTAATAGCGGGAATAATCGTTTTTTTAAGCAAACATAAACAATTCGTTGCTTAAAACGGCGTTTAAAGGATTTCATTTGCACGTAACTCTACAAGCTTCATCCAAAAAAATATTGCAAAAAATTTTACATAATCCAACCTTTCAAATTTTAAATAACATACGAAGTATTTTGGATTACGAAAATATTATAGCATATTTATGCAAATTTTATTGCGGAAATAAAAACACAAAAAAGGTATGAAATATATCTGTTTCGCTTTTTTAAAATTGTTTATTTTTAACACAGAACATGCATAAAAATTATTTGAAATAACATTCTTTATATCCTTAATGGTTTAACAAATTGAGCCGCATTTTTTTAAGATGTAATTTAAAAGCTTAACTAAAATATGAATTTTTAATTTCTTTTATATACTTTTCATGTTTTAATGTAATTGCAGCCTGGGTTTATCTGCTAAGACTTGCAGTATGCCTTTAAAAGATATTCGATGCTGTTGTAAATTGGAACTGAATTTATAAAATGCTTGGTAAAGTGTTTTATTTTAATATATGTACTTGGAATCAAGTGGTTAGAAAATAAGCAATAAAAAGTGGAGTATGTATTCTTACTTGTTGTCTTTGTTGAAAAGTTACATTTATTTGTTTATTTTTTATTTTTCAAAGGGTTAGGATTTTTATTTTCTTGCCTTTTTTTCCCGGGGAACTGGAAAACTTTTTGAAATTTCTTGGGATACTGTCCAATAGTAATAAATAAAAAAACTTAATTTCTTTTAAGTTGGTTGGTGAAAAGCAAATATAAATATAAGGATAATTTATAAAAAATAATCACCTGGGGTTGATGTTTTAGAGCATGTAATTTTTTCGCCACCCTTTGTAACTAATTTTTTGAATAATTTAATTTTTTTTTAATATTTTTTTTATTATTAAATATCGTTGCATTAATATAGGACAACCATAATATTTTTACAAGACCGTATTTGTATTTATTTCGACAAATATTTTGCTCATATTTTACAATACGATATTTATTTATAAGAACCAAATATAAGTATTCAAAAATAATTGATATAACTTCAGCCAATATTGACCTGCTTAACATTTGAGTTCTCAAATTAAAGTAAACATCAATACGAATAGTTTAATCTGAGGACAACAGTATCTATTCCTTTCAAACAAGAGAGTCCGAAAGAGATTTTAAGGCTAATGGATTTGGATGTGTTTCCAGTTTATTTAAATAAACATTAGTCTTGACTGTTCATATTTGGCAGTCGTAAAGTAGAGACGGGGCAAATTTTCTATTAAAAAATATTTAGTACACCAACGTGTTTTAATAGCTAAACCCTATAAGTTAAAGCAATCATCAATTACTGTGACCATGAGAAAGTAACGTGAAATTTTCGGGAGAAACAACGGGCCAACAAGAAGCACTATTTATCGTGTAGTGAATGATTTCGAAGGAAAAGGGACTGTAGCTGGTAGGCCCAAGCATGGACAGTAACGTAATACAAAATCGACTGAAAACATTACTGCTGCTCAAGGAAGTGTTCAAAAGAATCCATGAACCTTCATTTTACGCCGTGCTCAGAAGCTTTTCTTTAAATAGCAACTTCGGCCACAGTTTTGCACAAGGATTTGCATTTGTTTTCATTTAAGATTCAGTCAACAGAAGAGCTTCTTCCAGAAGACTATTTACGCCGCCATACATATGTCAATAGGATGTTACAGCTCGCCCATAACAACCCCGATTTTCATAAAAAAATCGTAATGAGTGACGAGGCACATTTTTATTTGAATGGATATAAATAGAATATTCGATTCTTAGCAATTGAAAGTCCTCAAATTATTTATAAGTTATCTTTGCACCCATTAAAAACGATAGTCTGGTATGCAATTTGGGCAGAAGGAATCATTAGACCTTACTTTTGTGAAACTTAAAACGGTGTAATGGTAACTCTCAATGGGGAGCGATATCTTGATATGATTAAAAACTTTTTAATGCCACAACTGCATGCTTTGGGCTTGGCTAACATGTATTATCAACAAGATGGTGCCACATCGCATACAGCCAGGTTTACAATTGAACTACTGCGAGACCTCTTTCCACAACAAGTTATTTTAAGAAATGGTGATGTTGATTGGTCTCCACTGTCACCTGATTTGACTGCTCCGGAGTGTTTTTTGTGGAAATATCCGAAAAGCAAGTAAACCAGAAACACTGCAGCAACTCAAACCAAATATTTGCGATAAAAATAATGAAATACCGCGGGAATCGTGTGAGAATGTAATGAAAAATGTGCTCAAAAGTGCTAGCATTTGAAAGGCTAACGCAGGCAGGTATCTGTTATTGTATTTGATACATAATTGCCGACATTTAATAAAACATTTATTAATATAAGATCCATTTTATTTCGTTTAATCAAAAACTATAAACAAACAAATAAGTATATCTTGCCGGTGGACACCCTGTAATAGCTATCAATAGTAGGATTTTAAATTCAGGCCGCATAGTGTCAAGAGTCCAATTTTTTAATATCGTCGATTTTAGAAAATCATTCAATGGTTGCCTTACATGGCCGCAAAATAATTTTATTTGATGTTTTAGTTTATGGCCAACATAAGGCTTAAAATACGTAAGAAACAATATTTGCATATGAAAACATTTAATATACGGATGTAGGAGTTTGTTTGATAATGATTAAAGTAGCTTAAGTGTTATTAAAGATATTTGGCTGATAAGCATATAGTTATATGAAATGCTAAACCACGTAACTAACAAAAAATCCCAAATCGATATTTTAACCTTCTTAAGGTGTATTTAATTGAAAGGCCCAACAAATCTATTTAATGTTACACACAAATTTAAAAATGAAATTCCTGAAAAAGGAAACAGTTTTCATATACTGTATGGTAATTAAGAAATTTTTTTTCTTTTGCTGCAAAAATTTAAAAAAAATGTATTTAAGTCAATTTGCATATAAGGTAATGATTTACTTTTTACTTTAAACCTAAATTCCCCTTCATTTTTATTAGTACTTATGTTGTATGTATTTTCTTTTAATTCTTTAGCCTTTTAGGATGACTTAAACTCTTAAAGATCAAACTGAAATAATTATCTTAAAACAGAAGCAGCATAAATATAAATGCCAAGACAGACCGAAAGGTTTAAATGAATATGTTTAAAAGGAGAAAGGAAGTTTTAAGTGCGAATTTGTTATGATCTATTTACAAGTCAGCAACTGTATAACATATTGCATAAACTGAATTAAATTTTATTTAATTTATGCAAAAAACTAATTAAAAATATATCACATATTCACACAACATATATTTTAATATCAAATTGACACATCAAAAATGTTGAATGAAAAGATTAAAGTATTAAACTAAAGGAACGACATTAAGTTATATTAAACCAAATTGTTTTAAGAAAAGAAATTTAATTAAAATCATAAGGTTTAAAAACAGATTGTTTTTAAAGTTTTTGAGTAAAGAAAATTTAAAATTTTTTTACATTTTCTAAATTTTAAACTGCTACAATATAACCTAAAATAAGGTTCGAAAGTGCTTATTTTTATTTAATCTAAATATATTAAATATATTATTATTTTTTTTTGTCTGGAATTTAAGCAAACACCCTAATATGTGTCCACAAAAATCGGTTTGTTAGTGAAGGTAGCATAACATTAATAATTGTTTCTCTTTCATATAAATGTATAAGTTATAATGAATGAAGGCATATCAAAGGCCCATCAAAATAACCAAATTATTATTATAATTTATTGCCCATTTTAATTTTTATTGCGCAATAAATGTTTTGAAATGTCTAAACTGTTAAAAACAACGATCTATTTTATTTCAATGAAACAAAGCAACGTCGAAATTAAAAAAAAGATTTCGAGAAAAACGCGGTTAAAGTTTTCGATTTATTTATATTTACTAGTAAAGGCAAGCGGCAAAAAAATATAACCAGATAACGTTGCGGTTTTTATTTTTTTAACATAAGATGATAATTTCATATTTCATACAATTTCTATAAAAATAACATGGTCAATTATCCCTTCATTAAAGTTAGTTACTAATAACTCGGCCCTGATTTAAACATACTGAATTTTCGGTAACAAAGTTTCGTTTTTCGAAAAAAAATTATACTCTCATAATGAAACGTTTTCTGTGTCTACTTGGCGATATTACGACTTTTTCTAAATTTACAATCTACATTCACAAATTCGACAACCTTGTTCACCTGAGTATAACTTTAATTCGTTCTTGGGTGCAGAGATTCCGCGCAAGTGCTTTGGCTATGAATATCCCATGGCTGGTGTCCAGTCAGTCAATCTTCAAAGACTTCCGAAACACTAAGCGAGTTGAAAGCAGTTAACGTGCAAATCCGCGATTTTCAATATGGAGAAGAGTAGCCTCACTGGGACTTATAAGAACGATTATTGATGAAATATCAAAAACGCATCTGAAGTTCCATCCTTTCAAAATTCAAATCATTTAAAAACTAAAAGAAATTCACTTTAATTTACGCAAAATTTCTGTAAAACGATGTTGGAGCATTTTCGCACTGTAGATCCCATTTTTTAGAGCAAGGAGGCTCGTTCTCAACTAAACAGCCACGTCAACAAGCAAAACAGCCCTTACTCGTCTCCAAGAACTTGCAACCCTCGATTGGAACATCACAAACTATTTGATAGCCCCAGGGTAACTGTTTGGTATGATTTATCTACACATGAGACAATTGGACCGTTTTTTTCGAAAATTCTCGAGGCCAGGTGAAGAATGTCAACGGGAAAATTATCGATGTACGATAACGAGATTCTTTTTACCAAACCTGTGAGCTCATCAATCGTACTCTTCCCACACGTCGTTTCAACAGGATGGGGCGACTGCCCATACAGCCAGAGTTTCGATGAATTTGCTTCAGAAAAACTTTCACGCAAAAACTGATCGGCCGCTTTAGGGATATTCCATGGTCACTGAGGTTATCCGATCTAACTTCAATTCATTTTTTATGGGGCTACCTTTAAAGAGAGGGCTAATGATGACAATCTCCAATCTCTTGTGTCTTTAAAGGAAAATTTTTCTCGACAAATCAGCTTAATTAAACCAAGTTTGCTGCAGCGTTTGGCGCAGAACACAAGGCTTCGTTTTGAATAGTGTGTTCAACTTGACGGAAACATCTGGATGACATTTTCTTAAAAAAATTAAATCCGAATTTCCATTCTATCATTCTTAATAAAACTTTGTGTCAATTATCACGTTTTTATTTAAGTTTAAAAATATAAATCTGCCACCAGAACCCCGGTATATGTATAAAGGAACAACGTTGGTGACTGACTGACTGACCCATTCATCATGTACATTCCGAACGTGTAGAGCCAGAAATTTTAAATTAGGACTGTGGGTACCTCTTGCAATGTTTAGATACACTAAGACGGGATTTCGGGAAATTAAAACCGGAAGAAGGTAAAAATGGGTCACATATAGAAAAACAAAATGTTAAGATCTCCTCAACTGTACATGATACAAGTATTAACAAAGTTTAGAAAGCACCGTGTTTGATTAAAAAAGTAAACGGACTCGTAATATAGATGTTGCTGTTTAAAATACCAAAGAGCACCAGTTATTCTATGGATTTTGTCTTGACGGTGTAAAGTTTTTTCAATGTTAAAGGCGGAAGCAGCACCCCATAATTGTATTCCGAAGCGTTAAATTAGTTGCAAAGTCGAGTTGTAAAGCAAAAGTTTACAATTGATACTAATAAGCCACTGAATTTGGACAGTCTTTGTTATTTTTTAAGTTCCTCAAGTAATGCCGGTGTTTTTAACATAAAAAGGCGTTTGTCACAAACTTTTTTTAAAAGCAATAGAGCAAAAAATTTAATTTGGAATTTTAAAAATTTTAGACATGATTTGCAAACAAATTTTAGAAGTTTTAAAATATCAGAAATTTTTTTACAATAGTTCTAACTTTTAAACATTTTTGAATATTTTTGAATCCAAGTTATAAATATTTAAACCAACTTCCTTAGTTGAAATAGATTAAAAACAAAAAAAAAAAACGATTGAAATTTTTTTAATGATTTCGTTTAACAATATTATACTTTTACAAAATATTTGAAAAAACTTAAAATTATTTATTGTTTTTGTTGACTTAATTAAGTCGGGAAATATAACAACGTTTTTCTTTAACAAAACCTTATGATATTTTTTATGACTGTAAAGATGCTGCAAATAAGATTAAAATGCCTAAGAAATGGTTTTTCAAATAATGTGAATATAAAAAATATCTTAAAAATAGATTAATGTGTTTTAGAGAAACTTGAAGCTACAAACACACAAAAAAATGCATTTGAACATTTTAAAAATCATTTGCACACTTTATGTGTTTCTATGGGGAAAACGTGTCCTGGCAATCAAGTAGCTTTAGTTTATTTCATTTTCTTTCAATATTGTCAGAGATTTTTCAAGTACTTTAATAACAGAGAAGATACACAGAGGAAAGGAAAGAAAACCGTTTATAAAACTACTGAAATCGACACTATCTGTTGTCAAATGTGAGCTTACAACGTTTATTCTCTATTTGACAATGGATGGCGGCAAATTTTTATACCCTTCACATTAGTGATAAGGGTAAGTATCAGTTTGTCATTTCGTTTGTAATATTTTTAATATTTATTTGCGACCCCATGAAGTATAAACTCGTATATTCTGGATCCCTAAAGATAGGGAAGTCGATACAATTCTTCAAATGTTGTAAGTTTTCTGTTTCGAAACAGAACACCTTGGCTGGAAAAACAAAAAGGCCAATATGAAACGTACAGGGTGTCCGTCGGCAAGGCATACTACTTTGTTTGTTTATAATTTTTGATTAAATTAAAAATAATGGATTTTATATTGATAAATATTTTATTAAATGTCGGCAATTATGTATGAATTACAATATCAGATAAATGTCCGCCTCTGTGAGCCTCACAAATGCGAGCCTTTTTGGGCACATTTTTCATTAAACTCTCACACATTTTACGCGGTATTTCATTACTTTCGTCACGTATATTTTGTTTAAGTTGCTTCAGCGTTTCTGAATTGTTTGCATAAACCTTGCTTTTCAAATATCCCTACAAAATGAAGTCAGTAGCAGTCAAATCAGGTGACCGTGGAGGCTAATCAACATTACCATTTCTGGAAATAAATTGTTGGGAAAATAACTTTTGCGGTAATTCCATTGTAATCCTGGCAGTATGCGATTTGTCACCATCTATTTGATGCAACGAGTTAACCAAGCCCTAAGCATGCAGTTGTGGCATTAACATTGACAGTTACCGTTACGCCGTTTTAAGTTAAAGAAAAGTAAGATCCAATGATCCCTCCTGACCGAATTGCACACCTCACTGTCACTTTTGTTGGATGCAAAGTGGACTGATAAATAATTTGAGGGATTTCCATTACCCAGAACCGAACAGAGTAGGTTTATTCACATATCCATTCAAATGAAAATTTGGTTCGTCACTCATCATGATTTTTTCATGAAAATCGGGGCTGTCATGGGTTGTCATGTTTAAACGATAAAAACACATTTTTTTACCGAATATTTTTTAAAATAAATTTGCCACGTCTCTACTTCACGACTGTCAAATATGAACTGTCAAGACTAATGTTTACCAAAATGGTGGCAAAACAATGTAGTATACCTTGCCGGCGGACACCCTGTACTTTGCTTATTAAAAATGTTGACGTATTTTTAAATCCTAATACGTTATATTTAGTGATATTTAAAATTTTGCAATTTTAATTAAAATTTTATTAAATTAATAAGAAATATTGTTGGAATTCTAAATTTTTTTTTGCAAATGGCATTGCTTGACTGATTTTCATTATTGTCTATTTTTTGTGTGAAGCATTTGGCATTTTTTATTACTTTCTTGATGTGACAACATTTGGTCTTATGTAGATTTGTAAAGGGATCTTCTAGAGAACGCTTTGTTAAAAATTTAATACCAGGCGTGCACGATCTTAGAACTCATTTTTCTCCCTGTGTAAAGAAAAAATGAAATAAGGAGCACAAATAAAACTTTTTTCTTTGTAAATATTTTTATTATCTTTTGGAATTTCTTTCTGTTTACTTTTTAAACTTTTGCCTATTTGCTGTTTGTTGTAAAGTTAATTATGAAACTAAAACATTAAGACATGTTTGAAATTTTTAATTAGCGAAGCAAAATTACTGACAAACCCTAGAAAAAATAAAATGGTATAAAGAAGTGTAAATAAAAGTTATTGTGTTGTACTCAAGCCTCAATAATTAAAAAAAAAACACCACAAACACCCACACACAAATTGAGGTATAAATATGTATGTAGGCTTCTGCAGCAAGCTTTTAATTAGTTTAAAAAACTTTTACGGCTTCCATAGCCAAATTTTACTTAAATTTACAAACAATTCTGCCATAATTATTGTTTAGCCAATGGGTATTAAAAACGAAGTTAAATAAATTTTAAGCGGCAGCACAAAGAAATCATTCAGGCTTTAAATTTGTTGTTTTAAGCGTTTTCGGCCTTTGGTGAAACTACGGGTTTTTTAACAATTGTGTTTGTGTTTATATGGATGTTTTATAAAATAATGCACCTAGTTTTTGTATTAAAATTAAAGTTTTGTAGTCAAATATCTGTTAAGCCAAGATAATATTAAAATTCTGTAACAATAATTTTTTAGAATTTAATAGTAGAATTTAAAAAATTTAAATAATCAGATGGACATACCAGACAGATGTTATAACTAACTTATGCTTGGTACATACTAGGCATTTGTATACCTATATACATAGTGATGAGGGTATATATCTGTTTGTCATGCCGTTGGTAATTTTTACAATTATCACTTTAGACATTATAAGGTATATATTTATCTTGGATTCTTATAGATAGGAAAGTCGATATAGCCATGCCCATCCGTTCGTCTGTGTGTCTGTTGAAATCAATTTTCTGGACTAAATAAAAGTCGCACGTTTTAATATCAAACAATCACAAATATCCCTGAGACAATTGCTATTTCTTATCGGCAAAATCGATTTACTTTAGACCGAAGTTTAAATGAAAACCCAAAATAACCCATTTTTTGGGATAAAATCCGTGAATATATCCCTATTTATCTCAGTAAATATAGTCACTTTTGCCCCAATACATGGCACGGAAACTTTGAAGATAGGGACCTGAATTAAAAAAAATATAGGATCAGGGAAACTGGTATTTTCCCTGGAATTGCACAAATTTTTTTAGAATATTTAATGCGCTAAATCTGAGAATAATAACACCTTTAGAATTAAAATGTTCTGCAGGAAGTAGTTAGAAAATAAGACTTGCATTTTGGGAATTTCTGTTTTTTGGATGAAGCAGGGAAAGGGGTGTTCCCCATATAAATAAACAATTTTTTAAAATGTTTGATGCGTTATTTGCGGAAACTTTAACATCTATCGACCTAAAATGTTCTACAAAAGTAATTGGACAACTACGCCTACATTTTGAGAAAAACAATATTTGGATAGAAGCAGGGTGAAGGGTATCCCCCATACAAATGAACAATTTTTGTCAAATTTTTGATACGCTATATCTGGGAAACTATAACAGCTATAGACTTCGAATGTCCTACAAAATGTAATGATACAATAATTTTTATATTTTGAAAAAAGGAGTTGGATAGAAGCCGGGGGAGGTAAGCCCCTATGCAAAGAAACAACTTTTGTTAAACTTTAAAATTTTATATAGTTTTCTATTTCAAAAACTAGAATATCTATCGACTTCAAACACGGCACAAAGTATTTTTATTACAATACTTGCAGTACGAAATAACTCGTTTGAATCAGATGGCTGGGTATATAAAAAGACAAATGTGAAGGATATATAAGATTCGCCACAGCCGAATAAAGTGCTCTTAATTGTTTATGTTGGCATTTTTTTGGCGACAAATTTTTTAATGTGCAATTTGCAACAAAATTTTTACAGGCTGAAATTTTTTGGTTGTGATGGCAATGCATTCCATTCATCGGTGACACATGTGCGGCATCATATCAAGAAGTAATTTTTTTGGTAGCAGCTTTAATTGGCTATCCTGTATGTACCTGGGACCCTGTTTTCTGCCGTAAGGTCCTTATAAAAATTAAAAATATTTTTGCAAAAATACAGATTGTAATAGCTAAGGATCATTGCTTAGTTTCGGTAGTTTTGTACATAAATATCTCTCACTATAATAATTCTAGGGATACAATAAATTTAGGTAGTTGCAGATTACCAAGATACCTGCTGGAAGCTGGTTGGGTCTTATACCTCGATCTTTAGTCCATGCATGAGGTTTAAAATACAAAACATCTGTCAAATGCTTAAACGCGTTCAATAAAGGTCCTTGCTGCTTAGAAAGAAAATTACCATGAAAACCAACCAGCAAGCATACTATTTGCCTTTTTAACATTTTTCTTTCAGTCTAACAAGTAAATAGCAAGAGTTTATTATTTTAGAATTCATTGCTACCTTAATAAAATTAGAATCTACCCTCTTAAAGCAACCTAACAATTTCATCATAATAGTGAATGAAAAGTACTTAACAACAACACTACCCCAATCACTTATTATTTAACAACATTAGCTTCACCTTTGCCCATAAACGTGAGTATAAATATTTTTAATAACGCCATCTAGTTCACAAGACTTACCCGCTTCATTACTTGTATCTACTACATACAAACATGCATACGTTTATAGGCAACTTCCGTTTGTTTTTATGTTCCATTTTATCACTTTGTTGGTTTAAAATTATTTAATAAAAACTGTTGCATAAAAATGAAAGAATTTGAAGTTTATTATGAACAAAACATAAATGAATTTAAGTGATAAGGTTTTATAATTGCAGTATAAGGCGTTTTTGTTTATAAGTAAATAGAATTTTTTTGGCAAAACAAAACAAGTTTAAATACACAAATTAAGGGAAAAATGTGGACATTTTCAGAACGGGGAACGCTGCATTCTTACAACTTTCAAGTAAAAAAAAAATACTAAAATATAAAATACAAGTATTAATTTTAAAGCATTTTAATTAGCAACGAATAAGATGCAAAACTTTTATTTTGTAAAAATTTTGTTTTTAATATACAAATAAATATGCAAATGCGAACGCTACAAATAATTGAAGTGTTTTTTGACCGAATCTGGAAAAATGCAAAAATCTTGGATACAACTTTTTAATATTTTTTTATTTTAAAGAACACTTATACGGCTTTCTGCAAAGATATGTATATGAAGTTATGATTGGGTGAAATTTGTAACGCGACAGGTTGGAACCTGCTTTAATTATTATTACTTTAAAATTTTTATCTCTTAAATGCATCTAAAATTTTTATATCATTTGATACAACATGCACATTTTGAAAACCTACCACAGCTGAGGCGAATACAGTAAGCTTATAAATTAAAACAAAATATTGCCTTCGCTGTTAAAGCTTCTTCTAATTTTTAATGCTTAAGAAAATTCGTGGAATCGAAGAGAACGTGACATTAAAATTTAAACAGAAGAAATATAAAAATTTATCGTCGATCGATCTTGGTTAAGTAATTTATTATTAAATTATGTAATTTTATTGTCGAAGTTCCCTGAAATAATTTCAATAAAAATACAGGGTGTCCGCCGGCAAGGTATAAAATTTTCTTTTGCCTCCATTTTCGTAAACATTAGTATTAACGGTTCACATTTTGCAGTCGTAAAGTAGAGACGTGGCAAATCTATTATGGAAAAATATTAGGTAAACAAATGCGTTTTAATCGCTGAAACATTTTATCAAATCCAATCAATGATTACTGTGACGATGAGAAAGTTACGTGAAATTTTTGGAAGAAACAACGTGCCAACAAGACGCACTATATTTCGTGTAGCGAATGATTTCAAAGAAAGAGGGCTTGTAGCTGATAGGCGCAAGCATAAAACACAACGTACTGCAAGATCGGCTGAAAGCATTACTACTGCTCAAGAAGGTGTTAAAAAAGCAATACATCAACCTTAATTCAACGCCGTGTTCAAGAGCTTTGTCTTCAAAGAGCAACTTTGGCCACAATTCTGCACAAAGATTTGCATTTGTTTCCATTTAAGATTCAGTTGACACAAAAACTTCTTCCAGAAGACCATTTACGCCATCATACATGTGCCAATATTATGTTACAGCTCGCCATTGACAACCCCGATTTTCATAAAAAAATCCTAATGATTGACGAGGTACATTTTCATTTGAATGGATATGTAAATAAGCAGAATCAGCGGTTCTGGATAATGGAAAACCCTCAATTATTCAAAAGTCACATTTGCATCCAATACCAGTGATAGTCTGGTGTTCAGGAATCATTGTACCTTACTTTTTATTAGCTGTCAATGGAGAGCAATAATGTGCTATGATTGAAAACTTTTTAATGCCAAAACGACATGCTTTGGGCTTGGTTAACATGTGGTATCAACAAGACGGTGCCACATCGCATACAGCCAAGATTACAATAGAATTACTGCGAGACCTCTTTCCACAAAAAGTTATTTCAAGAAATAGTGATGTTGATTGGTCTCCATTGTCACCTGATTTGACTGTTTCAGACTTCTTTTTGTGGGGATATCTGGAAAGCAAGATTTATGCAAACAAACCAGAAATGCTGGAGCAACTTAGACAAAATATTAGTGATGAAATGTAATGAAAATTTGCTTAAAAGGGCTCCCATTTGTGAGGCTAACAGAGATGGACATTAAACTTATTGCTTTAAGGCAAATTTGTGCTTTTAATATACGAGCTTATTTAATATTTAAATTTATTTTTACTAAGAAAGAGTTTACATTTTTCATTAAAATTGAAATGAACTTCATTTGAAAAAACAATTTTTTTATTGATATTAGCCGAATAGAATGCATTTTTGAAACCAGCTACAGATTTGCATCATTAGTACTCTTTGAGCGGTAATTGTGTTTTTGGCTGTAAACATCATCTATATAACTCACTTCATATTATAGAAAGGCACTTCTGAAAAGAATGGGATAACTTTTCTTTTTATTTTGTTTTTGTGAAGCAAAAAACTTAAAAAACCGATGCCATTGCCCTCTAATTGTTGGCATCTTTTTGTATTCCTTTACTTACTTTTCTTTATTACGCTCGCTACTGTTATATGTCCCCGTACGCTTGTCTGCACGCATCTATTTTGAGGTAACAAATCTTATTAAGAACCAGCTATACTGGCTTCTGTTAGTTCTGGTTCCTAAAGATGCTGTTATTTGTTGTGGTTTATAGTTGTTAGTGGATGTTGTTGTTTATTTAAGTATTATTTAAAGTATACTTGTGTTTGTGGTGTTTGTGTGAATGGCGACGCTGCTCAAGAAAATAAAAAAATTTTGCATATTTTTACCATTTAACAAAACAGAGTGTTTGTATGTTGTTTTTAAGCAAATACTTAAGAAAGAGAAAATAAAACACATAATTTTACAAATTTATTTTAACAGACATGAACAAATTCACACACACATAAGCATTTTTTTAAATTTTGCATAAATATGTATACATCTTCATTTATATAGCTTTTATATAGTAGATAAAGTTAACTATAAGTTATATATTTAGAAGGCAAATGTTTTTAAAGTATATTTTTCTTTACAGGTGTCTATGAAAAAAATAAAATTACTATATTCGACTGTGCCGAGTTTTTTATACACTTTCTTAATGGGTAGGCATTCAAAAATAAACTCATTTGGTTTTAAAATTTCAGTTTTAATTTCAATTTAAAACCCCTCAAGGTATGCTGTACTTTTTATTGTACTTCATAAATAAAGCTATTATTGTTAGCTTATTAGGAGGTAGATGCAGCAAATTTCATAAAAAAATATATATAATTATTACCAAAAACATAGTTAAATTGTGATACTTTAGGTAAAGCAGAAGAGGCAGAGTAAAGAATTCATAGAATTCATTTCTTAATTCATAAATAGAATCAGTGGAGGAATAAAAATAAAGTCGAAGTTAAGAGAAATATTATTTCTATGCCCAGTGCTACATTTTGCTTAAATAAAAAAAGAACTATTGTTGATACTTTAACGTGAGACAAATATAAGTAGTGCAGGTTAAATAAAACTTTGCTGGTAAAATCAGAAATGCAATTTATCGAAAACACGGTTTCCGAAGATGCATTATCACAAGAAAATACCGAGTGTGTAAATGTGCGATTCTTGTAAAAGTTGATTTGCTGCAAATGTTTTTGAGGGTGCATTATTTACTTATTTGTCTTTGCTAACTATAACTGATATCTAATACTGGTTAGTGTTGAGCTAAAATTAAGCTTAAAAATTTAAGGCAAACAGTCAATGAGGTTGAAATTGTCTATGTCAAAAAATATCAGAAAGAAAAAACGTCCTTTTTTAGTTATTTTCTTATTAGTTGTTGTAAGGTGTAAAATTCCATAAAGAAGAGATGCAAAAGAAAGAAGTAATTTGTAATTAATTTTTTTCATCACGTAAATAACCATTAAATTTTATTTAAAAAAAACGAACCCATTTTACATAGAATTTGTTTTTTTAATATCTGCTTCGTACTGTGTAGTGATTTCATATAACGAGTGGCCAAAAATGAAAAGAGATATCATAAAGAAATAAAACTTGAAACACACATTTCAATTGATAAAATATGATTACACGTAAAATATTATCACTGTAACTTTAAGGACTTGTGTCCTTTTCACATATCCTTTATATTAAAATTAACAAAACGCCGAGAAAAAAATATTAGATTACTGAAATTTTGCACAGACATTAGATGTAGCATGCTATATGATTTATTCAAATTTCTTTCAAATCCGAGCAAGGATAAGCCTACCTGAAAAGTGTCCTTTTCCAAAAAAAAAAAAGTAAAAATGAGCATAAAATATAAAAAGATCCCATTTTTAACGAAGCACGAATGCCCCAACTGAAAAAATTACATTAAAATAAAAAAAATTCTAAGGACTTGAGCCTTTTCCATAAATTCATTAAATTAAAAATACTAAAACAAAGCGAAAAAAATATAGATTAATTAAATTTTGGACCCATATTGTTTATGACATACTTTATGATCTGTCTATATCTCTTTTAATTCCAAAGTGTCATTTTGCAAAATTGGGGAAAAAAATTAAAACAAAATCCTTTCCTAATTTGGCACATACACTTCACTTGGAAAAATTTAATTAAAACTTAAAATTTTATCACTTCGATTTCAAGAATATGTACCTACCGTACAAAAATGCCTTAACGAAGAGAAAAAGATATCCAAAGAATAAAATGTAATTTTTCACAAATATTAATATTGACATGCTTTAAAGCGTTTCTAAATTTTTGCCGATTGTCTGCAAGGATACGCCTAAAGTAATGGCTTATGCAGACGACATCGTGGTTTTAGTAAGGGAAAAATTCTTGGGAGTAAGCCCAGAGAAGTCGGAGCTAGTTCTTTTTACCAGAAAGTACAAAGTGGCGGATTTGGAGCTGTCAGAGCTTGACAGGGTTCAGCTGAAACTAGTGGATAGGGCCAGTATCTGCCTATCGTCCTGCCTCAAGTAGGAAGACATAAAAGAAGTTGTATGAGGGGTATGCAGTCTTTACCGTTGGATCGAAGATAGAGGTAGGCATAGGGGCTGGTGTCTATATTATGGACACGGGGGAAGGAATGTACTACAGATTTCCGGATGAGTGCAGCGTTTTCCAGGCTGAAATTATGGCGGTGATAAAGGCCGCAGAATTTATAGGGGAGCATGGGGATGGGAGAGGGGATATGACAATCTACGTTGATAGTCAGGGCACGCTTTAGGCACTGGAGGAACATTATGTCAGGTCTTGACTCGTGAGCGACTGCCGACGTACTTTTAGGGCGATCATAGGGACACGCAGGGTTAGACTCGGTTGGAATCCAGGTAATTTCCGATGCACTGGCAAGGAAGGGATTGGCCCGGGATATTGGACTTGGTTGTGAGCCGGTGAGACCACTACTAAATTTCTATTTTGGACTGATAGGGACTTGGATAATGGACAAGGTGGGCCGAACCTGGAAGGACAGGGCTGATTGCAGGATCTCTAGACTTTTATGGCTCAGGCTGGATAGAATGGACACTGACCTGCTGCTCAAAGAGAGCAGGGGGTTCCGGGGCACATTATTGGGACTCTTACAGGCCACTGTGATGTTAGATATATGATGAACAAATGGGAACTCTCCAGATTTCTGCAGGGTACGAGGAAGAGATAGAGACGGCAGAACATCTTGCCTGTCACTGCCCTGAGCTGCAGATCTGCCGACAGAGGTGGATTGGAGGGCTCTTCTTAAATGGACTTGATGAGGTCCCTGGCTGTTGGCTGGGGAGCATCATAAGTTTCATTAAGGGGGTTGGGTGGCTGGGCAAATAGGTGATTCAGCGCCTATGACTTTAGACTTCCTTGGACATCTTGAGAACGGCACTCTTGCTCTACTTTCCTTTTACCTATGGAATGCTTGTCTTTGCTTTTTATTTTTCTTCTCTTGTATCTTCTGAAGGGATTTACAATAGGCCTGGGGGCCTCTGAGTGGAGGTGGCGAGTTGGCCTCACCACTACCCTTCGCAATCTAACCTATCCTTCCACAGCTATAGTATGGTTGTGGCAGTCATAATATTGATCTTCGTAACCATACAATGATGAGTGTGTGTACTTAGTATATAAATAAACTATGGTGTAGGGTATAAAACAATTTGGCTTTAGCGACTATAACTTTCTTACTGGTTTGGCTTCAAAATTATTTTAGCATAATACATTTTTAAACCAATATATTTTTTTAAAAATAAAACATGACATAAAATACCTAAATTTAAATGTTTGATTTTTATTCTGGCTATAATTAATTTTTATTTCTTTTTATATGAAGAATTTAATATTTTCCGTTAATGTTAAAAGAAACCAAAATAACAACAAAATTTAAATAAGCATCTTCTTGAATATATTTTTTTTGTACAAAATACATTGCATTTGTTTGTAAAACATGTTAACGTGAATATGCATACAACTATTTACTATGTAAAATTATTTAGTAGATAAAAGGTTTTACCTAATTAAGGGTTCGTTGCCTTAACAAATATTTTTTAGCAGTAAAAACTATGAAAACATTAACCTCACAAGAGGCTCGACAACAGCTGAGCTATTCAAACTTACTTTCAAAAATTAAATTATAAAATGTTTCTTTAAACTCACTTAACATATATACTTACTTACACTTACTTAATAATTAAAAAAAAATATTAAAAAATTTTTTTTTTAGTTTAAGAGAAAAAAAATATTTTAACATTCGCCTTGTTTTCTCTTTTGATATATTCGTGATCCATTTCAGTTCATTGTTTTTATTTTTGACAACAAATAAAAAATTTTTAAATATATAATAAATAATTAAAGACTGTTTTTAAATATACATGTGTGTTGATTTAGTATTCATTAAATGAAATATGCAAGTAATTTCTGTATTTTCAATAAGTGCGGCAGATGGGGTTTTTGGCGAAAAAGTGACAAACGATAATGAAGGAACAAAAGAAAAAAAAATCAGCACAAATATAGAAAAAAAAAGATTTATTATCAATTGGCTCCGTAATAAATCACAGAGGGATTGCTCTTACATATCACATTCCTAAATGAATAAATGACATCACAAACAAAAATATTTGTACCGAATGACATTAATATTCAAAATGAAACCAAAAGAAAAGGGGGGAAATCTCCACTAAATGAAGGCATATTTAGTCAGTTGGTTTAATAGTTTTAGAAGCAATAAAATCAATAACAAGAACTTAATTTGAATTAGGGACTTTTGTTGTATGTATTTCACTACATATCGCTACCTTTATATGGAAAGGCACTAATTCGTATTTTTCATAATGCCATATTTTGGTTTATTTCGATAATTGGTCTGCACATATATCAAAATTTGCAAAAAAAAATATCCTCTAAAAAACACGAGTTAGGGCCTTTCTATATTAAGGCATCGATATTTACATTTAAGTGTACATACACACATACGTATGTTTTTTAATCTAGTTCCTTCTAACATGCCTGTTTTTATTTATTTGATTGCTTTGTTTGAAATTACTTTTCAAATAAATGTCTTATAAACTCCGTCTTTAATTACGAATAAATTATCTGAAGAGAAATTTTGTAGTGGATTCCAAAACAAATATATAGACATTTTATTAAACCAACAAATTAGCAGCTAATTATCCTAATAGCACAAGGACATCTTCAAATACTAAACACATATATAAATATAAAACAAGATGTAATTAATTTCTGCCTTTTTTTGGGTTCTTTCTGTCCCTAGAGAATATTTCGTAAATAATTAACAAGACATAGAATAATATAAAGATTAATAATTGGGGAATTCAATCTATCTTTGTAATTTGCCAGTAACAAATGCACTTGCATTAACATGAAGGAAAACGTTCTTTATTTAATTGAATAAATAAATAGAAGAAAGGCTTAATTAAAATAGTTTTTGTTGGGATGTTTGAATATTTATGGGCAGCTAAGCGTTGGAGTGTAAAAAAACTAATTTATTTTACTAAAATTTCAAACAACTTATGCTGCGCTGTGCTATGCTAAAACTAACCGTTAAAGTATTTTGTTTTAGTTTTTATGACACCAACTGCAGTGCGGGGTTATATGGGTTATGCAAGTAAGCAAAGCCTATCTAAAAACTGTATTTGATAACCATTTGAAGTCCACTGGAAATGCAGACGAACAGTTGCTTTAATAATAAGCTTTTAAATAAGTAAGTTAATAGAAGCTCGTTTATATTAAACCCTTTACCACAATTTAATTGACATTAAGTACCAAAACAAGCACAAAATATAAAAAAGTAAGCCTTTTAATCAAACTGAAACTGAAATTGTAACTCTTAAGAATATCACAAAGCCGACCGGCAGCAGATGATCAAAGAAGGGAACAAGTTTAAGTTACACTTAACCAATAGATGCTTGCGTACCTCAACATAGTATTCTGGAACCAACTTAGCCCTAGATAGTTTGTAGTCACCCTTAATCCTCCAAATCGTTTTTGTAATTTTTTCTATGAATTCCCAATTTATGATTGACACCTTTCATTTTATCCTCTGCAAATTTTTGGGGTTGATCTACTAAACCAAAGTTACATAAATGTTTAACACTAATGTCAGAATACAAAAAAAATCATACCAAAGAAATATAAAGAAATTTATAAGAAATGATAGCTAAACTACAAAAAAAAATCAGGACAGTATTATACAAGTGTTGCGCAAGCATTAGACAAGAAAGGTCAAAGGTTGCTGAAACCAAATAATACACGTTGTTGTGTGTAGACATAAGTGAAAAATGACAAAAGGTTTCCTTATTAAGCTAATGAGGCTTGTCATTATTATCCATTGCCTAAACACTAGTGTGCCAGTAACATATTGTTAATGTAATATTATACAGGGTGTCTGGTGGCAGATATATATTTTTAAGCTTAAATAAAAACGTAATAATTGACACAAATTCTTATTAAGAGCATTTAACAAAAGAATGGAAATAAGGATCTTATTTTTTGAAGAGTATGTCATCCGGATATCTTCCGCCGAATTAAACACAATGTTCAAAACGCAGCCTTGTGTTCTGCGCCACACGTTGGAGTAAACTTGGTTCAGTTGAGCTGATTTTTCGAAGAATATTTTCCTTTAAAGCTACAAGAGATTGGTGATTGTCATTCTGAGCCCTATAAAAAATCCATAGAAAAATCCATGGGAGTTAGATTGGGCAGTTAGATTTGATGTCCCAAAAGCGACTGACCAGTTTTTGGACAAAATTTTGCCGGAAAAAAATTCACCAAAACTCTGGCTGTGTGCAGTCGCCTCATCTTGTTAAAACCACGTGTGTAAGGAGTACGATGGGTGGTAGAACAGGCGGCTGCGGAAGTGCGGTCCCTTTGTGATACGATGGGTGAGCTCTTAGCAAAAACAGTTTCGGAATCATGCGTTTAAAATTTTCACCGTTGGCATACGTCGCCTTGCCCCGAGAGCTTTCGAAAAAAATGATCAAATATCTCATGCGTAAATAGCGCACCCTGGGGCAATGCAATGGCTTTTGATGTTTCAACCAAGGGTTGCGAGTCCTTGGAGACCAGCAACGACAGTTTTGCTTGCTAACGTGGCTGTTTAAGTAAAAACAGTCTTGACGTTCCAAAAACTTTGACTTGCAGTGCGAAAACGCACTTTTCACAAAATGCATCTTTCACAAAAATTTTTGCGTAAATCAAAGTCACTTTCTGTCAGTTTTTGGACAATTTTTAATTTGAAAGGGTGGAACCTCAGATCCTTTGTTAAAATTTTAAAAGGCTGCTCTTTTCCGAATTAAAAGAACACCAGTTTAGTATTTTGGGAGTGCTTGAAGATCAGCTGGGTGCTAGCCGTAGGACGTTCATAGCCAAAGCAGTTGCGCGCAGTCCCTACATCTACCAACGAATTAAATTTACACTCGGTCCATCAAGTTTGCACCGAATATCAAACTTTAAACGAAATTGCCCGCGCCGCTTAATACTTTTTGAAATACTCGCACTTAAAAAAATTAATTTGCCACCCTGTACTTCACAAAAAAAGGAAAATTTTTAAGATGATCATGTGAATAAATATTTAAAGATACCCACGTTAGATTGTAATGCATTTGAGTATATACATATAATGCAGACAAATCTCGTTACAGATTTGACAAGTGATTTAATTTACACCAATTTATTTATATTTAGAGTTGCAAAACTTAGCACTTTTTTTAATAATCAACTTTTAATATAGTTGAACCAAACAAATTTCAAATTAAATTTTTTTTCTTTTTAAAATTAGTTTAATTTAAGAATCATCGTTTTAGTGTCTGCCTTTGTTAGTACAAAATAACAATAACATCCCAGCAAAACCTTTGCTTACCTGGTAAGTTAGCAAGTAATATTGGGGATGAACAAGCACTAGTTACCTTGTGTCCGAATAACTAGTTATTTTTGTTTTAGTTGTCCCGAAATTCACGAACCCTGCATACAAATGTGCTTACAAAAATCAATCAAGTAACTAGTTACCAATGAAAACCTGAACAAAATAAATAAAATTTTAAGGTTTTTAAAACAAAATTATCCTATTAAGCCTGTTTCATAATCCTATTTTTTCATATATACCTACAAATGCAGTTTTAAATGCCGTTACTAAAAGGTAGTTTTTCTTCCATAACGAGCTCATTACCTAGTAACCTATAAAGTAATGAACGCTCATTACTCAAATTTAAAAAAAATTTGCTGGGATGTTTTGGTAACTAACATAATATATTACGCATAGTCTTATTGTCTTATTTTTAAAAAAATCATGTATTTTTGAGTTTAAATTTTATTCTAAACGATAAAGTTTTTTTTTATCAATTCATTGGTTTAAAAAATAAGGCAAAACGTGTAGTTACATACCTTGTGAATACCCAATTATTTTGGTAATGACGTATTTTAAGCTGTAACAAGTTTTATATAAATTAATCAAATACGTTGCCATCTCTTTGATGCCTAAAAAACACGATAAATAATGAGTCTTTAAAAGAAGACATTTATGTTGAATAATGAATCTGCTTAATGATCTTAATATCTATTTTGGTTTTATCTTTTAATTTATAGGAAAATTATAGGGAATTTTAAAATATTTACAAAGTAATGAAATCACATCAGTAATTTTTGCTTAAAGAACTCAAAAAAATTTGCAAGTCATACGTGACAAATCTACAAATTAAGGCAACTTTTTGGTTGAGAAATACATATTTAAATTCCATGTTTGCAAATTTATTTATTTGTATGTAATGATTTTTTTTAATTTGATTACAGACTTATATTTTGTTTTTTATTTTTACCAAATATGTAAAATCTTGATGCTTTTAACCAACCAGCAAAACTGGCATTGCTTTGTAATTAGTTAAAATGCTTGAACTTCGCATCGGCACTACTTACCAATTGGCATTTCATCTCATTATTTTAAAATGATGACGACATTGGAGGTAAATTCTTACTATGCTCGCTTACAAAGCGGGAGCTAAAAAAGTACTTACCACGCTTGCTTACAAAAAAGTACTTAAATAAGCAATTGGGCTCCAAAAAATCATTGTTGCTTTTATACTTTTCTCCTAGACGTTTCAATTAAAGCTGCTTTAAACTTATATAAGATAAAAACATTCTAAAACTACCTGCTTAAATTTTAGATAAAATATCTAACTGCTGCTAAGTAATGTGTGAACTTTATCCGTGGCAGCTGTTAAAAAATTAAAAGATCTTTGTATGGATCAAAAGTAGTGACTATTGACTTCAATTTTTAAGTGTAACTTCTACATAAAATCGGAGAAGATGAATCTCAGGATACACTACAAAATATAGTGACAAGAGATGTTCACCATTTCCCCCCAGAGGGCTTAAGCCACATTGTGGGTCTTTTTGGATAAGGAAAAAGGGGGAAAAAAATAAAAGAAAAGAAAAAAAGTAAGAGGAAAGCGGGAAAAAAGAAAAAAGAGAGCGGAAATAAAGAAAAAGAAAGAAAGGAAAACAAGAAGAGAAGAGAAGCAAATAAAAAAAGAAAAGTAAAGCAAAAAAAAAAAAAAAAAGGAAGAAAAAAAAAGGAAGAAATGGATAGAAAAGAAAAGCAAAAAAAGTTTAGGATAGAACAGAAAAGAAAAGTAAAGAAAAAAGGGAAAGAAAAGAAAAGGAAAGAAATGAAAAAAGTAAAGAAAAAAAAGTAAAAAGGGGAAAATAGAAAATTTTAAAATTTGGATAATTATTTTTGGATTCGACAACGTCACTTTAAAATGCAATTATCAGCCCCCCAAAAGCTCAGCATTAGGTTGACTGCAATTTTTTTGGTGTTGCTTCCTAATAGTTGTAACTAGGCAACAATAACCAGGACAAGGTCTCCAAACAGACTTTAGCAATAATTAGTACCAATACAATACCACGAATCTGGTTATTATATCAGACACCACTGGGCTCCAGTGCAACCTGGGGAAAGCTTAATTTTTTTGCACAACCATTTGCATCAAGGTATGACAGTGGCTCTTATTCTTCGCAGGGTATTAGCAAGCAGTACGGAAAAGGTAGTGGTGAAGAAGGCTAAATGCCTTAAATTATGGCAAATTTTCCGGCACCCAGCTACCTTGTTGATTGAATTAATTGGTAACCACTAGCTTAAAGCAAAGGCCTTTGAAAAAAAGTAGACTTGCAGATTTGAGCACCAGCAACCTGCAGAAAGCCAGTATATTCCTATCACATTTACCGGTAACATATTGCACTTCATAGTTTTCCGTGAGAAACCCCTAAGAAAAAAATTTATGCCATTTTAAAACAACTACTATAGCATTTTTTGTCCCTGAAAATTTCGTTTTTATATTAATTAAAAAACATAATATTAATTCAATTACAATCAGACCACTGTTACCAGAACTTGTAAGCTACTGCCGCACTTGTCTTTACTTTTGTTTGTTTTAAGAAATTGTTTGACTCCAATAACTGTTTTCTATTATTTTTTTAAAATTTGTATTCGTCTTGGCTTTCTGTAGGAAACAAAAGCCTTATCAAGCAAATTTCTTTTATTTCCTTTTGCCGCTTCCATTTAAGCACACACACACACACAAGAAGCTTTTCGTTGTCATTTAATTAAGGCCGGACCAAAAAGAAAGAAAAAAAAATTAAAAACTGCCTTTTTTATGCGTAAAAATGTTTATAATTCTTTAAAGGATTACAGCTGGGATTAAGATTTAAATGTTAAATTATACTTGATTTACAATCGTTACGCCAACGAAAACAGGAGGTCATACAAAAACAACAACAACAAAAAATTTAACAATAAAACTAAATGACTTTAATTCAATTTCATGGTTTCCTAACAATATTGTAAGACCTTAAGCAAGTGTTGACGTTTGTATGTAGTAAAACAAGTAAAAAAATCTCTGGAAAACATTTTTGTATGCATATTTGTGTTTGCATTTATAAGGAATTAAGATAAATTTGTTATATCATGTTGTACAAGTTGACAGTACAACTTAGATTTCTATTTTGGTTTAATTAAAAGGGAAGAGATAGCAGCTACAAAGACAGTGTTTTTAAAGAAAGATTTTTATTTTCTTTAAAGCTGAATTATTAAATTTGTTTTAATTAAATAATTGAGTCTTAATTAAATTGCTGCTTTTATGTGTCCTGAACATTATGTGGTTTAGAAACTTTGAAACTAATTGCATTTATGCTAAAAACTGTTTTTATATAAAATTTTAAAATAGTAAACATTATAAATACTTTAGAGCACAATAGGTTAAAGTAGCTTATTTTTAATAATATACAAAGGGGTAAAGTCAAATTGAAATGAAAAATATTAGAACCCATCTGGAATATTATTTCTTAGCTAAGAGAGATTTTAAGATATATCTTAATCCAACAAGATAAAAGAGTCTCATATTTTATACAGGGTGTCCGCCGGCAAATTTTGTTTATATTTTTTGATTAAAAAAAAGAATGAATCTTATATTGATAAAGGTTTAATTTAGTGTCGGCAATTATGTATGAAATACAATATCAGATAAATGTTCGCCTCTGCTTGGCTCACAAATCCGAGTCCTTTTGAGCACATTTTTCAATACATTCTCACACATTTCACGTTGTCTTTCACTAATTTCATTACGAATATTTTGTTTGAGTTGCTGCATCGTTTTTTATTTGGTTGCATAAAACTTGCTGTTTAGATACATATCCCCACAAAAAGAAGTCTGGAGCAGTAGAGGCCAATTAACATCACCAGTTTTCAAATAACTAGTTGTGAAAAGAGGCCTCGCAGAAGTTTCATTGTAATGCTGGCTGTATGCGATGTGACACCGTCCTGTTGATACTACATGCTAACCAAGACCAAAGCATGCAATTGAGCCTTAAAAAAGTTTTCAATCATATCACGATATCGCTCACCATTGACAGTTACCGTTACCCCGTTTTTTTTCAAAAAATTAAGGTCCAATAATTTCTTTGACCAAACTGCATACCAGACTGTCACTTTTAATGGATGCAAAGGTGACTGATGAATAATTTGAAAGTTTTCTTTTGCCCAGAACCAACTTTTCGGTTTATTCAAATATCCATTCAAATGAAAACGTGCCTCGTCGCTCATGATAATTTTTTCTTAAAAATAGAGGTTGTCATGGGTGAGCTGTAACATTCTATTGCTAGAATTTTTTTGTCCTAATTTGCTTCTGGTTAAAAATCAAAAAATATTTTTTTTGTGCCCTGCACTTTGTGTACTAATTCTACTGAAAGCTGTTGGGCTTTAAGCTCTTCATATTTTAAAATAGACATTTTAAATCAAAACAAATGTTTCTGATTTTTAAAATCAAATGTCGCCAAAAGTTAAGTAACTAATTTCCATTTTAAAAAAATAAATAACAATAAATCTTGAATCATTTCGCATCATTAAGTATTACAGATGGAAAAAATATGCATAAACTTTTCCTCAAATTTCTTTCAAAAATTAAATGCATACTCAGTAGGGGCATTATGTCTTTGTGCAGATGTTTATAAGAGAAAAATAAAATATTCTGATACCCACTTTCAAAAATATCGAACGACTGAAAATCACTTTCTAAATCGTATTAAGCATGTCCGTCCATTTGGTTGTGCGACAACGTGTCCTTTTAGTCAAAATGGTGGTTGCATTTAAAATTTTTTTTGACAAAATTTAAGTATAAAGACCAAGTATTTTGAAGCTGGTGATGTTCGTACTTATTTCAATAGCTTTCTTAGAAAGAACTCTGATTTTGGGCTTTAGCTGTTATGTCATTAAGACTTCATACCTTGAATGATCCTTTGGAATTTTTTAATGATCAGCCACATCCCCATATAGTGCCAATACGAATTTCCTCTCGAAAATATTATTAAACTTTATAACGATCTGGCCATAAATTATTATGGAGGAGCCATCCCCCTCACTCTGTTTTTTTAAATATTAGTACTTTCTTGTATTAAAAATAAAAAAAAAACATATTTAAGGGCTATAATATATAACTCGTATAACTTTTTGTTTGGCGTTATAGAATCTGTCAACGTTTAGATCTACTAGGATTAGTTTATTAAAGTTTGAACCATAAAGGAATAAAAAAATACGAGAAAAACAAAAATCGAAAGCTAAGTACCTGCTAAACTAAGCTTAGCAAGATAAAAATATAAAAATTTAAAGAGTGTAGTATTTTGCCCAATATATAAACCAACAACTTCTTTGAAGTTTCAGACATTTCTTGTAACTTTTAAGCCAACAAAGAGTAGAAAGAGACTCAAAATTTATTCGCCAGAAAAAATATTAACGCGTTGTTGGTAACTTTTCCAAATTTAAGGCAAAGGGTGGAAACTTGGTACGTTTTTCTGGTTCTCTTTTAAATTCCAATGCAAATTAAAAAATGGTATTTTAAATATTTTCAACAATGCAAACATAAGTTGGGGAAAAAATTCCAGCTTCAAGAATTGAAATAAAAAACGTATAAAAATTAACCCAAAATTCGTAAGAACAGTTTTGAACATTTTTTTTAAAAAAGGAATAATGGCAAGAAAGTAATATGATAGTAAAAAACTACGCTCAGCTAGGTTAGATTGGGTAAGGTTGAAAAAGAGACACCATAAAGTCCTCAAGTCCCAAAAGATATGTATCTATGACAATGGCCGGCTTGTTGTGCCCTCCAGCAAGGATAAAAATCTGGGGCAAGAATTTGACAGAAACTCGGTGATGCGAACCAATTCGCTAAATGCCCCACAATCCACACGTTTCAAGTGATCCACATATGAAAAAAAATCAGATTTAAAACATAGGACTCTGGCCTGTGCAAAAGTCGAACAGTGACAAAGGAAGTGCTTCATCATTTCGATGTCGTCGGGAATGTCCTGCACTTGCCTTCCTCCAAGACTCCCGTGCGTGTACTTGCAAGTTCACGTGACCTGTCAGCATACTTATCGTCTTGTTTAGTTCAGGCCTCCCAAGTTTCAGAATGCCCCTAATTCTGACCCCATTTGCGTTGCTCTAGAGGATTCTCGTCAATTTCTTAACTGTCTCGCTGTTCCATTTCACCCTATGGGCATTTTCAGCCCTTGCTTTTAACTAAGTCCTTGCCGCAGCAAAGAGCTTTGGGTTCGACAGGTAGGCCTTACGCTGTTCATTAGCCCTTTTCGTCAGATCACACACCGTGATCACCAGGTACCCATATTATACAAACCTGTCCAAACTGCAAGTAGTTTTCTATCATCATTTTGCACTGCACTACCTTTCTAGATCCGCTGCTTGCAGATACCTGAACAGATGTTTGCATCCGTTGGATCTACATGTTCCCCTAACTAGGACAGACATTCCATGATTGACCGGACATCCGCCTGTTGGAGAATATTTTAGCCAGATAGGCGGAGTTAAATTTTGGTCTTCGGGTGTTCAACAAGGATCCTTAGCCCTGTTATTATCTCCGCTCTAGAGCAATGCGTTAACCAACAGGGGAATTTGCATCTTAAAGTGTTCTTAATCGTATTTGATTCATTATATTTGCAAGAAACTAGTCTTTTTCTGAGGAAAAAAATATTTTTTTTAAATATGACGGGTGTGATATTTTCATCAAGACGTAAAAAAAGGAAAGCAGAGCCGATTATCAGAGCATTTTAAACTCTTGCGAAAAATAAAATAAATAATAAATTAATTTATATATCGATAATGGTCGTTTTCTTAAAACCTTAAGGCATTGATTTTTAAAATACAGAAGACAACCAAAAATTGTAATAAAAATATTTTTTTTTTTAAATCAATACGTTTCAAATTGAAAAAAAGTTCTAACAAGTTTTTTTTTGGAACTTTTTATATTGCTTAAAAACTTGCTATAAAATATTCTGAATTAGTTTTTGAGATTTTTTAAAACCAAAATAATAACATTGATGTTTTGTTTTTTTTTGTCTAAATTTTTTCAACAATTTTTTTTTAAATTTCAGGTAAAAAAGTTTGACTGGTCAGCAAAACTTAAAAACAGAATAAAATAAAGAAAAACTAAACAAATAGAGAACAAAAACTAACAAAAGTGCTAAAAAAGCGATTAAAGTTGTTTTAAAAATATTATTGCACTTGGAAAACAAAATTAAATGAAAAGATAATAAACATCTAAGTTTTCAATTTTATTTTTACCTCCATTTATCAGCTCTGAAAAAAAAACTCTTAAATAAAAAGCCAAACAAACAAAATGATGAATAAAAAATATTATAAAAAGCAGCAGCAAAAACAACAAGAGCAATACCAAGGACGGCAGCAAAAGCGGCAGCAGCAGCAACAGGGAGATTATAGACATTTAAGGCTACAAGGACAACAAGAACAAGCGCCACTCAAATATCATCACTATGTTGAGACACGAATAAAACATCAGCGAAAGTTTACATTCAAAATACTCAACTAAAATAGATTTGAAAAACTTAAACTAAACTAAATAACAACAAACTAAACAAGAATTTAAGAAAACTTGGAAAGAAAAGCACAAACAAACTAAAAGTTTGAATTTAAGTGTGAAAGTAAAAGAGATTTTCTAAGGAAAAGAAACAAATTAGTTGCTCTTTAAAGAATTTGATTAACAAAAATAACAGATTAGAAATTAATATAAATGTTACAAAAATGTAAATTTTAATTAAAAAAAAGGAGAAGAACTTTGATCTAAATAAATATAACAAATAAATATAACAACTACTTAGGAAAATCAAAAATTAATCGAAAATGAATTATTGTAGTTACCTGAAAGTCCTTTAGATAAATAGCCGGCAAAGGAAAAATTATAAAATCCAACTGAAAGACTTTAGTTTTGGCTTTTATCTCCCTGTTCTATTCTCAATTAAATTCTCAATTAAAACAACGCACAAGCTACAACAAATCAATTAATTACAAGCACGTAAAATCAACCAAGATGAGTAATAATGACAAAACACCAACATCAAACGATGAAAAAGGTAAGTAAATTAGTTTCTTTTAAAAAATAATAAGTTTAGTAATAAATTCAGGAAAAAAGGGAAATATTTCTGCATGTATCTTTCGTTACTTCTTTTTGACTAAAGGATTCATTTTAAAATTACTTCAGGATTTGAAAGGGCCTAAAACGGCCTGAAAATTGGTGCACTGCATTTGGGCCTGATGTCGTGGACGGCGGTTTGTATAGCCAAGTGCTGCAGCAAAGTGGTTATTTTAGGCCGCCACTTATGTGCCATATTATTTGAGGGATCAATGACTTTACCCAGGTGAAATATTTATAAACTAACATCGTATGTATGGTTAGGATTTTATGGGTTTTTTTGGACCTGTAAATCCCTTAAACTCATTAGATCGATCGTCTCAAAAACATATCCAGGGTCAATTGCGTAGTACCCATTCGTTAAAGCTGGTTGAACTGTTAAAGGTACTTTAATAAGATTTTGCAGTACAGTTTGCTATTTACTCTGTCTTCTATAGTACCGCTTTGCCTGAAAGTCATGTAAAATAATTTTTTACATTCAATTAGCCGTTTTGAATGTTAAAACTTACTTTAATATTGTATTTAAATTTTAATGAACTAATATTAATGTAAATTTTCTGACTTTATATTTAAACACGAACTAATTTAATTTTCATTTAAATATAAAAAATACTTAAATAGAGTTAAATTTTTTAAGTCATTAATTAATTAAAAAGACTTTGTTTTTTTTTTTTGAATTTTGGCAATGTTACAGAAAGCGAAGCATAATTGAAAATTTTCTTTGGAGAACTGGGGTAAACACATGCCTTTCAGTTTTAAAAACATAAATAGACTGTCACATTCATATGGCTGTAATATGATATTTAATTTGTTTTAAAACGTAAAAGGTTACCCACTTAAGGTTGTAACTAAGTTTTAACTAAAAAAATTTATTTTATGTTTAAAGAGATCTTAGTGAAAGTTATTTGACTTTAAAACTGTCCATTAGTTACAAATTTTAAATACAAAAATAAATACTTGTCCGGCCAATGCTAGACTACAAATTAAGTCATTAATTTAAAGTTCCTACTCTTCATGCAAATGTTTCCGGTAGTGATGTAAAAAATACGGTAAGTACAGACTTTTTCAAACCAAGTACGGATTTTCTTTAACTCAGTACAATTTATCCAGTGTGAATTTCTCACTTTTGGTCACATTTAAGCCAAAAAAATTTTGCTTTAAGTTCGAACTCGTATTTTATGTAAGCTTAAAAGTTGATTTAAGCGTAAAAGTTATTAATCCGAAAATTCAAACTATTTTTTTTTGACTAACGGAGCTTTATCAGAGAAGAAGAATTTTTAATTTTATTTTTTTTATTATTTATTTAAAAAAAAAATTTGCACATGCCGTACCTATGTTTTGAACCAGGGACTTTTCGAGCTGAGAGCCCAGTGCTCTAAAATCTAGACATTGTATTTTAAAGGTTAAAATATATACGAAAACGGCAAGTTTTTTCTGCTTGATTTGGAAAAGTTACCCCAAGTTTGATCGATATAAGAATACTTAAGTACGGATTGCAGTTAAAAAATTTCAAGTACGATTTCTTATAATTTTAAGAATTAAATTCTTGATTTTAAAATGTGTTTTCCTTTTTATGTATAAATCGCTAGCTGAAGTTCAAAGCCACGTAACTAACAAAAAATTTCAAATCAATCTTTTAACACATTTAAATATATTTTATTTAAAAAAGGGCCATGGTAATAAACCTATTTAATAATACACACAAAACTTGAAACACAGTCCAGAAAAAACGGTCAAACTTACAAGCATAGCCTTAGTTATAAAGAAAATTTTAAAATATTAAAAATGTATTTACGTGGTTCTGCATTTAAGCTTAAGTATTGAGGCCCCATCTGGTTATTTGTAGTGGGGTTAATGCTTTTTTAGGATCTCCATAGGTATTGAGAAAATCAGTCAAATCATCGTGAGCAGTCGACGTGCGACGACTCGTTTCTAAAATAAAACGTGCATATGCCGGGGTAAGGTCTGCATTTAAATGTACTCAGCCGGATTTGTCTATTTGCTATTTGAAATTTCTGGAGCCACTGCAGTGTGTTATTTTTTTTAATCATAGTTGTTTATTGCTTATTGTTTATGGCCATAATAATCGCCGTTGCATTGATGTTTAAACGAGCTGCGTTCTGCGACCCATAACCATATAGTGCCATAGATTTCAAACAGGTTTTTTTGTGTTTTTGAACATTTGATTATATTTCTACATGGCAATGAACTAGATTTCTCCTTCACTAGCCTTACTGTTTCAATTTTAATCATCTTCTACGTGAATAGATGCATTTTTTTCTGTAATGGTACTTTAAAGGTTGACCCAGGATCCTTGTTGGACCACAAAACAATTTCTACATGATTTAAACTCCGTTCAATCCCATAGAAGATGCTCTAATAATTTATTTTCTGTTTCATAGAATTGCCTGAGCCTTAAAAAACTTAATTCATATCAACTGAAAAAAACGCTTTGATTGTCTCAAATCTAAAGTGATGATGGTGGGCTAGTTATGAGAAAATGCTTTCTTAAGGCTGGATCTAGTCTATTCTTTCATATAGCCTTCTGAGACCTCAAAGTTTAATTGGGGTATATGGGGTATGCTACTCAGAAGCTAACTATAAAGAAAACTGTAGCCTTAAATATGCATGTCACTGAAATTGGTTTGCCACAACGAAAATGATAGAGAAAATTTGCCAGAAAAAGAATTAGTTTGACTTAGAATCCATTTCTTTTATTTTTTTTTTAAATAAATTATCAAGTAAGATAGTTATAGTCGGCCAAACGCGACCATATTATACTCTACGCCACTATTCATTTTATAATAATCATACCGTGTTCAGGAGCACACTTTTGTGAGTAAATTTAACTTGATTTTCAAGTTATTTCCCACTACAGAGTTCAGTTTAAATTGTTATTCCTGGAAGACATTTGTATGAAGGCAAAAAAAAACCAATTAGATAGTTGGTGGTATATGGTCAAAAATAAAAAATTTTTTCGTCATTTAAAACTGTTAAGATATCAATCCCTTTTCTATATTATAAATCCGCGTTTGTTAGAGTTTCCAGTTCTTATAATTTAGGTCTGTTCGTTTCAAGATCTACAAGGGAAACACATGTATGACTTATTTATCAATATTTAAAAATGTTTGCAGACATTTCTCACTTCTTTTAAATATAGTTTTGCTAAAACTCTCTTAAACCATTCACAATTTTGATAGTTTCCCTTACAAGAGAGGACGTTTTCTATTTCTGGCAAAATAGCATTAAGCCTCTGTCTTATCTTAAGCTTTAAAAACAATAATAAAACTTCTAGAATTCCATCTTAATTTGTTATACGTTTTTATATCCTCAAATATAAATTCGGATAATTTATGAACTGCCAAATAAATAAGGATAAACTATAAAACGTTGTCCTTATTTTGGTTTTCTGATTTAGTACTAATTGCGTGTTATTGCTATTAATTATTAAGATACTTAAAACGGAAAACATATTGGTAGGATATAATTTACAAATCCTATTTGATATCCCATATCAAACTAAAACAAATTGTTTAAATTCCACATTTCCAATATCATTAATCAAGATTATTTAACAAAGTATCATTAAAATGAAACAACATCTAATACAAAATGGCCAAAAAGAACAAGTGGCAATTTAAAAAACACACGCACAAATTTATTACAAATCTATTGCTAAGAAATAAACATAATTTAAGTCAAATAAATCTACTTTAATTTTCCTGGCAAATACTTTGTTCAAGAAAGTAAAAGCAAAACAGTACAATTCATTAATTTTGCCAAAATGCTTAGTCCTTTTCATTTATGTTTATGCACGTGTTTTATTTTCATTTTCCTTAGTTATTTTAGTATGACTTTTTGGGTTTGTTTTTTAAATATTTATAAAAATTTACTTAATAATTCTAAAAATTTTGTAAGCTTTTCAATCTTAAACAATTTTGTTAACCTTTTTTCCCCCTTCTTAAATTAACACAAAAGTATTTGCTGCCGAAAGTTTATTTTTTTTTTCTATAAGGAATTCTCGATAAATTATTAAGAGTTCACATTGATTTAAAGCGATACAGATGTGTTTAAAAATGGCAGCAATTTTGTAACCTTCATGTTATAAATATATTTTCTAATAGTTCCTAAGTGGAATACAGGGCCATTGATGTTTAGAATTTTTTAAAACAATTTTAAGACCTTTTTTCCAAAAGCAAAATTTATTGGTTGGGCAAGTGCATGCAGAATATATATAAGTAAGAACAAAAGTATAAGATTTATCTGGATTTAAAAAATTTTGTTAACATTATTATCAAAAGAGGAATACAAAATGTGTTAGATTTTTATTAATAAAAAATTGCGCATTAACTTATTAACACATGCTGGCAACCATTACGAAAGAGAGGTCGACCAAGCCTGCTGTAGCACGTTAACCAGGAAAATATTAACCACCGCCAGTCACCAACCACTGAGAAGCAGAGAGGGTCAAACAGGCTTTTATGAGCTGCTTCGCTATCCCCCCACCCTCTTCCTAAGAGAACTTTTTATATTTAGGAATATAAACAAATTTCTCCAAATAGATTTTAAGTCTAGAGCGCTTAGCGTATTGCGAATATTAAAAAAGTTGTACACTAATTCAGAAACGAGAAGATTTCTAACCAAATGGTAAGTACTGCCACATAGTATTCCATTTCCTGATATATGAAAAGTTTACCTTAATAACCAAGTTTGGTTTATCTTCAACAATATTTTATGGAAATGACACACGCATGAAACCCATTCTAAGAGATCCTTTCTTATATTTTTTTTGGAATTTTCGGTTTAGTTGAGAATTAAAGTCACATAATACATGACAAAGCCGGGAGGTAGTTAATTGATACACCTAAAGACAGTGGGGTATTTTATGCTGCGTTTAGATAGGAAGAGGAAAATACAATGGCAAATTGTAAAATTTTTCAGTTGATATTTGTAAGCCTGTTAAATGCCTTAACATCTCAAAATATTCACAGTCTAAAAGTGTCAATTAATGATTACCGAAATAATTGTCAAAAGTTTGATGTGGTTTTTCCTGAAAAGCTCCGTGTATAGTAAAAACCATTATTTAATTGCCTTCGTCTCACCTGCATCTTTGTACATATGGTCATAGTCATTTGCATTAAGCTGACAACTCTTTTAAAATTACTTAACATTGCAGTACCTAGTGACCAAGTAGGTGATTAAGGTCTCCATTGCTTTAATGCTAAAGAGTCCAGGTTGTATTCGCTGATGTTAACTAACAAGTTCAGCGTTTTTCCGGCGGTGGACTGCGGAATCGGTAGGAGCGAATGCGGAAGAAAAGAAAGGGATGTAACAATCTATGTTGATAGTTAGGCCACGTTAAATGCTCTAGAGCGTCCCTCTAGCCTTGAATACGACTATAGACGTGCTTTCATGCTGATCTTGGGGCCGAGTAATTATAATACATTTGGTAATGTGACTGAGTTAGCGAGGAGCGGATAAGCCTAAGATATCGAGCTGGACTATGAGTTATTAAGGCCACCATTACTTTTGTATTATAAATTGATAGGGATTTAGGTTTCGGGCTGCACAACTATCACTTCATCACTTCCGCAGCCGCCTGTTCTACCTCACCTAACCTAACCTAGGTTTTGGACAAAGTGGGCCAACCTTAAGGGGACAGGGCTGGTTGTGGAATCTCCAGTCTTCTGCTTCTTATGGGTAGCAGGGGAATTATAAAGTGTATAATTGGAACTATAAAAGGGCACTGCGATGTCAGATACATATATGACAAGTAAATGGGAGAGGAATTTTTTACTTCTGTAGGTTATGTAGGGATGAGGAGGAGTTAAAGACTTTGGATCACCTTGTCTGCACTGCCCTAGGCTACAGATCTGCTGGTAAAAGTGACTTGTAGAGCTGTGCCTTGGGAAATAACATAGGATTTATAAAGGGCTGGGTGGCTGGGTAAGTAGGCTTGTAATTAAAGTAACACTTGTAATGTACCAATCCTTTTATTGGCCATACTAGCTATATTTTTGAATATAACGCATCTAACGTATACAACGTACATGCAGAATCCCTATCGTGATTGAAATGCCAAAGAGCCACTGCTATTATATTTATTAGAACTTTCAACTAAATTTCTAAATCCCACTTTTTTTTTTAAAGTTGATTTTTGGAGAAGGTGCACTTTTGCTCTTAGCAAGGGCAAAAACATTTTCTCTCTTGTTAGCTAAATTTTTCAATAGTTTTTATTTGAATAACTTAAAATTACACAAAAGTAACATAAAAAATAAAATTATGACCATCACGAGTAGACATAACATAGTTTTTAAACTAATTAAATTGACTTTTTAAGCGCTTGCTTTAGATTAGTCAAATTATATAAAAGTTTTGTATTGTAGCGTATTAGTTCCGCAAATAGCCAGGAAAGACCCTACACGTACCAAAAGTCATTAACACAAGTGTAGGATGAATATTTATGTTTTATCTATATTACCCTGACGTAAGCAAACCATTTTTTTGATATTAACTGGAAAATTCAGTCCGGCAAAGTCCCATTACCAAGGCACTCTTAGGACGAGCAAAAAAGTGGAATAGGTATATACTAGATTACAATACATTATCACCTTATTAAAAATTCGTATAGCTTGCTCTTTTTCTCCTATCAAACACTCAACGAAGAATAGAAAACTTCCAGTAACCTTCTTTTGTCATTGGATTTTTCGAGAAAACGAAAAAACCGCATGCGTTACGCTTTACATGTTTGTCTTCTTTCATTTCTAAATTGACTTTTGGGCGCGTGAAGATTAATTGGCCCCCGATTTTTTTGCAAGTTGACTCTACCCTCGTGTGAATAATTTTCACCCAACGACAGCCAGAAAGTTTAGAAAGAGTAAGTGTTTAAAATTTATTTTTATAATTAAACTTAGAAGGGAAGCCTTTACAAAATACTTAATTTTTAGAACAGGTCCATGTAGGCGGTAACAAGGCGCCATATACTTACAGCTAGCTATAGCTAGGGCCAATCTGGATAAAGTTTTGCGAGCCTTTTATTATTTGGTTTCCGCACAAGCTCTAGGGCAAAGATTTCAAATATGGCCAATGCATAGTTGTCTTAGTGAAGTGAAGACCTGAACATCCATTTTTATAGGAAGAAAAAAGCGAAATAAACGCAGCAACGTAGAGTTTTATTTGGCAAAATGGAAAATAATATATATATACAAATATATTAAATTAAAGGCAATAAAACCCCACATTTTAATGAAAAAAATAAGGAAATTTTTGGGTTCTTTCAAAAAAAATTAAATTACTGTCGAAAGAACATAGGCAGGGTGGGTCATGAGACAGGTGGGGCAACAATAACAGCCGTCCCTGTAGTTATTGAAATACAATGTGCGTATAAAGATCTGCAGCTGGATACATTCAATACTCGTTTAGTTTTTTTTTGTACTTGTTACCGTTCCGGTTATTATTTGGTTCATTTAATTTTATTATATTTTTTTTTGGCCTAGAGGACTCTATAAATAAAATTGCGTAGTGTGAGTTAGAGGAGCGAGATCAACGAACCCCCCCAACCGCTTGTTTTGCTAGCTCGAAAGAATTTTTAAGAGTCCTAACCGCTCAATTTCTCCCAACAAAAATAATGATATATATTTTCAATAATGGCACACCATCGGCCACTATACTATAACATACCCCGTAACACATTACACACTGACTTCTTTTTTTTTTCTGAAAGCGTTTTTGCTTCCCTTTTTTTAATTTTTCTACCTTCAATTTATTTTTGCCTTTCTCACTGCTCTTTTTAACCCTTCTGAGAAAATTCACAATAGGTCTACACGTCTCAAGGTGAGGTGACGAATGGCATTTATCACAGGCCTTCATTGCCAAACCTAACCTTATCTAATATAATCTAACCTTACCTAACCTAATCAGATGTTTCCTAGCATAGTCTGAAACTTTACACTAATGTAAGCGCTTTCCGCCTTCGACGTTTTTTGACTTGAAACTTAGCGTTTTAACGGCAGCTTCACTGTCCGCATAGATAGCTGTGTACTCCTATACAGACTGTGTTTCATATCAATTAAATTCAGATTTTGCACTCTGCAAAAATTTTCCCATTATAAGTGATTTTCTTGTGGTTCCCATTATACATTTATCTCTTCACGACAGGTATATTTATACCCGTTTTGAAATTCAGACGCTGACAACTTGTTAAACCTTTTATTATAATTTAAAGATGTTTGATCTATTCAATCTAACTATAAATATTTTGACATGTTTTGGGAAAATACTCTGATTAGATACTCGATTTTCCTGATTCGCAAAAAACACTTGGTTGCGTGTTCTTTGAAAAAAGACCTAAGAGCAAAAGGTTTATTTAGGTCAATCCCCTGTACTTTAATAAGCATTTTATTGCAGGAGTTTTTGGAAAAATTATTTTGCAAGATCAATCAACCAAAGGTAAGTTTATGGCAACATTTTGGTGGTTTTAATAGATGGAACTAGGCTGTAACCTTTATCTTCTTCCTACCAAGTTTCTGTAAGCGCTAAGAGCGTAAAGTATTTTGCCAGCTGATACCATTGTGTAGCTTCCTTAGTTTACCTCTTAGGTTGAGGCACTTTGACTCCAGAAGTATATTTTGCTTAAAAATAATTAAGACTTGGTTACGAAAATTTTTGATTTTATGCTTTGAAAGAATAAATAACCGTATCGTAACAATTCCTCATTTAAGAAAAGCCTGATTTTCTTAGGCATAGTGTGCCTGTATTAGCCATCCCTTAGCAGAGGATGTCCATTACTTAAAATGTTGGCAACTAGATCTCTAGCAGAAGAATATCTTTTAAGATCTAGTCTTTATATATTTGCGTATATTAATGTTAACTGCTATATTGGATATGTAAACAAAACAGGGAGAGAACTCCCTCTTGAGTCAACATGCTATAAGATTTGATTAACTACAAATTTAACTTTTAACATCTTCATCTTTTGTGCACTTATGCATATTTAAAACAAAAATTAAAAACAACTCATATCAAAACAAGCAGTTTTTATTTAGAAGTTATGTCCACTTCAAAAATTCTATACTTGACCTACTTCAAATATGTCTTTAGTTAGGTTACTTAAGTATAAAGAACTTGAAAAAAAACTTAATTTAATTTTTGGAGTTCAAAATAATTCTTATGTATATAACAACTCCTAAATAAACATTAGCTTAACAAAATAAACAAAGAATTTACCAACAGCATTTCCTTTCACAATAAAATTATTTTAAATCAAATGCTTCACATCAAAAGTTTTATTAATTAAAAATTAAAAAAATATAATAAGCTTAAAATGCCAGCAAAACCCCAAAGGGAATATTAGCAGAAACGTTTTTATTAATATATAAAAACAATTTCAAATCCTAATGCTTATGTTGGTTTAAAGTGCCGTTGAGGGAAAATAACAAAACAACATAAGTTAAGTACGAATTTGTTAAAAAATTTTGTTTTTAATATTGCTTTGTTTTATTCATGTGTCATTATTTTTAAATTTAAACTTTTGTGCTTAAATAAACATTTGAAAGTTTTATGTTTAGCAACTATGATGATGATGGGGAGCACAATTTAACTTAACGGCAATAACAAAGAAAAATTTTAATTTATTATTTTTTTAACTTTAATAATATTGCTGCTGTAGGACTTCGTGCAAATGGGTCAATACATAGCGTATGATTGATATTGAATTAATTTAGTATAAAATATATTCATCATACATATAGTGGGCCAGAGGATATTATTTTTTTTCGTATTGTTCCGTGCTTATGTCCCCAAAAATAAATTTTCGCCCAGAATCGTCCTGTTATGCCTAACCATCATATTTTTTAATTAGACATAGTTCATTCTCTTCAGTTTATTAGTTCGGATATGATCAAAAACAAAGACTCAAAAATTTTTAAATACAACCTCATCAAGTTATTTCATCAGTATTACACTTAATTATTTAGTTTATATATAGCCATACAACTTAATCTCCAAATTATAGACAAAAATAAAATAGTTTTTAAGGTTTAAAAGATATTAGGCAGCTTAGCTTGTAATTTAATGAAAATACTTTTTAAATATCCTGTAAATTTAAATTTATTGAAGAAATATTATTAGATTTTAAACAATAATTGGATTTTTTTTTAAATTTTCAATGTGTTGATAAAGTTGGACATTAAAAGTATTAATTTTGTTTTATTTCCCAAAATTCAGTTAATTGCTATTATTTGTTAAAATATTATCGCAAGCTGCATTAATGTTCTCATCACAATCTAATAAAAAAATCAATAATTTCATGATAAATGTCTTATAAAATTTTTTTTTTTTAAATACTGCACTTTGTGTGCTATACAGCAAGCGCAATGACATGCTTGTAAAGGAATTTTTTTCTAACTTTTGTCCGTTTTTTGTACCGAAATTATTTATGGCCAACAAAGACAGCTGAATTTCAAACAAGTTATAAGCTGAGACTTGAGGCTTTAAATTTGGGTAAGTCACTGGCTAGAGATCATTGGAGATCAATAGATACAACGCATTGAATTTGGAGAAAAAAATATTTTGGGACAGATTTCATTAGTTAAAAAAATTACTTTTATTTTCGAAAATTTCTTTATTCGCATATTTATCATTTATAACATCCAATTTTGAAAAAAAAATCACAAATTACAAGAGAAATTAAAAAAAAAAACGAAGCTATAGAAGGTAGCATATATATTCCGGTAGCTTTAAGCTCATTTACTTACATTGATTTTTAATAACTCTGTGCTAAAAATTAATATAAATTTAGTTTAATATTTTAACCAAACAATTAGGTAGATTAGATGACATGAAAAAAATTAATTAATGCCGATCTTAAGCCATAGTGCCACCCATACTTTTATCATAAGATAATATGATTCCTTTTGAATGCCCATTTAACAATGCTTTTTTATTCACTGGTGTACGAAGCACGTTTTTTCTTTCTTGTAAGGTTAAATGGTCTAATGTTCATACTAATGTAAGAACTTAAATTAAAAATTGCATGAAAACCATTTTTAACAGTTATGTTTTTGTATGGTGGACTTCTTTTTTCGATCTGGCTTATAACAGACCGACATAAAACAAGTGTTTTCTATTAAATTTTTTTACTCATTTTCATTATTAATATTTTTTTTAATTTTTTTTAAATTTAAAAACTACATATTAAACAAATTAAAGAATAATGTTGCTTATGTGAAAGCCTTGTGGATTAGGGTTGTTAACCGTCGTTTTTTTCCGGACACTGTCCTCTTTTTTGGGCATCCGTCCTCAAAAAAAATCGGCGTTCGGAAAAGTCTTACATTTTTTAACAAACGCTAATTTAGTTATTTTGCAAAATGCAACGGCTAAAAATAATAGTATTACAATATTTGGAACAATCCTTATTTTTTAATTTTTCCGAAAAGAACATAAATTTTGTTGTTTAAAAAATGATGGCATTCTCATAAAAATTGTGTTTTAACGTTTTATCATGTTTTTTTTCTTACTTACTTGAAGAATGTGTGTGCAATACAAAATAAAACAAATTTAAAATTAAAACTATTTCAAAGTTATTTAGGATTGATCCAAACTTACATAAATTTTTTTATAACAGAAAAAGAAAATCAAAACAGTTGATAACGAAATATAATTTGTTGGGTTTTTGCAAAAGTTTGTTGTGACTTAAACCTACAAAAAACCCTATAAATAAATAGAAAACTTTTTTTGTTGATGTTTGGAAAAGTCTGTGTTTTTTTGCGCTGGCTGTCCTCTTTTATTTAATTTGAAGTTAACACCCTACTATGGATAGACAGAGCGTATGATCAATATTTGTTTAAATTAATTTAAGAAATATTGCTCATACGTACCCTGCATTACTAAGTCAAAAGATATTGCATCTTCCACTACTTGAAAATGAAAAATGAAATTTTGAGACTTCTAGAAAAATATTTAAATCATGTATACTCAAAATCTCGTAACTATTTTAAAATCAATTATCTATCCTATTTAGGAAACTGTGATACTTGTCTCCAATTATAATATTTTTTTATTAGTATTTCATGAAAAAATCATAAGGAGTGGCGAGGAACATTTTCATTTGAATGGATATGTGAATAAACAGAATAATCGGTTCTGAGCAATGGAAAACTCTCAAATTATTCCGCAGTCCCCTTTGCATCTCTTAAATTGAGTCTGGTGTGCAGTTTGGTCAGAGAAATTATTGGACCTTACTTTTTTGAAACTCAAAACGGCGTAAAGGTAACTGTCAATGAAAAGCAATATCGTGATATGATTGAAAACTTTTTAATGTCACAGCTGCATGCTTTACAAGACGTCAATGGAGTTACTGCGAGATCTCTTTCCACAACAAGTTTTTGCAAGAATGGGGACGTTTGTTTGGGGGGATATCTAAAAAGCAAGGGTTATGCAAATAAACCAGGAACGCTGGAGTAACTCAAACAATTCGTGATAAAATTATTGAAATACCGCATGAAATGTGTGAGAATAGAATGCAAAATGTGCTCAAAAGGGATCAAATTTTTAAGGCTAAAAGAGGAAGGCATTTATCTGAAGTTGTATCTATATAACTTTAAAATATTGAGAAAGCGATATTTGGTTTTAATTTAAAAGTTTTAGAAAAACCACATGATATCTTAATATAATAAACAAATGCTTAAAATTATAAAAACGAAGCCGGAAAATTTCTTATCTTTTAAGATGAAACTTGGGAGGACTTTGTCTTTAAGTGCACGATTTGTAAAATATTTTTGCGAAGATATATTAATAATTTTTTTCAATTCATTGCATTTTTTGTTTAAAAATGTATTTATTACTTAATTATTAACAAAAATTAAAAAAGAGTTAAGAAAATGTGGCCTCGTTATATCTATATTTACATGAAACACAAATACATTTATATTTGGCATCTCATGATTTCAACTTTTAATTTAGTAAATAAATCATTTGGTTTTTTCTAGCTCTTCGACCCTTTTCATTTAACTAGCCAGTTCATATAAATTAATTGTTTTATTTTTACAAAATTTTTTTATCTAGAATAGACATTAACTGTTTTTCCTTTAATAGAATTTTGATTTGGGAAATTTGGTGTAAAACCAGGATTACCTGACTGAATTGCACTCTTTACGGTGGACGTTTCTGCTACTAAAGAAGAGAATAACCTGGTACAAAAAAATTTGAACAAAAATTTGTGCAAAACGTTTAGTGAATTTTAATTGATGAATCGTTTTATTTCCGTTAAGCAATGTTGGTCAAAATTTATTAAAACTGAATTGCTGACTAATCATAAAATTTTAAAGCTAATTATCGTTATCAATTTTTCATCCTTTTTATTTCTTTTTCGAAACAATTTCTTTTCACTAAAAGATTTTACTTTTTGCTGTCACTATACATTGATTTTGTTGCGCATGGGTGAAAAATATAACTTTTTATATCGATATTATTATGCAAAAGCTGTCAACACATTATTATGCTTAAGCATCCCTGACAGCAGTTTTATCTAGAAGCCAAGTTAATTTGCTTCTGTTCGTTATCTTAAGACATTATTGCTTCTTCGTTTAGGCCTTTCGCTTGTCACCTCCGGCAAAATGATTTGCTTATAACCTCTGATGTAATTTTTGTAATAAATAATAAAAGATTTATTTATGAATACTTCCCTTATGCCAATAAGTAATAAATTAGTCCTCTTGGATTCATAAAAGCAATTTTTGTAACTAAAGCTATCAAGTAATTTTATAAATGTGTAAATGCTCTTAGGTATTTAGCAAAAGTTTTGTTATATTTATAGTTTGCAAATATTCATTTGAAAAAATTAACTCATATTCATACATATTAACGTACTTGTAAGGAAAAAATATATCTATCTTTTATAATATCTGATTGTTTATATAAATGCGGAAGTACTTGCACAATATAAATAGTTGCACACATACCTACATACATACAAATCCTCAGCTAATACCACATCCTTCCGCATTTCTTTCTTCTTTTATATCTCATAACTTCTTTTCTGTTCTCTAAATGTTTTTCTTGTATAGAAAATTATGTTAAACTAATACTAAAGAACTTGAAGAACAGTTGTATTAGAAAAATACATTTATTACATTCATACATACATATAAATGTATGTATGTAAGCATAGACATAACCTGAAAAATATACATAAAAGATAAAATAAAAATATATAAAATATCATATTTATATCACAAACACGTTCATAAAATGCAAATGTATTACAAATGAATGAAAGCTGTAGGCACAAGTTAACATAATTGAAATGGAAATGTAAGGAAACTTTAATAAAATCTACAGAAAGATACCAAAACATGTGTTTCATTCCAACAATTTTTTCTCTTTAAATATACATTTTTCATAAGATCAATTTTTTTTCAAGAATAAAACAACTCTCCACAGAGGCACAACATAAGGGCTAAATCTAATGGGATTTAATAATAAAAAGTTATTTTATGTCCCGTTTATTTAATAAGAATTGTAGAGAATCAAAAGTAAATCAAGTAAAAAGATAAGACTGTAAATGAAGAAAGTGTAAATTTATTGCATAAAGAAACATGTGAAGCACTTACAGGAATAGCTGAAGTAAAAGCAATGCATAACAGAATTACAACATGAAAATATAATAATTATTCTGGCTTTTAAAAAAAAGGTTAACAATCCTTTTAGTGTAGTAACAAAAATAATATAAAGTCATGAACTAAACCAAAACTTGAAAAAAAAAATTTTAAAACTGCATATGCAAATGTGTCGGCCATGTCAAAAAAAAAATTTTCTTATGAATAGTAGGGGAGTTGTCTATTAAGTCTAAGATGCAACCTTAATTATATCGATGCACTCAAAATTACTTCTTGAATCTTTAGAGCATGTTTATTTATCGATCTGACTGGGTGTCCCTGTATTCTTCTTTTCAAAGTGCAAGTTAAGTTTTACAGGATATGGAGTGGAGCAATATTTGGTGAAGAGATATTTTATCAGCGTCAGGCATCTTACATATGCCTTAGTTTAGCTACATCTTCTAACCAGATATAAAATATCAGACTCAGTATTTGTAAAAGACGGTATTGACGTAGGAAATTTTTAATACATTGGATATCCTCCCTTCATGCCTTGACATTGCTTCTCACTAAAACACACGTTCCAAGGTATGCTTGTAGATTTGTGTGACCCGGTTTCATCACACATGTTTCCAGTATCCTCAATTTCTATACTTGCCGGGTCTTTATTTTGTGAATATTTTCATTTATCTACAAAATGACAGGGCTCTTTTGCTTTTACTATGGTTCCAAATACTCAAAATAATGTTAATCTTGGAAAGAGAAAGACAATATGGTTATTTTGGTCAAGTCAAAGTTTTTTCTAGTGGTCAGAGGTTATGGCAACTGGACTCGTAGGGGGTTTCAGAAGGTCAACACTTAATAAAAGGGAGTCACCTGGAGTGTAAGGTTAAGAATTTTAGAGAAGTAGTTGATAGCAAGGTATAAAAAAAGTATTCAAAGAAAAGGGTCTTATTAGTTCTTTATTAAAGGATTTTTATAATTGCTGGAATTTAAAACTGGCTGAAAGGACTGTTCTAGCGCATAAATTCACTGTGTAGTGGGAAAGATAAGAAAACATATGTAATAGAAAGTGCATAAGCAAAGGTCCAGAGATGTGATTCCCTTATTATAAGTGGTGCCATAAGAGGCGCACCTCGAACAGTACTAGGCATCATTCTCTTAACACAAAACGCAATACAATACAATGCAAAATGTGTCTTAAATTTCTTGGTATCGGCCGAAGATCTGAAATGGAATATTTGGTCGCAGAGGTCAGATTATAAAGAGCATCAGAGTTTTAGGCTAGGGTCCAAGGGGCGTGCAGTTATTCCTGATGGGCAACGAAGCTGGAGTCTATATTTTGGAAGAGGCCATAAAATAGTTTCAATAACTATTTAGTGTCTGAAGTTCGTATCAGGTGGAAAAACAAGCCATCCTAAGGGCAGAAGAACTTATAGTATAACTTGTTTCAGAGAGTTGAAGGCGTATGTTGTCAAGTAAGGAATTGGTAAGGAATTGAATCAAGACAATTGGTGAAAAACGAACTTCTTCAACGTCAGACTATACAAGTTTTCGATACACTGCCACACACCTTGAAATGATATTGCCGATGAGCTCGCTAATAGTGGCTCGACCTTTGCGGTGACATATAAGTAGAAATTGTAGGATCGCTAATGAAGATATTATGAAATGGATTCGAATTTCAAAAAAGCGCACAAGATTGGTTTTGGGAAAGCTAGAACAATGATAAGCAGTTCGGATCGCGGGGACCTAGATTACTGTAGAATGAGTGAAGAAAAGGATTGTTTGTGACAATGTCAAACAACCATACGGTCGCATGGTTAAATAAAATATTTAACGAGTAACTAGGCGATGCTTTGGGGTATAGCCCGGAAAAACATCTTAATCAAAGAATCAAAAAGGATGAAATATAATACTTTTTTATTTTTTACTTAGTTGTTGGAAAAAACTTTAATTGTAAAACAAGCTTTTTTACCAATACTAGCCGACTAAAATGCATTTTTACATTTTAAAACCAGTTATGTGTTTCATCGTCAGTACCCTTATATGAGTTCTTTTGGATATAGACATCAGGCCCTTAACCCACTGGCCTATGCCCCGTAGTGAGTCGGCACGATTTTTTCTATTTAAATTAAACAAACCAAACCTTTTTCTTTTTAAGAGTTAAAAGTATTGATTATATTCTTTTTTATAATAAGAGTTTTGTTTGGTTCTTACTTGAGCCTAACAATAACCAAATTCTTTTGAAAAACAAATAAGTTAAACTATAAATAAAAAAAATTTTTTTGTTCTTATTGATTAGTCAACAACAAGATGTTTTTGACACCTTGATCTAAATATTAATATTTAAACCTATATTTTTTCTAATTATTGTTGTTGCTTTTCAGCTTCAATTTTATTGTTTACAAAAATCTTAAAATAAAATTTGTTTACAACTGAGGTGCTCTTAAAATGTCGCATAAAATATTTGTGCTTGAAATTCGATATTTTTTTGTACTTACTTTAAGTGGGTATAAAATGTAAAAGTAAAAATATTTATGGCAACAAATTTACATTAGTTTTAATAAGAGTGAACAATTCATTGTTAGTAGAATGTATAAACTTATTTGCGTAAGTACATATGATTATAAATAACTTAATGTACGCAATGTATACCATCTAGATTTACGCTCGTTGCTATATACATTTGTATATAGTTACATACACGTAAAGAAAAAACATGGTTAAGTAAGGTTAGGAAAAATTATACATTTTTTTACCCTGCACAAAAGTGATAAGGGTATACATACATAATTTCTACATTCCATTTATAAATTTTTTAATATCCATCTACAACCCCAAAAAGTGTATATTTTCTTAGTCCCGATTTAGCGATGTCAGACTGTCGGGCTGTCTGTCCATGTTATGGTGGAAAACAACGTTTTAAAGCCCCCAATGTGACATAGAGCCAAAGGTGGTATTAAACTTTCAGAAATATCTGCGAGCAAATAGCTATCGAAATTCAGAAAAGTCGCCTGATAAATGACCAAGCTATAAGCGAAAAACCAAGACTTCCTTTGTTTATTACTCTAAAATTTGTACATAAAACCTTTACAACTGCCCCATAAGTGCTGGTGCAAGGCTGCGATATAAAACTGATTTCCGTTAGCTTTTTTTACAAACATTTTTGTGGAACATACTCATACTCTATCTTCGTTTCCTAACAGGTTTGCCATACAAAGTTTAATTTTTTTTAATTTTTTTTAATTGCTCCCATACCTTCCAGGGTGGCACCTCAAAATTCAAATATCAGACCGACCCCAATTAATTTTTCCTCACCAACATTTTTGGTTAACATAATTACCCGCTTTTCCAGCCTCCAATAGGGTTGCTATTTAAAATTGAAAAAAAAATAGTGTTAAAACACCCCGGAGTCGCCCCTAGGGGAATAAAATGTATCACAGACTTCCATTAGTTTTTTCCCATAAATATATTCCTAAAACATATATACTTCTTATCTCCATCACCTGAGGGGATTGCCATCTCAAAGTTTTCAAAAATGTTACATTATTGCCCATAACTTCCCCAAAGTAGGCATAAGAGAAATAAAATTTAAGACGGACCGCCATTAATTTCCCCTCCCAAACATATTCCTAGAGCATAAATAAAATATTAGTTAAGTGCCTTCTTTACTCTTAGTTGACTTTCAAGTTCAAAATGTGTATGCGGCACTGAGATTCATACTTATAGACCCATAGTTAAGAGGCAGAAATTTTAATTGTTTATAATACAATTTGAAAATAAAAATCAATAAATAAATAATTCTTATCCTAAATTCATGTTTGTTTTCCATATTCAAAAGTACATGTGTTTAAGTAATGTTGCAAGTATAAAGACATATGTATAACGCAACCGGGTGCCCCGGTACTGTGGGAGACACCGATAAGTCTACTTTAGTCTTCTTTTTTTTATTTCTTATCCTTCTCTAAATTTTCTTTTTTTTATAGCCATTTCTACCCTTTCTATCTGCCTCTCTAGGTAACACAAAGTGGACGAATTAAGCGGGCCCAAGTGAGTTGTATTGTTTTTAATAACGGGAGTCGGTTCTACCCAACCTAACCCAACTTATCCATATGAAGAATGAGAGTACTGTTTAAGGTTTTTCTAAATAGTATTTTCTATAAAAATAAACAATAAGTTCTTTTGAGGAGCTGTTACATTCTAATTCTATTTAGTAAGTACACACGCTCTCACACATAATATTCATATTAATATTCATATTTAGAACAAAAATAAATATACGTACAAATAGATTTACAGTTAATATTATAAATAAGGCAATATTTGTTAAATATTTTAAAAAACTTCAAGAAGGACTAATAAACACACAGAAGAAGGTATAATATATGCATGTTGGCTTTTAATGCATATACTAGCTTTACCCGGCCCGCTTTGCTATACTCGATCCTACTGCTGATAAAACTAAAATGAAATATTAAACCTTTTGACATTTAAAAAAAAAATTAAACTTACATAGAAATAACGTTTACGAAGACAGATATCATAATTGCATATAAAATTTTTCGATTGCATGGTGGAGCTACACATCTCCATTTGCAGACCATGTGAAGGTTAAGATGTCAGATTTAATTAAAACAATTTTTGAGTCTATAACTTTTGGAAATTTAGGACATGAAATTTGTTCTACTTCCTTGCTCTAACTTTTTGGCCTCAAATGAGAAATTAAAACTAAATAAATTCAAAGATTATTGATTTTTTGTCGCATGCGCGTCTGCATATCAATGGCTTGTATATATGTACACACAAAGAATAAACTAAGCAAACTTTACTTAAATCAAGCCATAGCGGTGTCAAAAGTACGGTGAGTACGGTTTTTCTTAAATCAAGTGCGAAATTTCTTACTCCAAGTAAAATTTTTTAAGTACGAATTTCTTACTTTAAGTCACATTTAGGCCAAAAAAGGATTGATTTAAGTTCGGAACCGCACTTGATGTAAGCGTGAAATGAAAAAGATTGATTTAAGCCGGAAACGGGATTTATTCGAAAATGAAACGTATTTTTTGACTTATGGAGCTTAAATTAAGAAGAAGACTTTTTATATTTTATTTTTATTTTATAGATACTTAAAATTTACAATTTAAAAATTTAATATTTTGTACTTACCGAAGCTGAGATCCGAACCAGGGACTTTCTGCACTGCAGCACAAGCGCGTTACCTCTAGGCCACCGAAGCACTTTGTTTTCAAATGTAAAATAATATATTAAAACAACAAGTTTTCTTCTGCTTGATTTGTTGAAGCAATCCGAATAGGCTTGATTTAAGAAAATGTAAATAAGGATCGGACTTAAAAATTTCAAGAAAGACTTTGGATAAATTCAAGAATAAAATTCTTGATTTTAGAAAGCGGATTTTTTTTCTGTGTACATATGTAAGTAACAAAAATTTTTTAACAAATAAATGTTTTTTAACTTTTGTATTCTGCTACTATAATGCTTAAAAATTATTATCAAGGAAACGAACTTTTTGGATTTCTTTACATATTTTTTCACTTCAAGGACATATAAATGTTGCGTTCTCCATCCTAAAAATTCCCATACAAAGGCTATGGTAAATACCCGCAATGCACCAGGGTGTACCATATTAGTTTCTCTGTCAATTTTTTTTTCAAAAATATATAAAACACTTTCCACCTAAAATAATATAAAGTTTTAAGAAAAATTTCAAAAATATAATCGAGAAGAGAAGTGAGAATTTTTACTGCCGACTTAATTCTTTTCAAAAGGAATTAGACTACAGTAGCATGAACATAAATTTTTTTGAGTTTTGGAACTACTGTACAACTGGTTATTTATTTATTTTAATGTTTATTTAAATGCAATTCGTAATTGCAAAAGTAAAATTATCAACCTGAAATGTATTGGACCATGTGTCAATTTGAGCTAATTGCAATATCAAATTTTTTACTAAGATGTAGAAACTTCTTCTTTGCACTACCCACATTATATATACCGTTCGGCACATCCAGCAAGCGCTTTTATTAGTAAGATATTTTTTTAAATTTTAAAACAAATCTCCAAATCTGACAGCATGTTCGGTGAAAATGATTATGTACTCTTATTTATCTGTATAAATGTATATTCATTTGTAAATATTACGAAGAGTATCATTTAGAACTTCTTACATATAAAAATATATCTTAAGCATACCAAAAACGAAAACAAGAAAGGCTTAACAGCATCTCCACTTTGTTATTGTCTCTTTAACATAAGAATCCATTTTATGACAGGCTTTATTAAAAAACATCATTATTATCATGGTCGTTATCATAATACTTAACTATTGTTTTCTGTTGTACTCATTGTAAACAACAACAAGAACAACATCGTGTTGGTCTCTTGTGTTTACATCTTATTTTCTTTATTCCTTTTCCCCCTTTATTCCTTGTGTTCAGGGTTCACATTGTCATTTTTGTTTAAAGTAAACTTAATACAAACACAAAGCCAAATATTACCCAATAAGCATTTTGGCTGAAATTCAAGTGGAATTACATTTGAAATCAAGTCACAATTTCCAATTTCCAGTGTTGAATTACAGTTGAAACACAGTTGAATTCAATAGCGAATCCAGAAAAATTAACAATTGAATTACAGTCGAACAAAAAATTTAATTATAAAATCATCATCTTCACCGCCGCCAATGATTTTCCATCAACTCTGTGCCATAAATAACGTATGCTTCAAAAAAATTTGTTGTTGTTTTTTAAGAAACTTCAAACAGACTGGAAAGAGGATGGATTTTAAATGTAATTCAAGCTTGGACTCACACCGGAATTCCAACATTGGAATTCACAAAAAATTTGTGCTTATTGGGTATCATTCAAATACATACTAATACAGATGTATTTACCCCACATTCGTACGCATGCACTTACAAATTTACTTAAATACATTAAATAAAAAAAAATCTATAAGTTTACTGATAATAAAGAAAGGCAAAAATTTTAAAGCCAAGAAAAAGGGAAAACATGATTTTCTTAAAATGATGCCTTTGAAGGATGATATTTATTATCTTCCTACAAAACCTCCAGGTTGTTTAATGTTCCTTGGGATTAATGCTGGAAAGTGTCAAGCAATATTTGTACAAGAACTAAAAGATATTGGAATGCTTTAGTAGCATAAAATTTTAAGCAGTTCAATATAGTTAATAGCAAATGGTCACTGGTAAAGGGTAGAGAAAATATTATACAGATTTGCTGTGAGAAATGTCTTCCAGCATGAATACAAGTAAATAATTAAATTTATGACTAAAACTTTAATCGTATTAAGAAATGGAAGTCAAGAGATTTTCCAGGGCCTCTTTTTATGTAAAAAAAAGTAATTATACAAGGTGGGCCAAAAGAAATCACCCAATTGAGAGATGCTTTTATTTTTGCAAATAGCGGCCAATGTCAAGCCTATTTAGACATTTGTAATCTAGACAGATCTAGAATACAAGCAGAGTTGGGCAAAATACATGCTTTGCTGTATTTGAAATACAAAATACAAAATACTTCTTCCGCTTGTATTTCAAATACAAAATACCAAATACTTTCAAGTCGAGTATTTGAAATAAAAAATACAAAATACATTTATAACCATTAATCATGAACACTAGATTTTTAAAAGTATAATCAGATAAGCAGCCTCTTGTTGAAGAATATACAAATCCTCCTTAAAAAAAACAGTCCTTTTACAGGTTCTGATGAAAACAGACTGGTGTTAAATTTTATGAAAACAGTTCTCTGCAAGGCACATTGAACTAGGTAAACTCAAGGCGAATTCAAAAAATTCGCCCTCTGCATTTTTTTTTTGTGTTTGAACGGTAGAATGTCAGAAAAATTTAAAATTTTACACAAAATTAAATTTTTATAACGTGAAAATGTCAAATTGATTTTAATCAGCTAGGCCCTTAATATTACCTGGTTAAATATGTCTTGCTTCTCTGTATGTGCCTTGTATGTGAAAAACAAATTAAATTCAAAGTAAAGTAATATCAAGGCGAATTCAAAAAATCGCCCTTTGCATTTCTTTTGTATAGCCTTCACATAGTGATAAGGGTATATATCAGTTTGTCATTCTGTTTGAAATTTCTTTGTTTTCCATTTGCGACCCCATAAAGAATTAATACTCTGGATCCTTATAGATAGGGAAGTTGTCCGTCTGTCAGTCTGTTGAAATCAAGTTTCCGGAGTCAAATAAAGTAATACGGACCAGTTATTGTAGTCAAACTTTTGTAAATATCCTGGAGACAATCGCTATTTGAAATTAGCAAAATCGGTTGACTATTACCCGAGATATAAACGAAAAATCAAAATAACCCATTTTTAGGACAAAATCCATGCGTACATCCCTATATATGTATCTCAGTGAATATAGTCATTCTTGCCACAAAACTTGGCACGGATACTCTGAAAATAGGGACCTCAAAAGAAAAAAGTTTTTTTCAGATAGGATCAAGGGAAGTGTTTTTTTCTCTGCAATTGCACAAATCTTAAAAATTATAAAAGCTATCGACCTACACTTTGGAGAAAAAATTTTTTGAGTGGGGGCTGGAGAAAGTGTAGCTCCCATACAAATTCACGATTTTAATGAAATTTTCGATACGCTATTTCTCGGAAACTAACAGCTATCGACATCAAAAGTTCTACAATGAGTAATTCGACAACAAGACCTACGCTTTAAGGAAAAAAATTTTTGGGTGGAGGGTGAAGAAGGGGTAGCTTCCATACAAATTAACAATTTTTATGAACTTTTCGATATGCTATATCTCGGAAACTATAACAGCTATCGACTTTTAGTGTTCTACAAAAAGTAATTCGATGATAAGGCCTACACTTTGAAAAAAAAAACATTTTTGGGTAGGGGCAGGGGAAGGGTTAGCTCCCATACAAACAAACAATTTTTATGACATTTTCGAAACTATAACAGCTATCGAATTCTAGTGTTCTACAAAAAGTAATTCGATGATAAGCCCTACATTTTGGAAAAAAAGGTTGAAGAGGAGCAGGGGGACTAGAAGATCCCATAAAAATTAACAACTTTTATTAACGAAAAATGTCGAAAACTTTTATAACTCTCGACCTCAAATCTTTTTCATATATTTCTATTATCCATACGAACGTTAAAAGTTTGTAAAGTTTTCTATGGACTTTAAAACTGGCACAAGGTATTTTTATTATATTATTTTTAGTACAAAATAACTCGGCTGGGTATACTGAAAGAGCAATGCGAAGGGTATATAAGATTCGGCAGATGCAAATAAAGCGATCTTACTTGATCTGCTTAAAAGTGTGAATGTCAAAAAAATTTTAGTTTTTATACAAAATTTAATTTTTTTGACATTCACATTTCCAAATATCCGCTTAGCTCTTGATATTACATGAATGAGTGAGACCTGTAAAAGAACGTTCCATGCTAAGGCGAAGACGTGAATGAATACGAAAACAAAGTTTCCATTATTTTTTTAATTGTAAAATTTTTCAATTTTTCTAATGACAACTTTTTGTATAACAAAAAAATGTATTTTGCCATCTTAAGTATTTGAAATACAAAATACAAAATACTTCAGTGTTGGGTATTTCAAATACAAAGTACAAAATACATTAAAAGGTGGTATTTCAAATACAAATACAAAATACGTATTTGTATTTCAAATACGTATTTCAAATACAAGTATTTGAAATACTGCCCAACCCTGAATACAAGTAAACAAGCCATGAAGCACTACATTCCCCAAGAACGTGGAATAATTGTGTCATTTTTTTTTGCGCAAATACTGCGCCGTTTGGCCACCAACTTTAAAGATTAAAGGATTATACGAGACTTTGCCAAGAGTAGCCGCTGTTGGCGAGGATGTATAGCTGTCGCCAGAAACATCGACCAGATGCTGTGTCTCGCAATTAGCCATCAGCCAGTTGTCCCTAAGCGAATTTCGGTCAAAGACCTGCGCATGATCCCATACTAAGTCACGTCCGTGCATTAGCTGCTGTCTGTCAACCGCCAAATGCGTGTAGCCTACGCCTACGCCATCCTCAATCTCGAGGCCGAAATGGACGATTTTTCGACCAAATCATAATAATCGATAAGGCTCATTTCCACCTCAGCGGGTATGTGAACAAGCAAAACTATCGCTTCTGGGGCACGGAAAATCCATGAGTGATGCACGAAGAGCCACTACACCCCCTCCAAGTGACTGCATGGTGCGCTGTTCAGGCTGGAGGAGTCATCGGGCTATTTTTTTCGATGGCAGCGCTGGTCAACCGACAGCAGTGAACGGCCGACGTATAGGGTCATGTTAGCCGAGTGTTTTCTGCCGAAACTGAATAAATTAGGACTAAAGGGCATATGGTTACAACAGGATAAAGCAACGGTACTAACCACGCGAGTCACAATCGATATTCTAAAAGTGGCGTTCCCGGGTTACTTCATCTTTTATTTTGGCGATTTATATTGGCCCGCAAAACCGCCCGATTAAACCGTTCCAGACAGCTCTTGGAAGCCCTCAAGTCAACATTTGACACAAGTGCGATAATCTGTCGCCCTAAGTTCTCGCTGAAGTGATGAAAAATGCCACAAAACGAGCTCGTCTAGCAATCAAATGTGACGGCGCCCATTTGGTCGATATTATCTTCTTGACTTAACCAATGAAATTTTTAAGATTCAAATAAATATAATTAAAAAACAGAGTCAAAGTTTTTTATTTAGAAAAAAAATGAGAGCCAAACAACATCGGATGACTTTTTTGGCCCAACATTTTAAAATGTTTTATGTTTATGAGAGATTTTCGCTCCTCTTCCAAAATTTTTTTATGTAGTCTTTAATGTACAGTAACCTTTGAAGATAAACCCGGTGTCGAAAGCTGTTTTAGTTTCCGATATGTAGCGCATTAAAAATGTGTTTAAACCTGTTAATTTGTATGGGTCTTCCGAGATATTACGTGTAAAAAATTTTTTTTGGTACGGGGGCTGTTTCTCCCCCCTGCTCCTATTATTATAAGTTCGGCTAACAGCGCCAACGTTCTGTAGGAGCCACCTAAGCTAAGTAAGTAAGAAAAAAATAAAACAAATATATTTAACAATATTTTTCACTTAGCTTTTTATGCCCTAATACATTATTCGTCATAAAATTTCATGTTACCATAAGTGTGTGAAATAAAAGTTTCTATAAGTAAAAATAAAAATTTGTTTAACACAGCTTTAATACCCTTAAATTTCATTAGAGACAAGGCAATCTATATCTAACGAATAAATATAGGCACATGTGTATGTACGTAAGGTACATACATATATGGTATACAGTTAAATAAATAAAAATATAATTTTTCAACTAACAAAAAAACCCGATCCCAAATCCCTTTTACCATCCAAACAAACATGTTAGTTCCTTAAAAGTATTTAAACTATTTAAAGTTCTTAAAGTTTAACGAAAAACAAAAACAAAGCAAAAAAAAGCTAAATCCATTAAATTTGTTTAAATTAGGTCTGTCATGATGTCCAAGATAATTTTTATTTTCGTTGTCACTTCCTTTATCGAACTTTTGTAATCCTTTTCCCAAAAGTGATTTTTTTGGCAAAGAACTGAAAAATATTTTTTTTTGTTTTTCTATAGTTTTGACCTTTTTCAAATATTTTGATTTACAAAAACAACAAAAAAAGTTTATTTTTTGTATTATAATAAGATATTAAGCTATAAGTTTGAGACATTTATCTATAAATTTCAAGAAAATAATTTTTTTATAAACCTAACGATGGGCAGCAAAGGGTTTTTACATAAGTTTTACGTCTTGTTTGCATTGCTAAACATAAATATAAAGTTCGTTTTTATTCACATGTGTATATAAATTTGTTAAGGTAAAGTTTTTCCATCTAAATACAAATGAATAGATAAAACTAATTTTAAATTGTCAATAACCCTTTGTTTTTAAAAATACCAGCTCAACTTATATTTAATGACAAAAACGACTCCGTTGCCATTTGTTTAGGAAATTATTCTAGCCAAAAAATAGTCATAATGATTTAAAAACATTTTTTAAACTTTTTTTGGAAACATTAAAATTTAAACAAGACATGCAATCGGAAAATTAAAAAACAAAAAATCAAATTAATTTTAAGGATTTGCCTTTCCTGATAAAAATAAAACATTATGATTCTTGTTCCACTAAAGAACTTGCCAACCTTAGAGTTAGGATAAAAAATCAAGCCGAATGTAAATGAATACATTTGGTCTGGTTAATTCAACAAACAGCCGAAAAAGTGATAGAAAAGAATTGCAGCCAATCGCATCAATTTCTTTGTTTTTTTGTGATACCTGTGGAAGAGAGAGCGATAGAAAGAAAAAATCAATTAAATATTTAAGATGAGGAAACATTTAAAAAAATAAGTAAAGGGCAGTCTAAATGGTTGGCAGTATCCACCCCATAATGGTCACTGTCCTCGAACCATACGTTATCACTGAAAAAGGATGCTTGACTAATAGGCCGGTCTGTCGGCACTAATGTGCCTTTTTTGAACACTGACTAGTGCTGGAGAGAAGCACAAGAGGTGCTTTAATCTTTTAATTTTCTACCGAGGCCGTTGAAAGGCAAATCTCAGCAGACTTGAATTGGTGCAAATTGACAGGGGACATATTATGATAACTTATGAACAAATGAAATAAAAAATTCGGTCTGCTTTAGAATCCTAATTTTTCCTGCAATATTGCATCGAGCATAAGCAGCAAAAAACTTTTGAGTCGGAAGCTGCGAAAAATTTCCAAAAACATACTTTTCATCATCCCCTATGCAGCAGGATTATTTTTTTTTTAAGACTTGCCTGCGATTTCCGTGTTCTGTTCTTAACCTAAGCAACTTTTAGCAGTTCTCATGCTAGAAACAATTTGGGCTTTTTTAAGCGAACCATTTTTACAGATGGGAGTTATTAACCTTAAAATTTTTCCTTAACAAAACTATTTTATAAAATTTTCTTTCTTCCTAAACCAGGTTTTTAATCAAAGTTCAAGTTTTTCCGATACTTATATAATAATATTTAAAATAGTTAGACCTTTGATTCATTGGCCAGCTTTTTGCAGGACCCGGTAGGATTTTTTCGAAAATCTTTTATAACTTTCCTTCTCGTCACTAATTTTTATCTACATGGTAGCTGATAAAAGCTGCTCCAAAAAAAAAAAACTTTTTGATACGGTGTCGCACATGTGTCACCGAGATTGCAGGCCATTTGAATTCAATAATTTTCAAAACTTTTTGAATTTTTTTAATACATATGCGGTAATTTAAATGGCCTCCAACCTCGGTGATATATGTGCGACATCTTATCAAAAAGTTTTTTTTTGTAGCAGCTAACCTGTATTAACAGCAACTAAGCATTGTTGCGTTAAATAACATAACATAATAAGTGACATGTTTTTTAAAGTAATTTGAATAAAAAAGACAAAACAACAATTGGGTATTAGATTTAAAAAAATGAGTTTAGGTTTTTTCGATCTCACTTCTTTTAATATTATGCCACCAACTATTATACTGGATATAAAAGTGACCCTTGTATTTTTTCCACAAAAGTATCATCCATTTTAATGTCCTACTGAAATTAGCGTTTTAGGCTCTAGATACGTAAAACAGAAATATTTGAACTCGTGTATGTCCTGTACTTCTATGTCTATTACTTTGTAGCTACAATTTTGACACAACCTATAAATACCACGGTCACTTTTTTTGAATATAGCCTCCATACAAATATCCTTCCAGACTGATCCTTTAACTGCTTAAAATATACCCTAGCCGCAATACTTAGGTTAGATGAGGATAGTTTAAATGCAGTCATTGTGATTCGATCCAACGCGGAGCTGTCTTAATCAACCATATATTGTGTTCCTTATTATTTACATATGCATCTAAAAAAGTAAATGCTTTTTAAATATTCCAAACAGTAAACTTTAATATATTTTTTAAAGCTATAAATTATTAATTAAATTTTAATTTATATATTTTTTTCAAAAAATTTACTTTAATTTAGAAGCTAAAAGAAATGTTTTTTGATATAATACTTTTTAAACATTTTACCTTAAAAAAGTACTTAGCATTTACCAGGGTACACTAGTACAGGTAGTATCAAGATGAATTCAAAAATTCGCCCTCTGCATTTCCTTTTTGTGTTTGAAAAATTAAATGTCAAAAAAAATTTAAAACTTAATACAAAATTAAATAATTTGTTTTTATATACCGGTAGATCAGTGGTAAATACACGAGTCTACCAGTCTGGGGGTTGTGGGTTTAATTCCGACCAGAGATCTTGGTAAGTCTGCTTCATTTTTCTGTTCTTGCTTTCTTTCTTATTCTTCTCTAAATTTCTTCTTTCCTTCCATCTCAACCTATTCTATCTACCTCTACAGGTAACACAAACGTACCGAATTAAGCGAATTAAGTGAGCTGTATCCTTTCCTTCAACGGCTGCCTGTTCTATCTAACCTAACCTAACCTATTCACTTTCTAAAATATTTATAGTCAGCTAGGCTCTTGATATAACCTGTATAAGTGTACCCTGATATTTACATATTTTTACGAATACTGATTTTTTATTTATTTTAAAAATATTTGTTTATTATACAAATGTTTGATGTTTGAAATTCTACTTTATGTTCCTATTAGTTTTCAAAGAAGTCAGAAATTTATTTTTTTATCAGCCTAATAAAAAGGGAACATATAAATAAAAACTTAACTATGTTTTTAAATTGAATATAGATTTTTTTTTTAATTTTTTGTAAATATGTACCATTAAGTAAGTATCTATACCGATACTGATATAATCAAAATACCGATACTGAAATGGCAAATTTTTCAATACCGTTATTCGTTTCGGTTGCCAACCTTGGTAAAAAGTGTTTTTCTAAAATTTTTAATTTTTTTCAAAATTTTCTTTTAGCTATTTATCAAATATCATAATATTAGGTAAACTCTTTTAATGATAATAAACACAAAAGAGCACACAAAAGGATTGTCAAGGATTTATTTTTATTTATCGCAAAATATATTTTTCTACAAGCTTAAAATACATAGTTGCCCTAAGAAAAATAATTTTTTAGTTCCACTGTTGTAATAAATAATTCAAAAATAAAAATTGATAACAATGTTGGTAGTGATTTGGCCCCGATGTATTTGACAATCCTTTTATGAACAAGCATGAATGTTAACAGTTGTGCTTTTGCGTATGTGAGTGTGCTCATGCATGCATGTAGTTATTTGGTTGTTAGTGCTTCTTGATATTTTGGTCGAGATTAGTGTTACTATTTTGCAAACAAAAAGATTATTATTGTAACATTTTTCAGATTTTTTTGTTTTCACTTTTTTGTGATTCTCTGCACTGTTGGTTATTTCGTGCATGTCCGCATGCATCATCATGAGTTTTGACCTAAATATAAATCCAACTGCTATGCGACAAACAACACAGAAAAAAATTCCATACTCTGACGACTTACTACATACATATTTATATGTACGAATACACAAGTATATACAAAACATTACAAATTGTATTAGCAGAATAAGAGTTGGAAAATGAAGTAAAATTATTCACTTATGTATGTAAAAATGTTGATGTCCTGAACCACAGTTGTTTAGCCTCTATTCTAAACATTAACATTCATGCTTTAGTATTTGTTCGACTCTGCTTAATTTTGCCACATTTTTTCACAACAACATGAAAACAACCTGTTAATATGTATTTCAAACATATATGAAAAAAAGCCTGATTACATTGGTTGCTTGATTTAAGGGGGGTCCGTTGACACACGACCTGAGACTATGTATGTACATAATATAAAAAAGTGACTTCATTGTTTATGCCTTAAGCTACATAACTAGCAGCTTAACACACTAACACATATAAAAATTTTAATTTGCATGAAATACATGCAAATTCAAACATGGTAGCCCAAAAATGGACACGAAAGTTACATATTGCACACTTAATCATAAAATGTCACAACTTAAGTTTTATCAAAAAATAATTTTCTTTACAATAAACTGTTTTCAAATCAAATATATATCTAAAAAGCCACGAATAATTTTGTTTAAATTGATATAAGCTTTATTCAAAGAAGACGTAAAGAAGCTTCAAAAAAAATTAATGATTTTGAGTTGTGGTAGTTTATTCACATGCTTAATCAAATAAAAACTAAAAAACACATTTTAACTTTTTACCCCCAAAAACTTAACCAAAATTAAAAATTTGTTGACATTATTGTAGATTTGCTTGAATTCGTCTATAGCTTTTAAGCAATTCAACCTAAAGCTGTTGTGTCCAATTTATGTCCTAATTTGTAACAGTATGTATGTGTGTGTGTATTTTCATAGCCAAATTAAGATTTCATGCTTCAGTGCAATTTAAATATTATTTTTCCGTTATTTTGCGTGTTTTTTGTTACCGTTTTATTGTAAAACAACTGGTCACAAATAAAAAAAAATAAAATCTAAATATTATAATTTATTTGAGAGATATTATTCATAAAAGTTCTCTACTCTCAAAACTTTTATAACTTTTACTTTACAAAAGCAAAATAAATTTAATAATATAACTTTTTTTAACTGCAGCTTTATGCTCAAAGTATTTCAAATTATTTGAGCAGTTCAGTACAAGTCAAAATTACATAATAACTGTGTTGTCTGGCTTAGTAGGTCACGTTATTTAATGGTTTGAATTTGTTTTATGTTTTTGTTTGCATTTTTTAACCTAAACTTTTAGTAAAATCCTGTTAAAGTTCAAACAATAGCCGCTAACATATAATTTTTGCACCCAAACTATAAAGTAATGGAAAACATTAAGAACATATTCGCTAATTAACTAATTGGTAAAATTTGTACAAGTTTAATTTAATATTTCATGATATTTTCGAATAAGTTATAACTACACTCAAAGCGTGTGGCGAGTAAATGTAATTAAAACTAAATTAATATAAACTTACCAAGGACTTATGTATGTGCTGTTTGTTTGTGACAAGAACAAAATACACACAAATCGTCTGAGACGTTTGATGAAACGTGTTCTATAAACAGCACATGAAAACCAAAAAAGGCTTTAACATAACATCAAAGGACGGTAGCCCTGCTTTATCTTATACTAGCAATTAACCCGCTACTTCGTAATTGAAATTTGATATGTAAACTAAAACAAAGTACTAACCACAGAAGAGCATACAAATAAAGTTTCATTTTCTTTTTGCACAATCTTATTCCGGAACCTAAAGTTTTTTATTTGTATGACTTCTTGCTTCAATCTGGGTCAAAAGCCCTAAATTTCATATAATCAAAACAAAATCGATCAAATTTGGTAAATAGTCACTACTAGTAGTTTTTGAAATAAATAAATTAAATTTTGAATTTATACTAATTTTTATTTATTGTTGAACTAATTGTTTCTTAATACAAATTTCTGCTTTTAAGTTTGGCTTAAGTTCATATAAGTTCTTTTTATTAGAAGAAATTACTATTTTCCGTTAATGTTGAAAGAAACTTTTAATTTGAAAAAAGCAGATTTTTCTACCGTTACTAGCCGAGTAGAATGCATTTTTGAAAGCAGCTACGCAATTTCATCATCAGTACTCTTTGAACGGTAGTAGTGTATTTGGTTGTGAACATCACCTATTTAACTTACACGTAACAGAGAAAGGGATTCGGCATGACTGTTTTTCTTTCGTTTTTACTTTGTAAGTTAGGACAAAGTTTACTTTTCATATACACTATGCTTTTTATACCCTTCACATAGTGATAAGGGTATATATCAGTTTGTCATTCCGTTTGTAATTTCTTTATTATTCATTTGCGACCCCATAAAGTATATATATTCTGGATCCTTATAGATAGAGAAGTTGATATAGCCATGTCCGTCTGTCCGTCTGTCCGTCTGTTGAAATCAAGTTTCTGGGGTCAAATAAAAAGATACAGACCAGCTATTGGTGTCAAACTGTTAGAAATATCCCGCTAACAATTGCTATTTAAAATCAGCAAAATCGGTTTACTATTGACTGAGTTATAAGCGAAAACCCAAAACAACCCATTTATTTAGGACAAAATCCTTGCATATATCCCTATATATCTTAATAAGTTAGTCACTCTTCACACAAAACTTGGCACGGATACTCCTAAAGAAGGGACGTAAATAATGGAAAAAGTTTTTTCAGATAGAACCAGGGAAAGGGGTATTTTTCCTACAATTGCACAAATTTGGTGAAATATTTTATGCGCTATATCTCGGAAATTCTAACAGCTATCCACATCAAATGTTCTACGAAAAGTAATAATCAAATAATTCATACATTTTGGAGAAAAATTTTGAGAAGTGCAGGGGGACTAGAATATCCCATATTATTTAACAAGTTTTATTAACCTTCAAATATGAATAATGTCGAAAACTTTTAAAACTTCTTCATATATTTCTATTATTTATACGAACGTTAAAATTTTGTATATTTTTCTATGGACTTTAAAACTCGCACAAGGTTTTTATTATATTACTTGCAGGACATAATTAATCGGCTGGGTATATTTAAAGACCAATGTGAAGGGTATATAAGATTCGGCAAAACCGAATATAGCTCTCTTACTTGTTTCTATTAAATTTAAATTTTTAAATTTAATTAATATTTCAAACAATACTTACTTTTAATTTTATATAAAAAAATCAATTCTTCTTGTGATTTTTTTTTTTTTTTGAGTAAATGCTAAACCCCAGAAAATATAAATTATTTCTGCTGTAAAAAAAAATATCAAAAAATTAATAAGCACTTGATTTTCAAAACATTTAGTAAAATGACATCAAAATGGTGTACTTTACTTAACTCTGCACTGTTTTTTTTCTTTGAAAATTAGAAAATAATAATTTTTTTTGGTCCCTGTAAAATGTCTACATTGCATAAATATCAATTTTAAATTTAACAATTTGTCATACATGAAGTACAAGTTGTATATTTCTATTTTAGAGAATATAACAAAGAATGCAAAAACGTAACAAACATATTGAAATTGTGAGCTTATGAAATGCTTAATTTATAAAAAGTTTCAAAGTTTGCAAACGTTTCTTAAGTAACGCGATAAGTTGCCGAATCAAACTAACCATAACCTAAAAATGTCTAATCAATAATAACTCAAAATCCTGACTCCAATTCAAAGCTCTTCACCTCCAAAAGAAACTGTCGCTTATTTTATTATTTACTTTTCACTTGACTTGTAAAAACTTTTGGATGGACATTTGAAAAAAGTGGCCAACATGAGTCCCATAAAGCACGCACGCACAGAAATAATAAAATATGAGACGGCCATATAAATGCGTTTACATTTTGCTTATTTAATCCAATAGTGTCATAACTTAGTAAACATAGTTTCAAATAAAACTGCTTTAACATTTTTTAAATGTTTTTTCTCTTATTTTGCATATTAGTCTTAAATATATGTATGTTAAGATTTAAAAATGATAATAAAACATTGAGCAATAAAGGGTGTCTGTTGGCAAATTAATATTTTTAAACTTAAATACCTATAGAAAAAGTAATATTTGACAAAAAACTTTTATTACGAGCTTTTAACAATGGAAAGTAAATGCTAGTTTTTTAAAAAAGCATGTCGTCCAGACGTCTTTTCTCGAGGATAATACACTTTTCAAAACGGAGCCTTGTGTTCTGAGCAACACGCTGTAGTAAACTTAGTTTAATTGAGCTAATTTCGTAATGAATATCTTCCTTTAAAGCCAGTTTAGTTTTTGGGGGAAATTTTCCTGAAGAAAATTCATCGAAGCCTTGGCTGTGTGTGCAGTCGCCTCATCCTGTTAAAACCACGTGTGTGAAGAGTTCGATGAATGAGCTCGAAGGTTTGGCAAAAAGAATTCCGTAATAATTTTCGCCGTTGACATCCGTCGCCTGGCCTCCAAAATTTTTGAAAAAAATGGTCCAATTATTTTATGTGTGGATAAGGCACTTCAAACAATTACAGTTAAAGACAATTTAATAACTTTAATCGAGGGTTGCGACTAATTGGAGACCAGTTACAGCAGCTTTGCATGTTGACGTGACCGTTGAAGTGAAAATAAACTTCGACCCTCCAAAAATGGGATTTAAAGTGCAAAAACGCTCCAACAGCGTTTCAAAAAAATTTTTGCGTAAATCAGAGTCAGTTCAGTTCTTGAACGAGTTAAAAGGATGAAACTTCAGATCCTGTTTTAAATTTAATGAATAATCGCTCTTGGAAGACCCAGTGAGGCTGCTCTTTTCCTTATTGAAAGTTGCGCATTTTTACGTAAACTGCTTTCAACCAGATAAATTTATTGGAAAATCCTTGAAAATCGACTTGGCCCTACATTCATAGCCGAAGTAGATGCGCGGAATCTCTGCACACATGAACGAATCCAATTTACACTCGGTCATTCAGGTATTCGACAAATACCGAACTTTGAACAAAATTGTCGACCAACAACTACGTAAGAATCATTACTCATTAAAAATGTCTCCACAGCGAGCGTGCGATGCTCACTCGATCACTGCGACATCGTATCTGCCAAATCCGCATAATCTATAATTTCAACGGCGCCATCCTTCCTCTGCACCGTTAAAAATGTTTTGCAATAATCGTATTTAAAAATATAAATGTGCCACCAGACACCCTGTATTTCATTAAATATATTACCCTTCCACTAAAAGCATCAGCATTTTTGAAATAATTTTATCTAAAAAATTCAACTCAATTTTAAATATAAAAATTTTGAGTTAAAACACTATTCAATTGGGTGCGAAATATGCAAGAAACATTTTCACACACTTTTTAAAAAAAAAAAATTTTAATAATTTATTTTTTTGTATTTACCTGAACGTTTTTTGTATATTTTTTTTTTTTTTGGTTTGTACCACATATTTTTTGATGTTGTGTTTCTTTTTTTTTCTTAAGGAAATGAAATATTTTTCATAATTACATTTAACACGTGAGTGCGCTTGAATTGTGAAATGTTTTTAAATCAAAAAGCAAACACATTTACACACAGACTTACTTAAACATACTTACACAGAATAATATTTAAATAGTTTTTAGGTCAAAAGTACATGAGTTAAAAGGACTAAAGTTAGTATTGAAAAATATTAATTGTGTGAAGAATTAATAATGGCTCAAACATAATAACATTAAAGTGTTTTTTTCTTTTTTTTTTTTTGTTAAAACAAAACAGGATGAAACAAACTAAAAAAATGTTAAGAGTAAAACTTGATTTTAACTTTTATATTACTATCAGAAAACGGCACATACCTTTGCACACACATACATGCATACATTTGTACATACATATATAAGCATGTATGTGCATGTTTATGATTGTGCAGAGGACATTCACCGTTGACGGACTTCAGGGATTTTATTTCTTTTCGTTTTAAAACTGTGTCAGTTACATTAAAAAAGCGTTTTTTTTCTGTTTGTTTGTTTGTTTTAATAATGCATATCATGATTGCCTTTGTATGTGTTTGTTGACATGCTCCTGTTTTAGTTGCTTTTCCCAGGTGGCATAAACTGTTCTCATTCTTTTTTAATTTTGTTGCCGTGTATGTTTACGTGTCATTTGTTTTTCTTTGAAGTGTGTTTAAGCAAATGTTCATATTTTGCTTGGCTTCCCTTTTTCTCCGCTCGTAATTTGACATGTTTAAAGTAGAAGCACGTACTAACGCACACGTACATAATAACTCTCATACATATAAATATGTATTAAAGCAATCATGCTTTAAGGCATACTTTAAGGAGATTATAAAACATATTCCTTAGGCAGACAATCAAAATAAAGAAAAAATTTTCAGTAATATTTATTGCCAAATCAGTAGTTGTTATATTAGTATTTTTATTTTAGATCTTGATATTGTTAACATATAAATATTTAATATTTTTTTGTTGTAATTTGGGAAAACGATTTAAACGTTAACACGTTTGTTTATATGTTTGTACCTTTATATCTTATGAATATTTCTAATACAAAAAGGATATCATTTTCTACTTATAATAAATTTGAGTAAGATTTTTTTGGTGGGATAGATCTTTTTCCCATACATTGTGTATTAAGTACCATATTCAGAAAGACCAAATTTTTACATGATAACAATTTAAGAGATACAGGGTAGAAAAAGGGCAACATGTCTTACAAAAAAAAACGACTCATCACCTACACTCTTACATTTTAATCAAATCTTTCTGAATGTCATTAAAAAAAATTATAAAAAGGAAATTAGCTAATGTTTTGAACAGTTTGTATATGGGTCATTCCATTCAAAACGGCACTAAATAAGAAATCATTGTTTTCTTATTTTAAAAATATAGAAGAAAATTGTTAGTCTTAGCTTCAAATTCTTAAATCTAAAATATAAATAAAAGATATAAATCCAGCCAATGTCGGACTAAACATAAGATCTCAAATAAAAAAAAACTGAAAATTCGTTTGTGTCGCTCTTACAAGGTGGGCAAGAAGAAGTCATCCGATGTTGTTTGGCTCTCAGTTTTTTTTTTCAAAATAAAAAACTTCGATTCGTTTTTTTTTAAATTATGCTTATTCCAACTTTTAGAATTTTATTGGTCGAAAAATGATACCGGCCAACTGGGTGCCGTCACAATTGATTGCTACATGTGCTCGTTTTATGGCATTTTTCATCACTTTGGCGATAACTTCTGGCAGCATATTCTCGCACTCTTGTCGAAAGTGGTCCTTGAGGACTTCCAGGATTTTGGGCTTATTCACGTAAACATGGGACTTCAAAAAACCCTACAAACAAGGCCTGGAATAGTGATAGCGGGCGACCTTGCGGGCAAATGTAAATTGTAAAAACGAGAGATTAGACGGCCCGGGAACGCCACCTTCAGAATATCGATTGTGGCTCGCGCAGTGTGTGTCATTGTTCCATTCTGTTGGAAGCACATATCCTCCATTCCCAATTCGTTTAATTGCGACAGAATAAAACTCGGCTAGCATGGCCCTATAGCGCACACCGTCTACTTTTATCGCTTGACCAGCGCCGTCCTCGAAAAAAATGGCCCGATGACTCCTTCAGCGTGAATAGTGCACAATGCAGTCACTTTGAAAGAGTGTAATGGCTCCTCGTGCACCGATCGGGGATTTTCGGTGCCCCAGAGGCGATAGCTTTGCTTGTTCACGTATCTGCTGAGGTGGAAATGAGCCTCATCGCTCATTATGATTTTGGTCAAAAAATTGTTCACTTCGGCCTTAAGATTGTGAATGGCCTGGCCGTAGGTTAACGCGTTTAGCGGTCGACAGGCAGTAGCTGTTTAATTGACTGGACTTTGTACGGGAGGGTGCACAGGTCTTTGACTAAAAATCCTCTTAGGGACGACCGACTGATGGCTAATTTCGAGGCACGGTGTCTGGTCGATGTTTCTGGTGACAGCTCAACATCCTCACCAACAGCAGTGATATTCTCGGCAGAACAGGCGCTCCGGGGCCGGCCACTTTTTGAAGGGTCTCATGCAGTCCCATATTTTTCAAGGTTGATGGTCAAACGGCGGAGTATTTGTGCAGGGGAATCGGTGACGGAATTCGCACCACGTCAACACTACAGACGAAATTATTCCGCGTTCTTGGGTAGTGTTTCGCTCCTTTGCTTGTTCACTTGAATTATATATATATAAATTATAATAAAAAAAGTCAGTAAAATGATTATCTACCCGCATCACAATAGAATTTCCCATATGTATTTTACAAACCACAAAAAAAGATCATTATTTTTATTGTAAATGCAGACGTATGTGTAGATATGCAAGTAACTTAAGTACATTATTGGCCAATATACAATACAGTTAATACAATTAAACTAAAAATCGTTTCCACTCCGCAAAATTAACAAAAAGCAATAAAAATAAAATTTTAATGATAATAAAATGCACAACATCAAATGTTTTAGCAGTATGAGAATGTATTAAGAATCTGTACAACAATAAAATGTTCATAAAAATTTATTTTTTGCACGCCCCAGCAATTAAAACACACACACACATACACATACAGCAACAATGGTATTAAAATTAATACATTTTCAATATTTGAAGAAGACATTTCGCTTTCAGACCTACAGTAGGTGAATATAAAAATAACTCAAAGTTAAATTTTTTATTATTAACTTCAAAGCTGACTGCAAAGAATGCCAAGGTAAAAGCGAACACACATATTCTATCAAGTGTTGTGTTTCTTACAAATTTCATTTTTATACCCTTCACATAAGTTATAAGGGTAAATGTAAGTTTGTGACTCCATTTTTAATAACTTTAATATCCATCCGCGACCCCACAAAGCATATATTTTCTTGGTCCTTATAGATTGGGAAGTCGATTTAGTCTGTCCGTCTGTCCGTGTTATGGCTGAATTCAATTTCTGAAGCCCTTCGAGTTCAAATGGATCTGTAAGTGGCATTAAATTATTAAAAATTTCTGCGAGAAAATCGCTTTTGAAACTTAAAAATATCGCCTAATAACTGACCCAGATATAAGCCAAATGCAAGACTACCTCTGTTTATTTCTCTCTATCTTCGCCCCCAGCTGGGTTGCCATACAAGGGTTAATTTTTTTTATTTTTTTTATATCGCAACAACAGCTTCTAGTTTGCTCTCAAAAAGGTTAAATTTAAAGCCGACCCCATTGAGCTTTCCCCTCCCCCCCCCCCCCCCCCCAACCTATTTTGTGGGACGTACTTAACCCCTATCACCAATCCCTAACAGGGCTGTCATATAAAATAAAAAAAAAAAATGAGGGTAACAACTTCCCTTCCCTGGAGGCGCCTTTAAAGGAATAAAATGTATCGCAGACCCCCATTAGTTTTCCCTCCCAAATAAATTCCAAGAATTTACTTACCCTTCATCACTATCCCCTAAGGAGGTTGACATACAAAATTAACAAAAATGTTGTAAAAACGCCCATAACTTCCACAGGGTCGGCCTAAGAGAAATAAAGCTTATTACCGACCACCATATTTTCCCCTCCCAAACATGTACCTAGGACATAATTACCCCCTATCACCATCCAATAAGGGGCTCCATAACAAAGTTTGGGAAATTTTAAAAAATGTAAGCCAACCCCAACTGGTTTTCCCCCAAACATTTTTGTGGAATGTACTTACCCCGTATCTCCAGCCCCTAACAGGGCTGCCATACAAAGTCCAAGTTACTATTTGTGCCCGTTCTATCAAGTCTATGCTTGTTTTTTGCAATCGCACTTGTTGAAAAAAGTGGAAAATTAAAAAAAAATATTTTGATAAAAAAATTCTAAAGTAGGACTTGAGCCCACTACTGGAAAAAATTGTTTGACTTTAAAATGACTACAATGTAACTAACTTTAAGTTAGTTTAAAGAAGCGAGTCGGACAACCGACTATCTCCTAGGACATCACAATGCTAAAATAATTAGTTGTTAACATTGAAAAATAGTACAAGTGTCAGTAACCTCAAGTGAACCAGTACCAAAGATTTTGGCATTCCCGTTGCAGTTGCATTTATTTAATGCTTAATCTAGCAAACTGTCTTTGCTGTCGACTTAAGCCTACTTAAGGCTAATTTTAGTATAATGTGTGCATTCTGAAACAAAGTTATTTGAATAGCTCCCATATAAATAAAGAAATTTATTACACTCACACCGCATACTATATTGTGCATTTGTGCAGCTATTTGCTATGCCCAAAAGTAATGGTCTGAGACCCATCTTCAAGCAAACCGATCGAGTCAAAATTACTTTCCGACCAGATTTAAGCTTGTCCGCCCAAGTGTTCTTGTGAACACGCTACAGGCGCAATTTTGAAGAAATTTTGTTCAAATTTGGCACAGATAAGTTTTCTGACACTGACACGAAGCCCATTTATTTTGGTTATGATTAATCAGTTTTTTGACTTGATAAATTTGGTACAAAAACAAAAACTTTTTTAATAAAATCTTCAAAATCGTAAAAACAGCTTTCCAAATCGTCAAGTTAAAAAAAGAAGTTTTAAATAACATAGTTACTTACACGGTAGTCACACGATCAAGTTTTGTTTTAAATTTTAATACATTCACACTTTTTCACTTATGCATTCATGCTTTTTTTTAAACTGATACGAGTTGGCTTTCAAATTTTCTTTTAATTGCGTTTTTGAATTTACAGTCAAGAAAACAGCTGATTGCAAAATTTATGGAAAAATTTTCATTCTTGATGACATTTGAGCTTTCAATTTTTGTGATTTGGACAAGCAGTATGTGTAAAAAACTTGAAAGAAAAATTTGATAGTGTGACTGTAGTGTTAAATATAAATAAATCTTGCTGCAGATTTAGGCATATTTTTATGGCGAAATCACTTCTCCTCGGTCATCTACTTAAAAAAATAATAAAACTATTCTTTATAGAGTTACTAAGATAAAGGAAGGGCACCATTATCTTAAATTTTTATTAAGTCGACTTAGTCACTTAATCAATTTTGCACAAATTTGTTTTGAACGTTGTTAAACTACTAAACACTTTCTGAAATCAATAATGAATAATATGTTCATAAACGATTGTATATAAAATTTAAAATTTTTTTGTTTTACAAAATGTTTTTTTTTTACTAAAAGATAATTTTGTACTTTGAAATATATTATTTTATATAATTAAGATTTTGTAAACTTAACGCATATTTTATGTATCACTTTTTTTCATCCCACTGTAAACAAAAGTTAAAAAAAGAAACTTTTCAAACATACACAAAGCTTAGACTAACATAAAATTGCCTAAAAGTTTTCAAATATAACTATTTAAATTAGAGTAAAAAAATATATACATAAAGTTGAGTATATTTCGAAATATATGTATGTATTTCTTTGAATGTAATAGTATTCCGTTTTGTTCATACAAATATACACATGCTTTTATGTTTGTGGAATATTAATTTCAAAATGTTTTTCGTTCCTTTACTTTCGCAAACTTTTCAAAAACACGTTTAATTTCTTTTTGATAACATTAATGTTTTTTATTTCCATTTATTTGTTGCTCATAGAAAACTTTTTCCTTTTTTTGTTTTTTTCTTTCTTGAAAAATTAATAACAACAAATACTTAACGAAAAGATTCTTTAAATGTTACAATTCTACAAATGTACTTTTTTTTACAAAGAAATAAAAAGAATAATTATATTTAAAAAAGTAGACCACTAAGTGCCTGAAGGTTAAACTAAAAGTTGCAGATGATGATACAAATGTTGTTGTTGCTACTAATAATGATAATGACGTATTTAGATGGAAAAATATTTTTTAAAAATAAGCAATGACTTTATCTTAACCAAAAGGCATTTTTGTTAACTTTTCTAATTTTATTTCTTTTTCCACTGTTTGCATTTAAGACTTTGTTTTTCAAATATTAAAATTTCATCTTTCGAGAAAATTCTATGGAAATGCTTGAAAAGCAAAATCAACAGCAAATGACTTCAAGGCTAGGAACGAGAGAAATGCAAGCAGTTATAATGAAATAATGTTTATTATATTAAAAAAAAAAACTAAAAAGAATTTAAAAATTGTTTTGTTGTTTTCAAATACCTTTTAACTTTTTACTTCCTCAAAAGCATTTTCTGAAATATTTTTTATTTAAAGATTCTTTAAATATCTGTAAGGCTTTAAATTTAAAATTTAATTAAAAAAAACTGTTTTTATATCCAATGCCAATGAATTTATTTACAAACATATAAGCACAGAGTTTCTGCCAATTAGCCAATGAACTTGTGCGGCATTTATATGTGGCTTCCATGTGAGGCAACGGTCCAGGTGAATGCTAAGATTTTTCGTCTCAAATTGATGCGGCACCATAGGGTTGTTAATAAGGATTGAAGTGCACGTTTCTTTACCTAAAGTAAAAGTTGCATGGGTACATTCTTTTCAATAAATTTTATTCCCCATAACTTTGCCAATTTTTCTACTTATATTAAACAATGTTAGAGCTTGTTCGAGGGCTCTTTAGGGGCTCTATGATTACTAAAAAAAAGCGTTATCATCAGCAAATGCCGATGGGTTTGGGGGCATGTTTACTGTGTAAATCAAGCACAAAATTGGTCATAAAAAATTCCCTTGAGGAATGCCAGCCCCTATTGGTTGAGAGCAACTAAAGTGGTTTCTATCTTTGATCATAAACAGGTTGAAGGTCGTTAAGGGTTTTACGTGATACCTGCCATGCTGGCAATAACTCACGGTGCTCTCAACACTTGGTGGAAACAAAGCGTCCACCAGCGCCCCCAGAATGGCCTACCCTGCCACCCAGGTACCAATTCTCTGTCATGACTCTGTGTAGCCACAACAGACCCCTTGGTGAGGAGTTGGGCTATCTAAACCCGAATTGCGTTTCTAGCTTTTATCTCGCTTCTTCATAATCAAAACAGATCCGCGCCGACAAGATACCTCTCCACACGCTTGTGAAACAGCACCCAACCTTAAGCATGAAAGATTATGATTATCATGTCACACCCAACGAAAGCGACACCCAGCTCTGTTTGAAGGATCTTTTGCTCATCTAGACAAATCAATTACTCCACCATCATCAATGCTTCATAATCTTCTCACCGCCAGTCAGGACCGAGTCACGCACATGCTTCAACATACCAATGCCGGCCTTCTCATTATTTGCTACTACTTTGACGGGATCTTATTTTAGATCCTAGGGTCCCAGGCCATAGCCAGTTTCCCTATTCACCTACTTCCAAACATACTTACACCTTTTCATCTACTAGTCTACTTCAACAGTTGCTCATGTGCCTGGATAGACCCACCAAAACTATAAACTCTATCTTAAGAGCCTTAAATTCATATAAGACCGCTTACGCGATTACTCTGAGGCCCATTCAGGACGGACCCCAGCATATCAACTTTCGTTCTCAGTTGCCCCGCTTGGGGATAACCACAGCCACCAGGTGAACTCCCGAAGGAGACCCCACTATTAATCAGTTCATGCACTGGTAAGCACATGGGGCCAACTGATTCTCGTGGTACCAGAAAGGACTCTGGTCAGCCTCGGAAATCTACTTCCGTATAATTCCTACCGATTTCTATTTAACACAGATAAGGTATTGGTACCCTTAGAACCTTGTATTGCTGTGCCACTTAATGGCGATGTACATGACACAGCGGCAACAAGGACAACCTGCCTCAAGCCAGACCAGTGAATCACTGATCACATTTAGCCCAAGGCAGATTATTTTCGACTTAGCCATGTTTGTTAGCCTTTCAGTATCTGAAAGTTGTCCGGTTGTGTTATACACTTATCAACCACAGGTTGAAGGTATTAACTGGCAGGTTAAGCTTTAGTTAATTTAACAGACATTTATCCCATATTTTAGGGAAAGCTTAAAAGACATCAATGAAAAACGCCGAGCAGCACTTCCTTTTCCTCAAAGTCTTTTCTTTTAGGTTGTACTAACCTGTGGGTTTGTTCTATGGTACTATGTTGACTTTTTAAGCCAAAATGGTGATTTTAAATGCAGTTGTTGTCATTCAAGAACGAAGTCAGTTTATTTTTAAGCAGCTTCTCGAACAGTTTTAACAATGTGGTAAGACTCCACCTTCAGAGTATTTTTTTCAGGCTTGGGAATCATCTTTTCTAAGGAAACTTTTTATATCGGCGGAAGGTATTCAAACCATAATTCTACCTTAAAAATAAAAATAATGATTCTTTTTGCTGTAAATGGTAGCTTTAAAAGCATTTTGCTGCTTATTTTATCAAGGCCAGAAGCTTTTTTAGCGTTAAGTAATCTAGAAACTGGAAACGCATATCTATAAGTTATGCAGTCGCTAATTCACTCACGTCCCCATATGTATTGGGAGTGACACGTTCTTTGGATGACCTGTGAGCATATTGCATTTTTTTTCGTCATTTACTGCCCAGTATCCTCTTACATTTTTTGCGTTAACGGGTCTTGTAAAACATTTGGCTGACCATCATAAAAAATAATTTGTCTGAGGAGTCGAGTCTAGACCTTTCAAGTGTTTCTAAAGTGATGCTATTTTGTAAGCCTCCAGAAAATTTTTCAACTGGTCTGTGCATTTTTTCAATTTAGTTTTAAGTTGGAGCGAGCTATGATTTTCCAATTTTCTTCGGGATCTGCTTTTTGCCGAAAATTAAAAAAAATTGTATTTAGTCTAGCCGTAGAAGGAAGGAGCATGTTTAGCGGCTTTTTTAATATTCTCATTATGCCCGCCAAGACAATCATCGATGTCTTCAGGGGTTTTTAGCAGTTGGTATTCCAAGCAGTAGGTGCTGATACATTTTTAAACCAATATATTCTTTTAGATAAAAAAAAACACTACTTGTGATTTGGTAATGACTGCAAATAGTAAATACTGCGGGTAAGTGGTCAAATGATATATCCAACGAAGCTTAAGTTTAAAAATCGATAACGTCTGAAATTTTATAAGGATCAGTTAGCCAATATGTTGGTTATTCAGTTGAAAGGATGCAAGGACCCATTTCAGGTACATAATCATACAAAATGCGACTTCCATAACTAACAAAGTAGGAGCCTCGCTACGTGCGTCTCTAGAAGCTATTAAGCGGGGACCTAAAGATTTGTAAAAACTGTTGTAATGATTATTCGTTTTAGTGAATCTGGGTGGTAGACTATACGCCCGCATAACTACTACTTTATGGAAAAATTCACCACTGCAGACGTTTGTTGCATTAAAATTAAAAAAAATGGTGCAACTGAAAGAGCTTTTACTTTTCGTATTCCCAATGAAGCAATTTTTTCTAGAGTACAATTTAAGTTAATAATTTTCATTAAGTTAAAGTCAATAAGTGTAACACTTTTCAAAACAAAGACTAAATATGCATTTCTAAGGCGGCTCTCGCTCTCATTGTTCCCATCAAAAAAATTTTTTTAATAATTTTCTGTCCTAAATATCTTACCCTCAAGTTATGTGGTAACAGTCATAGTGGTTACTGAGATATATAAAGATATATGCATGGGTTTTGTCCTAAGGGTTATCTCAGGTTTTTATTTTTATCTCGATTCAAAATAAACAATCTTATTGATTTTGAAGAGCGATAATTTCAGCAATGTTTTCCAAAAGTTTGGCACCAAATTCGGCTCCGTAGGACTAAAGTGTGCCTTAGAACCTTATTTCAAAAGAAAGGATAATGGGTAGACAGACAGAGCTTAATTCTTTTTCCTATTTTAAGGTATCCAGGGCATATATAAAAATAAATAAGTTTAACGGTATAAAACTAAATCAATGCCTTCTTTTCTGCCTCAGCTAGTAGCTTGGCATGAGTCCTTTGCCTTTAGGTTTTTTAAAGTTTGAGCTATTTGTTAAGTTCGTTCGTAACTAACAAAAGCAAGTGTGAAAAGCCGAAAAAAACTTAATAGCTTTTGAGGTTATGCATATTAGGATTTTTTTCATTTTGTTTTTAGAAAACAATTAAATAGTTTATATGAACAATTAAACTGTTAGCTAAACACAATAATTTTTTTTTGCCAACAATTTTATAATTTTTCGTGCTTAAGTAAATAATGCCCAAATAAAAGTTCCCTACCACTATTGATCTAGTCTTAAAACTCTTTTTAATCAATTTATAGATATGCGGTCGTATGTCCTTTCGTCTGGCTGGCTTAGCCCTCCTGCAGTTTTTACAAATGTGGCGAAAAAAATTAACAAATTTTAAGAGGGAATGTAATCTCTTTGAGCCTTAACATGCAAAACTTTCTTACATATTTCTTTTATTGACTTGCTAGTAAATGAAAAGTTTTTGATTAATTTTATGAAAACATAATCATAAAGTTTGAACTTGTAGTTTTAAAGAACAATTTTTTTACTATATCTTTTGTTTATCATATTTGTTTGTACTTTTATTATCTTGAACTTGTTATCGTTATGGAAAAACAAAATAAAAAAGTAGTGAAGGCCAACTAAATGTCCTAAAGTTTTAACATACAAATACTAACAAGCAAACAAACAAACAAACAAATAACATTTTTACAAAACTCAATCTATATTTTTTTAAAGGGCGACGAAAAGAGCTAAAGGAAAAAGGTAAATAAGAATAAATGTAGAATGTTGTTATTGACAGTGTCGGTGTTAAAAAGTTTAAGAAAACCAGATATAACAAACATAAGTTTTCACTTTTACCTTACGCTTATGTATATTTTGCTCCTTATTTTTTATGTTTACTATAAACAAAACTCAATAAATCTCCCAGGTAATAAAATCGTAAGCTTTTTTCTTTTGGTTTTATTTTTTTAACTTTTTCAGTCGTTACATAAAATTAGGGTTGGGTGGTGGGCTTAAGTTGCAGAATATTATTAAGTAAACGAAACTTTTTCATATATAAATACACAGTCAGACAAACTTCAAAACAGAAAAATGTTTTTGTTTATTTAACAGATACGCATGACAAATTAGAAGCATAATTTTAGGCAAAATAACAAAACGTAGCGAAAACAAAATAAATACTTAAAGCATACATAATCAACGTATAAATGGATGTTAAATAATTTATCAGTACACACACACACACGCTCATATACAACAGTGACGTAAGTCTCAAATCGGTTTTGAGGAAGATAGTGGGTGACGAGTTTTGAGTATTTGCCCTTTTCTTTGGGTACTTAATATTCAAAAGTAGTTACTCGATACTTATAGAGTTGCATTTTTGAGCGTTATTAAATAATTTAAAGAGAAAAATAAGGATAAGGAGTAAATGTATACTTAGATATTGAATTTTAAATTAAAACTACGCAAAAAGTGACGTTAGGCTGTCGCCCAAATAACTAATTAACGTTGCTTTTAATATAAAAAAAAATAATTAATTTAATTAAGAAAATAAATTAAAAAATGTACGTTTTTCTTACTATTTAGAAATTTTATTAAACAATAAACTAAACAAAAAAGCATAATTAAGCTAAGTAAGGGGGAAACGCGAATAATGGTCATTGCACCTCCTATAAAAACAAAAAGTTTCTGGATATATTTCAACAACTGTAACAGCTAAAATTTCAAAACTTGGCATGGGTGTTTTTAATCTTAATATGCATAATTGTGTGTGTGAGCGGGAGGAGATAAATGGGCGTGGTACCTCTCATACAAGGAAAAAAAATTTCTATATATCTAAATAATTTTAACAGGTAAAATCTGCAACATTTGCTGGGATGTTTACAATGTCGTTTTTAATGTTATTAAGCATAATTAAGCTGTGTACGGGCATTTGTAACTGTAACAGTTGAGGTTTTATTTCTTTATTGGTGTTAATATGCACAATTTAGCTTAGTATGGACAGAAGTTAAGATTTTTTGTGTGCGTGGCACCACCTTACATAAAGTTAATAATTATTATCGTACAAATTAAAAACTGGCACACTTTAGCGTTTTAAACTTTGTGCAGGTTATTTTGTTTTTAAAAATAATTATCATACTTAGAATATCCTTTTTTTTAATAAAATGGAACTGGCACCTCCAATATAGAAATATCTTCAGGCTATGATTGAATTATTTTACATAAAAAGGTTAGGTTCGAAACAGGCATTAAAATATTTTTAATTTAAATAATAATAAGTCATATTGACTTAAAGTTTTAATATTTTACAATAGTTTAAAAAAATTGTTGTTGTGCTTAAAAGAAAAAAGTTCTATAATAATAAGACTTTTTAAACTGTGTTTATTGTTTTTTCATAAACAGTAGAAACCTGAGCCGGGCGGCCGAAGCTCTTTAGTGAAGCCGTTGATATAAGTAACAAGTCGCAGTCATTAATTTAAAAATATTTTTCAAAATAATTATTTTTCTGTTTTCTCCAGCAGCTGATTTAAATTTAAATGCTCGCAACAGTAGTATTTTTTCGGTTTATTTTTTTAAGACATATGACTACCTTGTGAATACCTTAAATAATAATAATAATAATAATAATAATAATAATAATAATAATATTAATAATAAAAATAATAAGAATAATAATAATAATAATAATATATGTGCTTTTTTGATTTTATATAAATTACTTTCAAAAGGGTCAATAGGCCCTAACTCGTATCTTTTAAATCGAGATTTTTTTTGGCTAATTGTGATATATGAACAGACCTTTTATAGATGTAAACGAAAACCAGGGCTTATAAAAAATAAAAGTTAGGGCCTTTCTATATTAAGTTAATAATATAAAATATAATTTCCGGGGCGGGCAGACTATGAACCAATCTCAATAAGGATAAGTATAACAATATGTGCGATATATTCAAGGTGGGCCAAAAGAAGTCATACGATGTTGTTTACGATGCCTTTAGCGGTCGACAGACAGCAGCTGATGCACGGACTGGACTTTGTACGGAAACATGCGCAGGTCTTTCACCAAAATTCGCCTTAGGGTTAATTTTTCTGACTATAGCTCGACATTCTCGCCAACTGCGACAATATTTTCGGCAGAACGGGCACTCCGGGGTCGGCCCCTCTTGGCAGCTTCTCGTGTGGTCTCATACTCTTCAAGGTTGTTGGCCAAACGGTGCAGTAATTTCGTAGTCGGTGCCGGACGAATAGGGAATCGGTGTCGGAATCGGCACTGTGCCAACACCACAAACGAATTGCTACGCAAAAAAATAGACACGATTATTCCGCGTTCTTGGGGAGTGTATCGCTTGTGCACTTGTGTTCTACATCTGTTTAGTTCACGAATGTCAAAACAGATTTGACACTGGCCGCCATTTGGAAAAATTATAGTATCTTCCAATTAGGTGATTTCTTTAAGCCCTTCTTGTATATGTGCAAATAAAATAAAAAGGTAATATTTTAGTCGATGAACTAATTCCGTAATTTTTTTTCCTATTAAGAAATATGAAGTTAAGAAACATTTAACCAGATTAAGGCCGCAAGTTTTCAGAAATTTTTGCAATTTTTTTAAGGCAGTGAAATTTATTTGCTCAGATAGCGATCGAATAAACTGAGTGAACAAAAAACTTTTTCCACATTTTTGTTTGGTTTTTGCATTACTTTTTTCAGCGAAAGTTAATATTTGCTAAAATTAAACGTATAAAAAAACTTTTGGACAAATGAAAACGTTCATCCATAAAACAGAAATTATCCATCATAAAATTTAGCATTAATTAAATCGTTTTAATAAATATCTTATCGGTAAATTCGACACATTTAAATCGACGTTTAATAAAGTTAAATTAAAAAAATTTCTAAATGGGTGGGTGTGGTTATATTAAATATCCTTAAATAAAAGCAAAAAAGCGAGCCATAACTAATTAATAGCCTGTTTACCGATGTCGAACGAATACTTTCGTTCGCATGCTAAGCGAAAGAAAACTAATTTCGGTTTACCTAACTATAATTTAAGCGAACGTTCACTCGAAAGACAAGTCGAACGCAAACAAAAGCATTTTCATACAAAATTGGGTTTACCTAAGTCGAACGCAAGCTAAATATGCGAACGTAAATGTCAAAATCAGTCACATGTTATTTTGCTTTCGAGTGCCATAAAAGTACGTAGTTTTTGATGTAAATTAAAGACCACTGTGTATTAAAATGCAAAAAACTATAAGTTAAACATGTTCACAAGGGTTATTGGTTAAAACATCATATTGTTTAAAGTAAAAATTAAATGAAATTTGATTTTAAAAAAAATCTACAAAAATTTTGTAAATTTTAATTAAGAAATGTTTTCAGTGATGTCAATTATGCCGAATTTTTATCTTATTTAAGACCACTTGTAGGAGTTTGTAAGCAAATACAACAAACTACCATCAAACATAACAAAAAAAATAACTGAAATCATCTCCTTTCATGTATTTTTGTTTCCTGACTATCTGGTGTGCATGTTGCGAGCGGGCTAAATATAGGTACATAGTAATGAAGTACCGTTAGAAACACGTGATTGTAAACTAATGTTGAGCATATATGATCTAAAGATAATGTATACATTGTATTTTCATTCTATTGTTCTTATTAATTAATGCACTTTTTACTATGGGTTTTTACAGACTTTTACGCTTATAAAACTACATTTGGTAAATAGTTCATAAATAAATTCCTCATATACTTATATTTTAAAAATGCAATAAAACCATAAAAAATTATAAGCTAAATGAATGGCAAATTCTTTCAATAAGTCGTTATTATTGCATAGCTATGTGTATATTTTGTAACCAAATATGTTTAAAAAAAACAAGAACCTAGGACTTGTTAATATTATGCTATGTAATTTTAACATGAAAAAAGATACACATTATTGAAAAAGACATTTTCTTTGTCTGTTAGTGCTTTATAATTTAAGAAAGTTAGCATCACGGCTATATGTATAAAAAAAGTTCTTATTGCGAAAGTGAGTGCATACTGTTGGGAGGCAAAAAAGTTGGCAACGTAAACAGACATTATTACAAAACTTATAGCAAAATAAAATATATATATATTTTGATCCACAATTTAAAGGGAAAAAACAAATTTTTAAATTTAAAATGGATTTGAAGTATTGATTTTAATGAAAATTTCGCTTTACAAATCTATTGCAAATTTAAAAATTGTTTTATGCAAATGCCCCAAAGTATGTAAGCATTTTACTATTTATATTTTTCTCTGTTGAAAACGAACCTGTCAGTAAAGGCGAACGATAGTTGTCGAAATACGTAAACCCAAATTTATTCGAAAGTGAGTGACTAGCTTTCATTCGTATAGGTTTTCGTTCGACATCGTTAAACAGGCTATAGGTTTCCCTATGTCGAACGCAAGCTAAATATGCGAACGTAAATGTCAAAATCAGTCACATGTTATTTTGCTTTCGAGTGCCATAAAAGTGTGTAGTTTTTGATGTAAATTAAAGGCCACTGTGTATTAAAATGCTAAAAACTATAAGTTAAACATGTTCACAAGGGTTATTGGTTAAAACATCATATTGTTTAAAGTAAAAATTAAATGGAATTTGATTTTAAAAAAAATCTACAAAAATTTTGTAAATTTTAATTAAGAAATGTTTTCAGTGATGTCAATTATGCCGAATTTTTATCTTATTTAAGACCACTTGTAGGAGTTTGTAAGCAAATACAACAAACTACCATCAAACATAACAAAAAAAATAACTGAAATCATCTCCTTTCATGTATTTTTGTTTCCTGACTATCTGGTGTGCATGTTGCGAGCGGGCTAAATATAGGTACATAGTAATGAAGTACCGTTAGAAACACGTGATTGTAAACTAATGTTGAGCATATATGATCTAAAGATAATGTATACATTGTATTTTCATTCTATTGTTCTTATTAATTAATGCACTTTTTACTATGGGTTTTTACAGACTTTTACGCTTATAAAACTACATTTGGTAAATAGTTCATAAATAAATTCCTCATATACTTATATTTTAAAAATGCAATAAAACCATAAAAAATTATAAGCTAAATGAATGGCAAATTCTTTCAATAAGTCGTTATTATTGCATAGCTATGTGTATATTTTGTAACCAAATATGTTTAAAAAAAACAAGAACCTAGGACTTGTTAATATTATGCTATGTAATTTTAACATGAAAAAAGATACACATTATTGAAAAAGACATTTTCTTTGTCTGTTAGTGCTTTATAATTTAAGAAAGTTAGCATCACGGCTATATGTATAAAAAAAGTTCTTATTGCGAAAGTGAGTGCATACTGTTGGGAGGCAAAAAAGTTGGCAACGTAAACAGACATTATTACAAAACTTATAGCAAAATAAAATATATATATATTTTGATCCACAATTTAAAGGGAAAAAACAAATTTTTAAATTTAAAATGGATTTGAAGTATTGATTTTAATGAAAATTTCGCTTTACAAATCTATTGCAAATTTAAAAATTGTTTTATGCAAATGCCCCAAAGTATGTAAGCATTTTACTATTTATATTTTTCTCTGTTGAAAACGAACCTGTCAGTAAAGGCGAACGATAGTTGTCGAAATACGTAAACCCAAATTTATTCGAAAGTGAGTGACTAGCTTTCATTCGTATAGGTTTTCGTTCGACATCGTTAAACAGGCTATAGGTTTCCCTATGTCGAACGCAAGCTAAATATGCGAACGTAAATGTCAAAATCAGTCACATGTTATTTTGCTTTCGAGTGCCATAAAAGTGTGTAGTTTTTGATGTAAATTAAAGGCCACTGTGTATTAAAATGCTAAAAACTATAAGTTAAACATGTTCACAAGGGTTATTGGTTAAAACATCATATTGTTTAAAGTAAAAATTAAATGGAATTTGATTTTAAAAAAAATCTACAAAAATTTTGTAAATTTTAATTAAGAAATGTTTTCAGTGATGTCAATTATGCCGAATTTTTATCTTATTTAAGACCACTTGTAGGAGTTTGTAAGCAAATACAACAAACTACCATCAAATATAACAAAAAAATAACTGAAATCATCTCCTTTCATGTATTTTTGTTTCCTGACTATCTGGTGTGCATGTTGCGAGCGGGCTAAATACATAGTCATGAAGTACCGTTAGAAACACGTGATTGTAAACTAATGTTGAGCATATATGATTTAAAGATAATGTTTACATTGTATTTTCATTCTATTGTTCTTATTAATCAATTCACTTTTTACTATGGGTTTTTACAGACTTTTACGCTTATAAAACTACATTTGGTAAATAGTTCATAAATAAATTCCTCATATACTTATATTTTAAAAATGCAATAAAACCATAAAAAATTATAAGCTAAATTTTAAAATTTTATATGTATGTATTAACTTATATTATTTTTTTTTATTTTAAAATAAAAACAGTTTTTTATTAGTACAACTTGTAAATTTTTCTTTATTTGAAGAGCGGAGTTCCCGTTTCCCGGGTTGCAAAAAATTCCAGGAATAAACCTTACTAACAAGTAAAACATTTCTTAAACAATTAAGTACTGACTGCGTCATTTTTGTAGCTAAGCCATGGCTTAAATATCCCAAAAACCTAGGACTTGTTAATATTATGCTATGTAATTTTAACATGAAAAAAGATACACATTATTGAAAAAGACATTTTCTTTGTCTGTTAGTGCTTTATAATTTAAGAAAGTTAGCATCACGGCTATATGTATAAAAAATGTTCTTATTGTGAAAGTGAGTGCATACTGTTGGGAGGCAAAAAAGTTGGCAGCGTAAACAGACATTATTACAAAACTTATAGCAAAATAAAATATATATATATTTTAATCCACACTTTAAAGGGAAAAAACAAATTTTTAAATTTAAAATGGATTTGAAGTATTGATTTTAATGAAAATTTCGCTTCACAAATCTATTGCAAATTTAAAATTGTTTTATGCAAATGCCCCAAAGTATGTAAGCATTTTACTATTTATATTTTTCTCTGTTGAAAACGAACCTGTCAGTAAAGGCGAACGATAGTTGTCGAAATACGTAAACCCAAATTTATTCGAAAGTGAGTGACTAGCTTTCGTTCGTATAGGTTTTCGTTCGACATCGTTAAACAGGCTATAAATAAATTTACATAAATGGATGATAGACAAAAGAATAAACATTGCTTACATAACTGAAAGAAATTTGAAATGGGTGTGGGTGTAGGTGGGACTTTTAAACGTTACAAAGAACAAAGTGTAAATAATCTCCTAAACTTAAATTCCTATAAAATATTTGGTTTCGTTTGTTTTTCCCCTGTTCTTTTTAATTCTGATATTATTTTAACTTTAGCAGAGCCTTTACATTGAGGAATGTTTGCTTTAATATTTAGGTTTTTTAAAAATATTTTCTTTCCCCCTAAATTTTGTATGATTTTAATTAAATGTCAATTTAAACTATCAAACAATTAAAGCTGTCATTTTATCTTATTTCATTTCAGGTAACTGCCGCATTTATTTCCACAAATATTGTTAACAGTTCAATTGGTTTAAATTTGAGAAAAGCAGCAGCCCGTAATCTTCAATCAACATTTTATCGGGTTACTCATGGATGATGATTTTTATCGCTTTCGAACTCATTCATTGGTTTTTGTTGAAATTAAAGAACAGTTTAAAGTGAAAAGCATTTTAGTAAAAGAAACTGTCAAGACTTTAAACATTGAAATGTTATGGGGTTTGGTTTTTGGTAACAGCTTATTGCGGTATATCATGGATAAAATAGGGGTGGTGTTTAAAGGCTAATTAGTAAGCAATATGCCAGAAACGGTTTTGCCAAAAGTTGTGTTTCTATGTATGAATGTATTTGTATAGAAGTAGGTAACAAGATATTAAGCTTTCAATAGTATGCATGAACTGATATGAAACAAGTTTTAGTTTAGAAAGGAAGAAAGGATTGTTTTCTATTTGGGAAATCAATAACAAGGAATGTTGTGGGAAATTAAAGCAAAGAAATTTAATTGGCAATGTTTAACTAATTTCTTATTTATAAAATATGATAAACATTTGTTTTTGTAGTGAAAAACATTTTTTGTCTAAAAAATACCACACACTTACATATATTAAAACTTATATTAATGCTTTAAAAGAACTATCATATGGGGCAAAATCAAATGCTTATGGAGTGTGTGGGTGTAGTCTTCCCAGAATCTGCCAACAATTTCCAAATGTTTCACTTGTAATGATTTGGTTATTTCATAAAACAAAAATATTTTATATTTATTTTTTGTTTTTTACAAAATTTTTTAATTTTTTGACGAGGGTAACATTTTATATTTCGAGATTAGAGAAGAAAAACAAATATTTTTCATCGAATATCTTTTTATTATTTTTTTAAAATATTCCGCATGAAGATCTATACACTTTTTCATGCGTTTGAACCAATTATCGAAGCACTTTTGCCACTCTGATTGAGGTATCTATAAAACATGCATTCTGAATACAGCAAACGGCTCTTCAGGTGTCGGAAAAAGGTTGACCTCTAAGTTTGTTTTTACGAACCGGAATAAAAAGAAGTCATTCGGTGCCAAGTCAGGACTATACGGCGGATGACTCATCAAATCGATGTTTTGGGTAATTAAAAATGCAGTCTCTTTCGAACAATTAACACGAGCTTTTTTTAACGATTGACTAATTGACAGAAGAGCAAAAAAACTACTTTAACATCGCAAGTACATGCGAAAATTCAATATTGGAAAATAATTCAACTAACTTACTTACAATTTAAGGTTTTAAAACCTTTTAGATAATAATATCGAAAGCTTATTGCGATGTAAAAGTAGTTTTTTTGCTCTCCTGTAAAATTAACTTTTTTCAAATAAGTGGTTTTGTCAAAAGTCCACAGATATGTAAAAAACTATTTTCGCTTTTTGGGTTGTGTCATGCCCATTATTTCTTTTCCACCCATATATTCCTGATTATGCATATCAATAATTAGTTTACCTGTTACAAGTTTGGAGACTTCAAATATAAAAGTTATTGAGTATATGAAAAAAAAACCAGTTTAATTTTTATGGGAGGTGCCACGTCCAGTGAAAATTTCAAAAAAAATAGGCAATAGATTCTTTTGAGATATTAGGTATGCACACAAAGAATGAACTAAGTAAATTTTACTTAAATCAAGCCATAGCGGTGTCAAAAGTACGGTGAGTACGGTTTTTCTTAAATCAAGTAGGAAATTTCTTACTCCAAGTAAAATTTTTCAAGTACGAATTGCTTACTTTTAGCCACAATTAAGCCAAAAAAAGGATTGATTTGAGTTCGAAGCCGTACTTGATGTAAGTCAAATAAGATTGATTTGAGCCGAAAACAGGATTATTATTAATGAAATGTCATTTTTTTGACTTATGGAGCTTTTTATATAAGAAAAAGAGTTTTATATTTTAAACTTTGTGTCTAGTTTATATTTTATTTTTATTTTATAGATTCTAAAATTTATAATTAAAAAATTTCATTTTTTGTACTTACCGAAGCTGAGATTCGAACCAGGGATTTCTGCACTGCAGCACAAGCACGTTACCTCTAGGCCACCGAGACACTTTATTTTCAAATGTAAAATAATATATTAAAACAACAAGCTTTTTTCTGCTTGATTTGTTGAAGCAATCCGAACAGGCTTGATTTAAGAAAATGTAAGTACGTATCGTACTTACAAATTTCAAGATTTTGAATAAATTCAAGAATAAAATTCTTGATTTTAGAAAGCGAGTTTTCTTTCTGTGTGCCTTTTTTCCAAATTTTAATAAAATCGGGCCAGCCGTTCTTAAGTTATATATATGTTGAAACACAAACAATAACTTTCAATTATATAAAAGATATTTTTGTCGAAAATTCTTCTGTGCTTTACAGATTGATTTCCCATTGCTAATTTATATATTAATTTTAAAATTTTTCCCATAAAAACTTTCTACCATAATAAATATGAAAAAAGAATCGAATACTTTTTATTTATTAAAAAATATTAAAAAAAGAAGTTAATTTTGTAGAATGTGTATAATATTTCTTGTATATGCGTTACAAGTGATTTCTTACAAAGTTCTCTATTTCATAAAAAAAAGATTTTTCTAAAATTTATATTAGTTTTAAAATTTCACGATTTATCAATACATTCATAGATCTACCGTTTTTTTTCTGATAATGCTTCCTTGCAATTTTTTATAATAATTTTTACTGCATAATAAAATATTTATTAATCCATTAAACTTTTTTTTACTTATAAATTTATATATTTTGCTTTTAGGCAAAAAGTTATTAAATAGAGCAGCCATGATAGGCAACAGAAAAATGATAAAGCAACTCACAAAAAGCAACAATATTAAATTAAATCGAATACACTTATACACATAAGCATCTACTATGGTAGACATATACTTTATATTGTTTAATACAGGAAACAAACAAAATATTCTCTTACTCTTACTTTTCCTTATTTTCCTCTTTAACCTAAAACCAAAATAAAAATGGTTTAAAAACTAATACACATCTGTTTGCATGCTCAAATATATATATTTAATAGTTACAAAGATAATATTTAAGTGTATGTAAATGAGTGTGAAGTATACTTGTGTATGTAAATGAGTGTTTTGAAAAAATATAAACATAAACATACAAATCCAATCTGTTATCTTTGGGGAAATCAACCTGCTCAATATTGTAGTTCATAAAAATACAATGTTTTTTACATTAAAAAATTCGCCAACAAATGTTTAGTTTATTTTTGAGTATAAATATATGAACGACTGACTGATGGTGACTCAATATAATTCGCCTAGAACTACAGTTCATGAAAATTGAATTGAAATAGAAATTTACTTTAATACATACAGAGAAAAATTTTATAGGGGTTAGAGGTTAAGGTTTATAAACCTAAAAGTTGGCAAAAGGCCATAAACTGGAAACAGCACATGTTGCCCTTTCTATGTGATCTAAATCATTTTCAAAATTAAAAAAGAAAAATATTTTTTTGTTTAAAAACTAACCAAATGTACATTCTAAGATGTTCAAATATTCTAAAGCGCTTTGATATTATCATAAAATTTAACAGAAGTATATTTTTCGTCCTACGCTAATAGCTAAATAGTTGACTTCTGACCTCAACCTGGATCCATATACAGGGTTTCAGGTGGCACGTTTATATTTTCAAACTTAAATAAAACATTTTCACAAAGTCTTTTAGAAGCATTGAACGATAGAATGGAATTCCGAATTTTATTTTTTAAGAGTATGTCACCAGATGTCTTCCGTCGTGTTTAACACGCCGTTCAAATAGAGTCTTGTGTTTTGGGCCACACGCTGCAGTGAACTTGGTTCAACTGAGCTATTTTCTCGACGAATATTTTTCTTTGAAGCCACAAGAGATTGGGGATTGTCATTATTAACCCTCTCTTTAAGGTAGTTAGTCTGGATGACCTCGGTTGCCATTGGATATCCCCAAAGTGACTCATAAGTTTTTTGGGGAAATTTTCCCGAAGAAAATTCATCAAAGCTCATGCTGTGTGTTCAGTCACCCCATCCAGTTGAAACCACGCGTGCGAAGAGCACGATGGATGAGCTCACAGGTTCGGCAAAAAGAATTCCGTAATCATGCGTCAAAATTTTCCCCGTTGACATTTGTCGCCTGGCCTCGAGAATTTTTGAAAAAAATGGTCCAATTATCTCATGCGTGGACAAGTCACACAGTTACCCTGGAGCAATGCACTGGTTTTTGATATTTCAGTGAAGGGTTGCGGATTTTTGGAGACCAGTGCTGGCAGTTTTGCTTGCTGACGTGGCTGTTTATATGAAAATGAGCCTTGTCACTCCAAAAAATTGGATTTACAATGCGAAAACGCTCCTACATTGTTTCACATAAATTTTGTGCTTAAATATTATTCACTTTCTTTCAGTTCTTGAACGATTTCAATTTTAAAAGAATGGTTTTTCAGATCCTTTTTTTAAATTTGATAAAGAAATTTTCTTGAAAATCTCAGTGAGGCTGCTCCCTTCCATATTGAAAGTCGAGGATATCACGTAAGCTCCTTTCAACCAGTTCAAGGTTTTCAGTAGTCCTTGAAGATCGACTGGGCCCTGACCGTGGGACATTCATAGCCGAAGCGAACGAATTAAGTTTTCACTTGGCTTATCACGTGTTGGCCGAATACCAAACGCTGAGCAAAATTGTCGACATGCAATTAGGTAAGAAAATGTCTTAACAGCGAATGAGTAATGCCTATTCAACCACTGCGACATTGTGACTGACAAATATGCACAGTCGATAATTCCAACGGCTACACCCTCCCTCCGTACCGTCTTTTACTTTTTGACGTAATTGTTTTTAAAAATATTAATTTGCCGCCAGACACCCTGTACCTTTCAAGATAAGGGCTTTACTGGTTTTCTACCTCTATATGAGTCAATAGGTCTTAATTTCATATTTCTAGGCTAATGATTTAAGAAAAGGAAAGAAATGTACCAAAATGTAAAAAGGTACTTTTTGTGCATTTAATTTTCATTAGGGTACATTTATTTCTTTTAAGAAAGTTTTATTTTGGAAGCTTAAGGCCAATCATATTTAAAAAAGCTTTTTTAATTCAATATTCAACATTTAAAAAATAATAATATAGAAACTACTAAACAAACAAAGAGTAGTAAGAAAATTGCAAGTTTCCATTTAAGTTTGGGTTGCTTGGGGCTAAATATAGTTTTCTTTTACATTTTCTGCTCATTTAGCATTTATAAAGAAAGTAAATAGTTTCGAGTTAATTAACAATATTTCAACAATAATATGTTCGTGATATTTGGCAAACTTTTTGTTAATATGGAATTTTAATTGCTTTTAAATAAATTAAATTATTTAATTGAAAAAAGTTATTTTCTAAATGTTTTTTATTTCAATGCTTTATTTAATCAACATCAAGTAAAAATCTTTGCTATATTTTACCACATACTTGCATACATGCATACTCCCATACAAATAATTCTTATACTATGCTGGGTTAAAATTAGCGGTGCCCAATAAGCGAAGATGATTTATGAGATTTAATTGGTGCTTTTTCACTGTGTTTAGTATTTAGAAAAAAAAAACAATACAATATTCCCCTGTGTTGTTGTAACTTTTTTTTTTTTTGCTCTTTTCGTTATAGCTTTTGTACGTACTCTTATTATGTACATGTTAAACCCGATTAGTGTTTGACCCCCAGAGACATTCTCGGCTAACATTGATTAAAATACATACACTTACTACAATTACACGGAAAGCTATTGCATACCTGAAGGGTCATATTAAATTTCTGAAAATAGTATATATTTAGGCCAAACAAATGCCATGTATATACAAATATACAAACAAATGTTTTATACAAATATATTTACTATATATTTTAAACAGTATTTTTATACATACGCCCATACATTATAAATTTTTATAAAACATGCAATTTCTTAATTTACGCTACTTTTAATTTACAATTTTCATGTCGAGTGGGATTTTGTCAAATTAAAATCAAACTAAAACCTTATACTGTTTGAACTAATAGCAAAAAAAAAAAAAAACAAACATACATAGATCTTTACTATAAAACTTTGTTGATACCTACATATGGATGCACATACATACTAATGTTCATATGTTTGCATTAATTTAGAATTTTACAATAATTTTTGAGGTTTCGTTTTTAAATCGATACAATTTTTTAAAGTTTTGTTTTTCAACAAGTTTTGTTTTCTCACTTTTTTGACTTTCAAGCATTCTATTCTTTAAAAATTGGTAAAGGTTATATGTCTTTAAAAGTAAACTAATAGTTTTGTTGTCAAAAATTCTTAAGCAAATCCTTAACTATCACAAAATCATGCATTTTATTAGTAGTTTGAAAAACTCACATCAAAATCTTGAAAAAAGAAAATCAACGTTTGTAAGGTCTATGCTATTTGCAGTACTCCTGTCCAACAAAATTTTGTTTTGAACAAGATCATCATCAAAAAAAAAATACTTTGTAGAAAACTTGAAGTCAATAAATAGCTCTGACAGTTTCCGAGATATCTTTTTGTGAAAAATTTTTTTAAATAAAAACTCTGTTATTATAGGGCTTAAGTTCAAATTCCACAAAAATCATTCTTTTTTTTTTTTGCAAGTAAAGAAATTAGTGTTTTTTATATTCAAACTCTATTCGCATTAGGGGGTAAGTATGTTCTAGAAAAATGTTTGCAAGGAAAAGTGAGTTGGGGTCAGTACAACTTTTGATCTACCCACGGGTACCCTGGAAGCTGTAGATGGGGATTTATTACAATTTCCAAACTTTGTAGGGAAGCCCCCTTCGTCGGTGAAGATAAGTAAGAATGTTTAAAGAAAATGTTTGGAAAGGGAAACTAATGGGAACCGATTGCATACTTTATTTTTCTAAGGCCGACTTCGAGGACGTTATGGGCATTTTTGTAAGTTTAGTATGGCAACTCCCTTAGGTGATGAAGATAAGATAAAGTTTTTCTAGGAATATGTTTGGAAGGGAAGGCTAAAGAGGCCTTGTGATACATTTTAGTCCTCTTAGGGCGACTCCTGGGAAGTTGTAGGGGTTTTTAACCTAATTTTTTCCGATTTTGTATTGGAAAATACTTTTTGTTATAAATTTGAATTAGATATCTGTTACTGTTTTCGAAATATAGCCTTAAAAAATGTTTAAAAAATTTTAATTTGTATGGGGTCTATTTCTGTTTCTGCTCATAACCTTAAAATTTTTTAGACGGTTTAAAGTAAAAAGCTGTTGCAATGTCTCAGTCTTATCGCATTAAATTTTTCACAAAATTTGTGCAATTATAGAGCAGATCCCATATAAGCTGCTCCTAATAAAAAATATTTCTCCGGTTTAGACCGCCACTTTTAAGGAACCTGTGCAAAGCCCTGTGGCAAAAGTCAATAAGGTGATATCGGGCCAATTAATTGCTAAAACGGGCTCGTTTTATGATGGCCTTTTTCATCACTTCCGCGAGAACATTCGTGCCAAATGTTGCCCTTGCGGACTTTCAGGGTCTCGGGCTAACTCACGTAAACACTTAACTTTAAAAACCTGTTGGGAACGGTTAGATTGGGCGCTCTTGCGGGCTAATGAAAATCACCAAAACTAGATATGAGGCCACCCGGGAATGCCGCCTTCAGAATATCGGTTGTAGCTCGCGCAGCGTGTGACGTTGCTCCATTCTGTTGGAAGCACATGTCCTCCAGTCCAAATTTGTTTAATTGCGGCAGAAAAAATTCGGCTTATATGGCCCTACAGCGCGCATCATCCACTGTTGTCATTTGACCAGTGGCGTCCTCGAAAAAAAATGGCCCTATGACTCCTCCGGCATGAACAGCGCACCATGTAGTCACTTTGTGCAGGTATAATGACTTCTCGTGCATCACTCGTGGATTTTCGATGCGCCAGAAGCAAAAGTTTGGCTTGTTCAAGGTACCCGCTGAGGTGAAAATGAGCGTCATCGCTATTATGATTTTGGTCGAAAAATCATCGTCTTCGGCCTTTGGCGTTCGACAGGCAGCAGCTGATGCACGGAGTGGACTTTGTACGGGAACATGCGCATGTCTTTGACCAAAATTCGTCTTAGGCACGACCGGCTGATGGCTAATTGCGAGGCAAGGTGTCTGGTCGATGTTTCTTGCGAAACCTCGACATTTTCGCCAACAGCGGCGATATTGTCGACAGAACGGGCACTCCGGGGCCGGCCACTCTGAGCAGCGCCTTGTGTAGGCAAATGCTCTTTAAGGTTGGTGTTTATAAGCATGGGGTTTGTGTTAAAAAAATGATTGTTTAAATTGTTTGCTATCTAGTTCATTTTAAATAGCGATTAGCTTAAGGATATTCACACCAAACCGTTGTCTGCAGGATTTAACTGGTTTTCGGAAACTTTATTTCAACAGACGAAAACAACTAAATCGACACCCCGATTCTATATTAGGATCCAAAATTCATATACCTAATAGTATCTTAAAAAAATACTTTATGGAATTACAAACATACTTCTATAGGCCATTATCACTATGTTAAAAGTGTTAGCCTTACTCTGCAAACTCAGCCATTACCCCCTGTTTTCTGCATTAAGAATACTTTTAAAAGCAAAAAATCTTAGATTATTGTAAATTTTCTATATCTTTATAGGAAAAAGAAAACCAACAAAGCCTTAGGATAACTAAAAATTATTTTTTATTATTCTCAATGCCAAAGAAGAGATATCAATCAGTTCATGCGACAGTCTGTTATTTATTCGAATTTGAATATTTTTTTATTAAAACTGAAACGTTTTTATTCTTTTGTTTTCGACAAAGATGCGATAAAATGAATATTTTAATTTAAAAGAACAAAACTAAAAAATAGACAAAATTCTGCCGATGGCTTAAATCTGACCATTTATTTTAATTATGGGTTAGAAATAAAAAAACATTTATTGTTCTGTTTTCAAATTATTCATCATTTCAATATCTGCAACAGCTGTGGAAAAACGGTAGTGTTTTTGTTTTGCTTTTTAAAAATAATCAAATCTAAAAAAGATAGAACAAAGTTATTGCATCTTTATTATGTTTTCATTATTGCAAAAATTGTTTTTTTATTAAGATAGTAAACCAAAAAATTGTTGATGCTGTGGCTTTTACGACTGTCAACTAAAATGTAAAGTTAACTAAGTTTTAAGTATTTTCCACATATTGAAGTTCTGTCACTTAGTCAAGAAAGGCGCTTAAAATAATCATTTATAATTATAAAACTTTAAGCTTAAAAGATGCAGTTTTCCACTAAAAATATATGTGAAATAACTATTTGATTTACCCTTACAGTAATTAAAATTTATGATTTTTTGTTTTTTTTTTCTGTAAATCCAAATGGAAACTTAAATAACGTTCGTAATTATATTTTCAATGGTCAAGTGTGCATTTGTTTTAATATAACCATAATATTTTTTGGCCAACGGCAATGTTAGCATATACATAAGTGGACCTTCTCTCTTTCTTGCATAGTTTGCATGTGTATGTGTTTTTGTCCCAGTTTAAAAGTTTCCGATTTTATTTTATATACATTTAAATATTTCCGTTTCCGTTTGCAATTTTTATGCTGGGTTGTAAAACAATCAAACAAAACAAAAACAATTAAGAAAGTTATAGTAGGTTAAGCACGTTCATATTATACCTACATCACATCTCTACTGGAGCATTATGAAAAAATAAACCCATAACATTTGTATTCAGTATAGTAGTGTGTGGCATAAAGAATTTTTGGCCAAAAAATTTTTAAAAGGCCAAATAATATTCGAGGTACTTATAGCTACTGATTAAAAATTTGTGTACTGAAAAGTACTGATTTTTTTTAAAATGTACTGATTGTACTGATTTTTCAAGATAAATTGAAATTCAAATGCTTTTTCTTAAAAATTTTGTTAACTTATAGCAAAACCAGATAGTTATGTGATTTTATAGCAGCCAAAAATGTATTAAAATTATTTTAATCTTTCAATTGTTGTTTTACGTCGATCGGCAGCTCCCAAAAATTAAATAAATATTTTTTGAGAGTTTATTTTCCGAATCAAATATCTTTTTACAATATTACATAGACACTCAGACGGACGGAAAGGTTTTAATCAACTCAGGAAAGTAATATTAATTCCACCGCTTTTTGGCAAATTCGGTTGAAGGTGGTTCTTAGACATAAAAACTGAAAAGCGTACTGATTTTGAACCAGAAATAAATAGTCACCCTACTTATAGCCCAAATGCTTATTTTAGGCAGGCATTTGTATGGGAGCTATACCAAACAGTTAACCAATCAAATTTCTCTTCAGTTGGTGGCATAAAATTTTGTCAAAATAGAATGGTATTCTAGCCTTATTTTATATAAAGTACATTAATAAATAAACTGATCATCACCAAAAAAATAAATTTCTTGCCAGAGCCAAAAAACGTATCATAAAAATAACTTTTATATTTCGACCTGTAGCTTGTTCACAAGAATACATTGACATGCAGCCAGACGAACGGAGGGAAGGTCATATTTAAATCGGCACAGAAAGTGATTCTGAGTCGATCGGTATACTTGAAAGTGGGGCTGCATCTTTTGATGTAGCCCATACAAATATCCTCCCAGAATAAGTTATTTGGGCTACAAATGGCTCCAATCTTGTTCTATCTTCACAAAATTGTGCACATATGTTTATCCTTATGCCACCAACTAATATATTAAGTATACATTTTATCGTTAAATTTTGTAATATAGCGCCCATACAAATGTGGTGTAGGGCATAATATGGTCGGGTTTGACCGACAATACCTATCTTACTTGTTTCAAAATTATTAATACATTTTTGATGATCCAAAAATATGAAAGTAAGGACTATTTAATCAAAATTGATGTCGAAGGTCAACTTAATGGACAAAAAGTTATTTTTTACATTTTCGTTACTTTTCTGCATTTCTTTGAGAAAATTAATCTAGTAGCTGTTTATCAATTAAATTTCTTACAGCTTTAATTCGATGACCACAGAAAAGGGAATAATTCAATTGACATTTAACTACTTGCAACCGGTTTTCAAATCTTTGCATGTGTGTAAGACCTGATACCTCAAGTATCATACTGATTCTCATTACAATCGCTCCTTAATTCAATAGACAATCAATATTAGACCAGCCGCGAAATACCTAGAAATTTACAAGGGTTTTACATTTGGTACTTTGCATGGCAGCAAATATGGCGTAGGATATTATATGGTCGAGCTTGGCCGGCTGAAACCTTGTCATTCATAACAACAACAGAAAAATTATAAATCGGTGTAAAATTTGTAATTTTATTATTGTTAGAAACATTTTACCATTAAATATTGTACTATGATTTTTATCAGGGATTTCAACTATTTTCGAATTTTCGATGAAAAAAACCATGCCTAGGGAAACATCAGAAAGTATAGTAAAGTTAACCATATTGATGGTATTAAAACAAGTTTTTTAAAAATCAAGTGATTTTTGGTTTTAAAATTTTTTCTCAAGAAAATAATAACTATTTGTTGATTTTTATTTTTTTTGTCAAGAAATTAAAATAACTTTTTGATTTTTTTATTTTCTTGTTTACAGAAATAATTTTCATATTTTTAATTAATATAAAATCAAAAAATAATAATAATTGTTATCAGAGTTCATTTTAAGAAAAATTTTAATATAATAATTTTCATGTTAAAAAAAATTGAAAATTAATTATTTTTCTTTTCAAAAAGATATATAAATCTAAAAAATAAAATTCTTTTTTGACAAAAATTATATAAAATAAAAAATAATTATTAATTGAGATTTATTTATTTTTTTTTTCATAATTGTTATGGTTCATGCTTTCTATGTAAAAAATATTTAAGTAAATTTAAATAATTAGGGTATTCACAAGGTAGTCATTAAGTCATATGTCTTAAAAAAATAAAACGAAAAAAAAACTACTCTTGTGAGCATCCGCTCATAGTTAAGTGTGCTATTTTAAATTTAAATCAGCTACTGGAGAAAACAGAAATATAAGTAATATCAAAAATATTTTAAAAAATAATGACTGCGACTTGTTAATTATATCAACGGCTTAACCAAAGAGTTTCGGCCGCCCGGATCAGGTTTCTACTGTTTATGTCAAAACAATAAACACAGTTCAAAAAGTCTTATTATAGAACTTTTTTCTTTTAAGCACAAAAACAATTTTTTTAACTATTGTAAAATATTAAAACTTTAAGACAATATGACTTGATATCATAACGTTTGAATACCACAAATAAATAACAAAACTTAAATTAAAGTCTAAAAGAAAACTTTTTCAAACAATGTTTTTATTAAAATTTTTCTATTATTTTTTTTTTGTTAAATATTTGTTATTTTAAGTGAGAGCAGGGTCGGCCGGCCATATTAAATGTCATTGTTTAAAATAACAATGTGTGTTGGAGTCTCTTATTTCCGTTGCTCGTTTTCCTTAGCGATTTAACATCTGTTTTAAGTCATATTATTGCAAACAATGTATTATATAAAATACACATATGTACAAACATGCATACATATGTACATATGAACACATGCTCGTACATACGTATCTGCATTTTTGCATTATATGTTGGACTAGAGTGGGTTTATAATTAAATATATATGTTTGTTTGAAAACGCATAAATGCATATCCTTCATGTTGGTTTAGTTTTTTTCAATTTGCGGCAAATAACAGATCTAAAGAGTATTATTTTATGGAAACTTTTATTTAATAATCATGAATCGTTGCACATACATAAGAGCAAAAACTTTTTTCATATGTATTAATGTGTTCATAAAGGTCATGTCGTATTCTCCAGTTAATAATGTTAATTTTTTATTTAGTTTATTCTTTAAAATTATAAAATATGAATTTAAATTTAACCGCTTTGCAAAAGAATTCGTTTCAAACAAGTTTGGTTTTATAATATTTTTTTATTTATTATTTTCAGTCATATTAGTAAATACACTTGTACATACATATGTACATATGTATATATACATACGTAAAGTGATTCGAAGATTTACTTAAACTTCTGTCAGTACCGTTCTTGTATATATCCAGTTTAAGATATTTTTTCTTTTTATGGCCTAAATTTAAAGGCTTTTAAATGCGCCTTCAGTTTTCTCAATTCCGCCTACAATAATGGACATACATACATACTTACATACATATATCGCATTTTTCTCCATTTAACGGCCGATTAAACCTAAACTTTTGTCAAAGAGATAGATAAGTATAGGAAAAAAGCAAACAACTTTTATAATCTCAGTTGATTTTTGGTTTTAAGTTTGAATCTCTAGTGCCGTCATATGGTTTTATGCAAAGATTATTAAATATGTAAAGATTATTAAATATGTATATGTGTGTGTGTGTATTGGTGATATAATGTGTGCTGCCTAAGCTTAATCTGTCATCTTTTGTATATTGCACCTGAATCATTTTCCACTCAATTAAATTGTTCATATATATAATTTTTGGTTCTTAGTTTTGTCTGGTTTGGTTTTTGGTAATCATTTTGTACCTATTTGAAGAAGAAGTACTTTTTAATTCGGAATACTTTTTTTAAGCATTTGATGAAAAGGTTTAAAAATACTTTTTTTTTAGCAATGCAATCACTGACTTTGGGGAAAATTGTTTGTTGCTGAAATAAGAAATAAAAATGAACAAAAAAGGGAGAAACCAGAATAATATTAATAATTTGGTTCCAATTTCAATCCTTTTTTGGGGTTTTAGGATTTAAAATTATAAGGTTGTAGCTCCTGTTCAAGGTAAAAACTCACATAAAAAGGCAAAAGTGCTTCAATTTTATTGTTACCTACCTAGCATTTACAAATGAAAGAATTTTCTATTATGCGTGTAACATATAAAAATTTCAAAGAAAAAATCGTTTTCATAAAAGTTCGTCATTCTTGTTTTATAACAATAAAAGCGTTATTATCGGCCGTGCCGAATCTTATACTTAAGTATGTATATGGCCTTTCGAAGCACCAAACTTTTTTTATTTTCATACATTTTTTTATTATTGAAATATTTCTAGTTTTTAAATAGAGGTTGGTGTCTTATTTAAACATTCTTAGAATGACTACAGGAAAATTGTAAGGGTTTTTACCCTAATTTTTTCAAATTTTGTATAGCAACCCCCTTAAGGAATGGATATAGGGGGTATATTATATTCTATATATATTTTCTGGAAAATGTTTGCAAGGAAAGCTAAGTTGGGTTCAGTCCTGCATTTAAACTTATCCAGGGTCACCCTGGAAGCTGTAGGGGGAAATTTATTACAACTTTCCAATATGTTTTAGAAAACCAAACTAATGGGGGTCGGTCGCACACTTTATTTCTTTAAGGTCGACTCTGGGGAAGTTATGGGCAGTTTTACAAATTTTTTGTTAATTTTGTATGGCAACAACCTTAGGTAATGGAGATATGGGTAAGTATGTTTAAGGAGTATGTTTAGGAAGGAAAACATTTGGGGGTCTATAATACATTTTATTTCTCTAAGTGCGGCTCCGGGAAAGTTTTATGGGGTTTTAAGCTTAACCTTTGTAGGAGCACACTGGAAGCTGTGGAAGCGGTTAAAATTAAAAACTTTAAAAAAATAATCTTTGAATGGCAACATGTTAGGGGCTAAGAAAGGGTGTAAGTATGTTCCACAAAAATGTTTTTGAGGAAAAATGATTGGTATTTCGTCTTACATTGCACCCATGTAGGGGCAGTTGTTGAGGTTCATATGTAAAAATTTTAGTGAAATAAACGGAGGTAGTATTGGTTTTTGTTTTATATCTAGGTCAGCTATCAGGCGATTTTACTGGATTTCAATACCGATTTTTTCGCAGAAATTTCTGATAGTCTGATACCACTAAGACCGAAATAAAAATTGCTATTTATTCGACTTTGAGAGCCATAATAAAATTGTGATAAAATCAAAAAAAATTTTAGTTTTTGAAAATTAAATTGTTTTTTACAAGGCATAAGCCTACTATTTTGTTTCTTTAAGTTTTGATACTACCTATGATCAGTTCTACGTGAAACGGCTCTAATTAGGAAAAAAATCGATTTCTACTTAAAAAAAACCGATGAAAATACGTCTTAAAGAGAATTGAAATGATCGATATATTCACATACTGAATCATAGACTCTTCTTTTTTTACCTTTTGATAAAAAAATATCACATCCGTCTTAAGGGCTTTAACTTAAGAAAAAAATTGCATTTCGTATAAATAAGATATCAAGTTCAATTAAAAATACCTAAAACTACCGTGAAAATTAGACCCGTTCTCGAGATTATTTTACACGAGTATAAAATCAAAATCTTTCAAAATTCAAACTTGTAAGGAAACGGTCTTCAAGTGGCCAATATGATTAGAAATCATGCTCTCTCAGTGTCTTCTTAAGTAGTATTTATATTCAAAAATCATACCATCCTTGAAAATCATTGCAAAAATGTGAAAAAAATGCTCACACCCGTCGCAATTGAATTGCCCTAATATAACAGATTTTTTATTCAAATATTTTTTCCAATGCAATTGGTGATGTAGAAAGAGAAATTAGAAACCTGAAATATTTTGCATTATGTAGAAACTTGTTCTAATTGTAATGTTTTATACTTTGCTGGAGCTATACGCCAAAAATGCCGAAGCGGGGCATTAATCCATAAACAACTTAAAAATAGAAAACTATATTCACATGTTCACAATCAATTGTTTTTTGTTATTTTTATTGAAAAAAGTATTTTAAAAAGTTGTAAAAAAAAACTAAATAAAAGTTATGCAAAGAAAATAAAACGAATAACTTAATGCACTTGATAAAGCTACCCAGCAAAAATTTTACTTACAAAATAAGTAGAAAAGTAAGTAAATTAATCGTCAAGCACTACCTTTAATTCGACTCTAAAAAGTACTTCTTTTTGTTCGCGATGTCCCAAAACGAATCCGATATTATTTTGGTAGTCATAACCCAAAAAACAAGTACTTTTATTTTTAATGATTTAATTTAAAAATTAAGTAGTCGCAAATAGTTTTAAAATAAGAAGAAGACTTTTTTTAAATTTTATTTTTATTTCATAGATACTTAATATTTTTAATTTAAAAGTTTTTTGCACTTACCGTAGATGAGATTCGAACCAGGGACTTTCCGCACTCAAGCAGCAGCGTGCTATCTCTAGGCCAACGTGACTCTTTGTTTTTAAATGTAAAATAATATATTAAAACAACAAGTTTGTTCTGCTAGATTTGTTGAAGTAATCCGAATAGCCTTAATTTATAATAATAACGTGCTTTTAATAAGTCATTATAAATTAAATAACAAATAGAAGAAAAGTAGCAATTAAGGCTACAAAATAATGAATTAAGGAAGTCATTACAAAAAAATTTGTAAGTGAAGCTTTTGCTGGGTATGACACAATTAAATTATTCAAAAGTATTTTTGATTTTTTTTTAAGTGTTTTAGTATATACATACTTACCAACTCCTGTTAAAGAGTTAAACATTTTGCAGCGATTGAAAAAAAGATTAAGTCTAATGTTTAGGTTTTTTACTTTGTCAAATTTTGCTTTCTTTTTATCTGTATTTGCAAAACAGTTAACAAGTTTGAAATGAATTGCAAAATAAATCTTTATTAAATAATCAGAACAATTAAAAGTCTCAGCAAATTAGTTTACAAACTAATTGCTATATATACAAACACACATACATTCATTAATTTTTATACATATTCTTTTGAAGATGAGAAAATATAATTTATTGTCTGAAAGTAATTATGCCATTAACTTTGGCAATATTGTCATATTAATGTTTGTTGTAAACCAATTTTTATTGCAACTGATTAGATTATATTTATGTTGAAGCTTTAAATAATATAAAAATAAAAATGAAGTTAAACTAAAACGCTTGTCTTGTCTATGATGGATTAGGTCGTTGATGAAAGGATAAGACAGCAACAGCAAAAGCAAGAAACGAGGTACAATTTTATATAAAAAAAACTGCTATTAAATGTAGGTTAAACATTTTTGTTGCCGTTTTGTTAAAGGTATTCAATTTATTGAAGTTAATAAAATAAACAAAAAATAGATAAACAATAACTTTTAATGCTGTTTCTTTTTCCAAATTTTAATTGAAACAATAGAAGTTAGTACCTATAAAGGTAAATAGGGTCGTTAAAAGCGAAGTTTTGCAGCCTCTTAGACTCCTAAATAAAATACTTTAAATATTTAGTTTTGTATGCGTTCGTCTACACATATTTGATGACCTTTTTATATACGCTTCAATCTAAATTTATAAATCGTTCTTCAGCAAGAAACCAATACACTTGGGGTTTAGCAAAGCGAGCCGGGTTCATATTATCTTATAATAGAGCATATGTTTTGTTCCTTTTTTTACAGAAAAAAGCACAAACCTCTAAATATTTTTTTAATTTTAATACATTTACACATGTTAGGTTAAGTTTGCACATATGCATTTCATTTCATCTCACACCATAATAATTCTCAATAAGTTTATCGAGTTTTTTGTGTAAAGGCAAAAAAACATTCATGAGGCTTTTAAAGAGTTAAGCTAAAGTTTACTAATGATTTGGTATAAAAACCAATTAAGTGAATATAGACAAACTTTACCTATAACCAACCTTGTAAATAAACTAAGAAAATTGGGATCATATCCTTAATAATATTTGAAAATTATATTAACTTGTGATTTTTATTTATTTTTGGTGTGAATAGTTAACAATTTTTAAATTTAAATTAAATAAAAATATAAAAATTTTTTCTTATTAAAAAATAAAAATCGAAAATAGTTCTTATTTTTTTCACAAAAAGTTAAAATAAAAATAAAAATATAAACAAAAAAAATAAAAAATTTTAAAATCACTTGATTTAAAAAAAATTTAGTTTAATGCCGTCAAGATACTTCACTTAACTTTTTAACACATTTACATGCTTTTTTTCATTGAAAATTCGAAAACAATTTATATTGCTGGTCCCTGATTTAAAAATTTTACCTACAATATGGTAGCCTTTCAATACCAATCTAATTGATTGTTAGTTGAAAGCGGAAAACAAATTTCGAACTGACTTAACACGGTACATAGCCCAGTGGTTTTAACAACTAAAAACCAATCCAAGAGTACTATTGATGGAAATTTTAATTGTTTCCAAAAATGCTCTCTACTGGGCATTTTCAATACAAATTTTGGTTCAAAAACTTACGCTTAAAAGTAAAAAAAAAAAATGTATAAACTTCTTCATCTGCAAAATAAATATAAGAAATAAGTAGGAATCGAACTTAAGCCTAAAACAATAATAACAAAATTGTTTTAAAACATATAGTTCAAGTACAAGGTGGGCCAAAAGTAATTCCCCTGTTGGAAGATGCAAATACCTGCGCATATTCCCATACAAAGCCCAGTCCGTGCACCAGTTGTTGCATTTTGGCCGCCAAACGCGCGTAACCTACGCCCAAGCCATTCTCAATCTCGAGGTTGAATGGACGATTTGTCGACCAAAATCTTAATGAGCGATGAGGCTTATTTCCACCTCAGCAGGTACGTGAACAAGAAAACAATCGCTTGTGGGGCACAAAAAATCACCGAGTGATGCACAAAGAGCCATAACACCCGCCCAAAGTGACTGCATGGTGCGCTGTTCACGCTGAAAGAGTCATTGGGACATTTTGTTGAGGACGCAGCTGCTCAAGTTATAACAGTGGACGGTGCGCGCTATAGGGCCATGTTAGCACACACTGCGCGATCCACAACCAAAATTCTGAAGGCGGCGTTCTCGTTTTTGCGATTTACATTGGCCCGCAAGATCGCCCGATTTAATCATTCCAGATTTTTTGTGGGGTTTTTTGAAGTCGTGTGCTTACGTGAACAAGCCTGAGATCCTGGAAGCTTTCAAGGATAACATTCGACACGAGTGCGAGAATCTGTCGCCCGAAGTGATAAAAAATGCCATAAAACGAGACCCATTTGTCCGATATCATCTTCGACTGAAATTTAGTTGACCAATAAAATTTTTAAAGTTCAGACAAGCGTAATCAAAAAAAAGAATCATAGTTTTTCATTTAGAAAATATGAGAGGCAATCAATATCGGATGTCTTCTTTTGACCCACCTTGTATGAATAGAAAAAGTGCATTAAATATTTTTTTTAATTTATAGCGTATACTAAAGTCATTTTCGGATCTATTAAGGCTTGCTGGACTTGCTCCAAATTTTAATTATATAGGATTTTGTTGTAAAGAAATATAAATCGGGCCGGCAAAACGGAAATTAAAACACCCCAAAATTAGGCCATATCTCTAACAAATCTACACATATACACATGTACATATGTATAAGCATCAGTACACTGAAAAAAATTAATGCAACAATTTACGAAAAAGCTTTAAGAGTTTTTTTCGTCGACTGTATAGATTTTTTGTACACATTACAGAAAAAATTAGGCTTTAGTTTGAAATTTTCCAAATAAATGTAAGCCGTTTTTAATTTTTATTTTGGTAACGGGACTAAGCTCTTGTAGTTATAACAAAAAATACTTATTTATTATTAAATTTTATAATTTAAAAAAAAAATTTTTTTCATCCGTAGATTTAACAAAATTTTTTTTTTAATAACAAGAACAATTTTTAGACCAGATATTCGTTCTTTCTAAAATGTAATTATTATCTTTCGTAATAAATTTTTCGCAATATTTACAAAACTTTCATTTAATAAAAAAATTTTACAAAAAAATATACTTTTATGTTTAAAGAATTTCTTTGTAAAATTTAGAATTTATTCCGTAAAATTTACAAAAGAGTTTTGTTCATTCTGTATTTTCTACTAGACAATTTTGTAGTGCGAAATAATGAAAGATTGCCTACAATATCCCAACAAACTCGTCCATATGTTGCATGAATTTTTTTTAAGTGTATTGATGTTTACGGAACTTGTGAAAACAATTTTAACAAAATATCATCTATTAAAGTTTTTTCGATTAGTTTAAAATGTTAAATATAACAGCGATTGACTACATAATTAACGACTAGATTAAGCAGACATAATATTTCAAAAATTAAAAGATAACAAGATACAACGGTATTTTATAACATAATAATACTTGATTTGTTTTTGAAATATCGTTTTATAATACAATAATGGAAATATTTTATAAGCTTAAGCTTCCATGTGTAAATTAAAACAAACTGAACTTTAACTAATTTAATTGTATTGGCTTCATGTTGTTAATACATAATAATATTGAATAGTATTTTAACCCTCAAAAGTGTCATAACTCAAAATATATTTATTTTGTAAAGCTTATTCAATTTCATTAATACGCAGTCAAAATTGATTACAAACTTTTAATAAATTTCATAGTTTTTATGAACAACCTAAGCATATAACACATTTCTAACCTTTTTTTTAACTTCTCATCTTAATGAATACTCTAATTACAATTGGGTCATGAATTCCGAAACAACTCAAACAAAAATAATTAGTTATTCATTCAAAAAGTAACTAATGTGTTTTTATCTCCAATATTAACTAGATAAGCAAAAGTTTAACTGGTAAATTTGCATAATTTTCTGGGTCCCAATGGGCTTAAGCAGGTAATACCTCAAACACTTAAAATACTTTAAAAATAGCTATATATATCAGGGAGGGTCAAATTGTAGGGGTCACAAAAACGTTTAAACGTACTTTACGATTCTTGTTCTATGGGCCATTCTATGAACTTTTAACAAAGATATTATGGGTCAAAAATTAATTTCGATGCCAAATTTTGGCCATAATCTGGAAACCTAGTGCTAAAAAATTTTAGGATTAGGTTCATACTTATGTAATGTACCTAAGTGCTATGTAAGATTCGACTCGGCAGAATATAGCGGTCTTACTAGGTTTTTGAATAAGAGTTTAGTTTTTTTAAAACTTAAATTAAGATCTTTTAAATTTACAGAATTTTAAAATTAAATCTTAATAATTTAATTTCAAAGTCGAAAGTAGAAAAGAGAACATTTTCTTTGCCAAAATTTTGAAATCATTTTGGATAAAACAAAAAAATTATGTATAAACATTAAATTTTTTTTTGTAAATTCGTTGAAAGGCAAAAAATTTTATATTTAAGGTGTTCACAAGGTAGTCATTAAGTCATATGTCTTAAAAAAATAAAACGAAAAAATACTAATGTTGTGAGCATCCGCTCATAATTAAGTGTGCTATTTTAAATTTGAATCAGCTGCTGGAGAAAAAAATAAAAATAATTAATTTCAAAAATATTTTAAAATTAATGACTGCGACTTGTTAATTATATCAACGGCTTCACTAAAGAGTTTCAGCCGCCCGGCTCAGGTTTCTACTGTTTATGACAAACAATAAATACAGTTCAAAAAGTCTTATTATTATAAAACTTTTTGTAAAATATTAAAACTTTAAGACAATACGACTTGATAGCATACCGTTTGAATACCCCAATTATTAAATAATTTTATGTTAGTAACATCCAATTTATGGATACAAAAGGTTTTCGCATTATATATATTTTAATTGGGAGTTATTTCGTTTCCGTTGGGAGTTATTTCATTTTCGTTGGGAGTTATTTCATTATTGTTGGGAGTTATTTCATTTCCGTTGGGACTTATATCATAAAACAATTATTTTTTTTGTGATTGGGGGTTATTTCATTTTTGTTGGGAGTTATTTCATTTGGGAGTTATTTCACTTTTTTGTGACTTTTATGAAATAACTCCCAAACATTGGGAGTTATTTCATTTTTACCGTTGGGAGTTATTTCATTTTTTTCGATTGGGAGTTATTTCATTTTCGTTGGGAGTTATTTCATTTGGGAGTTATTTCATTTTTTCCATTGGGAGTTATTTCATTTGGGAGTTATTTCACGGTACCAAAAAAGGTACCATGAAATAACTCCCAAATGAAATAACTCCCAATGAAAAAATGAAATAACTCCCAATTTTTTTCCATACAAATTGGGAGTTATTTCATAATGAAATAACTCCCAATGCGTTGGGAGTTATTTCATTATTTTTCATTGGAAGTTATTTCATAATGAAATAACTCCCAAATGAAATAACTCCCAATGAAATTTTGTTGGGAGTTATTTCATTATTTCGAAGTGTTGGGAGTTATTTCGTTTTTGTTGGGAGTTATTTCATTTTCTATCATTGGGAGTTATTTCATTTTTATTGGGAGTTATTTCATTTTACTAAAAGCAAGTGTATATACCAGAGCATGTAAAAAAATTTAATCACACTAGTATAAAAGGTGACACTCATTTAAAAGTTTTGAGGTTTTAAAACCGTGGGTATATAGCCGGCCTTCGGCCGGGCGCAAGGAAAAAAAACTCCAGTGGATTCGATCCGCCGGCTTCGCAGTAGCCTTCGGCCGGGGAATATACTTTAAACTGTAGTGCATCGGAAGTATTTGCAGCTTCATAAAGTGTCACAAAATTCATGTTTTATTTGGAGAAGCTTTATATGGAAAGCAGTAGAGCTTAAAGTTCATTGCCCGGCCGAAGCCTACTGCGAAGCCGGCGGATCGAATGCACTGGAGTTTTTTTTTCCTTGCGCCCGGCCGAGGGCCGGCTATCTAAATAACTCCTTTTTATTAAAAAAGTTATTTAACCAAAAAGGTGCTTAAAGTCTACGCGCCTGTCCTAAAACTGTAACGAAGCTGGCGGTTTGATCCACGAGAGTTTTTTTATCCTGCGTCCAGACGGAGGCCGCCAGTCATTTGGTTTGTTTGTTTAGAAAATAATTTTACGTGAGTGATATCTAATTTATGGATACAAAAGGTGACAATGAATTGAAAATTTTGGGTTAAAAAAAAGTGGCATATATAGCCGGCCTTCGGCCGGGCGCAAGGAAAAAAAACTCCAGTGGATTCGATCCGCAGGCTTCGCTGTTGCCTTCGGCCAGGCAACGGGCTTTAAGCTCTAGTGAACTATAAATACCAGAAGTGCTAAATTTAAGCACTTTCACAAAAACCCCAAACCGTTATATCATTCTTGTTCACATCTGTAGTTTTAATATTAACTAGAGATTAAAGCCCATTTCCCGGCCGAAGGCTACTGCGAAGCCGGCGGATCGAATGCACTGGAGTTTCTTTTCCTTGCGCCCGGCCGAAGGCCGGCTATCTAAATAACTCCTTTTTATTAAAAAAATTATTTAACCAAAAAGGTGCCTCAAGTCCACGCGCCTGTCCTATAGCTGTAACGAAGCCGGCGGTTCGATCCACGAGAGTTAACTTTTCCTGTGTCCAGACAATAATTTTATGTTAGTAACATCCAATTTATGGATACAAAAGGTTTTCGCATTATATATATTTTAATTGGGAGTTATTTCGTTTCCGTTGGGAGTTATTTCATTTTCGTTGGGAGTTATTTCATTATTGTTGGGAGTTATTTCATTTCCGTTGGGACTTATATCATAAAACAATTATTTTTTTTGTGATTGGGGGTTATTTCATTTTTGTTGGGAGTTATTTCATTTGGGAGTTATTTCACTTTTTTGTGACTTTTATGAAATAACTCCCAAACATTGGGAGTTATTTCATTTTTACCGTTGGGAGTTATTTCATTTTTTTCGATTGGGAGTTATTTCATTTTCGTTGGGAGTTATTTCATTTGGGAGTTATTTCATTTTTTCCATTGGGAGTTATTTCATTTGGGAGTTATTTCACGGTACCAAAAAAGGTACCATGAAATAACTCCCAAATGAAATAACTCCCAATGAAAAAATGAAATAACTCCCAATTTTTTTCCATACAAATTGGGAGTTATTTCATAATTAAATAACTCCCAATGCGTTGGGAGTTATTTCATTATTTTTCATTGGAAGTTATTTCATAATGAAATAACTCCCAAATGAAATAACTCCCAATGAAATTTTGTTGGGAGTTATTTCATTATTTCGAAGTGTTGGGAGTTATTTCGTTTTTGTTGGGAGTTATTTCATTTTTATTGGGAGTTATTTCATTTTACTAAAAGCAAGTGTATATACCAGAGCATGTAAAAAAATTTAATCACACTAGTATAAAAGGTGACACTCATTTAAAAGTTTTGAGGTTTTAAAACCGTGGGTATATAGCCGGCCTTCGGCCGGGCGCAAGGAAAAAAAACTCCAGTGGATTCGATCCGCCGGCTTCGCAGTAGCCTTCGGCCGGGGAATATACTTTAAACTGTAGTGCATCGGAAGTATTTGCAGCTTCATAAAGTGTCACAAAATTCATGTTTTATTTGGAGAAGCTTTATATGGAAAGCAGTAGAGCTTAAAGTTCATTGCCCGGCCGAAGCCTACTGCGAAGCCGGCGGATCGAATGCACTGGAGTTTTTTTTTCCTTGCGCCCGGCCGAGGGCCGGCTATCTAAATAACTCCTTTTTATTAAAAAAGTTATTTAACCAAAAAGGTGCTTAAAGTCTACGCGCCTGTCCTAAAACTGTAACGAAGCTGGCGGTTTGATCCACGAGAGTTTTTTTATCCTGCGTCCAGACGGAGGCCGCCAGTCATTTGGTTTGTTTGTTTAGAAAATAATTTTACGTGAGTGATATCTAATTTATGGATACAAAAGGTGACAATGAATTGAAAATTTTGGGTTAAAAACAAGTGGCATATATAGCCGGCCTTCGGCCGGGCGCAAGGAAAAAAAACTCCAGTGGATTCGATCCGCAGGCTTCGCTGTTGCCTTCGGCCAGGCAACGGGCTTTAAGCTCTAGTGAACTATAAATACCAGAAGTGCTAAATTTAAGCACTTTCACAAAAACCCCAAACCGTTATATCATTCTTGTTCACATCTGTAGTTTTAATATTAACTAGAGATTAAAGCCCATTTCCCGGCCGAAGGCTACTGCGAAGCCGGCGGATCGAATGCACTGGAGTTTCTTTTCCTTGCGCCCGGCCGAAGGCCGGCTATCTAAATAACTCCTTTTTATTAAAAAAATTATTTAACCAAAAAGGTGCCTCAAGTCCACGCGCCTGTCCTATAGCTGTAACGAAGCCGGCGGTTCGATCCACGAGAGTTAACTTATCCTGTGTCCAGACAATAATTTTATGTTAGTAACATCCAATTTATGGATACAAAAGGTTTTCGCATTATATATATTTTAATTGGGAGTTATTTCGTTTCCGTTGGGAGTTATTTCATTTTCGTTGGGAGTTATTTCATTATTGTTGGGAGTTATTTCATTTCCGTTGGGACTTATATCATAAAACAATTATTTTTTTGTGATTGGGGGTTATTTCATTTTTGTTGGGAGTTATTTCATTTGGGAGTTATTTCACTTTTTTGTGACTTTTATGAAATAACTCCCAAACATTGGGAGTTATTTCATTTTTTTCGATTGGGAGTTATTTCATTTTCGTTGGGAGTTATTTCATTTGGGAGTTATTTCATTTTTTCCATTGGGAGTTATTTCATTTGGGAGTTATTTCACGGTACCATAAAAAAACTTTAATTAAATTTTCAATATATTTTATACCACATTAAACAATTTTTTATTTTTGTTCTATTGAAAAAAATTTTTTAATTAACTTTAACTAAAATGCATTCTTTTAATTCATTTAAATATGTGTATGCATGTTTGCTTGCATGCATTTATATAATTAACAAAAAACAAAAAAAAAAAAACACAAAGTTTTATACACAAATTATGAAATAATTAAAACAATCATATAAATCCTCCTATAAACATTCATAAAACAATCAACTAAATCATTTTAACCAAATTCAAACATGATGACACTTTTCATTTAAACAATCATTTTGATTGCAACAAATACGCATTTCATTAAATTAAACACACATACATACATAACAAACAAACAGACAAGTGAAACAGAGCAAATCGTATTTGAGCACACCTCAATTAACAACAGCAGCAGCGACCACAAACATACATTTAATGAATTAAGCATTTGTGTCGAACACAAGTGAACAACCAATGGAATCTGCAAAACAATTAAATAAAAAAAAATTGTTGGAAAATATTTTAAATGTTTTGTTAATGGTCTTTGATGTACGTGCCGCGCTGTGCCGCAACGCACATTCATTCCTAGATTGTGTGTGAACAGTTATTAAAGCTCAAAAATTTAATACAAATTTAACTGGTTGTTAAATATAAAAAAAAATTTTAAATCATAATCCAAAGGTATGATATGGCAACACTAGTAAATGCAAATAAAACAACTTCATCTACTACACCAAAAATTATGCAATTTGTTTTAATAAAAATAACAGACAACAGTTCAATACTGTTTCCTTTACAAATAAAACTGACACAAAATTTGAGGCGGAAACAAGTTTGCTCAAATAGTTTTAGTTTTAATTCACAATGTGAACACACTATACACAACAACTGATTCTCCACACCCGTTGACTTTGCTGTTCAGCAGTATTATGTCTGGATCATTTTGTTTTGCGTCTTGCACTTTCAGGAAGATGTGACTATTTCTTGTCATTATTAAGGTAATTAAAATCGTCTTCATATTCAGAGATGTAAAATACTAATTTTATACCCTTCACTTTAGTGATAAGTTTGTTATTACCTTTGTATTTTCTTTAATATCCAATTATGACGCCGTAAAGTATATATTTTCTTCATCCTAATAGATGGGAAAGTTGACTTAGCAATGTCCGTCTGCCCGTTAATCTGTTTAAATCGAGTTTCTAAATCCCCTTGATACTTCTTGAACCTGTTTGTGGTATTAAGACATCAGATATACTTACGAAAATTTTGCTATTGAGATTTAGCAAAATTGCCCGATAACTGACGGAGATATAAGCAGCAAACACGAGCGCCTCTGTTTATTTCTCTTAAACTTTTACAAAAAATCTCTACAATATCCCCGCAGATGCCCCTACACCAATGCAATGTCAGACCGACTCCCATTAATTTTTCCTCACAACCATTTTTGTGGAATATACTTACACCCTATCTCCTGCAACAGGGCTGCCATACAAAGTTTAATTTTTTTATTTTTTGAAATCACTCCTCCACCTTATAGGATGCTCCTACAAAGGACAAATGTAAAACCCATCCCTGTCTCCAGCCCCTAATTTTCACGGAGTCACTCTTAGAGGAATAAAATGTATTACAGATCAGGGTAGTCTAAACCAGGTAATATCAAGGTAAGTTCAAAAAATTCGCCCTCTGAATTTCCCTTTTGTGTTTAAACGTGGGAATGTCAAAAAAAAAATTCAAAATTTCATACAAAATTAAATATTTATAATAGTCAGATAGGCTCTTGGTATTACCTGTATGAGGGTACACTGTTAAGAGCTCAGCTGATTATGAATATTTGAGAAAGTGAATGTTAGATTTATTAATTATACCGTTCACATAGTGATAAGGGTATATATCAGTTTGTCATTCCGTTTGTAATTTCTTTATTATCCATTTGCGACCCCATAAAGTATATATATTCTGGATCCTTATAGATAGGGAAGCCGATTTAGCGATGTCCGTCTGTCCGTCTGTTGAAATCAAGTTTCCGGAGTCAAATAAAAAGATACAGACCAGGTAATGGTGTCAAACTATTAGAAATATCCCGCTAACAATCGCTATTTAAAATCAGCAAAATCGGTTCACTATTGACCGAGATATAAGCGAAAACCCAAAATAACCCATTTTTTTGGACAAAATCCGTGCATATATCCCTATATATCTCAGTAAGTATAGTCATTCTTTCCACAAAACTTGGCACGGATACTCTTAAAGTAGGGACCTAAATAATGGATAGGATCAGGGGAAGTGGTAGTTTTCCTACAATTGCACAAATTTGGTGAAATATTTTATGCGCTATATCTCGGAAACTATAAGAGCTATCGACTCAAAATGTGCTACAAAAAGTAATTGTACAATAAGACCTACATTCTAAAAAAAAAATTTTTTGGGTGGGGCAGAAAAAGGGGTAGCTCCCATACAAATCAACAATTTTTTTTATATTTTCGATATGCTGTGTCTCGGAAACTGTAACAGATATCGAAATCAAATGTTCTGAAAAAAATAAATGGACAACAAAACCAACGCTTTGAAGAAAAAATTTTTTGGGTGGGGGGTGAATATGGGGTAGCTCCCATACAAATTAACAATTTTTATGAAATCTTCGATACGCTATATCTTGGAAACTATAACAGCTATCGACATTAAATGTTTTACAAAAAGTAATTGGACTACAAAACCTACGCTTTTAAGAAAAAAATTTTTTTTGGGGGAGGTGCTGAAGAAGGGGTAGCTCCCATAAAATGTAAAAATTTTTATAAAATCTTTGATACGCTATATCTCGAAAACTATAACAGCTGTCGACTACTAGTGATCTACGAAAAGTGATTGGATGATAAGACCTACACTTTGGAAACAAGTTTTTTGGGTAAGACAGGAGAAGGGGTAGCTCTCATACAAATGAACAATTTTTATGAAATTTTCGATTCGCTGCATCTGGAAAACTGTAACAGCTATCGACTTCGAATGTTATACACAAAGTAATAATCAAATAATTCATACATTTTGGAAAAAAAGTTGGAGAGGAGCAGGGGGACTAAAACATCCCATAAAAATTAACAACTTTTATTAACCTGGTAACACTGGTAACTTGGTAACACTGGTTTTTTTTTAAAGACGGATGTCCAAAGAGAAGGACAGTGTCCGAGAAAAAAATTACGGATAACAGCCCTAAGCTTAATCGACTTTAACTATTACTTATAATACTCTTTCCCTATAGCGTTTTCATTTCGATAATAGCGGTTTTTTCTTTTGGTGATATAAGCAATACAACAACAATAGTAAGAAAAGTTAATTTATCACAAATACGCAACTAACCAGGCGCTTTATCACTGAGAGTAAAAGCTGCTATTATTTTAATTTACAAAATATCTTTAATTGTAATAAAAAAAGAATGTAGAAAGAGTAAACTGATTTAGTGGAATTTTTCATTATAGTGCCATCGAAATAATATATGACTTATACAAGGTGGTAGCGCAGCGTTGGCTGGTTATTTTTTATTTTGTTCCCAACATCTAGATGTCAAAGTGCATACTTAAAGTTTGTTTACTTGAAGGTTTGTTTGCATTTTTTGACATCTGCGTGTTTGTCCCCGGACTTACAATACAAAAATGTCATATGGTTGTTGGTGTTGTATTTGTAGTAGCTACGCTACCATTTTGTAAGGAAACAAGCTGGTAAAGCCCCTATTTGCTTTGTTATTAAATTACAAATTTTAAAATCTTAAACCAAAACCAGTGTAAAAAAAAATAATCAATTGAATAACAAACGCTTAACGCTTTCATAAACTCTTTAGTGATTTAATTCTTTTAAAATCTGAACTCTCATTATACTTATGGGGGATTTCATGTCAAGTGACCCAACTTTTAAAACCGATGTCTTTCGATTGGAAAGAAATTTGGACCAAAACATTTATTTTTACAGATATCCCACTCGCATCCCACTAAGCGACCTCCAAGTTCTTCAAGCAAAAGACCTAAGCTTTCTTTTGAGCAAAGAAAAAAAAATGGGCATATTTGGAAAAAAAAAATTTTTTCTAATTATTTTAAAAAAAAAAATAAAAAAAATTATTTTTTAATTTTAAAAATATTTTTTTCTGGAAGATTGAAGAAAAAGCTATCGAAAGTATTTGGGACGAATTTGTTAAAAGCAAAAGGTAACAAACTACATGTATGAGAAAAAACACCTATTTGCCGAAAACGTCAAATTTTGAACCCCTCTAGTTTAGAGAGTTCTTGACCGATCGTGTTAAAAAATTGTGTCTTCTGCAAGAACTAACTTTGGTCCAAATTTCTTTCCAATCGAAAAAAAAAGTTGGGTCACTTGACATGAAATCCCCCTTATATATAGTCATTCTTAAGATGATGTGCACGATGATGACGTTTGTGGATTTAATGATGTCAGAGCTGATTATGCACATGAATTTCAAAGACTTCCATAAAAAACCAGTTAAAACAACAATGGCTTAACTTTGACTTTGGCTCTTGGATTTTGGTGCTTAATGCGGTCGTAACAACTTGCCAAGCATAGTCAACAACTTGTAAAACAACAACCACTGCGACCACTAACACAATTACAATAAAGTCTGCAGCTGTTTAAACATCGACACCACATCTACTAACATCTATAGATGAATGAAACTGTAAAATGTAATTTTATGCTAAAGTCAGATTATGAATTCCGTATTTAAATATTCGAAAAGACTTTCAGTTTCATTGCATTTAATTTTCATCAGCGGCAGCTTTTTCTTATTATTTTTTAAATAATGATGCAACACTATCTTGCATTGGTTTTTTTAGCAACATCGTTTAACATTGGCCACCAACTTGTAACAATATACCGGCGGTGACTATTTTTTTGCCGCACGGCACATTTTGCGTTTTAAAAAATTAGGTTAGAAATTGATTATACGTGATAAATAAGTACTTTTTAAAATCCGTGATCTATTTTTCAATACCTAGATTGCTTATATTAAACTCAAACCTTTCCTAACATCCACAAATTCACAAATTTCTGGACATTGTTTTGCTTGATTTCGCACTATTTTCGATATATATGTATATTTCACAAACGTAAGCCGTAATAAAAAAAAAAAAAAATTTTTTTGTCCAAAATAAATACCTTTTTGCCGCACTTTATGGAAAAACAATATATAAGTGTTAAAAATTATCAAATGGGGCACAAAAAAATTTGGTCCTTCTTTGGTTAAATCTTAATAGGTTGGGGTTAGATTAAAAGGATGCGATATCTAGAAAAGGCCTTAAGTTAATGGGACAAACGCTTAAGCCGGTTGGACGCTCCTGGCAACTGAAAAGGGGTTCAGGGGGAAAAGTTCAAAGACATTCGGTGATGCGGACAAACTCCCTCAGTATTAACTATTTAATACCTTTCAAATGAGACAAATGTGGTATCACATTAGACCTAAAAGACCAGGCTATGATCTTCGCAGAAGCTGTTTTTCACCATCCTCTACCGATGGAGGTGTGATTGTAGGATTTCGGAACCCTTACCACATTGCTCAATTTAAGTTTCTCTAGTTTAAGGATCTTGGTAGTTTTATTCTTGTTGTGGTCGCACCCGCATAGTTTTTATCATCTCTAGCTCTCTTATTGTTCCACAGCGCCTTGTTTCCCCCTCCCCCTCCCTCACTCCTTTAACTTTGGCTTGGTTGTAACGAAAGGTTTTGAGTTCGTCAGCTCAACTAACTGCTGCTTTCTAACCTCAATAACCAGATTGTTGTCCTATTCATTTTCGATCATTCATGATGTCAAAACAGAAAGAAAAACACGTTCTAAAATTAGCATTTTTATTCTTAAGCTTATCTTAGCTCATACTTGAAGATCGTGCTTAAGATCCACGCTAAGGTTTGAAAGTCTAGTCGGGTTAACTTTAAAATTTCAAGCAGAAAAAATTGTTGTTTTTTTATATATTTTCACATTTTAAAACAAAGTGTCTTGTTGGTCTAGATGAAAGCCAGCTCGTGTTGCAGTTAGGAGAGTCCCGGGTTCAAATTCCAACTACGGAGGTGGAAGTAGATCACAGGTTATAACCAAAGATGCCCAATCCTGTTCTTCCCTTTGCCCTAAAGCCAATTTTATAACAACATGTCTCGTCCCTTTGGGCACATGCTCTAACGTGTAATTCGTTTTCCTATGAGAGATTATTCATATGTACAAGGATGGCCAAAAGAAGTTATCTGATGTTGTTTAGGTCTAATTTTCTTTTAATGAGAAACTTCAATTCTGTTTTTTGTTCATGTTTAATTGATTTTTCAGAACTTTATTGGTCAAGTCGAGAAGAAAATTTTGGCCTAATGGGCGCTGCCAAAATTTATTGCTATACGAGCTCGTTGCATTGCATTTTTTATTACTTCGGCGAGAACTTTGAGCGACATTCTTCTTGGGCTTGTTCACGTAAACACGGGACTTCAAAAACCAGACAAAAAAGTCTGGAACGGTTAAATCGCCCAATCTGGCAGTCTGGAGGCCCAATGTAAATCGCCAAAACGAGAGATAAGGTGAGCCGGGAGCGCCACTTTCAGAATATTGGTTGTGGCTCGCGTATTGTGTGCCGTTCTGCCCGTTCTGTTGAAACCACATGTCCTGCAGTCCTAATTTGTTTAATTGTTCAAGAAAAAGCTCGGCAAACATGGCCCTATAGCGCACACCGTCCACTGTTGTCGTTTGATCATCCTCGAAAAAAAAGGGCTCGATGACACCTCAAGCGTGAACACCATGCGGCGACTTTAAGCGGGTGTATTTGCTCCTAGTGCATCATTCGTGGATTTTTGCGCCCCAAAAGTGATAGTTTTGCTTGTTCACGTAACCGCTGAGGTGAAAATGAGCCTTATCGCTCATTATGATTTTGGTTGTAAAATAGTCCACTTCGGCCTTGATATTCAGGATGGCCTGGGCGTAGGTTACACGCGTTTGGCAGTCGACAGGCAGCAGCTGATGCACGGACTGGACTTTGAACGGGAACATGCGCAAGTCTTTGACCATAATTCGCCTTAGGGACGACCGGATAATGACTAATTTTGAGGCATGGCGTCTGGTCGATATTTCTGCATACAGCTCAACATTTTCATCAACAGCATGGATATTCTCGAAAGAACGGTCGCTCCGGGGCAGGCCACTCTTGGCAACGTCTCGTTTGGTTCTATACTCTTCAAGGTTGGTGGCCAAACGGCACCACTGACAAATTGTTACGCAAGAAAATAGACACGATTCTTCCACGTTTTTGGGGAGTGTATCGCTCCGTGGCTTATTCACTTGTATTCTACATCTGTCTAGTTCACAAATGTCAAAACATATTTGACATTAGCCGCAAAAATAAGAGCATCTTCCAATAGGGTGATTTCTTCTGACCCATCTTGTATTTAACCCTCTTGGATATCATAGTTTCCTCCCCAAGAGTATTCAAAACTTAAAAATATTTGTTAGTTTTTTATGTTTCTTTTCAGCAATCTAAAGTTTTTTTGAACAAATCTAGCGCAAATATTTGTTTAGAAGTTAAATCACACATTCTAAAACGTTTTTATTAAAAACACTCTATTGTGCCGTGCGGCAAACAAGTAGTCAACCGACATTATGTCTGTATGCATGTTTGTGTGTATGTGTTTATGTATGTTAGTAGTGGTTTTTACGCAAATCAACTAAATTTTTAAGTATTTGAAAGAAAATTTGTTCAAAGGCGTTTACTTCCTGACTGGCCAGCTAAGATCTTTAAAGTTTGTTTTATAACATTTATGCTCCATCGGTATATCTTTAACCTGATAATAATTTAACAAATTTGCCTATTTGTCTTTTGGTTTATAATGCGTTTACACTTACTTATGCAAAAGTTAATTTTTTATTATTCACGCATGCAATCGATTCGTTTTGTTTCAAAATTTCTTTGCAGTTAATACCGCACAGTGGGGTGGGTCTTTAGCAACATAAGTGTTGAAAAAGTTGTAATTTTTAAACTTGTCTTTAGATATGTTTTAAACTCTTAGAATTAAAAGATAAGATGTTATGCTTAAAAAAAAAATGTAAAAAGGAACATGAAATTTGACAGCAGGCGACTAAGCATAAGTATTCTACTATTTGGTATAATAAAAAAAATACATCTTTTTCTTTGTCACCTTGTAAAAAATTCAAGAACTAAAAAAATTTTTAAATTCGATATATGTTTTCTAAACTTAATTGAAACGACGCTAACAGTATCTATTAAACATGATGCCCCACTGTAAAAATTTTACGATCTCAATTTTATAAATATTTTATATATTTCGTTTTATAAAACAAAAAAGAAATAAAAATTTTATTTGTCTGAATTCATTATATTAATGATGGCAAACCCATTATACGATTGGTGACATTATTAGAAAAATATTATAAAATTTTTATGCTAATTTTTTTTTAACTGTTTAAGATGTTAAACTGTTAATATTGTGACATAGTTGGTGTGGTGCAATGGACTAGTTTATGACAAATGCTGTGACATAATAGTCAAATCATTGCGATAAAAGCACAGTACGATTTGAATATATTTAAGACAAAAACATTTAACCAAAATTTTATCTTTAAAAAAAGTTTTAATAATAAATAGGCTACTTTGTTTATAGTATTTTTAATAACTAACATGCTATCATGCTGCAATTTTGCCCGTAGGCTTACTAAGTTGTATCTAATGAACTTTTATAATACTACAGGTGTTCATTACAAAACTATATAAGATCTTTTAATCCTGTCTTTATGATTAAATAGTAAAATGCATTTCCTCATTTTGAAAAACGATTTTGCAAAACTATAAGCCCAAACAACAAGTTCGTTGAAAAAGCACACTAACACACAAAGCAAAACTAAGCATTAAAATTAAAAAAGAAAAAAAAGGAAGAAAAAATATATAAATACAAACGTATTGTCAGACAGGTTGTCTGTTAAATGTATGCGATTTTGAATTATGCCATAAATACAATAAAATACGAACAGCCCTACGAACAGCGGAAATAATCTAAAAATTGCAAACATAAAGTACTTTCACTTCCACCAGTCAAAAACGTGCCACATACAACAAACACATAAACTAAAGCAAAAAATTATCAGGTAGCAGGTTATCAAACAACCAACCTTTGGGCTGGCCTGCCCGCCCAGCTGGCATCTATATAAGAGTAAATAGATACACAGAGCTAATGTAATTTTATAATTCAACTTTTGGGGGAAAACATCCTAGCGGCAATTTTTTTAAATAAAATAAAAAAATATTATTATTTATATCTATGAACTCATGTACAGGGTGTCTGGTGGCAGATTTATATTTTCAAACTAAAATAAAAAACGTATAAATTGACACAAAGTTACTATTATTAAGAGCACTGAACGATAGAATGAAAATGCGAAATTTTTTTTAGAAGTATGTATGTCAATCATATGTCGTTCGTTGAGTTGCACACCCTGTTTAAAACGGAGCCTTGTGTTCTGCCCCACATGCTGCTGTGAACTTGGTTTAATTGAACTGATTTCTGACGAATATTTTTTTTAAAGCCGCGAGAGATTGGGAATTGTCATTATAAACCCTTTCTTTGAGGTAGCCCCTCAAAAAAATCCATTAGAGTTAGATGTGGCGACCTCGGTGGCCATGTGAAGTACCCAAAGCGACTGATCAGTTTTTTGGGGAAATTTTCCCGAAACAAATTCATTGAAGCTCTCGCCTCATCTTATTGAAACCACGTGTGTAAAGAGTACGATGGATGAGCTCGCTGGCTTGGCAAAAAGAATTCCGTAATCATGCGTTGATAATTTTTACCGTTGACATTCGCCGCCTGGCCTAGAGAAAATTTTGAAAAAATGGTCCAATTATGAAATTAATGACTTTTGACCCAGATTGCTGTCGAAAGTTTGCAAAGTAGGAAAAAGCTTCTTTTTTTCATATTTTTGGTACTTTTTCAATGTTTGAAATTATGGCTCTAGAAATATAAGCTAAGAACAATTGACCCAGTTTTGAGTCGGAATCAGGAAAGTAGACAAAAAGACAATGAGTCTTTAAATGTGAAATTAAGGACTATGACCCCAGCCTGAGGGCAAAAGTAAGCAAAGTAGGAAAAAATAAATTTTTGGTTATTTTTTAACTTGTTTAAAATTATGTATTTTCAACTAGGAAATCAAGAAGATTAAGGTCAGAAGTCAGATATTGGCAAAAAAATATAAAATAAAACTCTATTCACCCAGACTAAGGTCAGAGGTCAGCAAAGAGGAGAAAAAGTGTTTTTTCTTATTTTATGAACTTCGTGAAATTATAAATTAAGTTCTATTAACCCAGATTGAAGTCGAAAGTCAATTAGGTGGCCAAAAAGTGTTTTTTTTTTACATTTTTGGTACTTTTTTAATCTTTTAGGATTGTAAGCCCTCAAGTATGAAACTAACGATCTTGGCCCACATTGAGGCAAATAAAGGATCAAAAATATTTAAAATATAAATTTTAGGGCTGTTGACCCTTGTTAAAATTGAAAGTTCTAACAGTAAAGAACTACAGACACTGAACTTAGACTGTAGAAAACTATGCAGTCCTACTCTTTTATGCTCATAGTGCCTAACTTGTAACTTTGTTTAAGTTAATATTTAAAATTTTGCTTACGAAGTATTGGGTTAATTTTCAGTCCTAATTAAAATCCTTAGCAAATTATGGTACTTGCTAGCACTTTCCCAAAAACATAAAAAAACACTAAGTTTTGATAGCTATCGAGTGGAGTAATTTGCCTCATCCACCAACCGTCCCCCCTCCCTCTGGAATATATTAAACTCCGCTCAAACATGCATGCAAACATATATACTTGCATTCACAAAAATATTTCTGTTACCAAGTCAATCTCTTTCTAGCTAAATAGTGATTGCGGTAGTACTTGTAAACAAACCACTGACGACACTTTAATGGTAATATGTACATGCCACAGATAAATAAGTGAAGTGAGGTTCAAGTTAAAACGTCAGTCATTCAGTCAGTAGAGCTTTTCTAAAAGTTTTAATATTTATTTTTGTTTGCATCTCTCTGTGTGATTTTTCAAACATTTCTTTAACCGTGGCAGCAAATATTGC